>OV050032.1:125320145-125920145 GCA_920105625.2 Clusia tigrina | reverse complement strand
TTTCAGTTATTTGATTATTGTTTATTCCTTGTTTGCATTCAGTGCTACAATTATGTGAAGTTTGGGAGGTTTTCACATTCTCCATTGCATACTTCTTTTTTATGCGCGTGCTCCAGTTAAATTACATTGAGAGGGAGATTCAGCCATCGTCAGATGAGTGCGAAGAGAATGAACTTGTTTAAGTCACTTACTTGCATGAACATGGGCCGTTGCTCAGAGAGTCTGTTATGTAAACATCGGTGCGAATCATGCTTTAGAGCTATGTCACACACTTTGGAAGAGCATGCGTTGTGAATGAGAGCAAGCTTGCTGAATGGGAAAATGCAATACTCGCATCCTATGTCCGCTATAATACCACTTGTCTTTATTAGGTGCTATTCGTTTTAAAATTTAAAATTCATTTGTTTTCCTTTTATCTCCTTCTAATTAAAATATTTCGATTTGAATCTTCTTGACAATGCGAAGTTAATTACATTAAATGCACTTTTTCACAACTTTATTATTTTTTTTAGCAACTTTAATCAAACAAAATTGAACGAAATTTGATTATTGACATAATTCTTGTAGGAAAGCTGGCTTATTTATTTTACTTTTTATAATACAAAATTCAGGCCACATCTAATTTGGTTCTACAAATTTATCAGCAAAGAAATAGCGGCAAACTGAAAGTAGTGCACTTGGAGATTTACCGTCTTATATAGACGCAGTAGCACTTATTTTTATTTAGACGGGAATTCGCGATCATACATACGCCCTCAAAAACACTAGTTAGGTGAAAATGCTACTCCTACATATGATATTTATTTTGAAATATCCACATATAACTGTTCTTTACAGACCTGGCAAGGGAAAGGTGCTGGCTGACTCATCTGGGAATTGAACAGGCACATTCATGTGCAAGAAAGCTTTATTTTTGCCCAGAATGAATGCGAAAATTCAAGAATAAGAGCTTCCTGTAACATTGACCAAAAGTTTAAGCGAAACAATAAAGAAAACCCATTGCTTCAGGAAGAATTTTCGATATATCCGTTTCATATGGTGGCAATGGACCTCTTCGAATTCGCGGTTCAACGTTAATCCATTCCTTGTATTGAACATACAGGGGTTCACAGCGTATTTCATGCAGCAAACTATGCTAGAAAAAGGTTAAATATTTCACTTTCATGACCTGATATAACAAAAATGTATACGTCAATTTATTGTTTATGATTTCTTTATTTAAAAAAATAATAAAAAATTTAAGTCAATCCATATATGTTTCTAAAATAGCGTAAACACTAAAATTTATATATTAATTCAGGTCACAGCTTATTTTATGTAGTTACAATAAAAAATAAAAGCACTAATAATTCATATATTATTATATCAAAACAGATCACCAATATTTAGTGGGATATCCTTTTTGCTTAATAACAGCATTTAATAGGAATTGGATAAAGGCGATAGCGTTATGTTTATTCCGGTGATAATTTCCGCCACGGTTTTTGTAATGCCATTTTAAGATCTGTTTTATTTGACATTTTATATTTTTTGATGTATTTTTCCAATACGGGTCGTGCCACAAGTTCTCTACAACGGACATATCTCCCGAAAATACTGATATTTTCAACAAGTGGTGACAATTGTAAATAACCGAAAGTTGGACAACTGAAGATTTATGCTTTGGATCATTATCTTGTTAACACTGCGGCCACACGATCAATTTCTTGCCCATCAAGTCGCAATACACTCATACTTTTTACAAACACTTACATATTTTTAGTATTTGATCGTCGACTTGATTATCAATTTATGTTTCAAGCGGAGAATCAATTTGGCTTTCAATTATCTGTTTCGTGTGGGTACTGAGTAATAAGTGGAAAATAACGGAAAAACCAGATTAAATTTTTAAAAAAAAAATGTATCAACAAATAAAAAAGGAACAAATGAGATTGGTGGGAATTCCCCCTTGCTAGGTACCTCAGCGTGATACACAATTTCAAGCGCGGAGTTATAGCATCTCGCATGACTGTATTAATGTTCTTAATACCATCGTTAACCTTTTTTAAAATACATGCAATAAAATAAAAATATATATAAAATAACATATAATATATGTATGATAAATAAAATATTTTATTATACATACATATGTGACGACGGCATTTTGAAAATAAATTTAATACCATCTTGCCCATCAAGTTGAAAGCAGCCTACGTCACAGACGCAACTTGAACGGGTTTAGACAAACAATACATGTGAGAAATTGATGGGCGAGAAATTGATTGTGTGGCCGCAGTGTAAGAGGAAAAATTATCCACTACCGTGCTTGCCAGACGCACGTAAATTTTGTGGGTTCAGTTCGGTACTGGGCTTACGACAAACAAGAGTTGCCATCCAATCCAAAGATATTGTATTTCCTTTTATCATCAAAAATCAATATTTCCAAAACAGTTCAGTCATTCTAAGATACTCTTTTGCGAATCGTACTCTGATCTGGCGGTTACGTGCACCTACAAATGCTTTGTTCCGTGCAGTTCGGCTATGTACATCATAATTTCCAAGCGTTTCTGCAGCTTCCACGGCTAGACGGCTAGGGAAAACTTTTATGAGCACAGTTCCCTCTAAGCTGCCTGAGTACGCGGTCGCGCACTAATTTTTCGAAAGTTGCTCATCTGTTTTTGTATTATGCGCACAAAGGGCCTGTTCACCATTTTTTTATATCATCTTATAAAAGAATTGCATCTAAAAATGGCAAAAATCTAAACAGGCACAGGAACTTTTACATACGGTTTGAACATTTTTGCTTCCATATACTTTTGTACGGCGCAGTCAGTGAAATAATTAGAGGGAATATTGCTTATGAGGATTTGGTTTCATTTGCCGTAGTAACCACTTTTCTTCTCTATAAATCGGCGTTTTGTTCGGCGTTTCTCACCTTGCACGATGCTCATGGACAAATCGCTGTAGGATATATTAGGCTCATTCGATTCGTCACGTTTATCGAGCTCGTAACGAGTTGTGCGAATAAAACAGCACTCGAATAAGTGGTATACTTGGCAGCACTGTTTCAACTTTCTTTTTAACATTTACTTTATATTTTTTATGCAAACTAATCATCTGAACATAAAATCAAAAAATAAAATCCAAAGATTAATTTTTGTTTTATTTAAATTTAAACAGCTAAAACATAAAAAATCCCAGGGAATTTTTATGGGTAATTTTTAATCTCGTTGGTTTTCAAGCAATTTTCAATTTGGAAGCACTTTTCTATCGAGGACGGTAAAATTCTCTCGTTTAATCCGAGTATAATTTAGTCGATATCTTTTCCATACAAATGTCTGTGCTATCGTCGATAGAGTGGCGAATCGAATGCGCCTATTGTATAGTCGATCGGCTTAAAGTTACTATTTCTGAATTTTTTTGTGTTTCCCCTTCTATATATTGTTTAAAATATAAAAATTAGCGAAGCTCAATTGTGTTGGGGTCCTTCCTGCGCGTCGTGGGACGTCCTTTCGGTTCTGCTGTGCGCGTAGCTGAAAACTTTAGAACAATCTCTTGAATAAAAACACCAGACTACTTTTTATGTTCAAAGATCAAATCACAAGAAGCTTTATTCTTACAAATACTAATTCTTATATACTATTTCTCAACAGTCATCTCAGTCTGTGAACTGACCTTTCTGGTGTTCCAGTTCCGCACGTGCTAGTTGGTGTCAGTCGGTCAAGCCAACTGACCTACTGTAAAAGTATCGACGGTGCATTCTAAATTACAATGCCCTTCGTCGATACGACTGCGGAACTGTAACACCCTAAAAGTTTACATAATAAATATTACATAAATACTATTAATTTACAATAATTAGACCCTAAAAGTATGTGCTACTCTTAAACAACTTTAGCACATGCTAATCCCACATAATGTGTGGCATCTTTTAGGAGTCGACGCTGTAAGTCAACTACTCGTAGGTAGCTTGATTCTAACTCACAACATCCCTCCCTTCTTTCTAAAAGAAGTTAGTGCAACTAACTTCTAATGAATCTTTACAATATTTTTTCTCTTTTCTGCACTTTAAACAATCTGTGCATTTCCTCAAACCTATAGTACATATGTGTAGTTTCTCTTTTTTTCCTTTTTTTTTATAAATCGCCTTACTTGGGTTCTATTACTGTATTTCTTTTTCTTCTTTTTTTGTTTTGTGTTCTTTTGGTTTTTTTTTCTCTTACTACTTCTTTTTATAGTTTTTTTTCTTTGTACTTCTTTTATAGTTTTTTTTCTTTTGTTTTGTTCTGTTAGTTCTAATTTTCTATTTTTTCTCTTCTTTTTTATATTTGGTCTTTTATTGACTCTTTTCTCACTGGCGTATAAACAATTTCATATACTGCTATATTTTATACCTAAAATCTTATGTTATACTGCGTCCTCTGTTTTCTGCTGATTTGGATGCCGGCCGTCGTTGTCGGAATGAAATCCCTCGATGAACTCTGCATACCCCTCCCTTCTTTCTGGATCGGTACGTACAAAGATGTTATAGGTTGGCGATTTGGTTTGCCATTAAAACTTTGCTTTTAGTGGCCTTCTTCTTTCCATTTATATAGCGTGCCCCACGGCTGTAGGTGATACTGCCTCTGCTTATAGTATTCAACTTGTAAAAAACATTTGGAATACATGAGAGATTACAATACTCCTTCTTACTTTGCAGCAATGCGTTTTATGGTAGAAGTGTTTCTCTTGGGCTTCCTCATAATGGTATTTGACATCGTTTGGCTTTGATGTGGAGACAATCAGTATTTCCCTGAGATACACGCTTAATGACGTAATCTGTGTACTCTGATCGGGTACCAGTCTCTGTGTCCTCTTGTATTAAATCATATTTCATATGTAAATCACATTTCGTATGTTCATACTCTAGATTGGCCATATACTTCAATGAAGCAATTAACTTCCGCGAGCCAAATTTCTTCGGCTTATTATACGAGGGCGGATTGATATTGAAGCTCCTAAGTAGAAAAAAAAACATTTTTTTTTTTTTCAAAAACCATTTATTTCTCAACATTGTCTCCTTTTACTTCGACACACTTAGTAAGACGCAGATTTAGCCTCGGCCATGTTTGCCTGGTGATTTCACAGGTAGTGACACAGATCCACCATTGATTGGTAGAATTAGTGTCTCCCTTATGAGAAGCTTGCAAGTCGCGAGAGGTACACCCATATGCCTACCGACATTTGGCATACAAGTGCCATCTCTCGCAAGTTGATCAGCCTTGCAGCTCCCTGGTATATCCCTATCTCCTGGTACCCAGCACAAATGGATATGGAATTGTTTAGCCATCTCATTTAGAGATTGGCGAGAGTCTAAGACACTCCTTGATGTAATTTGGAATGCATTCAAAGCCCTTAGTGAAGCTTGGCTGTCTGATAAAATACAGGTATCCTTGACGGTTACCTCGTTTATCCTCAGCCAATTCAAAGTATCGGGAATAGCGGTTATTTCCGCTTGAAAAACACTGCAGTGATCCATTAGTCTGATGGATTCACTGATTGAGGGCATTTCGCAATAAACTCCTGATCCTACACCGATATTCATTTTTGATCCGTCTGTGTATATCTTGATGGTAGTATCCCCCTCGAGCCATTCCTCTCTGGAAGGAATCCTAATCCAAAAATTTCTTTCGAAATAGAGGGAAGAAGGAAGGTAATCAATATCACTGGGTATGTCCGCATAGGATTCTAATATGGTCGCATGTCCATACGGAACAGCGGAGTATGCCGCTAAATATTTGCAGAAGAGATCTAAGGGTGGCAGAAGTAGTATGATATCCAATGCCAAGGTTGGCGTGGTTCTCAAGGTGCCATTTATTGCTAATTTTGGAAGAGTGTAAAAAGAGAACAAATGTTGAAAGGTCACCGGCCTCTCATATCCCAAGAGTGCATAACTCTATTAATTATTCAATCATTAACTAGTGCTCACAACAGAGGAAATGGCTAAGAAGAAGCCACTGTATTATTTCGGAACAGCTCTGACACGGCTTAACTTATTCAACACTAGAGGATTATACTAGATCGCTGAAAGCGACAGTAAATTTCCATATCAGTGGACGTTAAATGGAAGCCACCCTGCTCAGATCGCAATACAACTATAGCAAATATTTTAATCGGCGACGAATAAAAATGCCTATAAAGGCATTGTGCCAAGTATTCATCAGATTAAAGAAGAGACTTGTTAATAAACTATCGAAGATTTATACCCGAGTGGTAAGTCAGGACCTCGAGTCGAGTGTCCGTGTAAACTAAAGAGTGGTGCATAAGGACCACTACCGCTACCGTTCCGACTGTCCATGCACTAGATTCCTGCCGTTAATTTAGTCAACATTTGGCCGTAGTTTATTACAATAATTTTAAAAAGAAGGATTCATTGCGGTCGAGTAGTTGCTGATTTATTTCACAAGATCTTTGTAGATTATTCATATGCTTTGGGGCTATTCCGGCCAGTATAAATTACTACACACATTACCTTTATTTCCCCATATCAGGCGGAGGGGTAGCTATATACTCCCATAGAGGATATCTCACTCCTATTTCTAATCTTACCGACCATCATCTGATGTTGATCGAAATGTATATAATTTAAGAATATTTTCCCGTGTTTCGAGTACGCAAACTTATCGAAGCCGATGCCGATCAAATAAATGGATTATTGGTCACGTCAGTGAAAAGCAGGAATAGGCCAATAAGCATTCAACAGAAAAATCTGGTAAACTCCTCAGTAGAGTAAACAAATATTTTTTTTAATTTCAAAGTATTTGCAATCGATTCGAGGAGCAATCTTTAAAATCGACTAAATAATTAAATTTCGAACCACACTGAATAATAAATAGATTGTGAAACTTATGATAATAAGAAATACCGTGTATAACTTTAGCGATTTGATTATGATTATCAGCTGCAATTATCGGGAAAGCTTTAGCTTACAATGCGCAGTAGCAGGTCAAGGTGTGGAAGCTTATCTCACTCCGTAATGGTTCAAACAATTGGTGGAGCACTTGAATGAGCTGTACAATCCCATTCATCAAACAAATAATCGAAATTTCAGTTTTACTGTCTTATAATGAAATTTTTAAACAAATGATAAAATATATGCCAAAAAAAATGTTTTTATTTTGTAAAAGAAACAATTGAATACCTACATATAAGTAATGACAATTGTATACTTAGATAAATCAAGAAGTAGAAATGCTGTTTGTACTACTTGTAATAACCATCAAATACCAAAAAACATGGAAATTCAACCCAGTGTACTTTTGATGAATAATTTCCACAGAATAACTTCAACTTGAATAAATTCCATAAATTTATCAGTATTACAGAAACCTGGAACTTTTGTTCATTAAATATCATTCACACAATTATACAACCAACCACAATAGAAGACAGCCTCGTTGCATTCTAATCTTTACGGTCTGTAAATACAACAAATAAAAATAACTGCAATCATAATTGTTTTTATTGCGATACTGAACAATATATTCTACAAGAATAATTATAATACCTATTAAAGAAATTTAAAAGGATCAATCAGAAGGAAATCTCGAAACAGAGGAACTTAAATTCTTAAATATTTTTGAACGCTTTTGAGCAACTCCATTAATCAAAAATGCAAATGCGAGTTGCATTGGCTACTGCGGGTTAAATTTCATTCCTAAATTTATTTGAATTTGCACAACTGATGCAGAGTCACTGTAGTAATTAAGTTAAAACTTGTTAAATCACAGCAGGTAGAAAGTAAATGTCATGAAGTGAAAACTTGTAAAATAACCTAAAATGTATATTTTTACCAAAATTCAATTTAAAAAATTTTAAGAAATATAGTAAATAAGTGGATTTACGTGTTTTTGGACGGTGTGTTATTAACCAAACTAAAAAGTCGCCGTTGTTAAAAAGTGCTATGGTGTTTTTACTGGGTCAATAAAACAAAGTGGAATAAAAGAGGTTTGCAATAAGTAGTATCTCATTGGAGGAATAACCGAAAGTCGATCTACGAATATAATGTGAAAATATACTGAAAAAAAATAAAATAAAATGAAAACGTAAATGGGATAGGGATTTATAAAAAAAAAAAAACGAATCAAAGAATGATAGCACCATCTAAAACCCATCAGCCCAGTCAGCTTTTTCTGGTAAGTAAATTTAAAAACAAAAATTAAATATGATATATATAAAATAAGATTAATTAGTCATTTTTGCAGCCATTTTAAAAATAGAAAATTAAATGAAATTGCCAAATAAAAAGCAATCGGAGTAAAATCAAATATGGGAATAACCTAGCTGATTTAGTTTATAAGAGGGTTTTTTGAGGGAGAGGGAAAGGGTAGTGGTTTCCCCCTAAAAACAGGTATCACAATGGGCCAATAGGCCACAGAGTGCAACTTGCGCAACTCGCAAGCTACCTGGTTAACCTAACCTAACCTTGTGTATAAAATATTTCAAATACTTCTGCAAGTGCCTCTTCGTCCTCGCCTTTCTATCACATGAAAGTGACGATTCTTATTCATAAAGCAATATCTGCAACATCAATTGACCTTGATAAATTGGTATATTTTATATGTTTGAACGCATTGTCATGGATATCAGAAAATCCAAATAATAATAACCCGAAAATTATGAGCATCTTGGTGATCAGCCAGGTGGGAACGACACGATAGCAGAAAATGCCGACTAACCTGACCAAGTTAATTTCAATGAATCAGTCTTCGCTATAGTATATATGGATATGGATTATTTATCATATAGCTAAATTGTGTTTTGTAGAACTGTAATTTATGATTATAAGCAATTATAATTCTGTTTGTATTGATAGCCCATATTTATTTAGCCAACATTTTAAAAATATTAGGAAGTAATAAACTATCTAGAGTGTTTAACGAGTTAAAAAGTAATCATCATAGTCTGCTGAAAAATTCACTTTCACAAGTTGTGGTGACGTCCAACGTAATAGATAATATACAGTACTGGATTTGTCATTGGTGCCTGACAGACGGTTTCCTCCAAAGGACATATGACCCAGAGAAGATCCGGTGCACTTCCCGTTAATGTAAATATTTCCAGCAGTCATGCTTAGCATTGTAAGAGCATGGTGAATTATCCGAGTATCCTTGGCAAATATTGCACCCGAGTGAGCATAGTCAGAAGTATTTGCAATCAATTTCAGGGCATTGTCGAAGTCTATATTCTTGTAAACATAAACGCTTAGCAGAGGTCCTAAAATTTCATCGGCCATAAGGTGGTCGAAAGGATCCGGGCAGAACAAAATCGTGGGCATAATAAAATATCCGTTCGTCTTAATAAAATCTCCTCCACACACAATTTCTACAGAAGAACTCTGACGTGCATAGTCAATATAGGTCACTATTCGCTCGAATGCATATTCATTTATAATCGCTGATGTAAATGAAGTTAAGTCACAGGGATCACCGACTTTAATATATCTTATTTCTCTCTGCAGTAAGTTTTTTAGTTGATGCCATTTGGACTCCGGTACATACAGTCGAGAACAAGAATTGCTCTTTTGTCCAGAATACTCAAAAGCTGCACGCACGGTAGCCTTTGCAACTGTCAACAAGTCAGCAGATTCATGAACAAAATGAAAATTTTTTCCACTGCATTCACCAACCAAACGCGGAAAGGCTTTGTATTTATGTATATGGGTGCCTACATTGTGCCATATTTCACGAAAAGTCCTAGTGGTTCCTGTAAAATTAATTCCCGCGAAATATGATGATTTTGTAACACTATCTATAAATAGCTTAGATCTACAAGGCATAAAACTAATTATGCCTGGTGGTAAACCCGCCTTAATCATGGCCTGAAAGGCTATAAAGCTTGATAGAATGCAACTTTTTGAAGGCTTCCAGAGAACACAGTTTCCTAGAAGTGCTGGAGTAAACGCTAGATCTGCCGAAACAGATGTGTCATTGAATGGACCAATAGCAGCAATAAAGCCGTCAAGAGGACGCAGGTGAAAGCTCGAATAAAAGTTGTCAGATGCATTATCTAGTTTAATTTGCGATAAATGTTGTAAGAGCGTGGCATTATTGCGCAATGTTTGCACCAGACGGAATGTGTCCTCTTCTGCTTGACGATATGTTTTAGCCTGCCCCAACATAATGGACGCATTGAGAAGGTAATGATCCTCATTCTCAATTATATCTGCACATTTCTGCCATATGCGAGCCCGTTCAGACGGACATACTGAACGCCACATTTTCTTAACGTGCATTGCTACCTGAATAGCAATCTCTACCTGGCCTTCATCACAAAAGCAAAACCTGGCCAGTGTATACCTGTGATTATGCGGCATTTTTTGACATTGTTTTTCGCCACTAAATATATGTTTTTCGCCTATAATGATTGGCACTTCAAACTGCATTTTAGCCAGCTTTCCTAGTGCATTTTCCAAGGCTAAAAGTTCCTCATAGCTGTTGTTAGTTTTTACAAAGATATTCTTTTTAAGCGACCGATACCAAGTAAGAGCATACGCTCTTGGTATTATCTTCAAATTATTAATTTTGAAAAGTCTAAACATTTTTTTTCTTTTATTATTATAGAATTTTGACACTTTTTTAAAAACTACGGAAATTTCTGTAAATTACATTTTAAAAAATAAAACAATAAAACGAATTAATTAAGGGAAGTACGATAAAATATTAAAACGAAAGCAAGGTATACACGTTTGTTTTTTATTTGAATGTGGCTAAAAGAGGTTAAGGAATTCAAAGAACTTCAGCAGAATTTATAATTTTATTAAATTTATGGGGTTAATGGAGAAATACATAATATCTTTCTTATTCAAAATGAAAGCCCGATTTTCATGCCATTACCTGTTGGGTTGGAGTAATGGCATGCAAATTGGGCTGCAGTAAATATGTAATGTCAGTTGTTGTAATTATGTCATGTTTAAATGTAATTGAACTGATCCTTTAATGTTTTCTTTTTCTAAGAATACTACTGATATACCAAGAAGTTCTCTGTTTTTGTAACGGCTTGCGCAAAAGTTTTACCCATATCCGTCGGAGCACTGAAAGCGATTTTGTCCAATGGAATCTCCTCCCCTAAGATCGTGTTCACTTGCACGGCTTGAATAAGTTTGAAACCAATACGTAAACGTCTATGAAGGGGGGCCACCCATATTCGAGATATTCCACATCTAAAAAAAATACATAAACACAAAGGTCTATAAAAAGTTTTTTTATTTTAGTTAATTTAAATTGTAAAATATAGAATATTTTATAATATAGTATATGGAATATTTTTTAAAAGAACGACAAATACGAATTTATATTATTTTTAATTTCTACTTTTCTAATTATAATTTTTCTAATTTTCCGTCGTTACATAGTAATTATAATACCAAATACAGAATAGATAATTTGTTAGCGCTAATCTAAAATTCAGTAACTCATTCTCAGTGTGACATGGCTGCCACTTTCAAGTCAATATATGTATGTATGTATGTACAAAATTCTTCTTACTTTCATTATATCTTCAGACAGTTAGTTAGTTGGAGGCAGCTGGTGCGTAAATTTTGGAGGGCTGTAGTTTAATTGGTCGACTCACCAATGCACAGTGACACTTTTGAACTATTTAGGAGCTAAAAAGTCGAAAATTTGATTATGGAATTGGTGACTTTTTTTAGTACTATTTGGTGACCAGATGTTCACTGTGCAATATTTTTGTTTTTATTTATTTTTATTGCCACACTAATTGCACCGTTACTTGTCAAAGTTGCTATTTGCCATGTGCTATTATTTTTGGTGAAAGTTCGTTGTTTTATTCTAAATTCAAGAAGCCAATTTCAGCATTTCACTATTATATCAGCTCTAATTCGACATTTTTTTTAAGTTCATTCAATTTACTAATAGTATTTGAAATATCGAGGCTTTTACAATTGTCGTAATTGCCGTAATTGCCGTTTAGGTAAGTGTATACAAAATTCCATTAAAGTTTGTGAACCTGAAGGTTTCAAGGTCTGCGAAAGTTGTGCATAACGCAACATTAACATAATTCTTACTGATTTTGAATCTTTGGTTAATCCCTAGTCGAATTATAAATAGTTCATCTGCGCCTAACTGCTCCAAATTGGATATGCCGTCAATTTCTCGAAAGGAGTTGTTGGAGGTTTGGGTTGCTCAACGAGACTGTAGCAAGAAAACTGCTGCTGTTTACAATCATATATGTAGTAAACTTGGAATCGAAGACTTGGACAGTGACTGTTATGGAAGCTATAAGAAGTAAGTGTGAATTTTTTTAACAAATCTTAAAGCTAAGTGGCGG
Organism: Clusia tigrina; assembly: GCA_920105625.2. Taxonomy (NCBI): domain Eukaryota; kingdom Metazoa; phylum Arthropoda; class Insecta; order Diptera; family Clusiidae; genus Clusia; species Clusia tigrina. The sequence goes on along the minus strand of OV050032.1, from coordinate 125,907,836 downwards.
AAAGTAGGACGATCTACAGACAAAAAGTTGCGAGACTATTCACCATGGCTTGAAAACTGCTTAGTTTTATGAACTGAAGAGCCAACTTCATCATCATGTCATCTTTGAAGGCCTCAGGGCGATTTTGAAGATCTTGCAAAGAGAGCAAGAGTTCAATTTTTGGTTCAAAACTATAGCCATGCAGAACTCGCGTACGCTACTCGTGTAAGCGTTGGTCTTCGAAATGCAGCACAAGTAGTAAAAGCAGCAACCATTTCTCCTGAAAAAGCAAAAAAAAATGTTTTCTCCCTCGAGTGTGAATGCAGTGAATATGGTCCCGAAGAAGCTTTATCACTTTATGTCGACTGCCATCTCCGAAAATATTCTTATACGCTTATACAGCAGGGGGCGAAGAGTAAAAATGCCAATATATACCGCCCTACAATGTTTTATTGGAAGAAAAAAAGAAATGCTATCCCGAGCAGATATCTGTGACTTCGAAATCGGCAGATGTAAAACTTCAGGGGCTTCTTAATCACAACGTTGAAAGAATAGCACAAATCGAAGATGCTCGTAAAGTTTTAGAAGATAATCTGAAGGTGGTTTTTCTAGGCTTGATAATGGATGTGAAATGGGGTTGAGATGGGAGTTCTAGTCATTCTCAGTACAACCAAAAAATTGAAAACAGCGAAAGCGATTTTAATGACAGCCATATTTTCGATCTGCATGGTCCCGCTACAATTAAAAACAATTGATGGAAAGTTAATAATATGGGAAAATACGTCACCCTCTTCTGCAACATTTTGTCGACCTATTAAAATTTGTTTTGAAAAAGAAACTAAAGATTTAATTAAAAATGAAACTGCAAATATTCAAATGCAACTATCGGAATTGCAGCCCTCAATAATTAAAGTTAAAGAAAAAGATATTTTTGTTAGAAGTGTGACAAAATTAACAATGATAGATGGCAAAACTTTTAGCGCACTGAGTGATACATCTGTGCAAATATGTGGTATTTGAAAAGCTACTCCGAAAGAGATGAATAGTTTGCAGATTATGTATGAACGAAAGTGTGATGAAACGTTGTACGATTGCGGGCTTTCTGCTTTGCATGCCTATATCAGATGTTTGGAATGTATTCCACACATTGCTTACCGAATGAAGCTTAGGGTATGGAGAGTTACTGAGCCAGAACATCAAATAATTTATAAATCAACAAAAAAGTCTGTACAGGTAGGAATAAAAAATACAATGGGCTTGATTGTTGATATGCCGAACCCGGGTACCGGTCATTCAAATAATAGCAACACTGCACGGCGATTTTTTTACCAGTATTCCTTGGCAGCTCTTGCAACTGAGGTGAATGAAGACTTGATTCGCCGATTTGGCGTTATTCTGAGTTGCTTGTCAAGTGGGCTAGAAATAAATGACCAAGCATTTTCCGAATACTGTAGAGATACGGCCAAGGTATATGTTGAACATTATCCCTGGTAGCCCATGCCTCCAAGTGTGCACAGAATCTTAATTCATGGACCAAGTATTGTAAAATCTTGTCTATTGCCCATTGGTATAATGTCGGAGGATGCTTTGGAAGCTAGAAATAATGACATGAGGAGATTCCGCGAACATAACACCAGAAAAACAAGTCGTGTAGATACAATGTGCGATATTTTCCACACCTTACTGTTTTCTTCAGAACCTTTAATTTCTTTTTTATTTAGAAACAACAGAACTCTGCATAACAATTTTCATTTTTTTAGTGAAGAAATAATGTCTCTACTAAAAGTTAAACAAACTTAATTGAATTCTTATTATATTTAGTTTATGTACAATTTTGTAAGCTTTCCTCATTAGGAACTTTTCAAATAACCAATTGAATTGTTAAATAAATCTCGATTTTTGTTAAAACTGTTATGAGAAGCAATAACGAAAACATTCTAATTCAAAGATACTTTCATTTGATACAACACCAATAAGAAACTGATAAGAGTGTATAGTAAGGTAAGCCCGACTTTGTAATTCCCAGCGCCGCTATAATCAGATATGTGCCTTAGAAATGGGCGTGGCCGTTAGGCTTGCTTAATTAGTATACACACTAAGCGCTGGGAAAGGATCTCGGAAAGCAAATTGCAAAAGATTTGAAAAAAGTTTTTTTCCCAAAAATGGGCGTGGTTTTTGATCCGATTGGACCCATATTTCACACCAACATAACCTCTGACCACATTAACCTATGTATAAAATTTCATTAAAATATGTCTACTCATAACAGAGTTATGAGTTTTTAGCTCCGAAATAGCTCAAAAGTGCCACTGTGCAATGCTACTGCATACATAAATGTAAGTGAGTGACTTGAATGACACACTACAAGCTGTTATGTCTGATCCTATTGGATCAGACATAACAGCTGATCTACTAAATTCAGTTTGGAAAGTCGTAAGGGTACAAACTGAATTTAGTAGAATGTGGTGGAACTAATGGGTTTGATTCTTCACACTTCCATGCTGAAGAATTACAAAAAGCAGCCAAAAAGACTGACTGTGAATTTTTACACATCGAATTGTATCGCTGTACGCTTGTCAGAGATAATATTTTAATGTATAGATTATATGTAATGTCAATGTTTATGTTTTCATTGTTTGCAGATCGACTCTGTGTGCGTGTGTTTTTTTTTTTGTGTATTGGATAAACGCTAATCAATACTTCATTCGGGGAGGGGAATGGTCAAAGGACCCCTCCTATGGATTCCCTGAACGTCGTCGCCACTCCAAGTGGCGGAGGTCTCGCATTATTTCCGCCGAAGCGTCACAGACCACTTCCCATTTCTGGGGGCACTCGAGTATATGGTGCACGATATTGACAGGTGTCACGGACTCCGCAAACTCTCTGAAGCATCGCCCTGGCACCGCTGTACAGTGGGCATGCGAAAAGGACATGCTCCGCGTCCTCTGGCTCTGTGCCTCCACAGTTTCCACAACAGGGGGATTCATCCAGCCGGAATCTGTGCAAATATGCGCGGAAACCTCCGTGCCCGGTCAGCATTTGTGTGACGTGGTAGTTCACGTCGCCATGCGACCTATTCATCCAACGTTGGAGGTCAGGAATCAGTCTTCACGTCCAACGGCCCTTCTCAGACGCATCCCATCGGGCTTGCCACTCCCGTATGGTGCGCTGCCTGGTGGCTACTACGCGATCTTCCGCACTGGACTCGCGCGTACTTCTGCCGTAGTATAGTCTCCATGACTCCTTGGCCAGCAGGTCCACAGTGATCATACCAGCAATCACCAGCGCGGCGTCTGTGGACACAGTGCGATGGGCACAGATCGTTCGAAGTGCACTTCTCCTATAGGCTGCCTCTATGGTGCGGACGTATGCCATGACATTCGCCTTATCAGCCCCTATGGGCGCCCCATACAGGATTACGGATTTGACAACTCCTGATATGAGCTGTCTCTTCCGCTGCCGCGGTTCTCCAAGGTTCGGCATTCTCCGGCAAAGCGAAGAGCAGATCCGAGCCGCCTTTTCGCCCACACGCCTCAAGTATTCCTTGAATGTTAATCTGGAGTATATCCAGACGCCTAGGTACTTCAAGTGTGGGATCGTGGTAATGGTGCTGTTTCCAAGTCTTATCTCCACGACCTCCTGTACCTTTCGACTCGAAATAAAGATTGCCTCCGTTTTCTGCTCCGCCAGTCTAAGTCCTGCAATCGCCAGCCATCTCCCGACAACGGCCACTGTGCGATTTGCCTCCGCTACTACTTCTTCCAGATGTTTCGCCGCGATCACTAACGCAATGTCGTCCGCATATCCGATGATTTTTACATCATGGCGCACCTGTATGCGGAGAATGCCATCATACATAACATTCCAGAGTAGTGGACCCAGTACAGACCCCTGGGGAACCCCTCCGGTGACCTTATGCGTTTCCATACCTCGCTCGGATTCGTATAGCAGCATCCTGTCGTTAAAGTAGTAGGCAATCCGTCTTAGGTAGACGGGCAATCCAAACTCTGCCAGCGAACTCGCTATGCGCGCCCAGCTCGCCGAGTTAAAGGCATTCTTGACATCGAGGGTGACCACTAGGCAGTACCTCTTGGAGCCCCCCTTCCATCTGCGTCCTTGTATCGCCCCCTTCGCCATTTGGATGACGTCGTCAATGGCGTCCACTGTCGATCTTGTTTTCCGGAATCCATATTGGCGTCGCGCCAGTCCTCCACCCTCCACTAGAGCCTCGTCAATCCGGTTGCAAATAATCCGCTCCAGGACCTTCCCTGCCGTATCTAGCATGCACACGGAACGATAGGCTGATGGGTCTTCCGTTGGCTTATCAGCTTTTGGCATCAGGACCAGCCGCTGCCTTTTCCACCGTTTTGGGAAGACACCTTGTCTAAAACAGGCCTCGTAAAGAGACATGTGCCTCTGGGTGTAGCGCAGCTGCCGTTTTGAGCACTTGGTTGGGTATTCCATCCTGTGCTGGGAAGAGCTCTCCCACAATACGTCTGAGCAAGTCGGGGCAGCGTGGGGCTGGTTGCCTATGGCAAGGGAGCTTTTTCATCACAAGCTTATATGCTGTGCCCCATGGGTTTTCTTCAACCTGTGCACATGGTTCGATGAAACTCCTGTCTTGCTTGACTTTATGGCCTTTTTTAGCCTCCTCTTGGCCTCCTTGTATACCTGGCGTAGATGCAGACACTCTGGCTTGCCTATTGCCCGCTGGTGTCTTCGTCTTGCGGTATGAGATTCCTTACCCAGGCCCTTACTCATCTGTCCACCAGTAGACGGATTTATGACATCCGCCATAGGCCCTTCTGGGCATCGCCGCGTCGCATGCACTCTCTAGCTGGCTTGCTAGCTCACTTGCCATTTCGTCCGCACCACCTTCCAACTTCATGTCCTCCAACATGACTTTAAGGGCGCCGTCATCGAGTATATCCGCCCTTCAGCCTCTCAATCTTGGACCTATCTTTGGCCTTCTCCCCGGTAACTTTAGATCGTAATGGCATTGTGATCGCTGTGAGTATATATGGGACTCACAATCCACTTAGCTCCTCTCACCAGTCTGCTGCCCAGGAACGTAAGGTCGATCACGGAGCTGGCTCCTCCTCTGGCGAATGTCGCCTCTCCCGTGTTCATGAGAACTACGTCAAGTGCCGTGAACGCGTCCATGAGGATATGACCTTTTGGCGTTGTTCGGGCGCAGCCCCATTCATTTGCCCATGCGTTGAAGTCGCCAGCAATCACTACGGGGTGCCTGCCTCGCACATCCAGGGTAAGTCTGTCCACCACTGACTCGAACTCATTCGTAGTGAGGCTTGGTGGAAGGTAGCAACTGTAGACCGTGGTACCTCCAATGGTCGTTCTGACGTAGCCGTCGCTACTATGTTTGTTGCTCAGTTGTAAGGCTGTGGCTCCACACAACCACAGTGCGGCTCCGCCAGTATTTTCCTCGGCCCAAACTCCTTGGTGCTTGCGCCGGTATGGCTCGCTAAGCACCGCAACATCAGCCTTTTGTTCCCTTACTGTCTACTCCAAGAGATCCTGTGCAGCCTCGCAGTGGTTGAGATTGAGCTGGAGCAACCTCATCTCTTACGTCTGGATTTTCCCGCAGCTTGTTTGTAGGACGGGCATGAGCTGCATCTTGTCGGATGCTCCACGTCCTTATGACCCTTGGCTGTGCAGAGTGCGCACGCAGGCGTCCTGTCGCACTCACGGGCGCTGTGTCCTTCTCCACCACATCTGCAGCACTTGTGGCGCCAGTCCTCTTTGCTAGTGCACTTCTGTGAGATGTGACCAAACGACATACACTTGTAGCAGCGCACTGGTGTCACCTTCTCACGCACACGGCAAGAAGTCCATACAACTCTAAGCCTGCCGATTTTTACAAGAGTTGCGGCCACCTGTGGCGGTAAGCTGGTGGTCGCCGTCTGCGTTCCCCCATATGCTTTGCGGAGGGACCTGCCTGCACCCACGGGAGGTCTCTCTGAGGCATTCAGCTGTTTACATAGCGCCTCATGAACATCTTCAACCATGGTAACCTCATCTAGATCCTTTACCTCACCAGCGTCTCCTGCGTGAGTTTACGCACCTCCGCACTGGATCCTAGGACACTCACCACTGCCTTGCTGTACTGCAGGATCTTTGGATCTGCCGCTGCGCTCAGCTCCAGCAGCAATTCACCTTTTACCGTTTTGCGAATTCACCGCACGCTCTCTCCCAGTTCAGAGAGCTGCGGATCCGTCTTGAGCTTCCGGAGGATTTCCGCATAATTCGCCATCCCAGCTTCCTTTATCACTATAGCATCTGGGCGCACTTGCCTGGGCTTGAGGTCCTTAGGCTTGGCACAGGCGCGAGTACCGACCGTGATCCACCCCGCTTTTGCCACTTCTGGCTTGTCCGATTTGGGTTTAATCGCCTTGGACTTTGGCTTCGGCCGGGCTACCGCTTTTTCGGTTGTAGCCTCCGCTCCTCTCCTTTCCGCTTTTTGGTTACCACCAGGCTGTTAGGACTCGCCGGTTCCACCTCCCCCATCTCGCGGGGCCGCTTCGGCGTTGCCACCGTGGCCGCGAAGCTCTTCACCAGGGCAGGAGTTTCCCGTGGTGGCGCACCAACTTGGACCTTCTTGTCCACCAGGTGACTACCCGCCTGAACCTCTTTGTTCAACATTTTGTTGTCAGTGTGGGTCCCCTGACCGACTCGCTCCGATTGTGATGGCTTTTCAATCATCACCACGTCCTGTTCCTGATGGATCTGGAGGCAAATGTGCCGGATTTTGGCCGCCTTCCGCTTGATATCCGCTTGTATATTATGCCGTGGCACCACGAAGGCAATTAAAGCCTCGACGTGCCACTCCAACACCGCCATCTTGCCTTTAGCAACGACTTCGTCTGGGTGATGAAGCGCCATTGCATCGGTTTTCGTAGCCGATGTAGGTCGGAGCTCACTGGGGTCTGCCAGTGAATTTCTCCGCACCACATCTTTCGTCCATTCCGGACTCCTGTGAAAAGCGGATCTCTTACTGAAGGGATCCTTCTCCGCATCATTTTTCTTTCCCTGTTGTGTTTGTATGTTGTACATTTTGTTTTAATGTGGTCCCCGCTCGTGGCCGCTATCTATGATCGTTGTGCAGTTGCTTTCTTGGTCCCATGGTTATCTATGCCGCAGCAGGGAGGCCATACAAGGTTTGACGTAAGACCTCATGAGTACTTACGTTCAGTGCCAGACCAGCGTTAATCGGGAATGTGACATCCGAACCTGAACTGCCAACTTAATGGTGACGAGACATAGAGCGCCCCCCAAGACCTGCCATGGTTTTAACGGGACGGGGGCGACAGTGGCATTAAGCTGCCAGCCATTTCTGCAACGTTTCACCCTTGCATACTGAAGTGACAGCATACCACTATCGTCAGCCCACAGCATCAAAGTCCCCACATTTCCCAGTATATCGTATTAAGGCCTTACCGGTTTCGGCCTTAATGGGCCGTACTTGCCCTCCACCAAAATTCGCAGCAGTCTTCAAGTCGTGGGGTACCGCTGACCAAGATATGGGGCCCGTCATGGGTCTACCACTCTTGGGTTTGTCGCGTTGCCACGACGATTCGTCGGTGTCCCACGTTGGTGCCGCGGCATCCCACGATGTCCCACGTCGGTCCCTCGTAGATCTGTGTCCCACGTTGCCCAGCCAACCGCCCCATCGGGGTCATCGCTGACTGGTTCGTTACTCACTTCATCTAGTGTCCAGCGGGTGCTGGCACACCATTGCCCAGGGTCGCCACGTGGAGGCAGTGAGTCTTCTTGAGGGAATTATCCGTAAGGATCGTCCTGGCCACTCCCTGGTGAGTGGCTGTCAGAAGCTTTGCCTTAAGGTTATCCCCCCTGACCTTTTTTTTGGTTTTTTTTTAACGAGGTGTAAAAGCGTCTAAAGCCGGAGTCAGACTCTAACCCACTAAATATCTCCCCAATCGTACGGGTGGATCCTCCCGGAGCCCACCGTCAGGTATTCCGTCGGGAGGCCGTCAGAGCATAATTGCTCAACCGTCAGTCGTTGTTCTTAGTCAACCATCCGTCCTTGTTGCAGAGGATTCGCTGCTGTTCACGATCGCATCGCGCAACCTTGCGCGGTCAGCGTTTCTCCCTCGCTCAATGCGGCGAAGCTCAATCATTATCTTCGCCGCTGCATCTTGAAAGGCTCGCCATTTGGATGGTGTCTCACAAATGTGTGCCACAATGTTCTCCACGGTTGGAACCTCTCCAAAGGCTTCCGTCAACTCGGCTCGTACGTGGCAAAAACGGGGGCAGTGCATTAGGACATGCCGCGCGAGTTACGTACCCTCACCCCAACATTCAACTCGGATCGAATAATAATGTTGAGGTCGACACCAGCAGATCCGAAATGAAAGATTATTGCTTTGCTGGAAATTATAAACTTTAAAGAAACAATAAACAAATAAGTCAATAGCCTCAGCATATGCAGCGTCAACGTCGTTGAACATTTCCGCTGCTTGTGCTTAGAAAGCATTTTTATATGAACAGAAATAAATGTATTTAAAAAATATAGTGAGTCTTAAGAACATACTCGATAGACGAGGTTTAATAAATTAAATCTTAGAATTAAAAACTGAAGTTTTATTAATTGAGTTCGATTGAAGATCCAAAGATCATAAATCACGTAACCTAATTTTTCCAGCTAAAGCTAGAAAAATATAATACATAAAAGACTTTGGCGGTATTACTGAGCTTTCAAAGACTAAATAAAGTGAATAAAATAAAGTGTGACATTAGTGGCGTTAAATACCTTTTTTCACAAAACTACCTCTACGTTATTCGTCAACAATTTATGAGAAAGGAGAGAATTTTCGATAACAACCGGGTTTTGAACATGTAGCATGAACAAGTAATCAGAAGACCAGAGGAGGTGATTAACCAACTGCAACAGCAGCTGGAACAAATGCAACAACAGTTGCAACAACAAGAACCACTATTGCAACCACAGCAACAACAACAACGACAACAGGACTCCTCTTATCAAAAAAGGATATACTCCAACAATTTCGGCAACTAAGAAGCCTTGATAAGGACCACAGCGTATTGGCGTTTATTAATTCGGTGGAAGCAATCCTTGCCTTATGCCCACCAGAGTACCAGCAATTGAGAAATTTGGCCATGTCGATAGTGGCAAACGACAAAGTGAGCGGTGAATCTGCTAATTACGTATCGGAGCTAGGACCCAACCCAACATGGAGCGAAATTATATATAAGCTGCTGGACCAATACCGGCCAAGAACGACCTACGGAGATGTAATAAAAAAGTTAAGGGAGCCTAGAGTAAGTAATTTGAGAGAATTATTTGAATACGCTAGGCAGGAAAAATTCGAGATAAATCAAATATATAGCTATGACGAGGATAAACCCCAGTTATATAGGCCAGAATGTGTAGATAGGGATATAGTCAGTATTGTCATTGACAAGATCGATGTACCCGTTAGATCACATTATTTTAAAAAATTTAATACTAACATATATCAACCAAGGAACATTACAAGTAACATGAGCCAAATTCAAATATATAATAACGTTAACAATAATAACCAAAAAAGATTAACAAACACTACCCAAACCAATAACTTTAGACAGGGCGAAAACCAACCACACCAATACCAATTTATCAGAGGTGGTCAGAGCCGTAGGGAAAATAACTCAGGTCAGAGCCGTAGGGAAAATAACACAGGTCAGCAACGAAACTCACACAGGAGCGTCGACACGCAAAGACCAACCTCAACCAACGACCCTGTGTACATGGAGGTAGATACCATTGAAGAAAATACGGACGGTGAGGTAAATTTTTTAGCATTGCCTCAAGAGCGGCACTACCGATAGTGACTGTTTCCATTGGCAAGCAAAATATAAGATGCTTGATTGACACAGGATCAACAATCAGCATTCCAAATCACGATTCTTTAAAAGAAAAAGACCCACTAACAGTACTAATAAAATCATGTTACTATAAAACACTTAAAGGGCTCAAGGAAGTAAAATATGCAGTAATGACCCCATTTCCGCAGGAGTTTCGCTGCGAAGAAACGCTACAGTGGAAGGTCATAAATTTTTCCAACAAAAACTTTTCTGGCATAATTGGGCAAAATTTTCTAACGGCATTAAAAGCCAAAATAAACAATGAACAAAAGTTTGTTGAAATATTGGGTAATAAACTGTATTTCGAAGAATACGAATACCCGGAATATATGCACCATATACTCGTATGCACACTGCAGTCTAAAGAAGGCAGTAGTATCCACGCACACTTTAATTTGAGCCATATGAATCATGAAGAAAAACAACCAACATTAAGGCTGCTCACCGATTTCGAGGACTTATTTTTCAAGGGCGGAGACATTCTTTCTTCAACGGACGAAGTGACTTATTAAATAGTTACAACAACAGATATACCGTTATATTCAAAAATATACAGGTACCCACAAGTCCACGAGGTGGAAATCGAACGGCAAATTAGAGAAATGCTTGACCAAAACATCATAAAGGAAAGTCGCTCCCCGTATAACAGTTCGTTGTGGATAGTGGAGAAGAAATTTGACAACTCGGCAAAAAAGAAATATAGAATTGTCATAGACTACAGAAAACTAAATGAGTTCACAAGAGACGACAAATACTCTATCCCAAATCTAAACGCACTATTGGACAAATTAGGTAGGGCTCAGTACTTTACTACACTTGACCTCGCTAAGGGGTTTCATCAAATCACAGTAAAGAAAGAAGACAGACACAAAACAGCATTTTCTACACCCTCAGGACACTTCGAATTTGTCCGTATGCCGTTTGGGCTGAAAAATGCCCCATCAACCTTTCAAAGGATGATGAACAAAGTCCTCAAAGATCAAATGAATAAAACATGTGTCGTCTATATGGACGACATATTGGTTTTCAGCACTTCACTAGTCGAACACATTACTAATTTAAGGAGCATATTCAAAAATCCAGATAGACAAATGTAACATCCTAAAGAGGGAGACGCAATTCCTTGGACATCTACTGACAAACCAAGGAGTTAAACCAAACCCCCAAAAAGTATCAATAATTCAAAATTTAAAAATCCCAACCACAGCCAAGAAAATCAAAGCATTTCTTGGAATGACAGGGTTCTCTCGTAAGTTTGTGAAGGACTATTCAAAAATAGCCTACCCAATGACCCGTTATTTGAAAAAAGGTCAAGCTGTGAACGATCCCAATTTCATCGCGGCATTTGAAAAACTCAAGGATATCATAATTAACTCCCCGATTCTTAGATATCCCAACTTCGAAAAAAAATTTAAAATAACAACTGACGCTAGTAACTTCGCAATAGGAGCCGTAATATCACAAGATGGACATCCGGTTGCATACGCCTCAAGGACACAAACACGAGGGAAACTACTCTACAATAGAGAAAGAACTTTTAGCCATCGTCTGGGCGGTAAAATACTTCAGACCTTATGTGTTTGGCAGGGAATTTGACCTCGAAAGTGACCATCAGCCACTTAAGTGGTTGATGACAAAGTATTCAGGAAAGGATTCCGTCCAAGGCTTCAGAGATGGTTAATAGATTTAGGGGAATACAACTTTTCACTAGATTATATTAAAAGCAAAAACAACTACACAGCAGATTTCTTGAGCAGAATTCAGGAGGACGAGATAACTCTTGGGCATGAAGAAACACATGCAGGAGAGACGCAGGAAACACAGACTGTAAGCCCACAGGGAGAAGACCTAAATCAGAACATACCTACTACAGAGGAGAACGATAATGACTCAATAGAGGTACAAACAGTTCATTCCCAGGAGGAGGACGTGGGATACAGCATACAAATCCTGGAGACAGTTGTCAATAGATTTAAAACACAAATTGTTTTTGTCGAAGAAAAAGAAAACCCGATAACAATTACTTTTGGAAACAAACGAATTTTCATAGAAAAAAGAGACTTAAATAACAACCAGGCCCTAAACATCTTACGTAGGGAAATAGTAAAAGGTAAGGTAGGAATATACTCACACCTTGACGATCACGAATACTACATACTCCAAAAAATAATAGAAACCGAATACAAAACAAACGCTAACATCAAATTTGTAAAATGCACTAGCTTTGCAAACGACATTGAAAGCCAGGACGAACTGGACAAACAGATTGCACTCTTTCACAAAAGCGAAAGCGGCCATTGTGGCATTGTGGCCGCTTACGAGAAGTTGAAGAAGAAAATTTACAATCCCACGCTTAAAACTAGCATACATAGGATAATAAACAATTGCGATATATGTTCGGGCGGCAAGTACGATCGACATCCCATAAAAAACAGGTTCGCAAACACCGAGACTCCAAAGACAACGAACGAGATTGTCCATATTGATACTTATGTTGATGAATTCTTAGAAGGAGAAGGCACAGAATATCATGCCACAAAGCCAAATAGTCACACGGGAAATAGTGATGTGGAAAGGCTCAATAACACTTTAACAGAGAAAATAAGAACCCTTAATGTAGAGAATAAAATACCTATAATGTCCCAGATGAACAAGGCAGTAAGATACTACAACGATATATTCCATAGCACAATTAAATGCACACCGTCAGAAGTCCAAAACCACCTAGTGAAACATGAAACTATCCTCAGCAGGTTAACTAAAACAAAACTAGTACAAATAGAAAAAGCAAACAGAACTAGAGAAAGTTACCAAGAATAAAGAGAAGAAGGGTTTATTAAAAACTACCGAAATCTAAGACACAAAGAAACACCAAAATTTAGGAAAGCATAATTGAGAAATATCCACACAATTAACATTAAACGACATAATAAATTTTCAGGTGATCATCATAATACTACTACTTGTAGGTATAACCCGGACATCAGCAATGATGATGATCACTCCCATCCAATCTGAAGTAGGATTCACAACACTGGAAACATCAACAGTTGAAATTATTGACAAAACCGATATCATAGTGCATATTATAGACCCATTAGAATTAATAGCAGTGGTAAACATTATAGAGCAAAATATAGAAAGCATATCAGGAGAAAAAAAGACATCAACTTAATGTCGAAATCGCAACATTGCGTTCGAAAATACGATCACTGACCCCCAATGATAGACAGAAACGTGGATTGTTGAATGTTGTCGGTACGTCATGTAAATGGTTATTTGGCATAATGGACGACGAAGACCGAGAAAACATACTCGAACATTTAAAACTTAACCAGATCAATAGTCACCAAGTATAGAAACCTCAAATAAACAAGTTAATATTAACACTAACTTTAATGACTTTATAAACATACTTAAAGCAACAATACAAGATCATCGAAAAAAAATAAAACAATATGTCAACACCATTCGAACCCACGACAATGATATTATAAGTAATATAATGTTCCACGACCAAATTATAAAACTAAAATTTTTACAAGATAAGATAAACGATATACTCGACAGGATAGCATCTACTAGATATAACTTACTACATCCATCAATACTAACCACCGAAGAAATAGACAAATATAACATTGACTTTTATAAAATTAAATTAATCAAAACAGGGGTAATCTTCCATAACGATGCACTAATATTTGCAATCAAAATACCAACTAACTTCATACAAACAAAAGTAATTCTAGTAGCACCCATTACTAACAGCCAAAACTTCAGAATAGATAGCGAATAAGAGCAAATAGTAAGCATACAGAATAAATCGTATACATACCAACAAGAAAAAAACTTGAAATAACTAAAATTAAGCAAACATTGTATCTTTTCTAACAATTGTAAATTAATATATGAAACAACAAAGAAACTTATGTACAAAAATTTATTGAAACTAAACCAAAAGAACAATACAATTTCACTAACGAATTAACCTTTGAGGAAATAGTAACAAAACAGTTGGAAAATATTGAAAAAATTAAAGAACTAAAAATACATACACAAGTTTCAAATATATCAACCGGAGCAATAGTTTGTATCGTTGTAATTGTACTAATAATAATGTATAAAGTCAAAAATAGAAATGTAAACATAAGTATAAAATATAATGTAAAGAAAGAAAGGATCCAGGAGAATCCTTTAACAAAAGGGGGAGGAGTTACGTACCCTCACCCCAACATTCAACTCGGATCGAATAATAATGTTGAGGTCGACGACATCAACATTATTATTCAAAAATATCTTGCACCAGCAATAAAGTAAATGAAATAAAAACCACTTACACCAGCAGATCCGAAATGAAAGATTATTGCTTTGCTGGAAATTATAAACATTAAAGAAATAAGTCAATAGCCTCAGCATATGCAGCGTCAACGTCGTTGAACGTTTCCGCTGCTTGTGCTTAGAAAGTATTTTTATATGAACAGAAATAAATGTATTTAAAAAATATAGTATATATATATATATATATATATATATATATATATATATATATATATATATATATATATATATATATATATATATATATATATATATATATATATATATATATATATATATATATATATATATATATATATATATATATATATATATCAGTCTCTGAAGTCTCCCTATGTGTATTGGGGGAATCCGTGACTGCTTAGAGTAGTTATTTTTATTTATATAATTACAACTATTATTTCTATAGTACAATATATATTTTTCCTATTATGACTTATTATTATTATTGAAACTTAATTAATCTTAATTCTGGAAAAAATGAATTTTAATTTTGGTTATGGGATTTATTTTGTATTTGGGGAAAAAATAAAAAAAGTATGAAACTATAAAAGTACTACTTATCTTCGGTTCAATCCCGTTCGCAACACTTTTTTTTCAAATAAAATTGTAGAGTCTCTCTCTCTCACTCTGCTCAGCTGGGAGTCTACACTGTGCACTTGGAGTGTAGACTCCAAGTGCACAATTTCCAGCGCTCTCTCAATTTTCGGATAAGCCGATTGAGAGGCAAAGGCGAAGGCAAATTTACTAAGTTTAAATAAATAAACTTATATTTGCCTAGGCACAAAACTCGCCGTATCCGCAGTGTTCCACCTGCCTAAGCTTCGCCGCTCAGGGGTCTGGTACTTTCAGACCAAGCCACTGCTCAGCCGGGAACTATGCAGGCAGAGATCGCTGCCGTTTTCGTTCTGCCGTGCGGATAAACCGACGCAGAACCAAAACTGCCGCAAATCACTGGCAGAAACAGAAAATTTAAATGCCTTGTTTTTTCCCGATCGCGTCCACAATTTACACTTATCACTTTCACCGGACCGGAGTATGCTCTTTAGCTACCCTTTCCAAGATTTCCGCACGGATTTACCGTCTACAATTAGTAGATTTTTAAAAAATTTCGCACAGAAAAATTTATTCATCCACTTCGATTTGACTCGCTCTCACTAATATATATATATGTGTGTGTGTATGTGTGTTCGTGTTTTTTTTTCTTTCTTTGCTTTAGGTGGAAGGCATCATGCCTAGGTGTAGGACTCTAACCCAACTAAAACCACCTTTGCTTCGATCCCGTGGGTCCCCGTGGTACATTCAGTTAAGGTATTACTTCACGGGGCGGGCTGAGAGTTTTTCCTCACTCTCGTATCTTGGTCATTCTAACGGCTTTAGCTCGCTAAACCTCTAGCGCTTTGCTCGTCGTATCTTACTTGTTTCATGATACCGACCAGTATATCCGCTGCTGTATCCCAGGCCTCCTTTGACCCAAGCATGTACCGAAGAACACCAGCTGGGGTTACTTTCTCTCTTATATAACGCTCAAGCAGGCGTTTTGCACCCGTAAATCTGCCGCATTCCATCAACACATGTTCTGCATTCTCGTAGCAGCCAACACAGTACAGGCAGTATGGGTGCTCCACATGTGCGGTACTTGTGCAGATACTTTCGAAAACATCCCTGTCCCGATAGGAATTGCGTTAGGTGGTAGTTAGCTTCACCGTGTCTTCGGGCGATCCATACTTGTATGTTTGGGATCAGCTCATGGGTCCACCGTCCTTTGGTGGATATATCCCATCTTTCCTGCCATTCATTTTGTGAGCACTTTCTGATTAACTCAGCTTTGGCTGGATCTATTTTGTCTTGGCTATTCAAGTTTCGAATGGCCGCGGCCTCTTTTACGGCGAGATCTATTGGCATCCGTCCCCCGATGACGCTGACTGCATCAGTGGATATGGTCCTAAATGCACAGCACACTCTCATTGTTGTTAGCCTATACGCCGTTGTGACACCTCTCATATACGCTTTGCAGCTTGTTGCTGGAGCCCATATGGGTGCTGCGTACATTAAAATTGAGGTATTAACGCTGGCTAGTAGCTTCCTTACATGCTGCCTTGGTCCTCCAGTGTTTGGCATTAACCTTGCCAAGGCTGCTCCTACTCTGTGTGTGTGTGTGTGTGTGTGTGTGTGTGTGTGTGTGTGTGATTATATATTAGAAGTAAGGGATGGGTTTCATACTAAAACGGACTTATTAGAATTCGTATGCTGCTTATCAGCATTATCGTAGATATGTGCTCAATATGCATGTTTGCCTCTTTGTATTTCTTACCTTTGCAGTGATAAGAGTTTAAGTAGAAAGCAGGAGCAAGGCTTGAGATCAAGCAGGGTTTAATGCATACAAACTGTGTAATGAATACAATATGTGAGTGATCAGCAATGTGCAACAGCAGCTATCTTCATAGGATCTTTAATTATTTATTGAATCAACTTGAATGTTCTGAAGTTTATTGAGGAGAAATCATAACTAGTATAACTTTCAACATTCGGCTTTATCGGGAGTTCCGCGTGAATGACATTTCGCCCGAAATATTTCCCTTTTTCACTTTTCCCATTCTCATTAGTTTCGCCTATAAGATTTCGCATGTTCCAAAAAAAATTCGCTTATCGGCAACAGTTATTTCGGGCGAAAAGCTTCGCCATTAAGGCCGGTATGCACCTGTCAAGAAAACGCTCTACACAAAAGAGCATATGTTTCTTGTGCGTGAAAAGCAGTAGTCAAAAAAATTTGACATTTGAAAGCCCATGGCCGCATTGACATTTAATTTTTTTTTTATTCGCCTTGCAAGAAAAAGAAAATAAACATTCAACAGAAAAATTGTTGTTCACACTTTACTTACTTTTGTGCAGGCAGCTGTTACTTTTCCTTTAAGAAATATATGGCTATATATATGCTTCTTGCCGAAATCAGTGTTTTTCACTTTTCAATGAACAAAGGTAGACAAAAACTGAATCAAATTTATTGAGTGGTGCATAACAGAGAACACAGAGAAAGGAAACTTAAACGTCAAATGGCAAAGCAGCGAAAAAAAGCAGACGGACGTTGTACATGACCACTATTTATTCCCAGCAGGAAAATTGACAAAATTAATTGTGAATTGTAACGACTCTATTTCTGCTGGGGTAAAACTCAGCGGGTTCCAGGAGTCGTATACAGAAATTAATGTTAAAAAGCGGGCGTGTACTTATATGTGGTATACTTTATTTAATTCATTTACTTAGTTACAATTGTTTATAATTTAATTACTAATTTATATTAATTTTTTAGTTTGGCTAAATTAATTAGAATTAAATGATTTTATTCTGCTAATTTAATTAACTTAAATAATTTGTTTTATTAATTTAATTAAATTAAATGATTTTATTTTGCTACTTTAATTAATTTAAATAAGTTGTTTTACTAATTAAATGATTTTTGGTTTTTTGTTCTAATTTAATTAACTTAAATAATTGGACTTGCTAATCGCTTGGGGCCTCGTCTGTGTGGTCGCGGTTGGCAGTGCTAGTCTCCGCGAGAATCGGTAGGACCATAAACTCGCGGTGCTGTACGTACGTATTAGTCTCCACGAGAATCGGTAGAACCATAAACTCGTGGGGCGGTCTTAGCGTTAGTATAAGTCACCACGAGAATCGGTAGAACCATAAACTCGTGGGGCGGTCTTAGCGTTGGTATAAGTCACCACGAGAATCGGTAGAACCATAAACTCGTGGGGCGGTCTTAGCGTTAGTATAAGTCACCACGAGAATCGGTAGAACCATAAACTCGTGGGGCGGTCTTAGCGTCGGTATAAGTCTAGTCTTGTGTAAAGAGTATACTTTACCTTGGTGCTACTGGTGCTGGAGTCTTGCTGCGGTATGTCTTGCCTGACTGCTGCTGGATCGGAGAGTGCCTCTATCGTCCAGAACCACCTGCTTATATACTGCCAGCCGTAATAGGCCCGTGCGTTGTTATTGTTGCCGCTTGGTTGATCTTGGGCCACCTTGAGCTGACGGTGGTCAGTCGCCGGGCTGCCACGGTTCCTTTCGATCCGCAGTGTTGACGCCTGTGGTGAGTGCAGCCTGAAACAATTACCGGTGGCCGTGGTGTTGTTGTTGCCGATTTACAATTGTTGTTGTTGTTGTACGCCTAGCAAACCTTCACACTGTGTCCAATGCTTAGAAGTTCTTGTTTTCCTCTTTATGCTATGTCCGCACTGACAGCGCATGTGGTAGCCGCTCTGCTGTGGATGCGTTGTGTGTTTGCTTTGGTCGTTGTGTTGTTGTTGTTGCTGGTTTACAATTGTTGTTGTTGTTGTACGCCTAGCAAACATGTATACTGCGTCCAATGCTTAGAAGTTCTTGTTTTCCTCTTTATGCTATGTCCGCACTGACAGCGCATGTGGTAGCCGCTATGCTGTGGATGCGTTGTGTGTTTGCTTTGGTCGTTGTGTTGTTGTTGTTGTCTGTGGTTCGTATTGTTTATTCGTGATGCTATTTGTTAGTGTACTAGGTCGGCTTGAGTCTTGCCGAGTGTTGCCTGTCGCGTGATTACCTCTGGAACATGAATAGGTTTTGTGTTGATGCGTTTCTTCTTCGGTGCGTTGTTTTTGTTGCAATATTTTATATTTGCAGCACTTAGCTTTTCTTATTAAAATTTGTTGGCTTAGCCAATCTTTGCAACTGGTCTAACCCAACCTTCGACGCATGTTTTCTGCACTCCCGTCTTCGTTAAATCTTGTTGGTGTAATTAACATGGGGGCGTTTACCTTTTTGTTAATTCTCAACTCTCGCGTGATGTCGGGGATGATTGTACTTTATGCTTTATTGGTAGGTCTCCATACTCAGGTGTGTGTAGCCATTTGTTCACCCAAAGTAGGTGGAGTCCGTGTATGCTGACGTAAGTATGGACTTCTTTGTTGTGCATGTGTCTTTTGGTGGCTGGAGCGTGGTTTATTGTGTGCGGAAAATATTGGCCAGTATTTTCCGTCTTCACAGAATATATAAAATTTATTTTGTAAAATACCAAATCTCATTACTATCCCAACAAAACAATAGAAATATTTTTTAGTTTCTTAGTATCATAGGATATTTTTAAATTTACCGTTAACAATTCTAACACAAGTTAAAATTTCAAATTTGTATAAGAAGTATTGAATAATTTCGCTAAGAAATATTTGGGCAGGCAGGCGTTTACATCATCTTATTTGCTACAGGATATATATATATATATATATATATATATATATATATATATATATATATATATATATATATATAATATAAAATATAGTATATATATATAAATTCATAGAAATATATAATAAAAATGCAAAACCATTATAAATATATATATATATATATATATATATATATATATATATATATATATATATATATATATATATATATATATATATATATATATATATATATATATATATATATATATATATATATATATATATATATATATATATATATATATATATATATATATATATATATATATATATATATATATATATATATATATATATATATATATATATATATATATATATATATATATATATATATATATATATATATATATATATATATATATATATATATATATATATATATATATATATATATATATATATATATATATATATATATATATATATATATATATATATATATATATATATATATACTACTCTTATACTTTGTTGTATTCTTCCATATCAAAATGATTTATTCTATTTTTGATCAAGATTCCAGTGCAACCATGTGCCTTACCAGCGGGATGCTTTGTCATAAAAGTTATAACCTGGTATACAAAAATTGTGCTTTTCGGTTAGATGAGCTGCATGAGCTGATTTTGGTTTCTCATCATTTCTTGGATCATAGTTTGTATTGAAGTCATGAACTGAGTGATATATTGGGTGAGCGTTGCTATCATTCCTTCAAAGTTCTGATAATTTGGACCCATCTGAGGGCCGGCCCCTGACTTAAGCAACCCTGTGTACGTTGTCCCTGTGTCGCAATATGAAATTGGCTTCTGTGGTTGTTTATTTCTTAGCTGCGGGTATTTATTCCTAATTTCCTGGTAAACAGAGCAAGCTCTGCAGTTGGCTATATGGTTACCAACACATACATTACGGAGTGTGCAGTAGGATATTGTCTGCCGGAACTCTTGGCAATTAGTAGAATACTGGACCATTCCGTTTGAGGGGCTCGTCCACCGTCATTCTAGGATGCATAAGATAGAGTAGGTTATATATATGTACTTCTCCTTTTTTAAGTTTTTGGGTTTCTAGCTCAAGCTCTACGGGAAACATTGGTTGGGAGGGATGATGATGATGATGATTTTGTTGCGATTAATGATATTAATAATTGAGCTGGCTACGAATTCTACATTATTTAGTGCTTCTTTGATTTCAGCGGGGGAAATATCTGAGTCTAGTCCCTTTATAACAATTGTAAGGCCCTTGCTACTTTTGAGCTGATAAGTGTAGTAGGTTTTGTTTTCTGTGTCGAAGTTTTTTATAACGACCCTTTTTCCCTCGCTATATATTTGAATTTTTGTTTCTTGTATATTACCTTTAACGAGCGGGGTCACGTGGAAACTTTTTGAACCTATAAACTCACTTAGCTTGTTGACTAACTTATTATAGTTACGTTCACGCAAATATATGGGAGGTGGTTTAAATTCAGGTTTTGGTGCATCTGTATATCTGTATCCTCAACACTTTGAAGTAAGGAAAAGCGGTTGTTGGTAGATAGTTGTGTCTCACCAGTTTTAATAACTTTTGGGATGCTAGCTTTGATGGCACATGATTGCGGAGCTCGTATACGATTAGTTATAAGAATGTATCTATCAAGACCGGTTTATGTTGTTTCACTTCTCCCTGCTGGATTATTTGCTCAATTTTCTGCTGGTTGATTTAAAACTTTTGTTGGTGTGAGAGCATTTAGAGTATTAAAAGTGCCTCAGCTACTGTTGGTGGCTTCACTTTAGCACGCTCAGCCTAGCGAGAGAGAGGAATGGATTGAACTTGGGTGCATTCTTTTGTTGTGTACGTCGTTGGGCTGGGTGTTGAACACTAAGCGCTCCAAGAGTGCGCATGCACGGAAAGTGCCAGTGTCTCGGCTGGG
This sequence comes from Clusia tigrina, assembly GCA_920105625.2. Classification (NCBI taxonomy): domain Eukaryota; kingdom Metazoa; phylum Arthropoda; class Insecta; order Diptera; family Clusiidae; genus Clusia; species Clusia tigrina. The sequence goes on along the minus strand of OV050032.1, from coordinate 125,886,446 downwards.
CATTGTCTCTGATCTGAGTGCGATCGCTGCTTACTTGCGTTGCTGGGAGCAGTCGCAATTTTACTGTGTGGAGTTGCAGTTGCATGCACGACCGGTTTCTCTCCATTGTGGGAGATGTTACCAATGTTACTACCGCTCAATTGTTCGTGTTTTGGCACCAATGGAGGAGAGCGAGTAACACTCATTGTGAATCCGCTATCGAACCACTACACTCGTGTTACCACTCTTGTGTTTGATGTTTTAAATAATTAAAAACGACAGTATTTATGTACCTTAATACGCCGTGACCAGCAATGAACAATTAAGATATCAGAAGCACTTCACACATTCAATCACTTCACACATTCAATCAAAAATCAATTTCCCAACATGGAGCAAACTAAAACACGTCTGCTCTCTTTGAAATTAACTGAAAGTCTCCATGGAGCGACATGAGGTGAATATATTTGACTAGAAATCGCATAAAATGGCTATAGTAAGCAGGATGATAGTATATTTTGGAGAACGATAGACACATGGTCAAAGCCAGCCGACCGTTCACACGGAGGGTGCCGCCAGAGTGCAGGATGGGATTTAGAAAGAAGTGAGCTTCCGTTAGAGATGAAGTGTTCGACACTCTTTAGGATAGTAGATAATCAGACGAGTTAACGTTTCGTTGATTTCCCGACTACTTAGTGTTGTCACGCTACAGTATTTCGGTGCCTTGTCAGACTATAAGCCATGCATTTTCCAATGACACTTGGCACTCCCGTGGCAATGAAGTTCAACGGAAGATAGGATCGTAAAATTTCGATTCACATGCCATATGGCATTTAGTTGGTCGAAGTTCTTCATCAGCAATCAGAGCTCAGCCATCCAAGGGCAATTACCACAGCTGCTACTCTTGCCTTGACCAGGTCGGTCCATTCCACCATAGAGTGTGGTTTAAGGGAATATCCTCTGCTGGCCAGATCCGCTGGATTGTCTTCAGATCGGACGTGGTACTAGTGGATTACATTCACCTTGCTGAGGATAATGGTGACCCAATTTGCGACAAATACCTTCCAGGAATACGGTGGCTTGCACATAACACAATAGTAGAGTCTGTTCAACAATATAAATTATTTTTATTGTTTTGTAGTGGTTTGAGTGAGCTACCAGTTCAGCCAACAGGCTAACCCCACAAAGTTGAAGCGACGCGTGATTTTTTTTTTTTGATCGAACATTGACATTGAAGAGGTGACAATGCGTCTTCAACGTTTATACATATACTAGAAAATTGAATGACGCTACTATCAAGCAAGTGTTCCCGTTACCAAGGATAGAAGAAATTCTACCAATTAGGACATAGTAGATGTTTTTCTAGGCTTAATTTAGCAAGTGGCTACCATCAGGTTCTGGTGGATACCCAAGATAAGCAGAAAACCGCGTTTAGTACCGGTTTGGGGCACTACGAGCTCAATAGGATGCCGTTTGGATTAACAGGAGCCCCAGAACAGAGTTAGGACAAGGGCTAACAAAGGGAAGGATAAACAGCGGGATAACACACCAGAAAGACTGGCGGATGAAAGTAATAATAAAGCTGACTGTGAGACTTTATCATTACTTTCATCCACCAGTCTTCCTGGTATGAAGAGTAGAACGGTTAATTAATAGAGATGGCATAGCAAAGGTACTGAAGGATTTCATGATTCACCTCTATGTGGACACCAGGGGTCTTGGAAAACCTATAAGAGAATCAGACGGGTATATGCCTGGTAAGGTATGCTCAGAGATATAAAAGAATATGTGAGGAATTGTCCAAAATGTCAGGTCAACAAGAGTTCCAGGTTTACAAAGATGCCAATGGTGCTGACTGAGATACCGAAAAAACCATTTGATAAAGTTCATATGAATATTGTAGGTATTCTACCTGAGACAATTTCGGGGAATAAGTACATCTTGACGTTCCAAGATGCTTTCTCAAAGAATATGGCATGCGCAGCCATACCTGATGCAGAGGCAAGTACGGTAACCAAAGCATTTTTTAACGAAATTATAGCACGTTAGAACATACCGCAAGCGAACGGTTCGCTACAAATCATAGATTACTTGCAGAATACTTAAGTAGTTTCGCCAAGAAGGATGACTCCATATCAGTGGTTGACTACGGCCATGCACGTAAATAACAATACTGTACATGTATCAACGAAGCAAAGACAATTTAGAACACTCTATGGGTGTGATTTCAACATGCCAGGGAATTTAAAACGCAAATGTGCAAATGTGTACAATGCTGATTACGCAAATAAAGTACGGAAATATCAAATACAGAGAGCGCAGGAATTGGTTAGATAAAACCAAGATCGTACTAAACGAGTAGCTAGAGAAGGCTACAAAAAGGTATTAAACCCAGTGGTCTTTCATGTGGATGACCGAGTACTAATGAATAACCAGACTAGGAAAAATAAATGTTCTCCTGTGTGGCCCAGTTACCACGGTGGTAACGATTAAAGGCAAGCCAGCGAGAAACCTCACAATTACTTGCTAAAGTTATTCCATTTGCGAAATCGCAACAAAAAAACATATGTTTATAGTGTACTGCACTCGTAGATACTCATCTTCCTCATTTGATGAGCAACTGAAAGATCGTTAACAAGTTGCATAATGTGAATATGCAAGCAAACACTGCAGCCGAAATACAGTAAATGCAAGAAAGAAGAGAGAGAAAATTGGGGAAAAATATTTAAGTACAAATAGAGAATAATATAACACGTTTAACTCTGTGGACCTTCGCTTTTATTCTCCCTTCTAATCATACAGTGAGGCTTCTTCGACTACTCAATATTACAGTGTTGTCAATATAATTGTAATAATAGGCTTAAGTGTGTAATCCCAATAGTTATAAGGATATTTAAGAAGACACAAGTAAATAGCCTTATCTACTTTACAAACGACTAATATACTATCTTGACTATAATAAGATCGTTCCGATCATGTATTGCTTTAAATAAACTATTTTGAAGGTTGAGACCTGCATTTCTTATAAGGCGTCCTTGATTGCTGAAACCCATCAACGTCTCGTAGTAAATAACGGGTTTTTTCGCAAACTTTGTTTACCTTGTAAGGTCTTTGAAATTTTGTTAAAAATTTTTTTGATATTCCTTGTGTTGAGTCGAAGTTGCTAACTATAACATACTCACCTTCCTCATTCTTCGTTGCTTTCTTACGTTTCCTATTTACGTACTTTTCATTATATAATTGCAATTTGTTTCCTTCTTTTTCGGCATTAGTTTTTTGTTGAAATTCTGTTCATTTTCAATTAAATTTTCTTTCAATCTATCTATCACACTACCTCTCATCACACTTGGATGTTGTTCAATACTGCGATGTTTTGTATTATTTAACGCAAACTCAATTCTTTCGATTACTGTTTCTCATTGCATGTTTTCGATAGGTTCGAGTAATTTAGCAATCATTGGTCCCAAATTCCTATTCACCCTTTCCATCTGGCCATTTGCTGGTGGCGACTCTATAGTAATTTTGATATGATTTATGTTCTTTTCTCCTAAAAATTTAACAAATGTGATGTGAAACAGCTGCCTCTATCGGAAATAATGCACTTAGTACGACTATATGATAAAAAAAAATATTTTTACTTTAGTAATTCAAACGCTTTCAATTCGTTTTGTCCGATCTCAAACTTCTTATTTCTTCTAGTTAAGTCATTCAAAGGCTTAGCTATAATGGAAAACTCTTTAACTCTTCTGAAGTATGAGCACATTCCAAAATACATTTGTACCGATTGAACATTTGTGGGTACTGGAAAATCTCTAATTGCCTGAATGCCTCGCTCATCTGCTTTAATGCCAGTATCCGTTATAGAATAACCTAATTATTTTATTTCCGAATTTAGAAACTCGCATTTGTCTAAACGAAGCTCTAAATTGTTCTTTACCAAACGTCTTTCAAAATTTCGAAATAATTTTCGTAATTCTCTGTTGTTATCAATCATTATGCCGCACATATATATAATTACTTTGTCTTCTCTAATCATTTCGGAAAACACTTTGTTAATAAAACGTTGAAAATTCGCGCATTTTTTAAGCCGAAAAGGATTCTCAAATACTAATATTGTCCTAAAGAATTTGTTTTAGACGTGTATTTTACTGATTCAGTATGCACATGTACATAAAAAGAACAATTTTTTAAGCCCAGTTTAGTAAATATTTTTTTGTTCGCTAGCCTGCCGAGTAAATCGTCAATTAACGAAAGAGGATAATTGTCTTTAATCGTCATTTTATTTAGTGTCCGATAATCTAGCCCTGTCTCTACTTTTTTTTTAGTGTTAACACTATTGGCGAACTGTATTCAGACTCAGTTGGTCTAATGTAGCCTTTTGTTAAATACTCATCTTGTTTTTTTGCACTTGTTCTTTTTCTACATAAGACAACCTTCTTGGAGTATAGCTTAATAGTTTTAGATTGTCAAAAGTAATTTTAATTTCACTTTTAACACGCGATTCCATAAGTCTCTCCGCATCAAGATAATATCTATTAAAAATTTCATCAAAATTACGTTTACATTCATAACTTATATTTTCATTTATTAAATACCTTTCTTCTTTTGTGTTAGTGTCAATAAGCATAATTTCATTTATAAAATTAGTTTCTAAGTATGTATATTTTTGATCACTAACAATAATGCCAAGCAAAAAAAAAGTATGTTTTTAACACACAATTATTTGAAACCAAAATAAACATAATGAAAACTTAAAAACACCACCTTTCTATGAAACTTATCCTACTTTTCCGGAGTCTATGAAGCATGTAATAGAAAAACTACATTTACCATTTGAGTTAGAAATAATATCGAAATGGCACGATGCGACAAATTTTTGCAAATAATGCAGGCACCCTCTTGTCGCTTTGGTTTGCGGCACTCTGCAGCCATATGACCAAGCTAGTTACAGTTTTAACATTTAATTCTTATACCTGCAATACTGTTTCGACTTTACAATTCGACTTTTGAAAAGCTTGCGTCAATAGCAGTTCATTTGAAAAACATTTTAGATACGCTTGCAAACGAAGCTGAGAGTCAGGAATTCCTTCGATCAAAAAGTCAATAGTTCTTCTTTCTCCAAAATGACACCTTGCGCCAACGTAATTTTTGCATTGTAGTACGATGCAAATGTCTCACCAGAGACCCATTTACGTTGTTCAAATTTTCTTCGCAGTGCAAGTTTGGTTTCTTTTCGGCCAAAAATCATATGCATTTCACTTAATAAAGTTGCAATAGGCTCCACAGCATAGTTGGATTTCGAAAATAACCACACTTGAGCATTTTTCCTTAGTTAATAGGCAAATACGCCAGCCAAATTTTTGGTGACTGCAAAAATATCCAACATCTTTTTAAACTAAGTTTTTTCAAATGAAGTAGAACAATCATATTCCGGCACAAATTCTTTTAATATGTTGAATGTTTCGTTGGGATTAATGTCCTTTTGTAGAGTCGTTATTGTAGGCAGATTTGGCTGCGCATACTTTTTCATTAGTTCGTGCTCCTTTTCCAATAAGAATTTTGCTTGGCGTAATAGTTCATTTTCCCTCTTCATAAATTCCATTTCACTCTCTTTGTCTAATTTAATTTGGCTTACTTTAATTTTTTCAACGTTGCTTTGCGTTTCGTCGCCGCTTACTTAGTCGTTGATGGTTACATTTTGAATAGTAGGAGATTCGTTTTCAATTCGTTTCTCGTTGTCCTCGTTGGTTTTATACTCCCGACTGCCGTTATTTGCGTTATCTTTGTTGTTGTTGTCTACTGCTTTGCCACTTACATTTAAACTGCCGTTGCTGCTACTTTATTCCTGGGGGACGCTGCTGAAGTGGAAGCCAACAGGCAGTTTTCAGGAAGCATGGCAGCAAACAAGGCTCAAGTGGAAAGGGCTATGATATCTGTATGCTAGACAGGTCTAATAAATAAGGACTAAGCGAATTACACACTTAATCTAACGTAGAGAAGTATGGCAGAGTTAGTTGAAGCGGTCTCTTCCGCTGGAGCAGAAATCCAACTGCGAACGACAACAGGTGGAATCTGATGGTCTAATACACCTGCAGAGGCAGGTGCGGTGCAACAACGGAACACATGAGATATCGGTAGGTTTGAGAGCCATTTTCGGCAACAGAAGGACCAAGGATTCCCGGTCGACAGATTCCAACAAAGAAAACCCATTTCATTCACTCATTCTGCCGTAAGACAGGTCATACAAGGAATGAGTGCTTTACACGCAAAAACACGCCCTACTGTATGGAATATCAATCCTATGGTGATGAAGCAAGTCGACAGTACCTAGTGGAAGTAATCTCAGCAGTCCTAGAGATAATTCCACAGAAGGAATTAGTGTTGTGAATTAGAACCAAGCTACCTACGAGTAGTTGTCTCACAGCATCGACTCCTAATAGATGCCACACTCTGTGGGATTAGCATGTGGCAAACATTATTTAAGAATAGAACATACTTTTAGGGTCCAAGTATAGCTAAAATGGTACAGAGGTAAGTTTTGGTCTGATGCACATCGAAATGAAAAGCGCTGTGTACCTTTCGAGCGAGCTTAGCTGCGAGAAGAGCTGCACAGAGCTCTAGCCGCGGTATGGTGACACGCTTCAAGGGAGCAACCTTCGTTTTTGCCGTGAGCAAGTGCACGGTTGTGTTGTTCGATGAAATGACGTTTAGATATGCAACTGTTGCATACGCCTGGGTAGATGCATCTGCAAAGGAATGAAGTTCATACGATGAACTGTGTGACGACATATCTATCCAGCGTGGGATTTTGACCTTAGCAAGGTTCTTCAAGTCGTTGCGGAACTCGATCCAGTTTGTTTGAAGTTCGCTTGTGAGCTCGTCATCCCAGTTTAACCCGGTAAGCCACAGGCGTTGAAAGAAGATTTTGCCTCGAATAACCACTGGAGAGAGGAATCCATGGGGGTCGAACAGTTTAGACACATCCGAGAGCAGCTGTCGTTTTGTAAAAGTCTCGATTGTATAGTCAAGGCTAACTCTGTAGCTGAACTCGTCCGTCTGAGTGTACCAGATCATGCCAAGAGCAGTGGTTGCTTCATCGAATGATACCTCTAGCTTATCCGCAGGTTTGTCCTCATTCGGTGCGATGGTCTCCAAAAACGACGAAGAGTTTGAATTCCACTTCCTTAACGTGAATCCACCTGTTTGCAGTAGTGCCTTGAGCTGCTGGGCTTCCTTGACTGCAGCAGCTGGGTCATCAGCGCCAGACAGCACATCATCGACGTAAAAATTATTTAACAGTGTTTTTGATGCGTCTGGATAGCGCAGTTTTTCATCGCTAGCGAGCGTGCGAAGAACGTTAATCGCAAGGTACGGCGCGCAGTTCGTTCCATAGGTGACGGTTAAGAGCCGAAAAGGTGTCGGTACATCACGTGTACTGGTTCGCAATAAAATTCGTTGAAGATCAGCGTCTCTCCTGTCGATCCAGATCTGGCGATACATCTTTTCGATATCACCAGTGAAGGCTATCTGATATCGACGCCAGTTAAGCACAATTATTGTGAGTTCGTTCTGCATTTTGGGGCCAACACGCAAACAATCATTAAGCGACACACCCAAATCGCTCTTTTGCGAGGCGTTAAAAACCACTCTCAGTTTAGTGGTTGAGCTTGATTCTTTTATTACGCCATGATGTGGCAAATAGCAGACATCTTTCGTAGTTGAATGATCCGTAATTTGTTCCATGTGGCCAAGCATCAGATACTCGTTCAAGAATTTGTCGTAGCTTTGCTGCATGACTGCATCGCGAAGAAGTCGGCGCTCCATGCACTTCAAGAGATTCATGGATGCATGATATGTTGATCCAAGCTGTGTTACGTCAGCGCCTTCCTTCACTGGCAATCTGACAACGTAGCGGCCGCTATCTAGACGCCTGGTAGTTTTGTCGAAGAATTCTTGACAAGCGCGTTCATCCTTTGTGAGTGCAGGACTCAAATTTTCCTCTTCCAATTCCCAAAATCTACGGAGAGATTCATCCAGGTCGACGATAGTGAAGTTGCAATTGTATGCTTGTTCGTTTGCTGCAAGCTTTTGCTTCGAGGTGAGATCACCAAACACAACCCATCCCAGATGAGTGTTTTGAGCAACGGTGTTGTTGACTTTACTCCGTTTAACATCATTCTTACGCATCACGGCATAGTCTGCAGCACTCAGAATAAGGTCAATGCCTCCTGGAACATTAAGCCTGGGATCTGCCAAATCAAGCTCTTGAAAGTCGATAAGTTGACTAGGTGGAATTCTGAATGTTGGAACAAGATTCCCAACACGAGGGAGAACTAATGCCACGCATGTAGCCTCAAATGATGATGATTTAAGAGATTTGATCGTGAATTCCACGATACCTCACGCGAGTGCGATTTTACTGCCACTGGCTCCATTCACTGGAATATGAGTGGCCACTCGTGTTAATTGTAATTGTTTCGTAGCAAATTCGCTTATAAATGACGCCTCAGCTCCGCTATCGAGTAATGCCCTGAGCGTGACTTTGTGTCCACTGTAGGAGACTATTGAAACTAAATCTGTTCCTAGTAGCACCGGTGAAAGCTCAGGAATGGATTTTGGTGATGAATCGTTGAAAATCGTAGCGTTATTTGCATTAACGTTTGTCGGTTTAGGAACTGTATGCGTTGATGGGCTCGTGCTGACATTAGGGCTGAAATATTCATGCAGCATAGAGTGATGCATTTTGTTGCAATGCTGACAGCGTCGATTTGATGAACAGGCTGACTGTTGATGCCCATATCTCAAACAGTTGATACATATGTTGCACTTTTCAATAAACTTGTAGCGCTCCTGAGGAGACTTCCTTCTAAAGTCTTCGCAAAACATGATGATGTGTTTGCCGGCACACCCAGGACAGCGTCCAGGGGCGGCATGATAATTTTTAACTCCATGGTGGGGTTTATTTTTAGATAGAGCTGTATCTTTGAAGGCAGGCTTCGGATCCGGAGAGCTCTGGAAAATTTCTAGAGATCGAGTACGATTCTCTAAAAACTCTTTAAGTTGATCGAAAGTAGGCATTTCGTCACCAGAAGGGAGGGAAAGCTCCCAGGCTTTTCTGGTGACTGGGTCCAGTTTGTGGACGATCATGAAAACTAGCCAATCATCCCAGTGGTCAACAGGGCGATTCAGTTGCTCTAGCGCGCGAACCGCTGAGATGACGCCATCGAGCAACTTTCATAAATTAGATGCGCTTTCCGTTTGAGCGGCTGGTAGGTGAGTAACTTCAGCTAAGTGCGCGTTAATGATGACGCGCTTATTCTCGTACTTGCTTCTGAGCAACTCCCAAGCAATAGAAAAGTTTCCATCAGTCATTGTTATATTCTCGAGTGCGTACGCTGCTGCACCGGTAAGGCTATCTTTCAGATACTGCAAACGCTGAATGTTTGCAAGTGATGTGTTGTCTATGACCACAAACGAGAAGAGATCCTTGAATGGATACCATTTTAAAAAGGATCCGTCGAATGGAGGAATCTTTAGTCGAGGTAGACTCTGAGCTGGGCTATGGTGAGCGACAAATGATGATTGTTGTTGCGTAGCATCCACGGAGCTCGCTGGTGGTGTGATCAAGTCTAGTAACTCATGTAACTCACCCATAGCCTCAGCGTAAGTGCATTCAACGTCATCATACTCGACTAAATGCACTTCAGTAGATTTATCTTTGAAATCAGTTTCTAAGCTCACTTCGTTGTAGAGCGCCACATATTTTGCCCAATATTGTTCCAGAAGTTGTCTGCGTGCAGTGAAAAACCCTTTGGTTTATTTTACTTTAGCAGTTTTTCGCGTATTCGCGGCAAATTTGGTGATAATTACTTTACTTGTCTTCAGCTGCTTTAACTTGTCCATTGTTTCAGATTTTAATGCCGGTTATGGACTTAAAAATATGTTAAAAAAATGTTTTCAAATTTCACAGTTCAAAACAGAATCAAAATAGTCGTCGAAATTTATTATTTGCTCCTTTTAGAGCAAACATAAAAAAATGCCGAAAAGAAAGCAAAATATGAGAGTAACACAGAAAATATGGGATGGAAAAAACGAAAATGTTAACTGCGCGCACGTCTCACACTTTGCTGTGTTTTGTTTTTTCTTCCCTGTTGTTCTAGCTGCATTTGTTGGTGTTTTATGTTCGAAAGGGACAGATATTGCCGACGTCGCTGCGACGTGTGATTGCACAGGTTTGAGGTTAGGGCTTTCCCGACATGAGGAAAAGTTGTCCCACTCTGCCCGTGCAAATGTTCAACTTTGGAGAACAACGTGGCGCACACGCACTGCGGCCACTTTGGCATATAGATCGAACCCGCACAGATAAGAGTATTTGGAGCCCGTTATGGAAATAGATTCCCTTGTTTTGAACATTTATCACAGCCGGTGGATGTAGACTCTCTTCGTCACGCCACGCACGGAATAGGATTTAGGTTGTAGTCACTCGCGTAAGGAAACAAGTTCACTTGAATCGATAGGTTGGAAGTAGATTCCTTTTTTTTTTTTAGTTTGGAAGTAGATTCCTTTTTCACTTTTGTTTAAAAGGAGCAGGGCAAGGGATGCCAATGTTTGGGGAAATTGTCCAAATAAAAAAACGAAGAGATTGTTTATATTTAACCCGTTTACTATTCACTTAATTGTTTAACAACTTTCAACTAATAATTCCGAGTGCACTCTAAATTCCACCAAAACCGGAAACTCAAAAAAAGAGAAACATGTATATAATATAACACAAAAAAAAAAACGAAACTTAGAATAAAAAGAATAATATAAAACAGGGCTGCATTTACATATTTTTTAGACAATCTGTAACAGTATATATAGTATATATAGTATATTTGTTTAAATATTATACAATTTTGAAATTGATTTATTAAATTAACTTATGAAATGTTCGGCTAAAATTAAACATAGAAAAATATCAAATTGAAATGTTAACTAGAAAATTAAGAAAATTATTATAAGCATTCAGTTTTGATGTGAACCGAAGCAGGAAATTCCAGGAACAGCGCATATCGGAAGACGGTGCAGACTAAGGGACCAACGTATTATTCGGAAAGATGTGTTTTTGAAAATCAGAGATTTCTGGCAGCTATCCTAGGTTTGGGAATCCGGTTGTGACAGCAACGATGCCAATATATTGGATTGGGGATGAATGGTGACCGAGTTATTTTTCTTTGCGAAACGGCATATGGCCGCAGCATTTGAACGCGTTGTGGATGAGTTATTGACAAGCAACGAAAAATAAACAAGCTTCCTTGCGGAGTCATGTTTTGAATTGGACAATTTTATATTACAATGTCCACCCAGTGTATCACAATCTCAACAGGATCGATTTTGGATAAGTTGAAGATGGGTAAAAGCTTAAGGTGGGTGACTGAAACCACCACCAAATATAATAAGCAGAAGAAATTTGGCTCACGGAAGTTAATTGCTTCAATGAAGTATATATATCCAATCTAGAGTATGAACATATGAAATGTGATTTACATATGAAATATGATTTAATACAAGAGGACACAGATACTGGTAACCGATCAGAGTACACAAATTACATCATTAAATGTGTGTCTCACAGAAATACCGAGTGTCTCCACATCAAAGCCAAACGATGTTAAATACCATTATGAGGAAGCTCAAGAGAAACACTTCCACCATAAAACGCATTGCTGCAAAGTAAGAAGGAGTATTGTAATCTCTCATGTATTCCAAATGTTTTTTACAAGTTGAATACTATAAGCAGAGGCAGTACCACCTACAGCCGTGGGGCACGCTATATAAATGGAAAGAAGAAGGCCACTAAAAGCAAAGTTTTAATGGCAAACCAGATCGCCAACCTATAACATCTTTGTACGTACCGATCCAGAAAGAAGGGAGGGGTATGCAGAGTTCATCGAGGGACTTCACTCTCGCAGGACGGACGTTACCAGGACCAACAATTGCAGAGGACCGTATTTATAAGAAGCGTAGCTAAGTAACATGAATTATCGATCAAAGTAACCGATCGTTAATGATCTCATCCCTACATTGTATATTACCATCCCTGACAAATGAATGAAGTAATAAAACCAGTTCGGTAATTAATGCTAACAAGAGCAAACGTGTTTTATTAAAGCGTGTGATACATGGTGTCAGAAGTGAAAAACATAAAGTAAAGTAATAGAAAAATTCAGTAAAAGAAAAGAAATTTTTTATAAATATATATATATATAAAAAAAAAAAAAAGAAAAAGTGAAATACAATGCCGGACAATAAACCACAAACAGAAAACCAATCGTACAGGCATTTACGACAGCCTAAACCCATAACAATCAAAACAAATATGGCAGTGGAGTGGAAACAGTGGAAAAGTGCTTATGCCTGGTATGCAAAGGCTACCCAGTTAAATAAAGAGCCATCAAGTGTCCAAGTCGCCGTATTTATGTCCACAATAGGTTATGAAGCGTGCGAAATATTTGAGACGTTTGAGCTCACAGAAGCACAAAAATCCAACATGGCCGAAATTATCAAGAAATTCGACCAATATTTTATCCCAAAAAAAAACCACGCATACGAAGCTTACGTCTTCAATAAAATGGCGCAAGAAGAGGATGAAAGATTTGAAGAATTCTTGACGCGCATAACGGCTTAGGCAAAACTATGCAATTACGAAGACGTAGAAAAAAGAATGCTGAGGGACAAAATCGTAAGTGGAATAAAAAGCAACAATGTGCGAGAAAAGTTACTAGCAGAGGACAAGCTAACATTCGACACAGCAGTAAGAACATGCAGAGCAAGTGAAATAGCAACACTACAGGCGACAGAAATGAGAAAAGATAACAAACAAAAAGAAGTGTCGGTAGTTAACAAAAAGCAAAAACCGCGAAACCATTATAACAATGACAATAACAACGCAAGGACAAGTGAAAGTCAAAAATTCGACTGTAAACGTTGTGGAACGAAACACGAGAATAGAAATTGCCCAGCATACAAAAAACAATGCATAAAATGTGGAAAAAATGGGCATTTCATGAAAATGTGTAAAACAAAACAAAATGTACACACAGTGAAACGCGAAAGTGAAGAATCAGTAACTTCTAGCGGAGGCGAATATTATGTCGTAGACAGTATTAACACAAAAACGATGAACAGTGAATGGTCGGAAATAATAAAAGTGGGTAAACAACAAATTAAAGTTAAATTAGACACCGGAGCACAGTGTAACGTGTTACCACACAGAATCGTCGAAAAACTAAAACTTACAAATACAATGAAAAAATCAAAAGTGTCAACAATAGTGTCCTACAGTGATCACAAAATAAAAGTATGTGGTGAATTATTGCTGAATTGCAAAATCAAAGCCAAAGACACAAAAATAAAATTTTTAATAATAAACGAAAACGTATCACCAGTCCTGGGTAAAACAACGTGTGAAAATGAAAATTTGATCCTAAGAGTAAAAGAAATTAAATTGAACAGTGACATAAATGCCCTTGTAAAAACAAAATACAAAGATCTATTCAAAGGAATAGGATGTCTGAAAAACTATGAATATGACATTGACGTTATTGAAAACCCTGATTTCGACAACGGAAGCATTGGCATTTGATATAGAGATAAGTTCGTAGATATTTCTTAAAATTGTATACAGCTGAGGGAGAGAGTTGTTAAGTATTAAGTTATTTACATACATGTTAAGTACTTTTTACTGTATAATAACAGGTTAAGGTGTTGTGTTAAGTAAAGAGATTAAATAAAGCAGTTCAGTACCAACAACCTAAGCGACTACATTGCAATAAATAATAATAAAAATTATATTTTTAATAATTATTTACATTTCCATCTATAATACTACTACTAATATGTGTAGGCTGGATTTCCTAGTTGATTAGGTCGTTTGGTCGAGTTCTCTTTAAACGGCGCATGTTGGTTTCTTCTAGATGTAACAACTCGTTTATTTCTTCGTTCTTATGCCCATGCAGTGTATCGTAGTGTTTTGAGGATATCTTTTTTATCTCTTCGTCAATTATTGTCATATTTAGTTTGCGGTGTATGTCTTCATTTGTTGTGTACCAACCAGACCTTATGATCACTCTTAATATTTTAGATTGTTGTCGTTGAGTTTTTTCTATATGTGACCGCTTTGCCATTCCCCATACTTGGAGTCCGTACGTCCAAATTGGCTTTATAACACACTTGTATTACAGCCACTTGTTGTTAATTGTGAGTTTAGATTGCTTACCCATTAACCAATATAGTTGCCTAAGTTTTTCTTTTATTTGTTTCGTTTTTTGTTTAATGTGGTAGCGCCAATTTTACTTTGAGTCAATGTGCATACCAAGGCATTTAGTAGTAGACCCTATTTTTATATCCTTATTGTTTATTTTCATAGGTATATATCTGAAGATTTGCAGTCACAGTATTTAGATTTTTGTCAGATGTTAAGAGGATTGTGTCGTCAGCAAGGGTAGCAATTGTGGTATTCAGTTCTTTTGGAAGTGGTATATCTGAGATAAATATGACATACACAGTGGTCCTAAAACAATCCCTGGAGGAACTACATCTCTTTTAGGATGAATAGACGAACACTCTTCATTATATTTGATGTAAAAATAACGATCATCTGTACTCATTCCAGTTTGTTTTGTGGTTAAAAATCTTAGCTATTGGTTCTATGGGTTTGATGTCAGTTGTGTAGTCAAGAGAGTGGTCTGAAGAAAGTTCAAAACAAGCTTTGATTTTTAATTGGTTACACTTTATGTTTTTTGTTATGCTAAAGTCGATTACATCTAGTATCTTTTTCCGATCTGTTGGCTAGTATGTGGGCTCGCCTGAGCTTAAAAATTTTAATACACGTTTACTAATAGTTCTCCCTACGTAGATGTTGGGCTCAAGTGATCTTTTGCACTGCGCGAGAGCTTGCGCACTTAGTTATCGGCGCCTTAAGGCAGCCAAATGTTTTTGAGTTTGAAGCGACTAAAGTCTGCTCCTTCGAGTTCAAACAAATTTGTGTTATGTTTTAGAACTGACTCTTTATTCTTAAAACTACGCTCTTTTATACTTATTTCAACTTTACAATTTTGTTTCAACCAAGTTCAATTTTCATTCCATATTTCCAATTTCCCATGTGTCATCAAATTCACATATGCAACATATGCAAGCAATAAAATATAAATGTGCAATTCTTGCCTACGGCAGACCTTTGAGGTTCGAATTGCACATGACCTATTTTGAGTGCATTGCTTTGGGATAGAGGAAAGGTTTGAACGTGTGGAGTGAGTGTGTCTGTGATCATGCTGCGCGTGCACTACATATTTCTTTGGTGCATTTAGTTCTCTTAGTGATCGCAGGCATTCGTATAGTATGCATGACTTTCATGATACACTACACCACTAATCCTCCGGGAAAAAAAATTTGTTTGTTTCGGAAAAAATTCTTTTTTATTTTTTTTTTATATACTCGTATATATATACTTGGCTATGTTTTGGTTTTACAATGCAATATAGTTATATCTAGTTTTTCTTATTTATATTTTTCTTACTTGTATTTCTTAATATGTTTAGTTTTTTTTATACATATATCTTGTTTATATTTCTTATTTATATTTTTCTTATATGTATTTCTTAATGTTTTTAGTTTTTCTTATACATATTTCTTATTTATATTTCTTCTTTGTATTTTTCTTATATGTATTTCTTAATGTGTTTAGTTTTTCTTATACATACTTCTTATTTATATTTCTTAAGATTGTTATTATGTACTAAGACGTCTTTTCCATTCTTATATATTTGGGAATTTACACGTAGTCTAATATTTATTTTAAACGGGCCTATGTATGGGCTGTCTAATTTTTTCCTACACATATTTCTTAGCATTACTAAATCTCTTTTTTTTTAATTTGACCTATTCGTTCTGTAACATGAATTATCGATCAAAGTAACCGATCGTTAATGATCTCATCCCTACATTGTATATTACCATCCCTGACAAATGAATGAAGTAATAAAACCAGTTCGGTAATTAATGCTAACAAGAGCAAACGTGTTTTATTAAAGCGTGTGATACATGGTGTCAGAAGTGAAAAACATAAAGTAAAGTAATAGAAAAATTCAGTAAAAGAAAAGAAATTTTTTATAAAAATATATATATAAAAAAAAAGTGAAATACAATGCCGGACAATAAACCACAAACAGAAAACCAATCGTACAGGCATTTACGACAGCCTAAACCCATAACAATCAAAACAAATATGGCAGTGGAGTGGAAACAGTGGAAAAGTGCTTATGACTGGTATGCAAAGGCTACCCAGTTAAATAAAGAGCCATCAAGTGTCCAAGTCGCCGTATTTATGTCCACAATAGGTTATGAAGCGTGCGAAATATTTGAGACGTTTGAGTTCACAGAAGCACAAAAATCCAACATGGCCGAAATTATCAAGAAATTCGACCAATATTTTATCCCAAAAAAAAACCACGCATACGAAGCTTACGTCTTCAATAAAATGGCACAAGAAGAGGATGAAAGATTTGAAGAATTCTTGACGCGCATAACGGCTTAGGCAAAACTATGCAATTACGAAGACGTAGAAAAAAGAATGCTGAGGGACAAAATCGTAAGTGGAATAAAAAGCAACAATGTGCGAGAAAAGTTACTAGCAGAGGACAAGCTAACATTCGACACAGCAGTAAGAACATGCAGAGCAAGTGAAATAGCAACACTACAGGCGACAGAAATGAGAAAAGATAACGAACAAAAAGAAGTGTCGGTAGTTAACAAAAAGCAAAAACCGCGAAACCATTATAACAATGACAATAACAACGCAAGGACAAGTGAAAGTCAAAAATTCGACTGTAAACTTTGTGGAACGAAAAACAATGCATAAAATGTGGAAAAAATGGGCATTTCATGAAAATGTGTAAAACAAAACAAAATGTACACACAGTGAAACGCGAAAGTGAAGAATCAGTAACTTCTAGCGGAGACGAATATTATGTCGTAGACAGTATTAACACAAAAACGATGAACAGTGAATGGTCGGAAATAATAAAAGTGGGTGAACAACAAATTAAAGTTAAATTAGACACCGGAGCACAGTGTAACGTGTTACCACACAGAATAAACGAAAAACTAAAACTTACAAATACAATGAAAAAATCAAAAGTGTCCTACAGTGATCACAAAATAAAAGTATGTGGTGAATTATTGCTGAATTGCAAAATCAAAGACAAAGACACAAGAATAAAATTTTTAATAATAAACGAAAACGTATCACCAGTCCTGGGTAAAACAACGTGTGAAAATGAAAATTTGATCCTAAGAGTAAAAGAAATTAAATTGAACAGTGACATAAATGCCCTTGTAAAAACAAAATACAAAAATCTATTCAAAGGAATAGGATGTCTGAAAAACTATGAATATGACATTGACGTTGCTCCCTGATTTCGACATACACCCAGCAAGATCAATACCAATAACACTAAGACAACAAGTGAAAGCCGATATTCAAGCCCACACCAGTAGTGTCGCCGATGGTAGTAGTAAAGCAAAAGGGTAAAATTCGAATTTGCATCGACCCTTCAGACGTCAAGAGAAACATCAAACGAAGACACTACCCGTTAAGTTCAATTGAGTCCATCGCATCAAGACTAGAAAATAGCAAATATTTTACGTTGCTGGATTGCCCCAAAGGATTTTGGCAGATAAAAGTAAGCGAAAGAACACAAGAATATTTAACATTCGCAACACCATGGGGTCGCCGATGGTAGTAGTAAAGCAAAAGGGTAAAATTCGAATTTGCATCGACCCTTCAGACGTCAACAGAAACATCAAACGAAGACACTACCCGTTAAGTTCAATTGAGTCCATCGCATCAAGACTAGAAAATAGCAAATATTTTACGTTGCTGGATTGCCCCAAAGGATTTTGGCAGATAAAAGTAAGCGAAAGAACACAAGAATATTTAACATTCGCAACACCATGGGGTCGTTATTGCTGCAAAAGATTACCATTTGGACTAGCATCAGCACCGGAAGTTTTCCAGCAGATCATGTCAGACTTGTTACGTGACGTTCCAGGCGTGGAAGTAGCAATGGACGACATACTCATTCACGCAAGCACAGAAGAGAAAAACATTATATTAACTGAAAAAGTGCTACAAATAATAAAAGACAGCGGACTAAAACTTAATAGCGAAAAATGCATTTTCAAAGCTACACGCGTTAAGTTTTTAGGCCATATACTAACAGGCAATGGGCTTGAAGTGGACAAAAGCAAAGTCGAAGCTATAGCAAAGCTAAAAACTCCATCAAACAAAACAGAGTTATCGCGCATACTCGGAATGGTCACATATCTAGGAAAATTCATACCAAACTTGTCACAATTAACGGTACCGCTAAGAGTATTAATGAAAAAGGAAGTGGAATGGGTTTGGAACAACGAACAAGATGAAGCGCTTAAAAAGGTCAAGAGAACGTTAAGCGAAACCCCAGTTTTAAAATATTACGCTGTAAATGATCCAGTAACTCTATCAGTGGATGCATCATCGAAAGCTATAGGAGCAGTATTGCTACAAAGAGGTCAACCAGTGGCATATGCGACGAAATCACTGACGAAATGTGAACAAAACTATCCACAAATAGCAAAAGAGGCATACGCAATACGATTTGGATGCAAGAAGTTTCACGACTATATTTGGGGAAAAGACATAACAATCGAGACAGATCACAAACCACTAGAAACAATATGGAAGAAATCGCTAGTAGCAGCATCACCTCGACTAAGAAGAATTCTACTAGATCTCAAAGAATACAATCCAAAAATAATATACAAAAAAGGTTCTGAATTAAAAATTGCCGACACATTGAGCCGAGACTGCGAAAAAACGGATGAAATGGAAATGGAGCAAGTAGAAGTTCTACTGATGACACCACTAACAGACAAAGCTTACAATGACTTTCAAAATTCAACAAAGAAGGACATAGAACTTTCGCAACTAAAAGACACAATTCTCAAAGGATGGCCGCAAAATGTCGACCAAGTACCAACACAAATAAAGTAATACTTTCCGATACGAGACGAACTTACATTCTGTGAAGGACTAATACTACGAGGAGACAAAGTCGTTGTACCTAAGGAAGAAATTCAAAGAGTAATAGAAGCCGCTCACAAAGGACATCCAGGAGTACAAGCAACACTAAATCGAGCGAGAGAATTCGTATATTGGAGTACATTATCAAACGACGTAACAGAAAAAATAAAAAGATGTAAAATATGTCAACATACGCAGCGAAAACCAGTCAAGGAAACAGTATTAACGAAACCTATACCAACATTGCCATTCGAAATAGTATCATCAGACGTCTTCTACTACAAAAGAAGCCAATATCTGCTACTCGTTGACAGTTACAGTGGATATTACGAAATCGAAGAAATGAAGCAGACAAACGCAAGCTCAATGATAAGTCAATTCAAAAAATGGTTTGCCACGCATGGTATTCCCAAAGAGTTTCATTCTGACAATGCAGTTTATTCATCGAAAGAATTTAATGAATTCGCTAAGGTTTGGAATTTCAAATTAATAACATCGAGTCCAAGGTTTGCAAGATCCAACGGTTTAGCAGAAAAATTCGTCGGTATAGCCAAAAATCTCATCAAGAAATGCGACATCGCTAATGAAGACTTACAAATGGCATTACTAATGGCCAGAAACACACCCAGAAACAACAAAATTGGAACACCAGCTATCTTAAACCGTCACACGTTCAAGGCACAATCATAAAGAGACGAGAAGTAGCAGCATCGCCAAGCTCGTCCCCAAATACACGAGAAGATACAACAACGTCAAACAATCAAGACACAACAATATCAAACAATCAACAGACATTACCATCAATAACAGAAATCTCTGAAGACAACAATCACACCACGGAATCTACAGTTAACAACCCAGAGATGTCAACAGCCAACACCCCTAGAGAAGAAAAGAAGACCAGATCAGGTCGTACCGTAAAACCAGTTGTTAAATTAGATCTTTAATTAAAAATATATCTTTCAAATTAATACAATTTAAGTCTTACTTAAGAGGTATCAATCATCATACAGAAATCAAACCAAATCAACAATATCTTTATTTTAAATAAAACAAAGAAGATGTAACATGAATTATCGATCAAAGTAACCGATCGTTAATGATCTCATCCCTACATTGTATATTACCATCCCTGACAAATGAATGAAGTAATAAAACCAGTTCGGTAATTAATGCTAACAAGAGCAAACGTGTTTTATTAAAGCGTGTGATACAGTAATTAGTTTGTAATTTTGTTTGTATATACGCCAGTGAGAAAAGAGTCGATGAAAGACCAAATATAAAAAGGGGAATATAACTTTAAAAAAAAATTGAGATAAAAGAACAAAATAAAACAAAAGAGAAAAAAAACTATAAAAGAAGTAATAAGAAAAAAAAGTAAAAAAAAGAATACAAAAGTAAAAAGAAAAGAACAGAATAATAGAACCCAAATAAGGCGAATTTGAAAAAAAAGAAAAATTATACATATGTACTATAGGTTTAAGAAAATGCACACATTGTTTAAAGTGCAGAAATGATTGTAAACTTTCATTAGAAGTTAGTTGCACTAACTTCTTTTAGAAAGAGGGGAGGGATGTTGTGAATTAGAACCAAGCTACCTACGAGTAGTTGACTCACAGCATCGACTCCTAATAGATGCCACACTCTGTGGGATTAGCATGTTTTAAAAATTATTTAAGAATAGAACATACTTTTAGGGTTCAAGTATTTTAAGCTAAAATGGTTTGTGTAATGTTATTATGTAAACTTTTAGGGTATTACAGTTCCGCAGTCGAGTCGACAAGGGCAGCGTAATGCACCGTCGACACTTTCATAGTAGGTCAGTTGGCTTGACCAACTGACACCAATTAGCAGGTGCGGAACTGGAACACCAGAAAGGTCAGTTCACAGACTGATATGAGCATTAAGCAATAGTATATAAGAATTAGTATTTGTAAGAAATGAAGTCTTGTGATTTTTATCTTGAAACCAGAAAGTGTCTGTGTGTTCTCATTTAGAGCTAGTGGTTTTAAAGTTTTCAGCTACGCGCCCAGCGGACCGAGACAGGACGTCCCACGACGAGCAGCAAGGACACCCTCAACATTAGGCAAAGAAGGAACTCCTTCATCACTGGCGGTAGTCAGCAGCGACCAAATATGAATACCAGAAGTGAAGTGAGGATAGCAATACCAAACAGGAGTTGAAATGCTTCTCATGTGGACGAATGGGATGCCGAGCTGTGGACTGCAGGAGCAGATGTCTACAGACGAACCAGGTAACTTCCAGCTGCCCAGTTGAGACCAATAGACTGGAAAGCCAAGAAGGAAAAAGTAAATAGTAGGCTACAAGTAGCAAGGAGAGGGATTCGCGTGTCAAGCGATGTATCGGCGATGACCCGAGACAGGGAGAAGCATGAGGTACTCCAAAATGTTGTTCTTGATTGCGATTCGACTGGGTTTAGAGTGATGCTTCTAGTACTATGGTTAGGTTTTGATAAAGTTAGGAAGTATGGGCCGGAAGCCGTAATAGCAGTATTGGAGTACAAGGATAAGATAACTAGGTTAGAACGTAAGCAGAAGAGGTATATATGGAAGAGCTACAACTCAAGGTGGGAGAGCAAAAGAGAATTAGGGATTAGATATGCATCCGTTTTGGGAACAAGAGAGCGTTGTTTCGTAGTTAGTACAACAGCCGATGCATGCATCGAGATACCTTGCAAAGAGGCAGCCAGTGGAAAACGATTGCTTTTGGAAGACTCAAGAGCAGACACCAGCCTCGTTAAATGTAGTATTCTACGAAAAGGACTGGTAATTGATTAAACGAGAGTGAAGACTCTTAACGGTGCCTTTGGGGAGTGTATTAGGACACTAGGCTCAGCTAGGGCGAACCACAGCGAGGTTAGGGATGTAAGCTTCAGAATGAACGTAGTGGAACTAGAAAATGAAGGTCTCCCGGCTGATGGTATTCTTGGGCGGGATAATCGTTGGGGGCGCAGCATTCTGAATGCAGTAATTAAAGAGTTGTCAATTTTTAGTAAGAATAAGAATAGGATTCTGCCTCTTCCATTGAAGTCGTGTCGGGAAGAAACCGAGAATAGGGTTAAAAATAGTAGTCCGGAAATGGTAGACGCCAGCTCAACGAGGGCAATTACTCTCCGTGTATATTTGAGAGAAATTATAGCGCACGTTGACAAGGGTAAGGTCAACGCTTGCGTACAAAATGCATCAGAAGAGGACTATTATATAGATTTTTTGCCTAAGTTTACTAGTCATGATAATTTTAAGGAACCGAATTGTGGATCGGCTAACCAGAGAAAGCAGGAAGATATAAGAAAAAGGATGGGAAGGGTACTAGAATCGTTGAAGTTAGACCCAAGCGTAAACTTTGTACGCCATTCTATGACATATTTCTGCTGGACGGAGACCAGCTAACATACACACCCGAAATATAACATAAACTGCCGACTATTGCGGTTCAGCCACCAATTAAGCAAAAACAATTCAAGCGCACAAAGGTCGAAGTTAATAGAACAGTTCAAGAGATGTTGAAAGACATAATTTCACCAAGTAATTATTCTGGTGCCTAAGAAGGAGGGTGCTCTGGGCAGAAGAAGTGGAGAATGGTCGTTAATTTTAGAAAACTCTCAAGCAAGTGTTCGCGTTACCAAGGATAGAAGAAATTCTACCAATAAGGGCATAGTAGATGTTTTTCTATGCTTGATTTAGCAAGTGGCTACCATTCGGTTCTGGCGGATATACAAGATAAGCAGAAAATCGCGTTTAGTAACGAATTGGGGCACTATGAGCTCAATAGGATGCCGTTTGCCCAGGCTACCTTCCAAACCATAGTGAACCGTGTGCTTACAATGGTAAAATTGTATTGTGTATTTCGATAATATTGCAATCTATGGGAAGAACTTAGTAGCATTTGCAACGTTTGTGCTAAATAAATTACGAGAACACAATTTTAAATTGAACACTGAGAAGTGTCAGTTTTCGCGAGGAGAGGTGGCGTATTTAGGCCACCGTTGTTCAAAAGCAGGAGCACTGCTAGATCCGCAGAAAGGGAATGCCTGAAGAATATAGCAATTACAGAATTAAAAAAAAAATGCAAGCATCCTAGTTTAGGTTAGGTTAGGTTAGGTTATATGGCTGTCCTAAGACTCACTTAGGCCTGTTCAAGGCCCATTGTGGCCACTAGAGCTTCTTTTTCCACACTTCCGGATGCATCCAGTGGATTTAATAAAACTAACCACTTTCGTTAGCTTCATCCGGGAAATCTCCTCAATGCTGTCAAGAAATGCAAATCCAAGAGTGGAGAACCTTTTCCTGTATAGAGCAATGCACCCACACAGGAGGTGTTCCACTGTTTCCTCTTCTCCGACATCTTGACAGCTCCTACAAAAGTCTTGGTGGGGTACCCCCAGTCTACTTGATTGTCTACTTGCTTGTCTACCAACCCAACAGTGACTCGTCAGTACCCCTATTATAAATTTAATATCCTGCCTATTAAATGTCAACAATAGTTTCGAATGGCCGCGATTCGATTCCGACCAAGTTCGTCGACTTGTTAGGCAATTTGCATGTTGCTAAAGGCATTGGTAATGGAACTTTATTTGGAAGGATAGTTACTGTTGTCCCCTCCCTAACCAGCTCATCAGCCCTGCAATTGCCCTCAATATCCCTATGGCCCGGCAGCCAGACCAGGTTTATATTAAAGTATTCAGATAATTCAATTAATACTTTATGGCATTGTACCACGGTTTTTGACGACTGTCTTACTGCCTCCAGTGATTTTATGGCCACTTGGCCGTCCGAGTAGATATATACGAGGTTTGATAAAAAAATAACCGTTATTTTTCAAAAAGTATTAATTTATTCATCACCTCTTGTCCCCTTCAACGTAATTCCCCTCAGATATAATACACTTATGCCAGCGTTTTTTCCAATCCTCGAAACACTTCTGAAACGCTTTTTTTCGTATCGCCAACAGCTCCTGTTTCGATTTTTCTTTTATCTCCTCAATCGTAGCAAAACGCTTTCCTTTCATCGGTGTCTTCAGTTTTGGAAAGAGGAAAAAGTCAGCGGGGGCCAAGTCCGGTGAATACGGTGGTTGAGGCATGATAACGGTTTTGTTTTTGGCCAAAAAATTACGCACAAGCATCGATGTGTGAGCTGGTGCGTCATCATGGTGCAAGATCCATGATTGGTTTTTCCACAATTCTGGGCGTTTCTGACGAATTGCTTCTCGCAAACGGCGCATAACTTCAAGGTAGTATTCCTTGTTGACCGTACGACCTTGTGGCAAGAATTCATGATGCACCACGCAATTGCAATCAAAGAAAACTGTCAGCAAAACCTTTACGTTCGACCGAACTTGACGTGCTTTTTTCGGTCTTGGCTCATCTGGACGTTTCCATTGGGATGATTGGGCTTTGGTTTCAATGTCATAGCCATACACCCACGATTCGTCACCAATTATGATCTTTTTGAGGAAATCTGGATCGTCGTTGACGGTGTTCAACAGCTCCTGAGCGATGTCCATGCGACGTTGTTTTTGCTCAAAATTTAGCAATTTTGGAACAATCTTCGCTGCCGCACGTTTCATGCCTAAAACATCCGTAAACATTGCTTGGCAAGAGCCGAACGATATGTCAACATCATCAGCAACCTCTCTGAAAGTGATACGACGATTATCCAAAATCATTTTCTTCACTGCGTCAATGTTTTCATCGGTTGTTGACGTGCTCGGGCGACCAGGACGAGCATCGTCATTGATATCTTCTCGGCCTTCCTTAAACCGGTTATACCACAATTGAACTTGTGTCCTGCTCATAGTAGACTCGCCAAAGGCCACAGCCAACATTTCAAATGTCCTTGCGCATTTAATTTCATTTTTTACACAAAACTGAATACAGTTTCTTTAATCCATTTTTTCGAATAGTACAAAATCGAAGAGCACACCAAAACACGACTAACCTTTTTATCTGTCAAAAACAAAGTGACAATCCAAAATGGTTGGTATTGCCAACATATATAACATACATGTGTACAAACATAACAGAAAAAAAATGCGAACATCGAACATACGTAACTCACGAAATTTGAAAATAACGGTTATTTTTTTATCACACCTCGTATATCCCTCGTGGATAGAGGAATATTCTTTATATGTAGCATACCTCCTCTTATTGCTATTACCTCTGCCTGGAATAGACTACAATGCTCCGGCAAGCAGAAGGATATACGGACGCTCAGCTTTTCAGAAAATATACCACCTACCTGATCATTAAGTTTTGAACCGTCAGTGTAAATGCTAATTTCTTTCTTGTCACTCATGATTCCGTTATCCCAGTCCTCCTTTGTGGGGGAATATGGTGTTAAACGGTTTTCTTAAATCCCGTTCAAATGAGTTACAGTAATCTGTAGTATCGGGAATATTAGGAAACTTCTCCACTCTGGTCGTATGACCAGTGCCACTTGTAGTTAAAAGGGAGAGTTCCCTGAGTCTAAGAGTCGACTTCATTTAAAGTTGTTTTCCAAGCAAATCAATTGGCAAAAGGTCTAGCATAATGTTCAATGCCGCCACGGGAGTAGTTTTAAGAGCTTCGCTTATACATAAACTAGCTGCTCTCTGAATACTCTCTAAGTTTTTAAAAACGTAGCTTTTATGAAGTTCCGGCCACCATACCAGTATGCCGTACAACAAAATCGGTGTAACCACTACTGTGTATAACCAATGTACTATTCGGGGGGCCATAACCCATTTTAGTCCTACTGCCTTCCTACACGAATAGAGTGCTATTGATGCTTTTCTTACTCTATCCTCTACATTTAATTTGTAATTAAGCTTCCTGTCGAAAATCAGTCCCAGGTAGCGAGCTTTATCTTTAAAAGTCAAAGTGATTTCTTTTATTTTAGGGGGATTTACCTCTGGTATTCTATGTTTTCCATTAAATAGTACCAGTTCTGTTTTGTTGGCGTTTATGGCCAAACCACATGATTCTGGCCATAGATTTAGCTCATCTAATATGCTTTGCATGACTTCACAAAGCGTGTTGGGGAATTTGCTTTTTACCGAGATTGCAATATCGTCTGCATAGGTAACAACGTGCACGTTTCCCTCCTCTAAGCCCTTTAACAGTTTATTCATTGTCAGTACCCAAAGGAGAGGAGACAGCACGCTGCCTTGTGGAGTACCCCTGCCGACGGATCTACGTAGCCTCGAGGCACCCAATGTTGAGTTCACAAATCTGCATATAAGTATTTGTTTGATGAAAACAACCAGCGCTCCGGGGACACCCAACTCCGTCAGAGCACCGGTTATAGCCTTGGGTAGGATATTATTAAATGCGCTCTCAATGTCTAGGAAAGCTACAAATGCGTATTCTTTGTCTTCCATTGATTTCTCAATTACCGTCACTAGCGAATTCAAAGCTGTTTCTGTAGATTTACCTTAAAAGTACGCGTGTTGTGAACTCGCCATTTGAGATATGTGTCCCTAATATATGTTTCTATTAATCTCTCTAGAGTTTTCAATAAAAACTAAACTGATAGGCCTGAAATCCTTTGGACTACCATGCGTACTTTTCCCAGCCTTAGGGATAAAAACCACATTCACTTCCCTCCAAGGCGAGGGGATATGATTTAAAGACGTAGCGTACTTTTGAAAATAGTCATTAAGCATTCCATAATGTAGCTTATTGAATAATGTAGATGCGCTGGGAAGATCCCGTCTGGTCCCGACTTAAAGGGTTTCAAGGTTTTTACGGCCCACGTGATACTAGCCTCCGAAATGATATTTAGAGTTTCGGACATTGCTCTAGTACTATGTGCAGTCTCCATTCTACCCGTTGTAGGGTTATCAGGAAAGTGTGCATTACAGAATTAGAGACTCCTCTCTTGATTCTGTCGAGCTCTTGTCGGGTTTCTGGAGGTAACCAGTTGTTGGAGTGGAGCTTGGTGCCCTCAATATCACCAGAGAAGGAACTCCAATATGTTCTTTTCGCTTCTCTCAATTCCTTTTTGTATCTCTTTAACTTGTCACTATACATTCCCAGTCGCTCTCGGTCTGAGAAGACTTCGCTTTATTGAATTGGTCTCTAGACTCGCTTATTAGTTTGATAAGTTCAGAGGACCACCACGGGGTTGCCTCTTACCTTTATTATAGTTTTTAGGACACGCTCTATTTAGTGCCTTCACGCAAGAGTTCTTGAAGACCTGAGAATATTATCTGGGGACTCAGCATTCGTGGTGAGGGCACGGGTCGAATCACACCTTAATTAAGCCCTTTACCCCCGACCATGACAAGAGTCCAAAGAGCAGATGCTGTACTATTGAGGAATAATAAACACCCGACTTTACATCCTCATACCTCCTGACACCAGGATCATACTGGGATATCTATTACCAGTCGGCACCCTCGAGGAGGATTCAGTGGAGACTTTTGCCAACCGCAAGCATCCTAAGAACTAGTGAACTATTATAGAAAGTTCGTAGAAGGACCATCCGAAATTGCGTGGCCAATTAATAAATTGCTACGTAAAGAAGCAAAGTTCGAATGAACAGAGAGTTGTCAAAAGTCATTCGAAAGGTTAAAAGAGATCATTAGCTCGCCACCGATTGTGGGGTACCTCCATTGCGAACAAACCTTTTTGTTGACCACCGATAGCAATGAAGCATTGGGAGCAGTCGGAAGTGACCGACTAGATCTTTAATTTAGTTATTTACAAAGGTAATGTCTAATAGTACAGTTCAAGTAGGTGAACAGTATTCATAAGAAAAATATAGATAAAATTCATTCCAAGGAACAATTATTTAAAAATTGTAGCGGCTGAGCGCACTCATAGCGAAGCATATGTCAGGACGACTAATTTGCGCAGAATACATAATTCACCAATGGCTTCCTGGTAGGGAATCTAATGCATCTCTTGCCGCTCTGCCTCAGACTTTGGACACATTTCTTTCGACAGACGTTGATTTGGATCCATGGGCGTATTCACTGCATTGCTGTTGGTCATGTTGAATCGATGCAAAACTGCCGATAGATATTGTTTTTGGTCTATGGAAACCGACCCATCGTCGTCTCATGTAATGCGCATGCCAAGAAGAGATGTAGCAGCTCCCAAGTCCTTTATCTTAAAATGCGTGGACAAATTCTTTAATTTAACAATCATCATATTGTTGCTAGCGAAAATTAATATATCATCGACATATACCGGCAAAGCCATGGTATACTGCACTGAATGCCTGAAATAAATGCATTGATCCACAGCTGATTTCATGAAACCAAGCTGATGTGTCAGTATTGAATTTAGATTCAAGTACATAGAGATTTACGAAGGAGACATACTCTGGTTTGATCCGAAAAACACTTTGGCCGCTGCTAGAAAGAGGGGTGTGATGTTGTGATTCAAACTCACAGTGTCAACCAAACCTCAGTAGCAGTAAGGTTGTATCAGTAAAAATAAGAAAATAGGTGCCTAGCCTTAAGGCGCACGTATAATTTTAAAAAATTGTTAAATAAGTAAAAATCGATTGCATACTCTTAGGTGCTCTCATTTGCCAATTAAACTGCTCTGAACTTTTGCAATGATGCTTGGTCGGCACTTTCGTAAAGTGGGTCAGTCAATAACCGCATTGGTAAATAATTCCAGAATGTTGAATACCAAAGATTAGAGAAATTGACAATTAGGAAATAATAAACGATTGTAAATAGTATGTTATATAAGCAGGTGATCTTTCAATAAAGAGAAGATCCTAAGAACTGAGCGCGTTCTTAATCGCGCGAATCGATTCAGTGGACTCAGGAGATGGCGATGGGCATTAAAAAAAATACATTTATACCAAAGTGGGAAAATAGAATGTTTGAACTACAGGAAATGAAAAGAATGAGTAATTGGCAGTTCCATTTACTTGGGAGTACCTCGCAAATATTATGTTGCACGTTTTCCTTTAATGTCCATAAATAAAAAATGTAAATTTATTTTGATTATTTATTATAATGTTGAAATAAAAAATAATACTCTTTTTTTCCAACCGTGACTAGTTCGTTTATGGTTATCTGTTTATTACCCTTTTTAAATTGCTATCAGGCTATTGTTGGTTTAGCGTAACTGTTAGCTTAGAGAGATGGTTTTAGTGAGTAAAAATCTCTTACTCTTGGGTGTTGCGTACCCCCTCGTTTCTTTATGAAACCCCTCTGGGAAAAAACAACATCTTTAGAGACAATTTTAAGTAAAATAATCTTAATTCAAAAAAGTTAATGGGAGAGTACTGTTAGGTTAGGTTAGGTTATCGTGGTAACCGGTCTAGAGACCAACTCACTCAGACCACCATGGGTCCATAGTGATACCACCTCGTAACAACGCACCTCTGATTTACTCGTCAAACCATTTCGAAGCCCTAATAAGGCGCAGGATTTGTTTGCCCTTCGAGCCAGACATGTTTGCCTAAAGAGCCCGCTCTGTTTCTGCTTCTGCCAGAGGGGGGCACCTACAGAAGGGATGTTCCACAGTCTCCTCCTCCTTCACATCCCCAAAGACGGGATTGTCGTTGGATTTGACATAGAAGGAATCTGCTGGACGACAACTTTATGCGACGTTTAACAGCCACGGAAAAGGCAGCTTGTGGATATTTCAGGAGCATTATTCATAACTTCCTTGGCAACCGGAAAAGTGACAACTACAGGCAAATTGTCGCGGAATTGTTACAAGAGAATCGGTGCTCGTATGTCGCTAAAAATTCATTTTCTGCATTCCCACCTGGATTTCTTACCGGCAAATTTAGGTGATACGAGTGACGAGCTGGGCGAGCGGTTGCATCAAGATTTGCAGACAATTGAGACTAATTACCAAGGTGTCTGGGACGAGGGCGGGACGAGCGATTATATTTGGAGTCTAATACGTGAAACAGACCCACAAGAATACAAACGAAAATGTTACACCGCACTTAATTTCTAAATTTTGATTTATTATTGAATAATTTGGCTATGTCTTGTCGAAAATTGAAAAAATCGCCATTTCAATTATCTCGAAAAACTTACGACATAGGGATTTGGAATTAATATCGAAAATTACCCTAGGAACTCACTTTGGTTGCTCAGGTACAAAACCATGTATTCCTGTGTTATTAGATGAAAAAGATTTATACTGACTTCTTTGATTTTTCAAATCTAAATTTGTGTAGAAATAATTGGCTTTAATTGAAAAATAATTTTAAGATGCTGGCATCACCTTACCATACTGCCGTTCATCGATCTCTGCGTGCATTTCCTACGTCACCCATAAAAAACATTCCGGCCGAATCCGGACTTCCATCCCTAAACAATAACATGGAAGCTAGCATTCGTAAACTTTATCCGCAGCTTATCCTCAGCCCCAACTCCGCTCTGCAAAAGGACTTTTACTCAGATGCATCACGACAACGATCGCCAAAGATTTCATCCTCAATTTATAAATACGCCATGTTTGCCAAAGAAAATGAGTTACCGTTTAAAATATTTCTACCTCGGAGTAATCACTACCCCCATGGTCAGTGAAGAAATTAACTTCCTAAATCCAGCACTCCACGCCCTGTATACAAAGCCTGGAAGTAGCAGCTATCTTCAAATCGACCGGTTGGCAATTTATCTTCACTGACGGATCTAAAGCAACCAACACAGCCTTCGCTGTAGTGACAGAAAAGAATAAGCCAATATCGTATGGTCTGCTATTTCTTTCTGTTAAGTTTTCACAGCGGAAGCAATTGGCAATTCTTCACGCTGTTCAGTACTCCAAAGAAAACAAAGGAAAATACGTCATTTGTACAGACAGCTGGTCCTTCTTCCAAGCACTAAAAAACTCCAATAATTCTAACTACATGATTGGTGGCATAGGAGATATTCTGACGGCTTTTCCAAACAAACTTAAAATCATGTGGGAGCCTGGCCATTCAGGCATTATTGGCACCACACTTGCGGATACAACTGCCAAAGAAATGATCAACACTCCCACAAATACCTCCATTTTCTTCAGAAAGAGCAATATCCATCGCCTTATAGCTCAGCAGAGACATACTAAGATAACGGTTGATTGGGTGAAGCACAACCACCACTATTCCACAATCAACCTTAACCGCACCACTAAACCTTGTTACCGACGTCCATTCCGGCTAACTACGTCACTCCTAATATACGCCTTCGTATTAGACACACTATTATTACTAACGTACATCTATTGGATGGTGATCGTCTCAGCCAGTGCCCATTTTGCGAGTCAACTATCAGCGTGATACACCTACTAGCTTTTTGTCCTGAACTGGAAAACCACAGACATCAATATTTTAATAATATTGACCCACTTCTACTTCTCATGAATCCAACTGTCGACAACATCACCAAAATTAACAATTTTCTTAAGGACTTACTCCGCCGCATCTAAACCAGCCGAAAGCCCCTGCCGCTAGCGCTGCTTAGTATAGCTTATTTAATAATTGTTTTATGTTAGTGTTTGTAAGCTTTAATATAAAAAAAATAAAATAAATAAAATTGACATTTCTGTAGCTTCAAGTAAATTATTTGGATTTCTACCTTGAAGCAATTTAAGACCATATTTTCACATTTATACCAATTATAATTATAATAATAATTATTTTTCTTAGCTTGTGATTGTAAATTTAATTTTGTTAAGAGATTTATAATATATTCATACAAATCACTAATGGTCGATCTTATTTCAGCAATCTTAATTTTGTTTACAACACTTTCCAAACTTTCGTTTATATTAAAATCTATTTTTAATACTCCTTTAATCGTTAGCCAATCTACTGGATTGTTGTTATTTATAAGGACGATATTTGCTTTGTCTATTAACTTACTTCTTACTCTTAAATTAAATAAATTAAGAAGGGCAGGCTCAGCTGAAGTCGCTATAGGGCGCAGCTTGCCTACATGCTTAATGAACAGGAACAGCTCCTTCGGGTTTCCTCCAAATTGTTGGACATCGGGTACGAGATAGAAAACATGTTTCGAGACATGTTGACTTGATTTTGGATCGTCTCAGATTGTATGATTGGCTTACGAATTCAGCTTTCGTTTTCGAGTTTATCGATAATTTATTTTAAATGCAAAACTGTAATTTCTTATCCACTTTGTTTTATGTCGCTGTTCGTTAGTTATATATTCGATCTCTCTATCGCTGTATATGACTGTTTGTGGTCTTGCTGCTCTACAGCACACAAATCACTATGCACTCATTAGTTTATTAAATGTTGTTTTTTCGATAACCAGAAATGTGCCAGAAACATAATTGCATTGATATACATTTATATGAATTTATATTAATACTTGGTTTAAAAAAAAATGGTCTCTTTTATTCAAATTATCTTTTTTTTATTAATTTACAATGTGTTTTGTACTTATGATTAAAATGAGAGAGATAAGGTTTGGCAGTGAGATAAGGTTAGAGATAAGGTTAGGTAGTGGTTTTTATTTTATGTAACTAACTGGCGAAACAACAATTTTTGATTTGGGTTCTACACACATAGGTATAAATACATACGAAATGAAACACACATACACATGGGAATTTCTTTTCATTTGTTGATGATTTCAAATAAAATGGGGATTGACAGTAATACGTTTTTAATTTTGACTTTTTTTATGCATATTTGGTCGATTTATATGTATGTTTTCTTCATACTTGTGAAAAAATTCAATATATGCATAAAAATATAAACCAAGAATATAGAATTAAAATTAAATAATTAGAGAACAAAATTAAAGAATTAAGAGAACAGCTAAAACCGCTTTAAAAAATGCCATAGTTCCAACGGCTTCTGCTAGTAAGCGTGCTAAATGCAGCAGCATATACAGAAGAAGATCGTATGTTAGCTCAGAATATTAAAAATTTGTCAACAAAAGTGTACGACATGATATGATAGGGAAATGAAAAATAATGAGGGAAAATTTAGGTTTCAGATTACCACATAAAACCTCATTACATTGATGGATTGCCATTAGGGTTGTAAAACCAGGAATGGACGAAAATGTTTTGAGTAATTTGGCAAATATAGTTACAGAAATACCAACATATTGTTGGACGAAATAAGTATTCGAAAATCTGGTATACAGTAAATGACATAATTAATGGATAAGTAAACGTTGGAAATGGCAGCCGTACACAAAACTTAGCAGCAAATGAATGATTGACCAACTGAAAGATATTATCATTTTAATCGACGCTGCAGGACAACTTGGTCTTAAAGTAGTGGGACTGTGTGTGATCAAAGACGATACAATAAGAATTTGTTCAAAATTCTTTAAGTTACATGTTATAAACCATACTTCGTAAACATTGGCAATACAATTGATTTCATATATGACTATTGACATACATATACACAAGACTATATGTTAATTTGAGTCAAATTTTGAAATGTGCACTCGCATTGTCCACCACGTATAATCGGCGAATCATTTCAAAACTTGCTTTGGCATCTGGTGTGATATAGCCTCTAATCAAGGTACTTCGTATCACCTTGATTAGAGGCTATATCACACCAGATGCCAAAGCAAGTTTTGAAATGATTCGCCGATTATACGTGGTGGACAATGCGAGTGCACATTTCAAAATCTGACTCAAATTAACATATAGTCTTGTGTAACCAACACATTTTCAAAATATGAGTATTTATCGGACCACTTAAGTTTTGGGCAATTCTGTGTCACATGGTATTTATATGATTATATCAACAAACCTCCTTGCTACAAGTAATGTTGTAAAGCAATGCGGATGGAGACGCAGAAATTCGTTCAGATGATGAACGATTTATTCGATGATCAGGATTACAAATTGTGTATGGCTAATAATGTTCTTAAAATACCCTTGTCAGAGAAATGGCTGTGGTGATTTCAGATGAATGATACAGTTAATGTAGAATTTGTGCAGTGATTTATTTGGAGCTAACGAGCACATTGAATACATTATATTAGGCAAGATTAATTAAGTTGCGCTTGAAAATTTCTTCTCTACGCTCCGTTCGGCATTGGAACCAAATACTCATCCTTCCCTATATGAACGCCGATACATAATCACTCGCCTTATATCCATCTAAATATTCAGTTTTAAAATTAATAACAGAAGGAGCTATTGTGAGGACGGGAAGGAAAGTGGGTCTCCGAAAATAACAATGAACTTCAAAAAGAAATTCAAACCCAATCGGTAAAAATTACCATGGTAGACATCGAACTAAATCCAAAGACCGGTGAAATGTGGGCATCCACCTCATAGAAACCAACTGCTGATATACAAGCGCAACGCTATTTTATGGATATGGTATTCTTCAAAGTTTCAACGTTAAAATTACATAAACGCAAACAAGTCTCGAGATTTGTCGATGCATTAGTCCGGTCAAATAATTACAAAGATGATGACATATGCCTAGTTAATCCCTCTGATACAATATTTGAAATATGTCCAAATCATTCGCACGATTTTTTTTTATAACAGTCTTGTTGTTTACAAATGCAAAATGCAAGCGCACGAGTTAATTAAAATTGAATAACTAAGACTAAAGGAAATCGAAAAAGAAATGCGGAAATAAAAGTACTTAAGCCGACCACGTGATGTATATACACCTGTCCCCCGATTTACACGGCACTTGTTTTACTCGATTTTGGTTTTACACGGTTTAGAAATAAAAATAAACAGATTTAAAAAAACTGGAAAAATTGATATTTCTCTCCACATATGGAACGTAGAAACGTGCGGGTTCACTAGAAGAGCCACCGAAGAGATGTTTTACGATCCCGGCGGATCAATATTGTGAAAATTGTTACGTCAAAACCACTCGCCGAGCTGAGGACGGCCGCTTTATTGTCTCCTTACCCTTCAAACAAGATATCGAACCCAAATCCGCCCTAGGGCCATCCCGACATATAGCATTCAGTCAATTCCTTCGAAATGAAGCAAGACTCAACAAGAATCCAACCGTAAAGGCCCAGTATGATACCGTACTTCACGAATACCAAGACCTCCATCATATGGTGCAAATCCCAGCGGGAGACTCTTCGACTAACCCTTATTACCTACCCCATCATGTAGTCCTTAAACCAGAAAGTACCACCACCAAGGTACGAGTTTCAACGCTTCCCAACCCTCAACTAATGGGATGAGCCTCAATGACTTATTGCACACCGGCCCGGTGCTGCAAACAGACTTAACCCAGTTGATCCGCAAATGGCGGTCCTTTCGATATGTATTCAACGGCGATATACAACAAATGTATCGTCGTTTGGATCGACCCCTCCCAAACCCAATTTCAGCGAATCCTATTCCGCTCCTGCCACTCAAAACTCGTGTCCAATTATGAGTTACAAACTGTTATGTTTGGCGTAAACTGTGCTCCGTACTTAGCCATCCGCACCTTGCATCAACTTGCTGATGAAGTACGATGGCCACTAGCATCAAAAGTACTACGAGAATATATGTTTGTCGATGATGCGCTGGTAGGGACCCATGATATCCCAACCGTTCGAAAAACACGTGATGAGCTAATCGCAGCCCTCCACTCATCGGGCTTCTCAATGCGAAAATGAACCTATCCTCTATGACCTCCCAACAAAGCATCCACTCCATGAACAATTTTTGAAATTCGAAGAAACACCCTGGGTATCCGATGGAACGCCCGATCAGATGAATTTTATTTTCACGTTGAACAACTAATCATAGCCACGTCTTACACCAAAGGCAAATTATTATCTTCCATTGCCCACTTATTCGATCCAGCGGGATGGTTGGCCCCAGTAATAGTCATAGCCAAAATTCTTACGCAACAAATATGGTCGATTGGGATGAAAATATTACTCCACTAAGATTGACTAAATGGAAACTATTCCTGGAACAATATCGCCACCTGTCCTCAATGCATATCCCGCAGTGGATCCGCACTCCCCAGACAATGAAATAGAACTGCATGCATTCTGTGATGCATCCCAATTAGCTTACACAACAGCGGTATACGAGTACGTCCGCGTACAACACGGCCCCTCCCTCTCATCTATCCTACTTATAGCCAAATCACGAGTACCATCAGTTCAAACCGTGTGTCTACCCAGGTTGGAACTCTGCGCTGCCACACTAGTAGCAGACGTTGTGCAACCCCCACTTCCACAATTAACTGTTTCGCGTCAGCAGTTACATTGCTGGAGCGACTCCACGATTATGCTAGCGTGGCTGGAAAATCCTCCGTGTTCTTAGAACACCTTTGTCGCTAATCGAGTCGCCAAAATCAATGAGCACGTAGGTATTCAAAACTAGCATCACGTGGAGTCACGCGACAACCCAGCAGATTTAGCAAGCCACGAAGGTTCAGCGGAATCAATGCTACGCAACACCCTCTGGTGGACGGGGCCATCCTGGCTACGTCAGGAAAACACTTCATGGTCACACCCTAACGAGCAGGCACACTACGTCACAAGTAACGAAAATAAGTCGGTCCGAACCCATTTCGCCAATTTCACTCAATACGACAACCTGCTATCCCGCTTCTCTTCACTTCCTCTCGCTTTACGAGTAATGTGTTACTTGCTTCATTTTCGATAGTACGCCCAACCCCTTCCACACTCGGCATACAATACATACGATTATAAGGTCCGAAATAGAAGTCGTTAAGCAACGAGTAATACTAATCGCTCAACAAGTTCATTATCCTTCGGAGTATAGCGCACTTAAGAAAACCCAGCCACTACATCGAAGGAGAGACATCCCATCATACTTCCCTCGAACTGCCAGTTCGCTCGATTATCAACAAGTTTCATCCATCAATTGCCACTTTACGGGGGGAACCAACAGTTGCTCAAACTCCTAATCGAAGCCTGCCTGAACTCACGATCTATAAGCGCGATGTCAGATGAGCCCATCTGTTCGTGCCGAGTCCCCTCTCTAGATGGCTGTGACCTGATGCTATATCACCATGCTGCTGCTCTCGGTTAAAGGCAGCGTGACGTCGAGAGAATTCCCGACGTCATGTCGTCTAAGGCAGAGAGCAGCAGTATCGGATGATCTTTTTAAGCAAGGTACAGCCATCTTTATTCTTTTTTCGGATGTTACGAGCTCTCGCGCGGCAGCGTGAGCAGAAGCTCGTTCACTTCGTTTTGAGGCATCAAGGGAGCAACAGCGAACCATCAGCGAACGATCTGATCCAGCAATTAAAGCAGCAACAAAATACAATTTCATTTCTCGTGTAAATGAAGTTTTTATATGCTTATCAGTAGAAATTGTGCAAATAAAACAGTTCAATTAAGTTGTAATTACTCTAATTTACTTTGTGGTTATATGTTCAATCAACTTTGAATAAATTAAAACAAACAACAAATTCAAAACTTAAAACTACTACATCAGCTCAACAAATTGGTCCTTCGAGCCGGATAAGTGCCGGTAAGTTTTATAAATATAGTTATAAATATTTATACACATTTAACAGGGTTAAGGTTACTGTCACACAAACTACGTGATGACTAGACAGTAGCGGTACAGGTACGGAGTGGGCCCTACTAGTTTGATGTTTAATCAACACTGACACTAAGTAGTGTGTGTTCCGTTTTGTTGCTCCCTTCTCTAAGTGCGCGTCCATTACGCCTGTTTGCGGTGGTGTGTCGGTGTCTTGTCACCAAACCACCCTACAGCGGATTTCATTACCTTGTACAATCCGGTAATTTGGGAGTCTGCAGTACGCGTGTGCGCAGTCGGTGTAGGTGTCTTACCACTAGACCATTCAACAGCAGCTCTGATCCCTTCTCTCAGTGCTCGTGCATTACGCTTGTTTGCGGTGGTGTGTCGGTGTCTTGTCACCAAACCACTCTACAGCGGGTTTCATTACCTTGTACAATCCGGTAATTCGGGAGTCTGCAATACGCGTGTGCGCAGTCGGTGTAGGTGTCTTACTACTAGACCACTCAGCAGCCGCTCTGCTCCCTTCTCCAAGTGCTCGGCATTACGCTTGTTGCCGCATCGGTGCCTTATCATCTGACCCTCTATAACGACTTAGAGTCCCTAACCTAAACCCAACTGCCAGACATCATTGAGCTCCGATCACGAACCACTAACCGTTCCATCATGCTGACCTCGTACATCGACGCGGCTGATCAAATGACGGCATTTATCAGCGCTTTTGAGCAGCTGCCTCCTAATAGCCATACTCTTGCCTCGCTCCGCCTCGATCAGACTGAACTAGATTCGCATTGGCATAAGCTCAAAGACACCCATTCCACGGTTCTGACGGACGTCAATACGATGATGGAGAATACGGCCATTAAGGAGTCCATGCAACGCCGCATGACCACGAGTTATGCAGCATACCGCAGCTGCCATGTTCGAAAGACTGGACTTATAGAAGCCTTGGTAGAGACTACGACAGAACCTGTAAGTAACCCTCAGACAACCTCCTTATCCTTGCACACCATACCAGTGCCACCTTGCGACATCGAAGCATTCGGAGGTGATTATGTCAAATGGCCCATATTTCGTGACATGTTCACGGGCCTCTATCTTCGGAATGCAAGGCTATCAAATGTTGAAAAGTTTTACCACCTGAAGGCAAAGACTCGAGGGGAAGCTAAAGAGATTGTGGACCTACTCCTCTTGACTGACGATGGGTTTGATCAAGCGTGGAAAAACCTTATTGACCGATACGACAACCGGCGGATCATGATCAACTGTCAGCTCAAATCCTTGTTTCATCTACTCCCAATTTCAAAAGAAAGTAGCTCTGAAATTAAGAGACTGCAACGTGATGTCGGCAACTGTATTACAGTACTCCAAAAACTAAACGTGGACGTGTCCAGCTGGGATCATATCCTTGTTTATTTATGTTCGGTCCGTTTGCCTGAAAGAACCCTCTCCATGTGGGAAAAATCTATTACTAATCATTCCGATCCCCCATACTGGAAGACAATGGACGAGTTCCTCACCAAGCGTTTCCAAACGTTAGAGGCAGTCTCCGATCTATGGCAGCCGATCTCAGCGCGGCCTCCGGTGGGGATGCACCCGAGTACGCTCCGTTCAAATCGCGTACAGACTCATCAAGTAAGGGTCAACCCAGAGGGGTTCCAGATCTGTGCGCAACAGCTCCACCGCGTTCAAAATTGCCCTTCATTTATAAACGCCACTGTCACAGAGCGATGGGGATTGGTGCGAAGCCACAATCTGTGTGTGAACTGCCTGGGGCTCGACCATTGCGCGGCGAATTGTGGAAGTCGACATTCATGTTTCTCATGTCGAGAACGGCTTCACGCCATGCTCCACAGGGAGTCGCGGCCCGAACCAGGCGCTAATGCCCAAATACGACCGATACCTCCGCGAGGTAAAAGACGACCAAATACACCCAATACTACCACTAGGTATGCGCAACCGGCTGCACCATCATCGTCCCACGCTGCACAAGTGGTGCCCGCATCAGTCCAGGGACGAACCGGTCCATATCAATCCCGTGGTCGACTCCCGAAACGCGTTCTTCTGGGAACTGCCATAATCAATATTTGGCATCACGGAGTCAATTATATGGCCCGGGCTTTGATCGATGCTGGATCGGAAGGGTCTTTTATTTCCGACCGACTACAACGACGACTGCGGCTCCCTACGCGTACCGTGCATGCACAGGTGTCGGGGGCGCGCAATGTGGTGGCAGCAAACGTGACAAAGGCGTCTGACTTGACTGTGGGTTCACCCCTCGACGCAAAGGTACGACTCCTTGTGTCAGCATTGGTACTGCCCACTTTAACTGGGGAATTGCCCCGGCTAGAGTTGTCCACGCAGGACTACCAACAACTGACTGACATTCAGCTTGCCGACCCGACCCTATCCAGTTCATCACAGGTAGACGTACTAATAGGTGGGGATATGTACCCAATGGTGTTGCTTGATGGTCTGAGACGCGATGTCATAGGTTCATTGAATGCGCAGGAGACGATATTCGGTTGTGCCCTCACTGGGCCAATACCTGAAAGCACTGTGCGATCTTTCTGTGCCAGGGTGACCGTTGACCATCATTCAGTCGAGGAACTTCTACAGAGGTTCTGGGAGGTGGAAGAACCACCTAAAAGAGACTTTCCCCAAGTGATAAAGCATGTCTCGATTTGTATACACGAACTACGTATCGGGAATCTTCTGGACAATATGTGGTGGAACTACCATTCAAGTCGACAAACCGCCCCGAGGAAGCACTCGGGTCATCCCGTCATATTGCACTCAAACAATTTGAACGGAATGAAGCAAGGCTGTTGCGGAACCCTGATCAGAAGCTGCAATACGACTCAGTGGTGCTAGAGTATTTGGAACTCTACCATATGGTCCAAATCCCAACCCCACACTACTATCTACCACATCATGCGGTGTTCAAGCCTGAAGGCACGTCCACTAAATTACGGGTGGTGTTTAATGCATCCCAGCCAACGACTAATACAGTCAGTCTGAACGACGTGTTACATACAGGACCAACGCTGCAAGGTGCCTTGACACAGTTGATCGTACGCTGGCGAATGTGTAAATTCGTGTTCAATGGGGATTTACAAAAAATGTAGCGGCAAATCAAGGTGGCCCCTCATCAGACTTCTTATCAACGTATAGTATTTCGGCACTCGCTGAATACCCCGGTATGACTACGAAGTGCGAACGGTCATCTTTGGTGTTAATTGTGCACCCTACCTCGCAATTAGAACACTCCGACAACTAGCTACTGACGTATCCGCGCAGGTGTTACGGGACTGCATGTATGTGGATGACGCGTTGGTGGGCACTCATGATGTTGACACGGCGATACGAACTCGTGACGAGCTGATTCGTGCTCTCGATTCAGTCGGTTTCTCTATGTGTAAATGGACCGCAAATACAGCGGCCATTTTAGAATCGTTACCCACCGACCACTTATTGCGGGAAGACTTCTTAAAGCTTGATGAAGCCAGTCTGACAAAAACCTTAGGGGTTCGTTGGAATGCAAGGTCCGATCAGTTTTACTTTCACATTCACCCAATCTGTTTCGAACCCCGAACCACCAAACGAAAGGTGCTGTCCATAATAGCTCAACTTTTCGATCCTGCCGGGTGGTTAGCTCCGATTGTTTACAGCAAAGATATTGATGCAACAGATCTGGGTTGATCAGATTGATTGGATGACCGTTAACTGACGCCTCCTCAAGACGATGGGAAGACTTTTTAACTGCATACGACGACATTTCTCAAATTCGTATCCCTCGCTGGGTGGGTTCATCACTCGAGGGTAATGTACAGTTCCATGCATTTTGTGACGCATCTCAGGTGGCATATGCCGCAGCGATCTACGTCCGAAACCAGTCGGAGTACCAGATTTCATCACACTTATTGGTGGCAAAATCGCGAGTCGCACCCTTAAAAATCACTACCTCGATTGGAGCTTTGTGGGGTCGTTCTTTTGGCAGAACTGATAACACCGTTGATGACAGTGCTTGGCATCTCCCGTGACAATCAATTCTGTTGGACCGACTCGACCATCGTGTTGGCCTGGATCCGTAAATCCCCGCACACGTGGAAGACTTTCGTTGC
This sequence comes from Clusia tigrina, assembly GCA_920105625.2. NCBI lineage: Eukaryota > Metazoa > Arthropoda > Insecta > Diptera > Clusiidae > Clusia > Clusia tigrina. Next base: position 125,844,832 of record OV050032.1, on the reverse strand, counting down.
TAATCGTGTCACCTCTGTGTCTATTATCCGAAGGAGTACACCGCCCTACGGGATAACCAGCCGATATCGAACTCCAGCTCCCTAATCACATTGAACTCGTTTTTGCACTCGGATGGGTCGATCCGAGCGAACGGACGTCTGGCACATTCCAACCACATCCCATTCTCGGAATGACATCCACAAATTCTCCCATATCATGGTCATTTTACCCGCCTATTGATTGAACTCATCCATAAAATATCATTACATGGTGGTTGTTGCACAGAAACCTTTATTTATTTTGTGGCCCAAACTAGCGCTCTAAAAAATTAAACTTTTCGTACGCGTCTCTTATTTTCAACTGATTTTTATTATACAAAGTAATTTGTCACCAGACCACCAAATGCAAAACAAAAACGGAAAGCATTTACTTTAAGCAGCGACTGCAAAAGGGAATAACAATAACAAAGCAGTGGCTGAATGAGCTATTGGAAGTAAATTCTTGCAATTGTGCTGCTGTTGTTGTTGTCATTCTTCCTCTCATCGAAGATGAGACCAAGAGCAACAACAACACACATACATACTGGTCAAACGAAAGAACTAATAACCGTATGTATATACGTATGTTGTTATTTCTTAAACAAAATATACAAACACTATTACGGTGGCCCGGAATAAAGGAAATACAAATTAACATTAAATAATTTAAAATTTATAATAATAAATATGTATGGAGCGATCTTATCCAACATGCTCCCCCCGTTGAAGCTCTTGGTTCAACCATCATTTGAAGAGGGTAAGGGAGCCACCTTTTGTATTGGACGACGAAATGAGCCAGATTTTGATTTTAACTCAACCACTCGAACTCGTCCATCAGAGCCGGCGATAGTTTTGGTTACTCGAGCCAATAACCATTGTTGCGGGGGAGTGTTGTCCTCATGAATTACGACTAGTTGCCCTTCCGTGATGTTAGGTTGTATGTAGTACCATTTTGAGCATTGTTGCAGCGATGAAATGTAATCACGGGACCACAAATGCCAAAACTGGTGCTTTAAAAAAGAAATACGTTGCCAACGGTTGAGCGACGTTTGTTTGGTAGCATCAAAGGTTTGATCTGGTAAAGCGACTAGTGATGAGCCAATGAGCAAATGGCCTGGTGTAAGCGCTTCGCCATCATTAGGGTCATCTGACAGAGGGCAAATTGGGCGTGAATTCAAAATTGCTTCGACTTCGATGATAAGGGTCTGCAATTCTTCAAAAGTGAGGTAGGCTTGGGCAACATTTTTTACGAGGAGCGTTTTTACAGATTTCACGGCAGCCTCTCATAGGCCACCGAAGTGTGGAGCACGAGGGGGTATAAAACAAAATTCAAATCCGGTTTGTGATGAATATGTTCGTATTTCGTGAGCTATGGTTTCACTAAAAAACAACTGCTTCAACTCGTGTAGCTTATTGTGAGCTCCAACAAAATTAGTTGCGTTATCGCAATAAAACTTCTGTGGTATTCCTCTGCGCCCAACGAAACATTTGAGGCACAAAATGAAGTTGTTGGTGGACAAGTCTGACACCAGTTCCAGATGCGTTGCCTTTGAACTAAAACAAACAAAAACGGCAATATAAGTTTTGTATGGATCTTTACCTCGAATACGATAAGACGTTAGAAAAGGGCCACAAAAATCCACGCCGGTAATTATGAACGGACGTTGAGCTCTGAAGCGGTCAGCTGGCAAATTACCCATGATTTGCTCTAGCAATTTCGGTTTATAACGAAAGCAGCGAACGCAGTCACGAACAAATTTTCTAACCACGTCTCTAGCGTTGATTATCCAGACTTTCTGACGCAAGATGCCCAGTAAAACCTTTGGACCTGCATGCAAATGACTTCGTTGCAACTGTTCAATATATAATTTCACGAACCGATGGTTTTTGGGCAACAAAACTGGAAACCGTGCGTCATACGGAATTGGAGCATTTGATAATCGTCCACCAACTCGAATTAAATTGACGAAGCCGCTGCCAACATTGGTTTCATGGAGAAATGGGGATAATTTCTGCAGCGATGGATGAACAATTATTCCTTTAGCCATTGCATTCAAGTCATCTGCAAAGGAATATCGCTGAATGTGAGCAACGATTCGAAAAAAAGTGTGGTCTAGTTCGATAGCTTGAAGATGAACAAGATCCTGGACCTTTAATGAACGGTTTACTGGGCATCTGTTGAATGAACGGAAAGTATAAGCAATAATTCGAATAATTTTAATATATGATGAATGCTTATCGATAACGCCTTCTATGATGCTTGATGTGACGTCAGAGTATTTAAAAACAGCTGCCTTTCTGCGTTCTAATGGGCTAATGGATGTGTCTTCTTCAGTAGGTGGCAAATTTGAATTGTGTTCCTGAAGAAAAGTTGGACCTCTGAACCAAATTGTATGGGGCAAATCCTGGGCACTGCAACCCCGGGAAACGATATCCGCTGGGTTGCTTTTCGAAGGAACATGTCTCCAAAAAATACCTCTAGTGTTTTCTTGTAGTTCTGAGACTCGATTAGCGACGAAACATTGTAAAGTTGATGAATGTAGTTTGAGCCATTGTAGGACTATTTTCGAGTCTGTCCAAAAATAGATTGATGAAACGAATTTTTCAATTTTTGGTTTGATTTTGTGCCATGTTTGGCTTAACAAAACAGCGGCACATAATTCGAGGCCAGGAAGTGATTGGGCCTTGATAGGAGCAACCTTGGATTTGGCGATCAAAAGAGAAGTTTTGTAAACACCATCAAAGCAAACGCGATAGTAAATACAACAACCGTATGCTCGTTGAGAGGCGTCTGCGAAACCATGAATTTCTCCTCGGTGTGCTAGGGTAGTAAGCACATATCGAGGTACCTCAATTTTGTCCATATTTTCGAGGTCTTCTTGAATTTGTAGCCAAAGTGATTTAAGGGGATTACTGATGATATCATCCCAGTTACAATTTTGGATCCACATTTCCTGGAGTAGAATTTTGGCCCGAACAACAACTGGACTCAAAAGTCCAAGTAACTCGTAAATTTTTGCAACGACTGACAAAATGGATCTCTTCGTGGGGGCGACAACCTTGGGCAACTGGAATCGAAAACAAAACATATAAATTTTTGGTTTCCAAGACATACCTAATGTTTTGGTGACGTCATCCTCAGCAATTTTAAATTGAATTTCGTCATCTTGCGTGTTGCTGATGTTGACATAGTTGCTGTTCCATTTTGCTAACTCCAGACCATGTAGTTCCAGTATTTTCACAAGTTCGTGTTTATTTTTTAGCAACGTTTCCACGTCGTTCGATCCAGTAAGAACGTCATCGACATAGAGGTCATCACGAAGAACTTGCGAGCCAAGCGGATAAGAGCTACCATATTTTTCTGCAATGAAAATGAAACTACGGATTGCTAGAAATGGAGCCGACGATAAGCCATAGGTGACAGTGTTCAGCTGAAACACTTTTAATTCTTCTTCTTTGTTGCTTCTCCACAATATGAGCTGATACTTAACATCACGCTCATCGACGCGAAATTGGCGATACATTTTGGCTATGTCAGCGGTGAGAGCAAATTTATTTAAGCGAAACGAAAAGAGCATTGTGATAAGGTCCTGCTGAATCGTAGGGCCTACCATGAGTATATCATTCAACGAATGATTCGACGAAGTTTGAGCCGACGCATCAAAGACGACTCTTATTTTTGTTGTAGTACTTTGTGGCCGAAGAACACAATGATGTGGAATGAAATAATTCGGGCCACTCAACGACTTAGTGTAGGGCGACATGTGTCCAAGTGATAAATATTCGTCCATAAACTCGACGTACATTGATTTTAGAGTTGCATCACGTTCCAATCGTCTTTCGAGCGACAGAAAACGTCTACGAGCCATTTCAAATGAGTCTCCTAATATTTCGGGCGACTTCTTGAACGGCAAACGAACTTCAATTCTGTTGTTTTGATCTATGGGCACGTTTTCCATAAAGTGACGTTCGCATTCTTCTTCTTCCGGTGAATATTTTGCTGGAGAATTAGCGTACTCCTCAACTTCCCAAAACTTGGCCACAATGGAGTCAATGTTTGAAGAACTAGTAGCGAGATTGCAGGTGGGCAATAAAGATCTTGCTCCCGCGTTAAAAGTTCCACCAACTATCCAGCCAAAAACTATATTGGTGAGACACGGCATACCTTCTCCCAAGGAAATTCGGTTATCGAGCAACAAATCGAAGAATATTTCGGTACTGATTAACAGATCAATATGTTGTGGTTTGTAAAACAAAGGATCTGCTAGTTCTAGAGTTTGTGGTATTTTCCAATGATATGTTTGAATGGACTCGCCAGGCTGCGGGCTGATATTGATTTAGTAACTGCAAAAGTAGAGGACCACTGGAATGAACTCACACGAGACTTTACTGTAGCGCAAACCGATGATTTAATGTTTGTGCGTACTTCGCCAATTCCAGAAACTTCGTGATAATACGGCTGAGACTTCAATCGGAATCTTTTTGCAGTTTCCTCCGACATGAAATTAATTTCGGAACACGAATCAAGCAGAGCCCTTACCGGATGAAAGGTGCCACTGGAATCCTTCAAAAGAACAACAGCAGTGGGGATGAGTGCCCGTTTAAATGAGCGGACTACGAATGAGACTGGGTTGGTTTGATTTCCAAAAGACGTTTGAGGTTGAACTTGTGATGTTGAATTATCCGCTTGCGCAGAACCAGAATATTTGTGCAACAGAGTATGATGCAGAGAGTGGCATACACGACAACGGGATTTCGATAAGCATTTCGACACCATATGACCTTTACGGAGACAATTGATGCAGCAATTATTACTTTTTATAAAATTAAATCTTTCGGAAACAGCAATCGATGAAAACGATGAACAGCTACAGTCCGAAGAGCTACAGTATGCGCAATTCGAGTTTGAGTTTACAAAGGTATGAGACGACTTGGAGGTGTTTGACTTTGGGATTGCACCTTTGGATTTGTCACGTACTTCAACCCTTTTTCCATGACTTTCCAAAAACTGACAGCGATGGCTTAAAACATCATAGCAGGTATCCCACGAAGGCAACGATTTGAACTCTTGTTTTTCATCATAGCTCATTTTAGAATCAGCGTCCAATTTTGATAAAACAATATGAGTCAAAAGTCCATTAAGAACATCCATCTCTGACCCGAGCGATAGAAGCGAACCACGAATTGCTGCAACAGTATCAATGATGTTTCGTAATGAATTACTGTCACCCTTGGACATCGGAGTAATATTGAACAACGTAGAAATATGCTCTAGAAATATGAGCACCTTGTTATCGTATCGGCTCTCCAGCCTCTCTCGCGCCTTTGGGTAATTCTCCTCGGTTACCTGGAATGGTTCCACAACCGCTAAAGCTGGACCCGACAAACAATTTAATAAGTAATTAAATTTGTCGACGTCAGTTATCGAAGAATTTTCATGTACCATGTTGTTAAATGTGGTGATGAAACGTTTGTAATCACCATATTTTCCATCGAACTTGGGCAACTTAAGCGAAGGCAAACCAGTATGATGTGGGGTACAAGGAACTGAAGCGTTGAGTAATGTTTGATCCAATTGTATAGAGCCACGTCGTTTGTTCAGTAAACCCATTATTTTTGCCTTAGCAACAATAAAAAGTTCTTCCAAATCACTCCTTGCAACATCGGTAGGGCTAAGTTTTTCGATTTGCCCTTGAATGTGACATAACTGTTTAAAATACGACTCCAAAATTTGAAGCCGACATTCCAAAATGGTGGAGTCAGCCTTGTCGCCATCTTTATCTACCTTTTTTTGAATATTGGTGATGTTTCTCTTCATGTTGCTGCGTTGTTGTTTTAGCATTGCCAACTCTGAGTTGGGAGCAGCAGCCTCTATTACACCATCAGCGTTGTTGGTGGCCATTGTCCGTCACAAATGGAGCGACAGTATATAATCAGTTATATGAAAACTAACGGACAACGGTTGTATATGACGCTTTAAAGTTATGTACAACTTTCGAAACAAAATTGAGAAATTTTGAAAGTATTATGAACCACTAACGACGATAAAAGTTTCCGCTTAAAAAATTACCAATTGTAATTTTCTTTTACAAATATTCGGTCGGCTGTAATAAGTTCTAGCCCAAAATCTCCGTGATAACAGCAATTGATAAGCGCATTAAAAGAGCAACAAATTTGAACTTACGACGCACCACACTTGGCTCCAATAAAATTTGTCACTATACTCGACAAATTTGTAATAATTAATGTGCAGCACCGCCGACAACCCAATAAAATTTGTCCTCCTTATCTTATATATAGCTCCATGAAGAAAAAAAAAAAACCAAAAAAATAATCACTGCCTGCGGCTCACGGATTAACTGGTAATCTCTGTATCAATTCTTATTACAGACCGTCCTGCCACGGTCGCCAAAATGTTGCGCAGAAACCTTTATTTATTTTGTGGCCCAAACTAGCGCTCTAAAAAATTAAACTTTTCGTACGCGTCTCTTATTTTCAACTGATTTTTATTATACAAAGTAATTTGTCACCAGACCACCAAATGCAAAACAAAAACGGAAAGCATTTACTTTAAGCAGCGACTGCAAAAGGGAATAACAATAACAAAGCAGTGGCTGAATGAGCTATTGGAAGTAAATTCTTGCAATTGTGCTGCTGTTGTTGTTGTCATTCTTCCTCTCATCGAAGATGAGACCAAGAGCAACAACAACACACATACATACTGGTCAAACGAAAGAACTAATAACCGTATGTATATACGTATGTTGTCATTTCTTAAACAAAATATACAAACACTATTAGGGTGGCCCGGAATAAAGGAAATACAAATTAACATTAAATAATTTAAAATTTATAATAATAAATATGTATGGAGCGATCTTATCCAACAGGGGTAATCAACTGATGCTACGGTTGCTTAGGACTTAATACTGGGTTCCGCAAGCTAAGGTCTTGATCAAGGGTACCATTCTGCGATGCAAGACCTGTCTAATCGAAAAACAGCGCCGCCTATCTCAGATAATGGCTCCCCTACCACCAGAGCGAACTACTCTATCTCGTCCATTCAGTACCGTCGGGGTGGATTTTGCTGGCCCATTTTACATTAAAACATTTCAAGGTCGGGGGTGCACCTCCCAATACCTGTACCACAAGTTAGAATGGCACTTCATTCCGCCGAACGCTCCACACATGGGGGCTTGTGGGAAGCTGCGGTAAAGAGTTTTAAACTACACTTCAAGCGAATGGGAAGCCAACTGAAATACACTTATGAAAAGTTTGCCACCGTACTAGGTCGAATCGAAGCATGTCTTAACTCGCGTCCGATCAGTGCACTAACCAATGATTCTACAGATCTGCAACCACTCACCCCGGGACACTTCTTAGTGAGGGGTCCACTTTTATCACTAATGGCTCCAGCAGAAACGACCCACTACCTCTCCGTACTCAATCGATGGTGGAGACTCGAAGCATTCTCCCAGCAGTTAGCAGCTCGATGGAAGACAGAGTATCTGTTGGAATACCAACGAAGATCTAAATGGCAGACCGTCGAAGAAAACGTCGAAACCGGAGACTTGGTTGCACTACAGGAGGATCAGCTCCCACCTAATGAATGGCGTTTGGGGAGAATTATTGAATTGCACCCCGATGCGAACGGTAAGATTACCACTACCCACCCGGCAGGAATGGAATCCCAGCGAGCATACTGGAGAGGACGGCGTTACATAGGCCCCCCTAGGGTATTCGTACCCTATGCGCTACCGGTCATGCCGTCTCCGGCTACTATCGCCGCAGCCCAACAAGCGCAGTGGCGTCCCGAGCAGCCCGCTTCGTCGCCGGGACGAAACTGTCCACCGCCACCACTCTCCGTGTCGCATCCACCGCGGCGAGACCTAATACCAGTCCGGACGTGCGCGATCGAGCCGAGACCACGGGTAGTGCAGTTCCTTTACTGCAAGCGGCCATCAGAGCGGTTTGCCCGACGCCAAAGCAAAGGAACACGCCACCAATACGACCGGCCCTACCCCCCTCGCTCGCCAATCAGCGATGCAAGATGTGCCGGAGGTGGTCATGTAATGGAAGGATGTGGAGCCTTCCTCACCCTTTCCACCATGAAGAGACGGGACCAGGTAGTGGCACGAATGTTGTGCTTAAAGTGCCTGGAGCCCAAGCATATGATATCACGATGCCAGAAGCCGCCGTGTGCCATATGCCGGTGTGATCACCACACCACCCTCCACGTGTGAGGGGTCACTGGGTGGGGCTCGGCGAGATCATTCCGTTTCTCTTGCAATACTGCAAGGGGGTGGCATCTTCTTGTCGAGTCCCCTCTCTAGATGGCTGTGACCTGATGCTATATCACCATGCTGCTGCTCTCGGTTAAAGGCAGCGTGACGTCGAGAGAATTCCCGACGTCATGTCGTCTAAGGCAGAGAGCAGCAGTATCGGATGATCTTTTTAAGCAAGGCACAGCCATCTTTATTCTTTTTTCGGATGTTACGAGCTCTCGCGCGGCAGCGTGAGCAGAAGCTCGTTCACTTCGTTTTGAGGCATCAAGGGAGCAACAGCGAACCATCAGCGAACGATCAGATCCAGCAATTAAAGCAGCAACAAAATACAATTTCATTTCTCGTGTAAATTAAGTTTTTATATACTTATCAGTAGAAATTGTGCAAATAAAACAGTTCAATTAAGTTGTAATTACTCTAATTTACTTTGTGGTTAAATGTTCAATCAACTTTGAATAAATTAAAACAAACAACAAATTCAAAACATAAAACTACTACATCAGCTCAACACCACCTGTTAATGTACATATATTTTAGTTCGATATTTTTAAGTTTCGTTTAATACTGCAATTTTGATTTCTGTTCAATTTATTCTTTGCGTCAATAATAACAGAAGTTCGTTGCACTTTGCATACCAACAGTTTAAATTCTCTTGCACATTAAGCAGAAGGAAATTCAACACGTTTGTTTGTTGTTTTTAGTCTCATGATAATATGCTACTCTAGCATATACGAGTATGTTGTGCAACGTGCATCGAACTACAGTATTGCTGATCAAATGTATTATTAGTATTATATAGTATTGATTTTAACATGTAAATTTTGTATAAAAACGCAAGCAATGATTTAATAAAGTCAGTTCGAAATTAGAATTCTAAAGAACAATTATTGAATTATTATTTCTTCGTGGTTTTCTAGTTCAAGTACTAAAATGTCAGTTTAAATTAACTTCAATTTTGTTTCGTCGTGAATTTTCAGTTCAAGTACTGAAAATTCAAACCTCAAATTGAGATTAAATTCTTGAATTATTTAATAATTGTGAATTCCCAGTTCAAGTACAGGAAATTCAAATCACAAATTCAAAACAAAATTTTGAATTAACATTTTGGTGACCCCGACGTGATATTTCAGTTTAATTGCTGAAGTGTTATCATACATACACCATGGCAAATCTATCGGAGCTTGTAGAACGGTGAAGAAATCACGAGGATAATTCGAAACTTCAACAAGGATGCCGCAGACAGAAAAACAAGGTCCTCCTATTACAATGAGAAATGGCGTCAATTGACTCAGTACTGGGACGACTTCGATGAAACAGATGGCAAATTAAGGGCATTAACGGATCATCCGGCTGACCATGAATATTTCACATCCGGATACTACGACCAAATCAGCAAGTTAGTCGATACCTATCAAAGCCGATTTCTCCAGGAAGCCACCCGTCTCCAGGCAAACGAGGAAGGTTGGATTATACCTGGCGGAAAGGGGGTAGGACCAGCGGCAGCAGCAAGCCTACCGGCCATACTAGAACCCACCAAGCATCAAATTGAAAACATACCAACATCAGCTCCTCATGTAGCGCAAAGGACATCTTTCATGAGGGAACCTTGCAGAACCTCTCTACAACACGGCATAGTGAGGAAGATGACTGCTCGCATAGCTACGTTGAGGCGAGCACTCGAAAATCTGGAAGCAGTCCAAGAAAACCAGCCATTGCAATTTTATAAATTAAAAATAAATAGCATCAGTCATCTTTGGACCCAAATAGAATTGGTGTACGACGAGCTTTGGGAAATGTTGGAACATCTGGCAGCAGAAGGATTTGACCAAGCAGAGTAAGATCAATTAGATGAAAGGGTACAAAACCAGTTACTTGATCTCTCTATAAGAGCAGATCAATGCCAAGGTACCAGAGTCAGTGTTTCAGCCGCGAGAGAAGAGCAAACAGTGCGAAGTTCAGTTTACCTCCCAAAGGTAACCATTCCACAGTTCAACGGCGATTACTTGAAATGGCAAGAATTCTTCTATCTGTTTTCGCAAATGATCGACAAGCAGCCATTAGGAGCGGTGCAAAAATGTGGTACCTAAAGGCAAATGTTACAGAAGAAGCTTATAATATATCTGTCCAGACCAGTTTAGATTGGCATGTACGAGTACAAGGTATCTGTCCGGACCAGTTTAGATTGGCATGCTGGTCGCTGCCTATGAATGTGGCAAGTCAGTGGACTGCCCAAATGTTCATGTAATAGTTATAGTGAAAAGGCAAGTTCTATTGAACTGCCAGGGAATCAAAGAGATGATGCGTTCTGTTTGTAAGCAGGACTAAGAATGTCAATCCTCTGTATTTTTATTTAACAAGTAACCTAAGGTGTTATACTAAACTTATTCTAATTTGTTATATAGTTTATAGAATGTAAACTGCTATATAATTTACATACCATAAGTGCACCGCGCATGCCTGTAGTGCATACTCTTTCATGAGTGTAGAGCACGTACCCTATTGGTGTGCTCTATTTACTTGCGACCATATACTGCATTAGATGGAGTATATGGTCTGCAGTGCGGCAGACATGTGCAACAGGATCGTCTGTCTGTCGTTCTGCCCGCTCCTATGACTGTCCGTCATATCGTCGAACTCAGAGGCGTGAGAAAGCATTGACCGACGGTTGTGGCACGAGTATCGAGTGTCGAGCTCTGTCTGTACAGTCCGATACTGATTTCTTGTTATCGCATAACGATAAACAAATCGTGGGAGAATGACAGACAAGGGATAGTATGTGCCGTTTAATTGTTGCGCACATGATATCACTCGTGAAGGCTGTCTGTATGCTTGGCTGCATTAAGGTGCATTATACGGAGTGCTTTTAAATGCATTAAGGTTCATTTACACGAAGTGTTTAAAAGTGCATTACAACTTCACCCTTTACAGAAAAATGATTTTGCTTCAAAGAATACAATTATTTTTAGGATTGTACTAGGCGTCTGTTGCACTGAGGTTTACATATTTTAAATTATTTATTTATATAATGTAATGTATTTTAATTAGATAAGAATATATTTATTTATGTAAAGTAATGTATTTTAATTAGGTAATAATGTTTATATATTGTGTATTTAATTAAATATGTGCTGAGATAATTTTTTTTTTTTTTAAATTATTGTTATGTACTATTCTTGTTTTGTTTTTTATTTGTATAGTAGAATTTACATTGTTTCTTTCAATTATTTTGTATGGTCCGTCATATGGGCTTACATGTTTTCTTTGGTCGCTGGTTTTTAAAAAGACTAGATCACCTATTTTGAAATTACTACTATTGCATGTTTTATCATAAATTTGTTTACGTGTGCATTTTGCTTTCCCGAGCATTCTGTTTGCTGATTCTTGTGCATGTAAAATTTTTGTTCTAAGTTCTGTTAAATAGCTTTCTAAGTTATCAAATTTTCGGTTATTATTAATTTTTTCTTTTGGGAATGTTGCTAATTTCCCAAAGATGAGTTCGAATGGTGAATAGTTAGAATCTGTATGTGGGGTGGTGTTGTAAACGAAAGTGTAATAAGGAAGCCAATTTTCCCAATCACCAGTATCTGATAATGATAATAAATATTCATTCAAGACTCTGTGGTTGCGTTCAATTGAACCTATTGTTTCATGGTGGTAGGGAGCTGAAGTTATGTGCTTTATATCAATATATATATTATGGCCAACAGATAGGAAAAAGATACCAGATCTAATCGACTTCAGCATAACAAAAAATATAAAGTGTAACCAATTAAAAATTAAAGCGTTTTTGAACTTTCTTCAGACCACTCTCCGATAATACTTGACTACACAACTGACATCAAACCCATAGAACCAATAACTAAGATTTTTAACCACAAAACAAACTGGAATGAGTATACACAGCATATTGAAAATCAACTGAATAAGTATCACACTGAAAACATAATTAGACATTGAACGTGCCATTATTCACTTCAATGATGTGGTCCTAGACGCAGGAATCAAATTAAGCGAACAGCATAAATTTAGAAGAAATAAACCTACAACGGATATTTTCATAAGAAAGCAAATTATTGAGAAGAGAAAGCTGAGAAAGAGGTGGCAGCTAACTAGATCGCCTGAGGATAAACACAATTTAAATATAGCCTGCAAAAAACTCAAGAAAATATTAACTATTAACTACTCATAATGGAAATGCACAAAGAAATTAAAAACTCAAATAAGGTATCAGCCACCACTACGGAAAGATGACAACTCATGGGCTACTACCAATGAAGAAAAAGCAACTGCATTGGCTAAATACTTTGAAAAGTCCTATCAAACGATGAAGATAAATATATTGAAACACGCAATGACTGAAATATAGACTTTACAACCAAAATAAAGAAAACAGACACAACAGAAATAATTAATTGCATTAAAAAACGAATAAACCACAAAAAACCACCAGGATACGATATGTTAACAGGAAAAGCTCTCGCTGAGCTACCTACTGTAGGTTACAACTACTTAAGAAATGTTATCAACTCAATGTTCCGACTACAATTTTTTCCCAAAGTATGGAAAGTTGCTGAAATTATTGCACTACCGAAGCAGGGAAAAGATGCTACAACTGCTTCGTCGTATAGACCAATTAGCCTACTTCCCATAATCTCTAAAGGTGCTGAAAAACTATTACATGATAGACTTAGCCAGATCCTTGACAATAAAAACATTATACCAAATCATCAATTCGGCTTGAGAAAACGACATTCAATGATTCAACAGATACACCGTATAACAAACAAAATTGAAACAGACATATAATTTAAGCGGTACTGCGTTGCTGTATTCTTGGACGTTGCAAAAGCATTTGACAAAGTATGGCATAAAGAACTGCTGCATAAACTGAAGATGATGACTAGTGATCGTTACTTTTACGTCAAATATAATGAAGAGTGTTCGTCTATTTATCTTACAACAGCTGGAGTTCCTCAAGGGAGTGTTTTAGGACTACTGCTATATGTCATATTTACCTCAGATATACCACTTCCAAAAGAACTGAATACCACAATTGCTACCTTTGCTGACGACACAATCCTCTTAGCATCTGACAAAAATCTAAATACTGCGACTGCAAATCTGCAGATATACACAGAGAATTTTAAGGAATGGTTTGATAAATGGTGCTTGAAAATTAATGAAGATAAGACTGTACAAATAATTTTTACAACTAAAACAAAATTTAACCCAATCCCTATTAAAATAAACAATAAAGATATAAAAATAGGGTCTACTACCTTGGTATACACATGGACTCAAAGCTAAATTGGCACTACCACATCAAACAAAAAACGAAACAAATAAAAGAACAATTTAGGCAACTATATTGGTAAATGGGTAAGCAATCTAAACTCACAATTAACAACAAGTTTCTGTTATACAAGTGTACTATAAAGCCAATTTGGACGTACGGACTCCAAGTATGGGGAACGGCAAAGCGGTCACACATACAAAAAATTCAAAGACAGCAATCTAGAATATTAAGAGTTATCATAAAGTCTGGTTGGTACACAACAAATGAAGATATACACCGAAAACTAAATATGACAAGAATTGACGAAGAAATAAAAAAAGATATCCACAAAACACTACGATACACTGCATGGGCATAATGAAGAAATAAACGAGTTGCTACATCTAGAAGAAACCACCATGCGCCGTTTAAAGAGAACTCGACCAAACGACCTAATGAACTAGGAAATCCAGACTACACATATTAGTAATAGTATTATAAATGTAAATGTAAATAATTATCATAAACATAATTTTGATCATAAATTGTTATAATATAATTATAGTGAACTATTATAATTAATGTAAATAATTTTTGTTGTATCACTTCTTGGCACTGGCCAAAATGTGTTTTTAAGGTTAATTTCCAAACAAATTGTCAAATCATACACTAGATGTCAATATAATGGTGACAGATGTATGAAATAAAAGAAAATAAAAAAAATAATAATAAAAAATATCAAGTAATTTGCATATGGAAGTGAGTAATTCATTTTTAAATTCGGTGGCTTGCTCACTTTTTAGTTTTAAAAGCTCCGTGGCGTAAAATGAATTTCTCTACTAACGTTTTTGCAACTTCTACTGCTTCTTTCGTTTGAATCGGGAATGTTTCTGTGTATTTTGTAGTTCGCATTGTATTGATAGCATGTATTTGTATCCATTTGAAATTTTAAGTGGACCGACAGTGTCGATTTGAATAATTTCAAATGAGCTTGTTGGTGTAAGTGTTATTTCTAGAGCTTCTTTATTGTGGCGAGTTGTCTTATTTTTACAGCATTTTTCGCAGTTTTGAACCATTTTTGACAATTTGTTCATACCGCGCCATACGTATTTTTGTTTTAGTTTACACGTTGTTCGTTTTACACCGACATGACCTCCTACCTTTGAATTGTGATACTCATTGATTAATCGTAATTGATCAGTGTGTTCTGTCACTGTCATTGGTGGGTCATAAATGAGAATTTTAACAGGAGTTTGCCGTCCTGATTTTATCATTTTCATTATAATTTCTCATTAAATTTTAATATCATTTTCATTATATGTTCTCATTAAATTTTCTTTTTCATGACATTTAAATATATAATCATTTGATTGTAGCGCTACATTTTCTATATATTTCTTCTGTAAAACAGTGATTAGTTTCTCCAAGACTGTACCTAAGTCCGAGTTTGGATTATCGCTAATTTGCATTACTATTTCTTTGTCGGGTGATTTTTATATTAGGCAAACTTTTATTGTTATTTTTATCTGATAAGCTTATCTTTTTCTTTGACGCGTTTTTAATTTCTTGTATAAATTTTAACTTTCTTAATTTTCGAACTTCTGATACTGAAATGCAATTCCAAATAAAGAGTTGGCCAGTCTCCATTATAGAATTTGCTTCTGTATTGTTGGGTTCGTTTTCTATCCTATTTTGATTTTTACACATAGTTGTTATTAAAACTGAAGGTATCATATTCTTAAGTATATTGGAGTCTAATCTAATTCTACTTAGTACATCGGCATTTGTATTTATGCTGCCTTTTTTATATTCTATTTTAAAATTATAATCCATTAGGTCTAACCTAATTCTAATTAATTTTGATGATGGGTCCTTATGTAATGGTCTGTGGTCTGTTACTACTGTGAATGTATTGACCTACAAGTAAGGTCTAAAATGGCTTACTGCCCAATGTATGGCCAATAATTCTTTTCCTATAACTGGTTTTTTCTCCTCGTGCTTGCTTAGAGTGCGGCTTGCGTATGAAATTGGCAAATCGTTTCCAATGATACCTTGGGAAAGTACTGCTCCTAATGCATGATTTGATGCATCAGTTGTGAGTACGAATTCTATGTTAAAATCTGGATATTGGAGTACAGGTGGTTGTGTTATTGCGAGTTTTAATTTTTGAAAGGCTTCTTGGCATTCTGAACTCCAAACAAAAGTGTTTCCTTTCTTTAAGAGTGAATTCAAGGGCTTTGCTATTTCGGCGAAATTTTTGACAAAGCGTCTGTAGTAGTTGCAGAATGCAACGAATCTTCTTACTTCGTCTGCGTTGGTGGGTTCAGGATATTTTTCAACGGATTTGCATTTTTGCGGATCGGTTGTTACACCGTTTGCTGTAATTAAGTATCCTAAATAAATGACTTCTGGCTGTAGAAAATTACATTTTTGAGGGTTTAGTTCTAAATTATAGTGTTTAAGTCTTTCAAAGACTTTAGTGAGATTTGTGTTGTGGTGTTGTAAAGAGCATCCAAATGCTATGATGTCATCCACGTATAGAAATGCATCACTATTTAACCCTGAAAGTGCTATGGTAAGCATGCGTTGGAAACTGTTTGATGATACTTTTAATCCAAAAGGAAGTCTTTTGAATTGAAAGTGTCCATTGGTTGTTGAGAATGCAGTTAACGGTCTTGAAGATTTTTCCAATTCTATTTGGTGGAATGAGCTAGTAATGTCGAGAGTTGAAAAATATTTTGCTGTTCCCATGACGTCGAGTACATCATCGAGCCTTGTTAGTGGAAATTTGTAGTTTGTAAGTTTTTTGTTCAGTTGTCTGTAGTCTACTAAAAGTCTCCATTTTTTTGTGTCGTTTGTACTCTTTTTTGGTACTACAAGTAATGGGAAATTGTAAGGGCTTACATATGGTTATATTATGTCATCTTTGATGAGTGCATTTAATTGTTCGCTGATTTCGGATTGCTGTGTTTGTGGAAGTCTGTAATTTTTTATGCATACGAGTGATTTGTCTGAAAGGTGTAGTTTCTGTTTATAAAAATTGTTGAATGTGAGTTTGTCAGAATCTAAGTGAAAGATATCTTGAAAATTTTTACATATGTCAGCAACTGTTTTGTTAGCTGCCTGATCAGGAAAAGAAAATTTGAGTTGAGATTTTAAATTAGTCCATCTTTCTGTCGTTGATTTTGTATTGGTTTGAATGACAGAGAATAAATGAAGTGGTTTTACTTCTAAATAAAAATTTTCTAGTGTTTGTGTTGCGTTTGAAATGTTTAGTATGCGTTTAGTATGTGTTTCACTCCTTTTGCTGGTATTATTGTGTTTGCTATAAACAAGTTTTCGTTTAAATTTTTGTTGCATACTAGACTGTCTTCTGTTAATTTAATGTTTATGGGGTGGACTAGTTCGCTTTATTTGCATATCCAATACCTACTCAGAATTGTTAACAAATAAAGAGAGTGTAAATTTGCCATAGTCAATGTTTGTTTCAAATGCTTGTAAGATATCTCTACCTAATATTCCATCAGCTATAATTGAGAAATTTTCGTCAACTGCATGGAATTCATGTACTAGGTGTTTATTAGGTAGTTGGAAACGTAAATTGCAAGTGCCTATTGTGGAGGTATTCGTTTCATTAATGCCAGTTATTGTGCATGAATTGTCTGTTGAGATAAATTCATTTTGTGTGTTGGTTATTTTTACTAGCGAAATGTCAGCACCAGTATCGACCAGAAATGTTAAGTGGTAATTTTTATAATTTAATTTAATGTAATTACTTATACTATTGTTAATTGATAATTTATAAGTTTTTAATTTTGTTTTCCCCGAGCAACATTTTGTCTTTATTGTTCGTTGTCGGGGCGATTGGAGTTTCCCTCATAATTTAAGCTAGACTCTGTGTTTACCTTGTACGGTGTATACTCTTCTATTGTTTGGCCTATTGCCATATCTTGCTCGGTTGCTGTTGCCGCATCGGTTGTGGTTAGTATTTTGATTAGTACGTTGTTGCTACCAGTCTTGCTGTTGATTCGTCCTACGAGGATTTTGATATCGGGGTGTCTGATTGTTGAAATTTTGATGATTTGGACGATAGTTGTTGTTTGGTCGTCTGTTGTTGTTAAAATAGCCTCGTACTTGTTGGTGTTGGAATCTATGTGGTGCGCGATTGTTCCATTGTTCACGTGAGTTATAGTTATGGTGAGTGGTCCGGCACCTTAATCCTCTGGCTACTCCTTAAACCGAGGAGTAACTACTGGGTATGGGTATGAATCAAAAGGAAGCAATATGTTTTTCTATTCTCCGTATATTGTAACGGATTTAAAAATACAGACGTCTTTATTATTCTGCTGCTCAGTCACCACTGGCTCTTTCAAATATTTTATGCTATATTTCTTATGCTATATTTTCTTAAGCAAAGCTGAATCAGCATACTCAGCTTTGCATGCCTTTTCTTATCTAACTTTAATATGCGAGCTCAGCGTTCTTAGCTATGCAGCTTGAGCCGCTTTGGTGTGTACATTGTTCACCAGCATGTTCTGTTTGCATTCTCAGAATTTGCTGGGTTTGTCTGTTTTTCTTATATTTAAATTTGGAGTATCTTCTACCATAACTCCCCTACGATTACTCTCAGAACTCTCCTGAGTTCTTTTATATATTAATTTTACATTAATATTTTCCTTTTTCAAATAAATTATTATTACAATTACTAGCACTGTCAGACCTAGTTTCATTATTAAATTTAGACCATATGAAACATGTTTATGGTATATAAGTTCCTCAATTTTTTATATATTTGAAATCCTTAATGTCTATTTCGTTAAAGTGTAGTTCATGGGTATAGTTTTGATTAAGCACTTGAGCTGGGTAATGAAACTTTTCGGTAAATTCCATTTTTGTATTTTCAAAAGTTTTATAGTTTAGTTGTATTTTACAATTAACATAGCTAATTAGATAGTTTTTATTTAGTACAAGTTCTCTGTTGTCGCAATTTTGTGTAAGTTTTTCATTATATGCATTCATAATTAACAATGTATCATCTTCTATAATCTCTAATTTAGTTTTATCGTTAAATTTAAATGTGCATTCATTTTTAAAAATACAATTCTGGCTTCTTTTTAAATCTTTTAACGCTGCGTCTTTTTCATATTTAAAATTTTCCTTATTAATTGTAACAATTAATTCATTTTCAGTTTCAATTTCTACGTTTTTAGCGTTTGGCAGTGGTACTATTAATTTTAAATCTGATACTATGTAATTTTTTGGAATTTTAATAGTAATAACAATAGACTGATTTTTGTATGATAGCACTCCTATGTTTGACAATTTTAATTTATAAAAATCTATTTTAAAATATTCTATTTGCTCCATTGTTAAAATACCCGAATGGATAATATTATACTTAGCAGCTGCTATATTTGTTTGAATTTCGTTAATTTTGTTTTCTAGATGTCTAATTTTATTCATTAAATCGTTAAATAGTAGATGGCCAATCTTCGTTTTGTTTGTTAGCCAGTAGCATAAAAGTATTTAACGTTTCTCTATCTTCCTCAATTTTGCTTTTAATTAAATGAATTGTATCATTGAAATCTGCTGATTTATTCCCTGTATTATGTTATGGGCATTTTTTTGTTAGACTTCTAAATAGCCAAATATTTCCTGCTATCGTCGTCATCCATTACTCCGAATAACCATTTATGTGTTGTGCCTATAATGTTCATTAACCCTCTTTTGTTCCTATTATATTTTTCTGGACAAATTTTGTTTATTTTTGCCTCTATTGTCTTTATTTCGTTAAACAGTAAATCTTTTTTCTTAATTCTGCTGTGTTCGATGTCTTTTTTAAATTCATGTATTATTTCTGGAATTTCCAATGGCTTAATGATGTGGAGGATTGTACTTGTTTCGTTTGCTATTTCCGTATTTCCCATATGTATTATTGCATATCCTGCTTCGTCTAATATCGGCGTCGCCTGCAAGTGCCCTTGTACTGTCTTGGTCATCATCATAACGATTAGTATTATCCTTATGGGTGTCATCTGTAAATTTTAACGGTCTTTTAATATTTTTTGTATGTACATTTTGTAAGGGGTGTATTCTAAAATATGGTTCGTCCTTATGTCTAACTCTTTTATAGTTTTTTTTTTTATTGGCCCCGTTGATCTCTGTACTTCATAGTTTTCTCTGTTTCTATTTCTTTCAGTTATTATATGTTGTTTGGTCTGGTCTATTCTTTCTTTTAGAATTGTTGAATCGATACTGTTCTTTGCTATTGTCGGTGAACATTTTATTGTTGAGTGATAACGATCATTATAGTTACCTATAACTTGTATCCTCATCTCTGTTGAGAGACTTGGGTCTTCAATTCCTGTTAGTTTTTCTAACAAGGTTCAGTGCAGCCTCTCAATGTCTGCATAACCTGTATGGCTATTTGGTTTTGTTAGGTGTACTTCTACTCCTTCTGTATTTAAAAAATTTATCAACTGTTCGGCCCTGAATTCGTTGTCCATTACTATTTTTTTTGGTTTCCCAAATTTTGTGAAATGCTCTATTATTATAGATTTCTTTGATTTCCAGTTTCTGTCGTTTATATTGTAAGCAGCTGCAAATTTTATTAATTTGTCCATGACTGTTACAAAGAATAATTTTTTAAAATGAAATATATCAACATGAATAATTTCATTTTTTTCGGTCGGCGTTTCTGTTAGTTGATATTTGGGTTTAATAGGTTTTCGATCATATTTAATCTGTTGGCACTTTTGGCAATTATTTATTATTAGTTGTATATGTTCCCCAAATTTTGGGTAAAATATTTTGTCTTTAAGTGTATTATATGTCCCTACTATTCCGCTATGCCTGGATTCGTTATTATGATAGAGTGAGATTTGATTATGTAGCTCTTCTTCTTGTAGTATCTCTGATGCACTCTTTGTGCACTTTACAAATTGTAATTTGCTATTGCAAGAAAACAATGATATCAATAAAAGTTGAATTTTGTGATAGTTGGCTTCCTCGGTTTCTGAGAAAATTCCAATTTTGCCTCCTTTAATGTGCCTTTGTAAAATAACTTTAAGTGTATTTTCATTTTCCGTCGGTTTTATTTGTATTATTTTTCTGTTATGTATAGTTTGAATTTCAGCTTGGGGACTGTAGGTTCTTATAATTTGGGTTTTATATTTATTTACGATTTCTTCCTTTATAACAAAGTGTTCTAGCAATTCTTCTTCTGCTGAATGAATTGTTTCGGACATGTTCAAATTGGATTCTTTATCATTATATTCGTTTATTTTTGGCGAATTCTCAATGCGACTTAAAAAATCTGCTACCACGTTATCTTTTCCACGTAAATATTCAATTTCGTAATTATATTCCTGCAATTTTAATAGCCATCTTTGGTGACGTTGGGAGAATTCCTTTCCCTTGTATTTACTATTTAAGTACATAATCGGGCAATGATCTGTAGCGATTTTAATCTTTTTTCCGTATATACTCGTATAAGGCCTAAGTAAGTGATGGCATATATAATGGATAAAAATTCTTTATCTGTCGTAGCATATTTTTGCTCATGATTGTTAAGTGTTCTAGAGATATAGCACACTGGTTGTCCTTCTTGAGACAATACTGCTCCAGTGGCGTAATCGCTAGCATCTGTGGTAATTGTGTTTTTTTTTTCGTAGCTAGGATATTTTAAAATGAGTATCCTTACCATAACTTGTGCGTTGAAAGCTAGTACTCTGCTTTCATTATTTACATCAGCTTCTTCTGCGATTTGTATCACTTCTTGGAAAGTTTTTACCCTGCTTGCGTGTCCTAGCCATAAAGGAGGTAGCCGTCTACTTAAATAGACATGCCGTAACAAGAAATATTATAAATATCTACTCGGATAGCCAGGCGGCCATCTTGTCAATGAATTCGGTGGCACTGAAATCAAAGGTTGCTCAGGACTGCCGAGCAGCCCTAAATGATACCAGTACCGCTTTCAAGGTACGCCTTATATGGGTTCCGGGGCATAGGGATATTGCGGGAAACTGTAGGGCTGATGACTTAGCCAGACGGGGTACCAACCTTCCTTTAGGCATGGACAGATGTGAGATTGGAATACCTATTGCCACCTGTAAACTGATGCTGAAGGATAGGGTCGTGCGTGAGACCAATGGGTCTTGGGCACAAGAGGGCACTTGCTTAACGACTAGGCTAATGTGGCCGGAACTTAATAGTAGGAAAACTAGAGACTTGCTTGCCCTGCCGAGAGAGAATATCTCTAAGGTCGTGGCATGTATAACTGGTCACTGGTTTTTCGGCAGACATGCTCTCAGGCTGGGAGTATTCTCTCATGAATACTGCAGAAGCTGTGGGGATGAGGAGGAGGAGGAGGAGGAGGAGACTGTGGAGCATCTCTTCTGTAGTTGCCCCGTTCTGGCCAGAAGCAGAGCGTTTAGGCAAATACGCTTTTAGCTATCGTACAGAGGTGTCTAGGGCGAAGATCAAACAAATCCTGCGCTTTATTAGGGCTTCAAAATGGTTCAACGAGTGAATCGGAGGTGCGTTGTGGCGCGGTGGTATCACAATGGACCCATGGTGGTCTGAGTGAGCTGGTCCTTGAACTGGCTGCCACATTAACCTAATGTCAGCATTTTTATTGGGTCATTAGTGTCATTAGAAAAATTTAAATTCACTTCCTGGTCAACTTGTGGAATATTTGTTAATAGTTGGGAATGATTTGCACACCATTTTCGCAAATAAAATCCATGTGTGTTTAGCATTTTCTTCATCTGTCGTTACATTTCTATGGCTGTAGCCAGACTGTCTGATCTTCCAAGTCCATCATCCACATAAAAATTGTCATGTAACATTTTTGCTCCCAAAGGGTGACTAATCATGTTGTCGTTAGCGATTTGTTGCAGACATTTGGTCGCTAGGTACGGTGCTGCCCGTGTTCCATATGTAACGGTGTTTAGTTGATAGTACCCAATGTTTGCTGTTGGATCCTCTTTCCATACGATGACTTGATAACGTCGATCTTCTGGATGTATTATGATCTGCCGATACATCTTTTCGATATCGATCGTGAACACAAAGCGTGGCAATCGAGAGCGTAGCAGTATTCAAAAAAGTACACTTTGAACTGTGGGCCCGGTATACATTAAATCGTTCAATGAATATCCTGTCGTGGTTTTGGCGGTGGCGTCGAACACCATTCGCAATTTGGTTGTTGTGCTATCGGGTTTGAGAACACAATGATGAGGAAGCAAGTAGTTAGGAGACAGCATTGAGTCAAGCTTCACCTTCTTCATGTGTCCCAATCTTTCGTATTCTCTCGTGAACTCCACATATTGTTTTCGCAGCTCCACGTTTCTCTGAAGTCCCTGTTCGAGACCAAGGAATCGATTATGAGCCATTAGTCTAGATTCTCCCAAAGCTGTTGGATTTTCGAGAAATGGCACACTTTACGATGGTCCCTGCTATCGGTGTCTGTTTTCATTCAGTCGATGGTTCAGACGCTCCAAATTTTCCGCTCACAATCCAACTAAGTAATGTGTTTTGGAGAATCGGGCCATTATTCATCATCTTTATATGACTAGGTACCAAGAACTCAAGTAAAATTCGGCACCCAGCAAGACGTCAATTTTATCTTGCATGCAAAATTTCGGATCTGCCAATTGTATGTTGGCCGGGATTTTCCAATTTGAAGTTTCACATTAATCCTCTGAGTGACCGTCTTTTGCGCATCGCCATTTGCCTCAATGCATAAGGAAGCTTTGGTTGGAGATATAGATAATCTCTTCATGAGACGTTCTGAGGCGATGTTAACTTGAGAACCGGAATCCAAAATTGCTCTAAATTCCCCAGAATTGCCATTGGCCGCAGTGATTATTACCTTTGCTGTTGCCAGTAGTACGTATCCTTGAATTGACACGTTGCTTGCTGCTGCTGATGAAACTGTTGCATTTGGAATGGGATTTATGGCTTCATTGGCTGATTGCCTTGCTTCTGATGACGGCATTCTTGGAACTAGTCTTTTTCATTTCCAAAATGTAACAGCGTATTGTGTTTTTTATCACGTTTGCTGTAACATCTCGACTTGTATTTGTTTGAATTGTGATCGTTCTTAAGACAATTGAAAAACAATCGTTGCTTTTTTACTCACAACTGGCGCTCTGTAATTGACAGCTGTAGCAATTTCTTGCAGTAATACAATGGATGACTACCATTGTCACATAATTTGTAGCTATTGCTCTTGGTCGACATTGCAATGAAGGATACAACTCTGTTGGGTGGTTGTGCCATTGCAGCTTTATCCTTAGGGCCGATGGCTTCCATTGAATGGAATTGTCCTTCCAAGAACAGCAGGAAGTTATCCACTCCTTGTAATTCCTTTGGATTTGTTAAGGATTGTTCAAATCTCATGTGTGTGCATCGATCTAGTTTCTTTATTAGCAGATGAAGAAGAATCGGATCCCATGCTACCGTATAAACCCCTAAATTGTCCAGAGCCAAGATGCATTCACGTGTTGTGTCGTGCAAATTCTTAGTTGTCGAGGCAGTTGATGTCCCTGATGGCTGATTTAGTAGTTTTTCGATTAGCGTAGCTACTATTACCCTTCTGTTGTTGTACCGCTCTTGCAATAACGTCCAAGCGGCAACATAGTTGTCTTCCGTCAGGGAGAAGTGGTTGATTAATTTTGCAGCTTGTAATGCACTTTTAAACACTTCGCGTAAATGCACCTTAATGCATTTAAAAGCACTCCGTGTAATGCACCTTAATGCACCCAAGCATACAGATAGCCTTCACGAGTGATATCATGTGCGCAACAATTAAAAGGCACACACTATCCCTTGTCTGTAATTTTCCCATGATTTGTTTATCGTTATGCGATAACAAGAAACGAGTATCTGACTGTCCAGACAGAGCTCGACATTCGATACTCGTGCCACAGCCGTCGCTCAATGCTTTCTCACGCCTTTGAGTTCGACGATATGACGGACAGTCATAGGAGCGGGCAGAACGACAGACAGACGATCCTGATCCATCTAATGCAGTATATGGTCGCAAGTAAATAGAGCACACCAATAGGGTACGTGCTCTACACTCATGAAAGAGTATGCACTACAGGCATGCGCGTTGCACTTATGGTATGTAAATTATATAACAGTTTAGATTCTATAAACTGTAGAACAAATTAGAATAAGCTTAGTATAACACCTTAGGTTACTTGTTAAATAAAAATACAGAGGATTGACATTCTTAGTCCTGCTTACAAACAGATCGCATCATCTCTTTGATTCCCTGGCAGTTCAATAGAACTAGCCTTTTCACTATAACTATTACATGAACATTTGGGCAGTCCACTGACTTGCCACATTCATAGGCTGCGACCAGCATGCCAATCTAAACTGGTCCGGACAGATACCTTGTACTCGTACATGCCAATCTAAACTGGTCTGAACAGATATATTATTTGGCGATCCTGCCGACCGAATCACGAATTTTCAGAAGATAAGATCTAATCAAATCCTAACAGTCCCCGAAACCAGAGCGTAAAAAGAAGAAGTGCAGAGGAGGCCGCACAGTACGACACCGCCACACCATCGCTCTACTATACAGGGATCTAAATATAGCTACCACCAGTGAAGATAAGATGAAAATAAAGAGGAATCTATCTGAAGTTAGAAAAACATGCTAAAATTTTAGATATAAGTATAAATTAAAGAAATATAATACAAATTTGACAACATATTACAATTATATAAGTAAAATATATTGAATTCTTATATACAATATTTTTTTCTCTTTTAAACATAAATAAAATATATATAATATATATATATATATATATATATATATATATATATATATATATATATATATATCTATATATATATATATATATATATATATATATATATGTATATATATATATATATATATATATATATATATATATATATATATATATATGTATATATATACATATATATATATATGTAAGGACACAAAATCTGGCATCTCGGTATATGTCAGACGAGGCAAAATAAAATGAAGAAAGGCAAGCGATGAGCAGTTGCCGCAAGGAGAAACTTCATAATCTTGTAAGAGAATACCGTGACGTTTTCGGTAAGGGAATTCAGGAAATAGGATGAACAGATGCCGTGCAAATGACGATAAAATTGACAACAGATGAACCGATAACATCTAAACCATATCCCATACCCGAACCGAAAAAAGCAGCTGTTGCTAAAATGATTGGCGAACTTCTTGAAAACGACATAATTACAAAGTCCATTTCAGAATATGCAAGTCCGATAGTTATGGTCAAAAAGAAGAATGGTGATGATCGTCTATGCATTGATTATCGGCGATTAAATCTGAATACTGCAAAAGAGGTATTTCCCACACCGAATATCGAGGAGAGATTGCAAGAAGTGAAGCAGTTTTCATATTTCACCGTACTTGATATGAACAGTGGTTACTATCAAATAAAAATCGAGGACGATAGCCGAAAGTATACAGCCTTTATAACTCCAGACGGTCTCTACGAATTTAAGAGAATGCCTTTCGGGCTGAAAAACGCTCCAGCCGTATTCCAGTGTCTAATGGCTTTAATAAAGGCGAAAACGCGGGACGGAGATATGTTTCACTACATGGACGACATCATTGTTGGCGGTAACGACATCGACGAAATGCTTGGAAAATTGCGGCGAGTTCTGCATGCACTCAGCGAATTGAATTTGACACTAAATTTAAGAAAATGTGAATTTTTGAAGCAAACCATCGAATTCCTTGGACATAAACTACATCCCGCAGGTCTTAGTCCAGGTAAAATTAAAACAGCGGCAATTTTGGAGTTCACAACACCAACGACAACGACAGATGTTCGACGTTTCCTTGGCCTCAGCGGATATTTCCGAAAATTTGTTCCCGGGTATGCGCTTATATCCGAACCTTTACGAAGATTGCTGAGGAAAGATTGTAAATTCGAGTGGGGAAATGAGCAAAGCGAAGCATTCGAAAAGTTGAAAGAATGCCTGACGACAAATCCTGTTATATGCGCATACAGGACAAACGGTGAACATCAAATTCACACTGATGCTAGCTCCAACGGTATCGCAGGCGTATTAATGCAGAAAGAAACGGACGCATGGAAACCAGTAGCGTATTACAGCCGATCGACGTCCAAAGATGAGAAGAATTATCACAGCTATGAATTGGAAACTTTGGCGGTAGTCGAGACATTAGAGCGGTTCCGTTATTACATCTATGGCAAGCAAGTTACTGTCGTAACCGATTGCAGCGCAGTACGAACAGCAATGCAGAAAAAGGAACTTATCCCAAGAATAGCGAGGTGGTGGCTACGCATACAAGATTTTGATGCTAAAATTGAACACCGAGCCGGCCAACGCATGGCACACGTGGATGCACTAAGCAGAGCACCATACGAATCACCACGAGAAATGGATACAGCATCTATGCAAATTGCTAAAACCGTAATCCGCGAAGCCGACTGGATGTTTTCAATGCAATTACAAGACAATGCAATACAGAAGATTGTGGAGAATGTAAGCTCCGGTGACAAGCAAACTTGCAAAGACTACGTTATTGAAAATGGTCGACTTTTTCGAAAATCGCATGACAAACGTCTCTGGGTGGTACCACAAGCGATACGATGGCGAGTCGTTCACGGGCTGCATGACAATTCTGGTCATCTCGGTCTGGAAAAGACAATGATTAGTTTGCAAAAATATTTTTGGTTTCCACGGATGAGAAACTTTGTCAAATCGTACATAAAATCATGCACAGACTGTGCATATAACAAAGCACCAGGAGGAAAATCCGAAGGCGAGTACCATTTTAACAAAATCATACCCGTACCGTTTCATACAATCCACATGGATCATCTGGGACCTTTTCCGAAAAGTTCGAGGCGAAATGAACATATTTTGGTCATCGTGGACTCCTTTACGAAATTTTCCATTATAAGAGCAGTAAAAAGCACCGCAACGAAACACGTAATTAATGTACTAAACGAAATCAGTGAATATTTCGGAATGCCTACGCGAATTGTCACTGATCGAGGAACAGCGTTCACCTCACATGAATTTAAGCGTCTTTGCAAGGCAAACGATGTAAAGCACATACTTAATGCAGTGGGTACTCCAAGAGCAAATGGACATGCGGAACGTACAAATCGTACTATTTTAGGTATGTTATTGCCGAGCACCAAAAACGACAAACGTTGGGACGATCAAATTCACCAAGTACAGTGGACTATAAACTCCATGAAAAATAAAACATCAGGTCAAACTCCGCAAGAGCTTTTATTTGCGTTCCAGCCAAGAGACATTCTGCAAAACAAATTGGTACTGGCACTACACAATAACGATACAACTTCCGAAGATGATTTAACTCAACGACGAAATGATGCGGCTGAAAAGATTAACAAACAGCGAGAAATTGCAAAAAGACGATACGATGCCCATCACTCAGAGCCAAAACGATATAAGGAAGGCGACTTGGTGTTGGCAGAAAACGAGGCAACGGCGACGGGAACTTCACGTAAACTGGAGCCGCTCTATAAGGGGCCATTCATCGTCACGAAGGTTCTCGACAACGACCGGTATGTTATTGAAGATATACCAGGCGCCGAACGAAAACAACGACACTATTCGTCCGTCTTTGCATCCGATAGGATCAAACCGTGGTGTATTTTGCCACCTTTCGACGAGGAACAAATCAGGGAAGAAAACGTAGACGAGGAGGACGACTAAATTTACCATCGAGGTCGATTGGTTCGACAGGACGGCCGACTGTAAGGACACAAAATCTGGCATCTCGGTATATGTCAGACGAGGCAAAATAAAATGAAGAAAGGCAAGCGATGAGCAGTTGCCGCGCAGACGTCGAGTCGAGAAGTCTATTTTTTTTTCATTACTACATAACTTTCAATTTCAATTAACTACACATACATTTCTTTTTCTTTTCGTAAACTTAATAAATAAATAAATGAGTGCTTAAATGTTTCTTTCATTACCCCTTTTATATATATATATATATATATATATATATATATATATATATATATATATATATATATATATATATATATATATATATATATATATATATATATATATATATATATATATATATATATATATATATATATATATAAAAGGGGTAATGAAAGAAACATTTAAGCACTCATTTATTTATTTATTAAGTTTACGAAAAGAAAAAGAAATGTATGTGTAGTTAATTGAAATTGAAAGTTATGTAGTAATGAAAAAAAAATAGACTTCTCGACTCGACGTCTGCGCGGCAACTGCTCATCGCTTGCCTTTCTTCATTTTATTTTGCCTCGTCTGACATATACCGAGATGCCAGATTTTGTGTCCTTACAGTCGGCCGTCCTGTCGAACCAATCGACCTCGATGGTAAATTTAGTCGTCCTCCTCGTCTACGTTTTCTTCCCTGATTTGTTCCTCGTCGAAAGGTGGCAAAATACACCACGGTTTGATCCTATCGGATGCAAAGACGGACGAATAGTGTCGTTGTTTTCGTTCGGCGCCTGGTATATCTTCAATAACATACCGGTCGTTGTCGAGAACCTTCGTGACGATGAATGGCCCCTTATAGAGCGGCTCCAGTTTACGTGAAGTTCCCGTCGCCGTTGCCTCGTTTTCTGCCAACACCAAGTCGCCTTCCTTATATCGTTTTGGCTCTGAGTGATGGGCATCGTATCGTCTTTTTGCAATTTCTCGCTGTTTGTTAATCTTTTCAGCCGCATCATTTCGTCGTTGAGTTAAATCATCTTCGGAAGTTGTATCGTTATTGTGTAGTGCCAGTACCAATTTGTTTTGCAGAATGTCTCTTGGCTGGAACGCAAATAAAAGCTCTTGCGGAGTTTGACCTGATGTTTTATTTTTCATGGAGTTTATAGTCCACTGTACTTGGTGAATTTGATCGTCCCAACGTTTGTCGTTTTTGGTGCTCGGCAATAACATACCTAAAATAGTACGATTTGTACGTTCCGCATGTCCATTTGCTCTTGGAGTACCCACTGCATTAAGTATGTGCTTTACATCGTTTGCCTTGCAAAGACGCTTAAATTCATGTGAGGTGAACGCTGTTCCTCGATCAGTGACAATTCGCGTAGGCATTCCGAAATATTCACTGATTTCGTTTAGTACATTAATTACGTGTTTCGTTGCGGTGCTTTTTACTGCTCTTATAATGGAAAATTTCGTAAAGGAGTCCACGATGACCAAAATATGTTCATTTCGCCTCGAACTTTTCGGAAAAGGTCCCAGATGATCCATGTGGATTGTATGAAACGGTACGGGTATGATTTTGTTAAAATGGTACTCGCCTTCGGATTTTCCTCCTGGTGCTTTGTTATATGCACAGTCTGTGCATGATTTTATGTACGATTTGACAAAGTTTCTCATCCGTGGAAACCAAAAATATTTTTGCAAACTAATCATTGTCTTTTCCAGACCGAGATGACCAGAATTGTCATGCAGCCCGTGAACGACTCGCCATCGTATCGCTTGTGGTACCACCCAGAGACGTTTGTCATGCGATTTTCGAAAAAGTCGACCATTTTCAATAACGTAGTCTTTGCAAGTTTGCTTGTCACCGGAGCTTACATTCTCCACAATCTTCTGTATTGCATTGTCTTGTAATTGCATTGAAAACATCCAGTCGGCTTCGCGGATTACGGTTTTAGCAATTTGCATAGATGCTGTATCCATTTCTCGTGGTGATTCGTATGGTGCTCTGCTTAGTGCATCCACGTGTGCCATGCGTTGGCCGGCTCGGTGTTCAATTTTAGCATCAAAATCTTGTATGCGTAGCCACCACCTCGCTATTCTTGGGATAAGTTCCTTTTTCTGCATTGCTGTTCGTACTGCGCTGCAATCGGTTACGACAGTAACTTGCTTGCCATAGATGTAATAACGGAACCGCTCTAATGTCTCGACTACCGCCAAAGTTTCCAATTCATAGCTGTGATAATTCTTCTCATCTTTGGACGTCGATCGGCTGTAATACGCTACTGGTTTCCATGCGTCCGTTTCTTTCTGCATTAATACGCCTGCGATACCGTTGGAGCTAGCATCAGTGTGAATTTGATGTTCACCGTTTGTCCTGTATGCGCATATAACAGGATTTGTCGTCAGGCATTCTTTCAACTTTTCGAATGCTTCGCTTTGCTCATTTCCCCACTCGAATTTACAATCTTTCCTCAGCAATCTTCGTAAAGGTTCGGATATAAGCGCATACCCGGGAACAAATTTTCGGAAATATCCGCTGAGGCCAAGGAAACGTCGAACATCTGTCGTTGTCGTTGGTGTTGTGAACTCCAAAATTGCCGCTGTTTTAATTTTACCTGGACTAAGACCTGCGGGATGTAGTTTATGTCCAAGGAATTCGATGGTTTGCTTCAAAAATTCACATTTTCTTAAATTTAGTGTCAAATTCAATTCGCTGAGTGCATGCAGAACTCGCCGCAATTTTCCAAGCATTTCGTCGATGTCGTTACCGCCAACAATGATGTCGTCCATGTAGTGAAACATATCTCCGTCCCGCGTTTTCGCCTTTATTAAAGCCATTAGACACTGGAATACGGCTGGAGCGTTTTTCAGCCCGAAAGGCATTCTCTTAAATTCGTAGAGACCGTCTGGAGTTATAAAGGCTGTATACTTTCGGCTATCGTCCTCGATTTTTATTTGATAGTAACCACTGTTCATATCAAGTACGGTGAAATATGAAAACTGCTTCACTTCTTGCAATCTCTCCTCGATATTCGGTGTGGGAAATACCTCTTTTGCAGTATTCAGATTTAATCGCCGATAATCAATGCATAGACGATCATCACCATTCTTCTTTTTGACCATAACTATCGGACTTGCATATTCTGAAGTGGACTTTGTAATTATGTCGTTTTCAAGAAGTTCGCCAATCATTTTAGCAACAGCTGCTTTTTTCGGTTCGGGTATGGGATATGGTTTAGATGTTATCGGTTCATCTGTTGTCAATTTTATCGTCATTTGCACGGCATCTGTTCATCCTATTTCCTGAATTCCCTTACCGAAAACGTCACGGTATTCTCTTACAAGATTATGAAGTTTCTCCTTGCGGCAACTGCTCATCGCTTGCCTTTCTTCATTTTATTTTGCCTCGTCTGACATATACCGAGATGCCAGATTTTGTGTCCTTACATATATATATATATGTATATATATACATATATATATATATATATATATATATATATATATATATATATATATATATATATATACATATATATATATATATATATATATATATATATATAGATATATATATATATATATATATATATATATATATATATATATATATATATATATATATATATTATATATATTTTATTTATGTTTAAAAGAGAAAAAAATATTGTATATAAGAATTCAATATATTTTACTTATATAATTGTAATATGTTGTCAAATTTGTATTATATTTCTTTAATTTATACTTATATCTAAAATTTTAGCATGTTTTTCTAACTTCAGATAGATTCCTCTTTATTTTCATCTTATCTTCACTGGTGGTAGCTATATTTAGATCCCTGTATAGTAGAGCGATGGTGTGGCGGTGTCGTACTGTGCGGCCTCCTCTGCACTTCTTCTTTTTACGCTCTGGTTTCGGGGACTGTTAGGATTTGATTAGATCTTATCTTCTGAAAATTCGTGATTCGGTCGGCAGGATCGCCAAATAATATATCTGTTCAGACCAGTTTAGATTGGCATGTACGAGTACAAGGTATCTGTCCGGACCAGTTTAGATTGGCATGCTGGTCGCAGCCTATGAATGTGGCAAGTCAGTGGACTGCCCAAATGTTCATGTAATAGTTATAGTGAAAAGGCTAGTTCTATTGAACTGCCAGGGAATCAAAGAGATGATGCGATCTGTTTGTAAGCAGGACTAAGAATGTCAATCCTCTGTATTTTTATTTAACAAGTAACCTAAGGTGTTATACTAAGCTTATTCTAATTTGTTCTACAGTTTATAGAATCTAAACTGTTATATAATTTACATACCATAAGTGCAACGCGCATGCCTGTAGTGCATACTCTTTCATGAGTGTAGAGCACGTACCCTATTGGTGTGCTCTATTTACTTGCGACCATATACTGCATTAGATGGATCAGGATCGTCTGTCTGTCGTTCTGCCCGCTCCTATGACTGTCCGTCATATCGTCGAACTCAAAGGCGTGAGAAAGCATTGAGCGACGGCTGTGGCACGAGTATCGAATGTCGAGCTCTGTCTGGACAGTCAGATACTCGTTTCTTGTTATCGCATAACGATAAACAAATCATGGGAAAATTACAGACAAGGGATAGTGTGTGCCTTTTAATTGTTGCGCACATGATATCACTCGTGAAGGCTATCTGTATGCTTGGGTGCATTAAGGTGCATTACACGGAGTGCTTTTAAATGCATTAAGGTGCATTTACGCGAAGTGTTTAAAAGTGCATTACAAGCTGCAAAATTAATCAACCACTTCTCCCTGACGGAAGACAACTATGTTGCCGCTTGGACGTTATTGCAAGAGCGGTACAACAACAGAAGGGTAATAGTAGCTACGCTAATCGAAAAACTACTAAATTAGCCATCAGGGACATCAACTGCCTCGACAACTAAGAATTTGCACGACACAACACGTGAATGCATCTTGGCTCTGGACAATTTAGGGGTTTATACGGTAGCATGGGATCCGATTCTTCTTCATCTGCTAATAAAGAAACTAGATCGATGCACACACATGAGATTTGAACAATCCTTAACAAATCCAAAGGAATAACAAGGGGTGGATAACTTCTGGCTGTTCTTGGAAGGACAATTCCATTCAATGGAAGCCATCGGCCCTAAGGATAAAGCTGCAATGGCACAACCACCCAACAGAGTTGTATCCTTCATTGCAATGTCGACCAAGAGCAATAGCTACAAATTATGTGACAATGGTAGTCATCCATTGTATTACTGCAAGAAATTGCTACAGCTGTCAATTACAGAGCGCCAGTTGTGAGTAAAAAAGCAACGATTGTTTTTCAATTGTCTTAAGAACGATCACAATTCAAACAAATACAAGTCGAGATGTTACAGCAAACGTGATAAAAAACACAATACGCTGTTACATTTTGGAAATGAAAAAGACTAGTTCCAAGAATGCCGTCATCAGAAGCAAGGCAATCAGCCAATGAAGCCATAAATCCCATTCCAAATGCAACAGTTTCATCAGCAGCAGCAAGCAACGTGTCAATTCAAGGATACGTACTACTGGCAACAGCAAAGGTAATAATCACTGCGGCCAATGGCAATTCTGGGGAATTTAGAGCAATTTTGGATTCCGGTTCTCAAGTTAACATCGCCTCAGAACGTCTCATGAAGAGATTATCTATATCTCCAACCAAAGCTTCCTTATGCATTGAGGCAAATGGCGATGCGCAAAAGACGGTCACTCAGAGGATTAATGTGAAACTTCAAATTGGAAAATCCCGGCCAACATACAATTGGCAGATCCGAAATTTTGCATGCAAGATAAAATTGACGTCTTGCTGGGTGCCGAATTTTACTTGAGTTCTTGGTACCTAGTCATATAAAGATGATGAATAATAGCCCGATTCTCCAAAACACATTACTTAGTTGGATTGTGAGCGGAAAATTTGGAGCGTCTGAACCATCGACTGAATGAAAACAGACACCGATAGCAGGGACCATCGTAAAGTGTGCCATTTCTCGAAAATCCAACAGCTTTGGGAGAATCTAGACTAATGGCTCATAATCGATTCCTTGGTCTCGAACAGGGACTTCAGAGAAACGTGGAGCTGCGAAAACAATATGTGGAGTTCACGAGAGAATACGAAAGATTGGGACACATGAAGAAGGTGAAGCTTGACTCAATGCTGTCTCCTAACTACTTGCTTCCTCATCATTGTGTTCTCAAACCCGATAGCACAACAACCAAATTGCGAATGGTGTTCGACGCCACCGCCAAAACCACGACAGGATATTCATTGAACGATTTAATGTATACCGGGCCCACAGTTCAAAGTGTACTTTTTTGAATACTGCTACGCTCTCGATTGCCACGCTTTGTGTTCACGATCGATATCGAAAAGATGTATCGGCAGATCATAATACATCCAGAAGATCGACGTTATCAAGTCATCGTATGGAAAGAGGATCCAACAGCAAACATTGGGTACTATCAACTAAACACCGTTACATATGGAACACGGGCAGCACCGTACCTAGCGACCAAATGTCTGCAACAAATCGCTAACGACAACATGATTAGTCACCCTTTGGGAGCAAAAATGTTACATGACAATTTTTATGTGGATGATGGACTTGGAAGATCAGACAGTCTGGCTACAGCCATAGAAATGTAACGACAGATGAAGAAAATGCTAAACACACATGGATTTTATTTGCGAAAATGGTGTGCAAATCATTCCCAACTATTAACAAATATTCCACAAGTTGACCAGGAAGTGAATTTAAATTTTTCTAATGACACTAATGACCCAATAAAAATGCTGGGGTTATTGTGGTTGCCGAAAGTGGATGTATTCTGTGTCAGATCAACGCTGAAAATGTGCGGGCAATCACTAAACGAACGGTCAGCTCCGATCTAGCACGACTGTTTGACCCACTAGGACTACTGGTACCAGTGATCGTCAAGGCAAAAATATTCACACAGCATACAAATAAAGTTATCCTGGGATGAGGCTCTACCATCAGATCTCAACGCTACATGGACGGCATTCAGAAAAAATCTTAACCACTTAAACAATCTCCGAATAGCCAGCCACTTATTCAAGGGAGAACTATTATCATCAACACAACTACAAATCCGAAAGGGCCTTCGGCGATGCAGCATATCTACAAGCAACGCTAAAAGATGGCATGATAATGACGCGGTTATTATGCGCCAAAACCTGTGTTGCACCATTAAAAACACAAACTCTGCCTCGATTAGAACTTTGTGCCGCACTAGTAGGTGCCCAACTCGCAGCTCGGGTAAAAACAGATTGTCAGTTAGAGGATAAACCAATCTTCTTTTGGACCGATTCAGAGGTTGTGCTTCATTGGATAAATGCACAATCATCAGCATACAAAACTTTTGTGGAAAATAGAGTAGCAAAAATTCAAATGTTAACTCTACCAGAGCAATGGCGACATGTCAGTTCAAAGGAAAATCCAGCAGATCCAGCATGTCTAGAGGATGTTCAGCAAAGACATGGGCTGACAGTGCAGTCTGGTTTCAAGGACCAATGTTTCTGCTCGCCAGGGAAGAGCTATGGCCCCCAGTATGGTCAAAACAGCTGTAAATTCCTTCTGACATCGAAAAGAAAAAGGAACCAGCTATTTCATTGCTCACTGGGTCAGATAACACAATACAAGTAAATGGAGAATGGATTTAACAAATAAACCATCGCAACTCGTTTGTCACACTTCAAAGAATCATTGGATATGTCTTACGATTTATAAATAACACGAAGAACAAACGGAATTTTAGAGTAAAAACCATTACTTTATCAACAGTCGAACAGGATCATGCATTAGCAGCCATCGTCAAGACCATTCAGGCAAGTGACTTCAAAAATGAAATCCAAAATCGGAAACAACACAGTGAAATCAAAATTTGCAGTGCTATCAGCAGCTTATCACCATTTTTAGATGACATGAACATTCTTCGAGAGGGAGGACGATTAGAAGCTGCTGCATTGCCATTCGATGCTAAACACCAAATGTTGCTACCCTACAACGACCCGCTGGTCAAGTTACTCTTCATTAAAGTGCATGAGGAGAACAAGCACTGTGGTCCTCAAGCCTTGCTGGGAACCTTAAGGCAACGATTTTGGCCAATAAAGGGAAAAACAACAGCTCAATCAACTGTTCAGCATTGTATCCGATGCAATAAAGCTCGCCCTCAATTGGCACAACAAATGATGGGACAC
Source organism: Clusia tigrina (assembly GCA_920105625.2). NCBI lineage: Eukaryota > Metazoa > Arthropoda > Insecta > Diptera > Clusiidae > Clusia > Clusia tigrina. The sequence continues at coordinate 125,808,244 of OV050032.1, read as the reverse complement.
CTGCCAGCTACAAGAGTGACACCAGCTCGACCATTCATTAACACTATTGTTGACTACGCTGGACCTTTGTGGGTGCATTATAAGGTCCGCGGAAAGAAGCCAACCAAAGCGTACTTAGCTGTATTCTGTTGCTTTGCCTTTAAGGCTGTTCATCTGGAGTTGGTAACGGATCTGTCAACAGAAGCGTTTATTGGAGCCCTCAAAAGATTCATATGTCGAAGAGGTCACTGTCAAAACCTATATAGTGATAATACTGCCAACTTCGTCGGAGCAAGAAATCAATTGACAGAGTTATCATCAGCACTCCATTCATCAAGCGCTCAAGACAAAATTGGAAAAACATGCAGTGAAAAAGGAATACAGTTCCATTTCATTCCTCCCAGATCCGCTCATTTCGGAGGACTGTGGGAAGCAGCAGTTAAATCTGCGAAACATCTTCTACTAAGAAGTGTCGCATCAGTCTCATTGACTTATGAAGAATTGGAAACTGTAATGGTGGAAATAGAAGCCATATTAAATTCCCGGCCACTAATGCCACTATCATCGGACGCTCATCAAAGAAGACAATGTTGCTGTTATGCAGTTGGCCGAATAGTAGAAGTCTATAACGGACCAGATGGAGCAGTACGCGTTGCTGAGGTTAAGACGGCAACGGGAGTTTATAAACGTGCAATACATCGCCTCGCTCCACTACCCATAGACGCAGATACTAATGCAGAATCTAACGAGGAGGCGACTACAAGAAAGCGAAAGGACGAAATGAATGAAGAGGAATAAAAATGGCACGACAGTTCAGCCCAATAACTTTATTGGCCATATTGCTAATGTTGCCAATGGTATTGTGCGAACCAATCAAGGTTACAAAATTTTATCCAACTGTAGGTATTCATTTTGAACACATCGGATCAAGCCAAATCATTGCTAGTGAGTGGAAACTGGTGATTTATTATGATCTCAAACCTTTGCGTACTGAAATCCAAATATTGAAGGATGGTGCCTCGGCTATGTATCACATGTGCGAAGTAATACAGCCAACAACAATATGCGATGAACTAGTCACACAGATTCAACACACTAATGCAGAGCTGGGCCTGGATACAAATTTGTTAGCAAACCATCGTCAGAAAAGAGGTGTACTTAATTTGGTGGGAAATGTTGCTACTTCGCTGTTTGGAGTTTTGGACTCAGAATACGCCCGTCAGATGTCAGAAACAATAGCGGCCACCAATGACAACGAACAACAGTTGACTAGCATGATGAAGCAACAAATCTCAGTAATTGATTCAACCATTAACATCATCAAACGTGATCAAACCTCCGCTCAAATATCTTTCGAAAAACTTGAAAGAAGACTGACAGACATCAAAAAACAAATACTTCATAATGAACTGGAGGCACAGAAGGAACATACATTTCAGACGTTTCCTATCTATAGCTCTTCAACTTTCTCTCATGACATCAAACGTTCAACGTATTCAAACGGCACTCATATGTTCTTACAAATGTTCTTACCAATGTTCATCACGGACAGATCAGTCCTCAGTTGTTATCACCACCGCAGCTTAATGATGAAATCTTAAAAATCACAGCACATTTGTCACCAACAATGCAAATACCAGGTTGAAACTCTACAGTCTTGTTTCAGAATGGAAAACGAATTTTATCTTTGTGCCAACAAGCAACCCATATACAACAAGGGATCAGAAATTTCTGCTTGCGAGGTCAGTTTACTCAACAATGAACCCAGATCCAACTGTAAACTTGAGCATAGCGGAGATCATGTGTGGACACAAACCAATGAAAGAAATCAATGGATGTTCGCTCTGGCAACTTCAGTACAAGTGACAGCAGTATGTAATAACCAGGTCTCGCAAATATCACTGGAAAGGTCCGGATTTCTCGAGCTGACGGCAGGATGTGTACTAAAATATCAACTCTTAACTATAACAAGCAACCAGGTAGTATCATCATTTACAAGCACTTACTACACTGCAGTTGGACACGGTGTCAATATAAACAAAACAAAACCAGCATCACTTCCAGTCTTGGACAACACAAAGATTGATTATGAACCACAACTGAAGGAATTGTCAAGGCAGCAAGAAATTTTGGAAACAAACGAAATCAGCGACCTTCCAAACAAACTGCAAATCCATCAATATCATAGCTTTGCAGTGGGTTATTCGGCCTTGGTCTTAAGTATTGTCATCATCATTGTAATCGTCATCAGAAACAAGCAGTAAGAGAAGCAGCGTGGAGGAGCTCAATCAACGACTTCCCAAGCAAACTCACTACTAGAGGAAATCCCACTGTCAGAGGCAACTCCAGACGCCCCACCACAATCAGCGCCGCCGTACTCTCGTAGCTTCTGCGTGGACTTGTAGACTTGATTGTTGAACATTCGTTCAACGCGGGGGGAATGTTAATGTACATATATTTTAATTCGATATTTTTAAGTTTCGTTTAATACTGCAATTTTGATTTCTGTTCAATTTATTCTTTGCGTCAATAATAACAGAAGTTCGTTGCACTTTGCATAACAACAGTTTAAAATCTCTTGCACATTAAGCAGACGGCACGTTTGTTTGTTGTTTTTAATCTCATAATAATAGGCTACTCTAGCATCTATGTTGATCAACGTGCATCGAACTACAGTATTTCTGATCATATGTATTATTTGTATTATATAGTATTGATATTAACATGTAAATTTTGTATAAAAACGCAAGCAATGATTTAATAAAGTCAGTTCGAAATTAGAACTCTAAAGAACAATTATTGATTTATTATTTCTTCATGGTTTTCTAGTTCAAGTACTAGGAAGGTCAGTTTAAAGTAACTTCAATTTTGTTTCGTCGTGAATTTTCAGTTCAAGTACTGAAAATTCAAACCTCAAATTGAGATTAAATTCTTGAATTATTTAATAATCGTGAATTCCCAGTTCAAGTACTGGAAACTCTAATCACAAATTCAAAACAAAATTTTGAATTAACACCACCGATCTGCAGCCACTGACCCCCGGACATTTTTTGATCGGAACCCCCCTACTCGCCGCCGTAAAAGCAGAATGAAATAATGAGCCGGCTTCCCTTACTAATAGGAGGCGCAGACTTAAGGCCATATCTCAGCAATTTTGTACTCGATGGAAAAGCGAGTACCTTCAGGAGTGCCAATGGCGCACCCGGTGGAAAAAAGCACAACCCAGCCTCCGCGAACGTGACCTGGTCGTCATACGCGAAGACAACCTTCCCACAAATGAATGGTGGCTGGGACGCATCAGCAAGATGTACCCTGGACCCGATGGGAACTAACGCGACGCAGACGTTCACACAGCTCGTGGCGTCCTAAAACGACCCATTGTTAAACTCGCCATCTAGACTAACGTTAACTCTCAACTCTATTTAGGCACCCCCTATAAACCCTCCTGTGTTTTTCCCTTTCACCACACATGAATTAATTGGAACAAACATTTTCCTTTTCAGATATAACCGACCCTCCATCCCCCGACAGCTTGCTGGGGAGCCTAGTGGCCCGGATGAGAGCTCTGCGGACCGAATCATTCTCTGACCCCAACCTGGTCGACCAGTTGAGGACTCTCGAGTGCTAGCCCGAGCGAACGAGCAACCATCGTGTTCTGCTACAAAATTGTGTAATTTTATAAGTGGTATCGCTTTACGTAGAAAAAAACGTAAATAAGTATCAATACAGAAAAATAAAAAACATTTCAATTATATACAACAAACAATACATTGTTCAAGTATCAATAAAGTCAAATATAAAACATTTCAACTATATACAACAAATAATACAGTTTTTTAAAAATCAACTATTGATCTTTTACATTCTAAGCAGGAAAAGCTAGTACGTTTAGTTGAAGTTTCGTTTCGATTCGATCCGGCACGTAATTTAATTCGATACGATATAGAATTCACGAATGCCGCGATGCGGTCACAGAACTGGGATTTTTCGTATATCTGTGGGACAGCAAGTAGGATAACCGTACGATACTATGTCCACGCTAAGGTTACTAATAACCGACCATAGTTTTCTGCCTTTGGGTGTGTTCACGCGGGAACCCCAGTATATGTGTTTGGCGTTGAAGTTCGCGACAACTATGATTTGATCCCAACAGTTGAAAAACGATCGTTATAGGTATTGCTGGTCAGTTATACTGAATTCCGGCGGACAATCAATCGCTGTGACTGTTAATCCACTTAAAAATGCATACTTCTCAATGCATATGAGTGCTGCGTGTAAGTATTCTTCACTGACGATCTATAGCGCGTTTCTACCAACCCTTAACTGTATTTTACGCTTAGTTTCAGTTAACTTTGCAATTAAATGAGCAAATTCCCATGCAATTGTTTTTGTATAAAAGTGACTTAACTCACTTTTGCTGTTTACATACTCCATAACAGGAAATTTTATGGTAACAGCGACAGCCATATATGCATATGTAAATATATTGACAGCTTGCCTGCAGCAATCGCCGTAGATAAACGAACAAAAGAAATGAACATGAATTGCATTCTGTGGTAGAATTTCTGCACAAAAAAAAATTCATGTTCTTTATTTTTAGAAGAAATATATATATTTTGCAATAAACGAAGTGTTTTCTAATTATTTGGAAAAAGCAAATCCTGAAAAAAGCAAATAAAAAACATGAAAATCGCAGATGCACCCCTGACATCAAAATGATTATGCACTGGTAACTCAATTCCGGTGGAAATACTTGACATTTCTGAATTTAACAGAGCTTTTTGAAGCAGATGGTCACAGCAGTATTTTATACGATTTTTTATATAATCTAATGTAAGAACCACTTTACAATGAAAAGTACACAACACTGAAAACATGTTGATATTATACATAGAAAAACAACATTGGTCAATAGTTATAGAACTAAAACTTAGCATTCACATTTTGAAAAAGAAAAAATTTAATTATTACTAAAAAATGGAACAGTCGTGGAATAATATTATTAATAGTAAAAAATATGAAATAAAATAATTCGCCACAGAATAGTGACGTTTTTTCATGGCGCCCGAGCAGGGACTTTGAGCAGTGCAGTGACAATGGACCTAGGTGAATAAAAATTTATGGAAAATACACATTTACGCCAAAAAACTGTGACCCATATAGTTACTTCTTTAACTGCTGCAAACTCACCGTTGAAATTGCTAAATATAGCTACCGTTGGAACCCCTTCTAAATTGCCGTTTTGTCAGTGCACGTTGCATGAGACTACCGCTGTTTCGCTGGACACCGTGGAAATGACCTGTAACTGCATCGCCTTCAAGAGGGAAGTCGAGGCTGAAAACAAACCGGTTCATGATGAACAGGTATTGCGAGCGAACAATTGAAGCATACGAAATAGTTGGCTTTGTAGTTGACTTGATTAATAAAGTTGCTAATAATCGTCTTACAAACTATAAAAGCTTCAATTGTATATGTTTTTGTATATGTACATGTATATGTATGTGTATATATATATATGCAAAGATATACTGTATACTGTATATGTAACATACATACATAGACATACTCGTATACTGCCTTTAAAGTCAAATATACAGTGGGACAAGAAGTATAAGTGCACGTTTTGTTAGTAAAAAGTTTGCGAATACTATTTTTCTCGTGATTTTCATAGAAACTTAATGCTATTTATGGCAATTTGAGTTCAACCGTAAAATTTTTTGAGCTTATACATACGTAACTGGTCGCTGTTCACTTTCGTTCTCGTTTTCGTTGATTCTCAGTCTCAGCTATTTTTTTTCGCTTTCGCATTGCTGAAATACTTCCAGATCCCTGTTTGCTTATTGCTATTGTGTACATTTCTGAAGCAGCGACTTGTTTTGTCCATATAATATTAACAAAGTATGATTATGTCAAAGTCTACAATTTCTGGTTTCTTTCCAAGTAAGGAGATGATTGACCTAAAGTCTTTGAAGCGCCAAAGAACTGTGGCAAAAGCAGCATATTGTGTATAAAAATGGGTCTTCTTGAGAAAACTATGTAATTAAATCTCATAGAAATGGAGTGCCGACTTGACATATTGAACTCGCATAGCGAAAACGTGTCAGTCGAAAATAGAAGAAATCGATAGGGAAGACATGGTCTGTGAAAGAAGGACATAATTGTCGAAACAAAGTCCATTATTAAATCCATTCTCGCAAAAAATTAAAACTCAATTGGCAAAGCGTCATTTATTGCACCTCACAGCTCGCGACTCCCAAAGATGTCTCTACCTAAATTCAAAGGGGAATATTCCGAATTTAAGAATTTCATGAGCTTGTTTAAGAGTTAAGTGCATAAAGTCCCATAATCCTGGACATTGAAAAATTTAATCATTTAGTGTGCTGTCTATCCGGTGAAACCTTGGGCAGGACTTCATGCCAAATGTCGGAAGAAAATTATCTAAAGTTGTTGGCTAGTTTGAAGAGAGTTTATGACAATAAATGTCTTAAATTTTTAATACGGTTTCAAAGCTTTTTGATGTTTCCAAAATTCAAAGGCCTTCAGCGTCATCTTTGCGGTCCATGGTCGATACGGTGTGTGCAGTGTATGACTCGCTTTTGTCGTTGGATGATGACAAATATATTTTAAATGTGATGTTTATTCACATAGTCATGTCGAAGGTTGATCCCACGCCTCGGTCAAAGCGGGAGGAGCAACTTGACTATGATAAGTTATGCTCAATAAGAGGTACCAGCATCTTTCTGCTGAAGAAGGTTCCCTGTAGATACTCGGCAAAAAACAAATAATCAACAGCTGAAAAGTTCAAAGGCAATATTTATCGCTACCAATTCCAAACAGCCGACTTGCCTTCACTGTTATTCAAAGGACCATTATTTAACAGCGTGTCCAAAATTCCAAGCGCTTACTGCGCTTGAAAGATTCGAATTCGCTAAGTCGATTTCCTTGTGCATAAATTGCTTGCACAAAGGACATACAGTCTTAGAGGGTAAAGCAGATCGCTGCCGTGTGTGCAACCGATCGCACCAAACCATGTTGCATCAATACCCGATTTCCTTTGAAACTGAGCCCCAACCGTCAACGTCGCAGGCAATGTGTACTAGCAGCGTGCACGACCGTGTCATGTTAGCTACAGCCGTAGTTAACGTAAAAGCTCGCTCCGGTAATTATCTACAAGAGCAAGCGAATCCGAAGAGAAAAATCAACTTTGAATATAATCGGAATTGCCAATTCAAATAAAAGGGTCCAAGGCAAATTAAATGCTTATGTTAAATCTAGGATCAACGATTTCGAGTTTTCAGCAGACTTTTGGGTAATGCGTTTGATATCAGCCGATCACCCAGATCGCACGATTAATACAAATGGCTGGAAAGTCACACAAAATATAAAATATAAAAAATATAAAAGTGTCAAAAGATCGACATTTTATTAGGAGCTGAAACATTCTTTGATCTATTATCGGTGGGTCAGACGATACCGTCCGAAAATTTTGGGCGTTGGAAGAAACACCCTCGGAAATAAATACCACAACGCTAACTCCTGAGCAAGCCGAATGTGAGCCACTTTTTGCGAAAACCACAAAGGTTTTATGAAATGTAATGAGACTGCCTTTTAAAAATGATCGAAAGTTCCTTGGTCATTCGTATGAAACCGCAGCTCGGCGTTTTCAGGCGCTAGAGAGAAGTACTCTGAAAGATCCAAAACTTCGTAAACTGTATCTGGACTTCATGGAGGAGTACCTAGAAATGGGCCATATGAGTCCTACAAACAACCAAATCCCGGGGGAGCCGCATTATTTCATTCCGCACCAGTGTGTGTTAAGACCGTAGAGTACAACTACCAAATTGCGCGTAGTTTTGATGCTTCGAGTCGTACATCCACACAAGTTGCGTTGAATGACATCTTGATGGCCGGGCTGACAGTTCAAGAAGAGCTTTTTCGACACTCCTTTGCTTCCGATTGCACAAATATGCTATTACTGCCGACATCACAAAGATGTATCGGCAGATTTTTGTGCACGAAGATGACAGGAACTTCAAGCTCATGGTGTGGATACCAGATCCATCAAAGCATTTGCAAATTTTTCAGTGTAATATACGGCACTGTGCCGCACCATTTCTCGCTACACGGGGTCTGCAAATGCTACGCGACATGAGCACATCGCAATATCCACTCGGTGGCAAAGTTATTTGAAATGACTTTTATGTCGATGACCTGCGAACAGGATACTACAATTTGAGGTCCCTCAATCAAATTCAAACTGAGGTGAATAAAATTTTAGATTCGGCAGGCCTCAAAGTGGCAAAGTGGTTTTGCAATCAATCTAACCGGTCAAACAGGGACAGTCACGAAAAGTTATTGCAGCTCAGCGATAACGACTCCACGAAAACGTTGGGAATCCACTGACAGCCGAAAGATAGCATTTTTCTCGTCATTCTGGAAGACAATTTTAGTGAGCTACGAGTAACCAAACGCAACATTCTATCAGTGTCTGATCGCCTCTTTGGTCCTCTTGGTTTATTAGCCCCGCTAGTTACCGAAGCAAAAATCTTACTGCAAGAGCTTTGGATTCAAAAACTATATTGGGGTGAGTCGATTCCATCTCGCCTCGACACTAGCTGGCCAAAATTTAAAGCCAATTTGCAACAGCTTCCATCAATTAGTATTCCTCGGTATGTAAATACAGAGACGAGTGCCAGCTGCCAAATTCATGGCTTTTCCGACGCCCCAATAAGAGCGTACGGGTGCTGCGTGTATATACGAAGCCAAGCCGCGAGTTGTACGTAATGTACGCTGCTTACTGCGAAATCTAGAGTAGCTCCGCTAAATCTCTTCCGCGTTTAGAGCTCTCGGCAGCGCATCTTCTGGCCAAATTATGGTCAAGGGTATCGCCAATTTTGAATCGACCGATAGAAAAATTTAAATTCTGGATAAACTCCGAAATAGTTTTGTATTGGATCAAAGCGCATCCATCTGTGCTGCAAACTTTCATCGCAAATAGCGTCCGAAATCCAAGAGTGGACCCAAAATGCATCGTGGCGACATGTATCAACAAACCAAAATGAAATGAAATTTTCCATAACCAAATCGCAAAGTGGCTGCCCTATGTCCTCGATAGCCTCACGAATTCTATCTTTGAGGTCTTGAATCGACGCTGGGCTGTTGGCGTAGACCTTATCTTTCACGTGGCCCCAAAGGAAGAAGTCGCAAGGTGTTAAATCACAAGATCTCGGTGGCCAATTGTGATCACCTCTTCGAGAGATAACACGGTCCGGAAATTTTTCCCGTAAAAGAGCAATGGTTTCGTTGCTTGTGTGGCACGTAGCGCCGTCTTGTTGAAAGTAAACGTTGTCCAGATCAATACCATCCAACTCCGACCATAAAAAATCATTATTCATCTCTCGATAGCGCAATCCATTCACCGTAACTGTTGATCCAACCTCATTTTCGAAAAAGTAAGGTCCAATGACCCCGCGGGCCATAAACCGCACCAAACAGTCACACGTTGAGGATGGAGAGGCTTCTCAACAATAACTCTTGGGTTTTCCGAGCCCCAGATGCGATAATTTTGCTTGTTGACGTAGCCACCGAGGTGGAAATGGGCCTCATCAGTCAAGATGATTTTTCGATGGAATTCCGGATCATTTGCATGCATTTCAAGGACCCAATCAGCAAAGACACGACGTTGTTGATGATCGGCCGGCTTAAGTTCTTGTGTTAACTGAACTTTATAAGCCTTAAGACCCAAGTCTTTATGCAAAATACGGTGTAATGACGTTTGTGGAATGCCCAATTCCAAAGAACGACGAGGAATGGACAAACCTGGGTTTTCTTCAACACTTTGGGCTACAGCAGCAATATTCTCAGTTGTTCTTGAGCGACGTGCACGGGTTTTATTCTCCACATCACTAACTTGTCCCAACAGCTCGAATTTTTCCACCAATTTCTTTATTGCGGTCCGAAAAGGTGCTTCACGACGAACCAAAAATGCTTTGGTTTTGCGAACTGTGACTGCAAGATTTTCACCATTTTTGTAGTGAATTTTAATAATTTCAATGCGTTGTTGAAGCGTGTATCGTTCCATTTTTAGTAATGGCGTAGTTTCTACTTGTCAAATGTCAAAGAATAAAAGCTCCAAAAGTGACAGCTACCGAAATGCCAGGTGATTCAAAATAACACCTCTTGTTGGAAAACCCTTTATTAAATATTAATAGTCAAAAAAAATATTAAATAAAATAATTCGCCACAAAATAGTGAACATTTTTCAAAGCTCTTAACTGTACTTTAGCTGTCGGTGGAAACCCAGCATTATACTGATTTCGATTATAATTGCACAATTATTGGAAATCTAGCTCTGGATTAAGCATTTTTTTTCTCATTTATTATTTATTGTATCTTAATATAAATTGGACTAACAATAAGTAATCAAATCTTAACTCTAAAACTGCTTATTATTAAGTCCAGCCAATGCTAGACGAAAAAATATAGTTTCTACGATTGCTTCTGTGGATGTCTTTCCCGTCTCACCTAATCGGCTGAGAGCAAGGGTGTCCCTCCTTCTCAGCCGAGTGTGACCACTATAATTTAGAATATTGCGGGCCAGTGGATTTGGGTGGAACTCAAGCTTCTTTCTATACGTTGTCACATGTCACACGCTTAGATCTTTGTGAATGCACGAATTTTTGATATACCACGGAGCGGCTGTAATCATTTGGAGGATTTTATTTTGTCGCCTTTGAAATTTCTCTATATTTGACGCTGAGGCAGTACCCCATAGCTGAATCCCGTAGCACCATATTGGTTTTAGAATCGAGTTGTATAGTAGAAGTTTACAGTCTAGGCTTAGTGTAGAATTTCTCCCAATAAGCCAGTTAATTTGAACTGTTTTTAGAGTCATTTGGACCAACTTTGCTTCTATGTGGGTTTTCCATGTTAAATCGACGATCAAGATGAATACATTTTTGTTCGTTCACCTTTATCCTCCATTGTTGTAGCCATTTTTCCAACTGAGATATATATTCTTGTAATTTGCGGGATGCTTCTTGAGGGTTTTCGTGGACGCTTAGGAAAGCTGTATCATCAGCGAATGTTGATACGTGGATATTATTGCTTATTGGATATCAGAGGCGTATATCAAATATAAGATAGGACCCAAAATGCTGCCTTGGGGAACTCCGGCTTGAATCGGTTGAGGTGTGCTCAGAAAATTACCTTCTTTGATGATAAATTTTCGTCCAGTTAAATAGGTTTTAAATAGCTTATGAGTGTTTGCGGGTAAGTTTTGTTTTAATTTCAAAATTAAACCTTCATGCCATACTTTATCAAAAGCCTGGGAAACGTCAATGAAGACGGCAGAACAATATAATACAATTAAGCATGATGTGTATTTGGTGGATGTTAAGGAAATGTAGTATTTACAATCAGTGTGTTGGCTTAAGCCGTTTGCGTTCCAATGACAAAGTTGGAATGAGCTCATGGTTTAGCTAAAAAGATTGGATTCTATCCATTTCCTGCGTCGGCTCATGATTTTGATAAGTGATTTAAGTGAGTCCTCTACTGAACTTAGTTGATTGATTTGGCCTTAGCGCCCTATCGCGTGCCTTCACCTTGACGTGGTGAAAGGGTTTGTGTGAAGAGTCTAAGCCATGCCGCGAAGTGAACTGCTGTCCGCTCTGGTATGGCCTCCCATGCCGGACAAGTCAGGTTCCAAGATGCCAGATCAAACCAGGTACTAAAAATACTTTAAGGTAAGGTGTCAAGGTATCCGGGCCGATAGCTGCATGGCTAGTAGTGCGCAAGGTTGGTTGTATTAAGTGCCTTACCTCGGTATGCTGGCACTGGTGAATCGGATCACCATAATCCAGAGAAAAGAAATAAAAAAAATAAGAAACGCAGAAGAGGGGGAGTTGGCCACCTTATCAGAGGATGAAGTCTTGGCCTCCAGTCAGAAGAGCATCGAAGTCGGTAGTGCCAGATGCCAGCCATAGCAACCAAGTACCACCAAACTAAATAACAGCCAAAACAGTACAGCCACCAGCCAAAGTGACTATGCATAATAAAAAAACAAGAAGTCTTGTGGCTCGGTGCTGAAGGCGCGGTACCAGAGGAACCACCTCCAATATTTTTGTCATTCTCAGAGAGAAGTTCATCGACATCTGCATGATCTAAGAACCGTGGGTATGGCTGTCCAAAGTTTTGGGCCAGAGGGACGGACGTTACAACTTGTTTTATCGCATGGGGAAGGTAAGCCGAGGGCCTGCATTTTAGCCTAAAATACCTTAAATGTTTTCCTCTTCTCTAATTAAAGCTCTTCAGATGTTACATTGGTCAAGGTAGAGCCGCTGGGCGGCCAATATATTCTGGTCACCTCGACATATATGACCTATGATCGCCCCTTGAGAAGATGTGGCTACTCATTGCGAAAACAAAGCTAAGAAAGGGAACGTTCTGGTAGGCTGCGACGCCAACGCGAGACACGTTGTGGGGTAGCATGGAGACGAATGAACGAGGTGAGTTTCTTTTCAATTTTATTATAAATAACAACCTGAGTATATGCAACAAGCGCTGCTCTCCCACTTTTATTTTCCTCGCCTCGGAAACTTCATGTGGGTGGGTACAAATTCTTAATGCCACTCTGGCAACTAGTTCTCCCCATCTTCGGCTGGGTAACTGAGCAGTCTCTCGGAAGAACTCTGTCAGATCACCAAGATATCCTTCTAAACATTGAGTTTGAGCGCGAAACGGCATTACCCCGCAGAAAAAAAAAAAATGTATTGGGGTCTGTTCAACCTGGCGGTCAAAAACATACTTAAAGCAACATATTATCCATCTCTTCTGCAACGAGGCTGGACAAGCGCTGGAGAAAACCTTTCAGATTGCCTTAAGAAATCTCTTGTCCTGTGTCACGTAGCAACAAAATCGCCACCCTCCCAGGTGGGATAGGAATTTTTGACTTGAGAACAAGCCTCCGAAGAGTCTTTAATAAATGCTACACAAGTGGAAACTTACAAGCATATAGGGAAAGTCAGAAGATATAAAAATAAAAAGCTGTACGGGATCCGAAACGCAAATCTGTGCAAGACCACTGCGAATCTATTGAGTTACTGAAGAAATCTGCCAGGCTCGGTAAAATACTCGCCTAAAATTACTCCAACAGAACTTTTGTCAAAAGTGGCGTGTTGGCAGAATAAACAACGGTGGCATTAAGGATTCTTGTAGATACAAATTTTTCAAATTATATTGATCATTACAGCAAAGAATCGACGAAAGAGATCGAAAAACGCCCCATGTTAATTACACCAACAAGATTTAACAAAGACGGGAGCGCAGAAAAAGTGCAACGAAGAATTGGTTTTACCAGTTGCAATGATTGGCTAAGCCAATAAATTGTAATAAGAAACGCTAAGTACAACAAAAAAAAATTTTTTTTTTTTTTTTTTTAAATTTAACATGGATTTATTTATTGCATCTTTTCAATCGAAACCAACAATAATTGTACAAAGCTTACAACTAATAAACAAATTAATGCTCCGCGCCAGTGCTTAGAGCAATTTTAGTTCAAGTATTATATAAAAAAAAGTATTATGTAGAAAAAAAATAAATACAAAAATATTAATATAAAGAAACTCTATTTTTTTAAAAAAGTGGCCTTTTAAGTCGAGATGTATTCATCCTATGAAGCAGATTCCTTGCTAGTTCGTTAGGATGACACTGAAGTTTGAATTGGTATTTTGTTTTTAAAACTGCTAGTTCTTCTTCAACGGGTGCTATATTAAGGTCGCGGTGAATATTTTCGTTTCTGACGAACCATGGAGCGCCGCTGATCGTTCTCAGAATTTTCGATTGAGCCCTTTGAATTATTTGCAAGCTTGATGCACTAGTAGTGCCTCATATCTGAATACCATAAGTCCAAATCGGTTTCATTACTGCCTTGTATATAAGTACTTTCGGTTGGTAAGCCAATACAAGGAACTTGCCTTGAATTTACTTTGCATTTTCTTGGCTTCTATATGTTTTTTCCAGGTGAGCCGTCGGTCAAAATGCACTCCTAAGTATTTAACCTCTGTTGCTTGCGGGATTACAATGCCATTTAAGGAGACTGCCGGACAAGAACTGGGCTTAAGAGTAAATGTCACATGTACACTTTTTTGCTCATTTACTTTGATGCGCCAGCCAATCTGCTAGCCAACTTTCTATTTTTTAAGGTGTTCCTCTAAATCCCGGGAGGCTATCCGTGGATTTAGGTGAGAGCTCAGGATAGCTGTGTCGTCAGCGAAAGTCGAGGTAACGAGGTTTTTATCCGTTGGCAGATCGGAAGTGTACAGAGTGTAAGGCATAGGTCCAAGCACACTACCTTGTGGTACTCCAGCCATAATTTCAAAGTCTGGCGTTACAAATTCTTTATATTTAACCCTAAATTTGCGATTTGTTAAATATGACCCCAGAATCTTATGCGAACTTTTTGGCAGAAGTTTTTTAATTTTATATATGAGTCCCTCGTGCCAGACTTTGTCAAAGGCTTGTGCGACGTCTAGGAATATTCCGGAGCAGTACATCCTCTATTCAAATGCTCGCCTTATTTCAGAAGCAATACGGTGCACCTGCTCAATAGTTCCATGATGTTTGCGGAAACCAAATTGGTGGTGAGGAATAATTAAATCGAGCTTTGGTGCTAATTTTTCCAGCAATAAGCGTTCGAGCGTTTTAGAGAGCGTTGGCAGGAGACTTATGGGCCGATAAGAAGATACCTGAGTAGGGTCTTTTCCGGGTTTTGGAATCATTATTATTTCCGATGTTTTCCATGTTGTAGGGAAGTAGCCCAGACGGAGTATTGCGTTAAAAATGTGTGTGAGATGTATTAGAGCTATTTGCGGCAATTCACTTACCATTTTATTGGTAATTAGGTCACAACCAGGTGCCTTTTTTGGGTTTAGACTCGTTGTACATAGGCGTATAACTTCCTTTGGTTTGAAATGAATTGGTATTGCTGACTTCGTAATTGAAAAGTTCTGTATGCTAGTGTTGTTGCAGGTCGGCGGGATAGGTTGAAATACTCAGATGGGCTGCAAAGAAGTTGCCTTTTTCTTCTTTTGTTTTTGCACAAGTTCCATCGCTTTGTCTTAGAGGCGATTCACTATCCTTTGGTGTTTTAACCATTCTTGTCGCTCTCCAGAGTGAGTAATTGGTGACTTTGAGAGGAGCCAAATCTTCAAGGTACTTATTAAGGTTTTCTTCCTTTTCCTCCCGTAGAGTGTTTTTCAGCTGATTTTGTAATGACTTTAATTTTACTCTTAGTGCTGGAGATCTGTATTTTTGCCATTCACGCCTTAATCTCCTCTTTTCTCTAACGAGGCATTCCACATAGTGTGATGTAGTGTGTCTCGCGTTAGTTTTAGTTGAGTTTTGTGCGGGCGTGGCACTAATAGCAGCTGCTTTTATTATTGAACCAAGAGCCTGCGTCGCTGATTCAATGTCCTCTCCACTCTTAAGTTTTGTTTTAACGCACACGTGGGTACTAATATATTTGCGATATTTGAGCCAGTTTGTGTTCTTGGAGGTTAGTTTTATTGTTTTTTCAATGAACTCTGGTCTTTTTTTTAAATATATTATCACCGGTGAGTGATCGGATGATAAGTCGAAACAGGGCTCGGTTTCCAAGAAACACCTTTCAATATTTTTAGTTATGCCAAAGTCAATAAGATCGGGAATTTTTCTTTGATCAGTTGGCCAGTATGTAGGTTTTCCAGATGATACAAAGTCTAGACCATTCCGAGAGTCTATCAGTGCATTAAACAATTGCTTCCCTTTAGGGTTGATTAACCGTGAGCCCCAGTAGGTATGTTTAGAATTGAAGTCTCCGGCAGAGAGAAATTTGTTACCGAACGATTTAAAGAAAGAAACAAAATCGGTTGTGGAAATAGGAAACCTAGGAGGACAATAGACTGAGGAAATTACTATTGGCTCACCCCAACACTGTAAAGAGATGGAAGTAGAATGGATGTTTTGTTTTGCATAGGATTCCAGAAAGTAATGCTTTAATCGAGACTTAATTAGAATTCCCGTACCACCATAACCTTTTCCTTGTGGGTGGTTTGTTGAGTAAAAATTATAGCCTGCTAGTTTAAAGTTATATTTTACAGTTAAATGTGTTTCTGAGATAAGCATGATGGCTATGCTGTTACTGTCTAGAAAATTTTTTAATTCAATTTTGTGTTGGTTAATACCGTTAGCATTCCAGTGACATATTTTTAGAACATTCATTTTTGTGAAAGTAGAGTTTTCATAAGTAAGTTTTGGTTATGTACAAGCTCTTGAATCATAGATTGCATCGAGGACATGAAGTTAGTAATACACTGAGACAAGTTAAATATTAACGTTTCTAAATTTTGAGGTTGCATAGGGTGACTCGGTTTATCAGAAACGCCAGTTTTCAGTACATTCGCATAGCTAGTGGATGAAGAGATGTTTTCGGTGGTGCTTCCAATATGGTTTGTGTTGGTAGGTATAGCACTATATTTTTGGGTTCGAACTGTCTTAGCAGTTTGGTTCATACTGATTTTTAGTTGTGTATATATCGGGCAGCCTCTGTAGTTAGCAGTATGATTCCCCCCACAATTGCTGCATTTTTTTGTATCCTTCTCACTTGTGTTCAGCTTGCATTCCTTTGATGGATGGAAGTCGCCACACGCAACGCATACAGTACGTAAGGTGCAGTACGATTTCGAATGCCCATACTCTTGGCAGTTTGTGCATTGTATTGGGCCTTTTCGTTTATGAGGCTCCTAGACTGTTATTCTACGATGCATTAAATATTTTAAGTTGTAAATGAGGTGGGTTTCGTTTTGTTTTAATTTAATATTCCCTGGTTCTAGTTCTATTCTAAAGAGTGGTTGCGGAATTTTTTCCCTATTCCTTATATTAAACACAGATTTTGCTGTGAATCCAGTCTCTTGGAGTGCATATTTTAGTTCTATAGGATCTACTTCAGGTTCTATACCTTTAATAACAACTGTCAACCCTTTGCTACTTTTTATCTGATAAGTATAGTAATTTTTCTTTTCATTTTCAAGGAAAGAAACAACTGCCCGATAGTTTTTTTCCAAATATATTTGAATTTTTGTTTCATTTATTTTACCCTTCAACAGCGGGACCACATGAAAATTATTTTTACCAATCAAGCTGGCAACACTGTCTATTAAAAAGTTGGAACTGCGTTCCCGCAAGTAAATTGGTGGTGGTTTCAATGCAATACTCTTAGTTGGTTCAGACTCTGCACTATCGCTTAATAGAGCAAACCGGTTGTTGTTTAGGGTATCTGTATTATTTTTAACAAGTTTATTCTTTTCTGCTGCGTTTTCGTTTTATTCTTATGTATCGGATCAATACCTGTTTGTGTGCTTATGTTTGGTTTTGCACACTGTGTTTCTATAGTTTTATTTGCAACATTGGTAAGTTGTTGTTGTATATATTTTCTCATAGCAGAACCTTTGTTGTTTTTGATTTGTGTTGGAGATGCTGTTGAATTTGGAGAGGCAGGTTGTATTGCTCCTGCGTGTTTATTAGTTTTATTGGTGTGGGTGTGACTAGCTTAGAAGTTTGAGCGTGCTCAGTGCTTACCGTTTGCTGAATTACTGGTGGTGATTGCGCATGTGCTGAACTATTGTGAGAGATCATCTCCGTTGGGTTTAAATTGATTTGTTGATTACTGTCTATTGCTGCATGCGGGGGACACGCGCGGGTGAGACATCGATCTCTCGCTTGTGGCGGTGAGTGTCGAATGCTCATGTAAATTGTTTTTGTTAATTTTTTTTTCCCTTCTATTGTTGTTGTTTTTTGTTTGGAACCACTAATTTAAAATTTTTGTTTGTGATTTAATTAATTGTTTTTGGCCTGCCCATAAAGGCTAGCCAACAAAAAATGTTTACCACTTTGATGCTAAATTTTACACTCGTAGATATTTTTTAATTTTTTTATTTTAATTTTTTATATATTAAAAAGAAAAAAGATCTACTCAATGAGCGGAGAATTGAACACCGTCACGCCGTCAATAAAATGTGAATATAAAATATAGCAACAAATACAACGCACCGAAGAAGAAGAAACACATCAGCACAAGTCCTACAACAAAACCTATTCATGTTCCAGAGGTGGCGCGACAGGCAACGCTCGGCAAGACTCAAGCCGACCTAGTACACTAACAAACAGCAATACGAATAAAAGATACGAACCGCAGACAACAACAACAACACAACGCATCCACAGCAGAGCGGCTACCACATGCGCCGTCTAAATTCTACGCATTGGACGCAGTATGAACGTTTGCTAGGCGTACAACAACAACAATTGTAAACCGGCAACAATAACACTACGGCCACCGGTAATTGTTTCAGGATGCGCTGACTACAGGCATCAACACTGCGGGTCGAGAGGAACCGTGGCAGGCCGGTGACTGACCACCGTCAGCTCAAGGTGGCCCAAGATCAACTAAGCTGCAACAACAACAAGCATGGGCTTGACAACAAGCTAAGCTGGCCAACGGTGTACGGAGGCATATAACGGAGCAGCCGTAATGGAAACAACGCACGGGCCCATGACGGCTGGCAGTATATAAGCAGGTGGTTCTGGACGATTAATATCACTCTCTGATCCAACAACAGACAGCGAAGACGTACCGCGATTAACATCACTCTCGGATCCAGCAACAGACAGCGAAGACGTACCGCGATTAATATTGACTCTCTGATCCAGCAGCAGTCAGTAAAGACACACCGCAGCAAGACTCCAGCACCAGTAGCACCAAGGTAAAGTATACTCTTTGCACAAGAATATACTAATACCGACGCTAAGACCGCCCCACGAGTTTATGGTTCTACCGATTCTCGCGGAGACTAGCACTGCCAACCGCGACCACACAAACGAGACCCCAAACGATTAGCAAAACCAATTATTTAAGTTAATTACATTAGCAAAACTAAAAATTTTATTTAAATTAAATTAGTACTTAGATTATAAACGATTGTAAGATAATTAAGGAATTAAATAAAGTATACCACATACAAGTACACGCCCGCTTTATAAATGTAATTCTGTATACGACCCCTGGAACCCGCTGAGTTTACCCCAGCCAATAAATAGAGCCGTTACAGTGTTCCAGCTGAATACTGTGCTAGAGTTGCATCGAATCATGACGACGAAACCATAATGAAATTGGCTGAAGATGACGTCACCAAAACTTTGGGGATGTCCTGGAAACCGAAGTTAGATATATTTTGCTTCCGCTTCGAGTTACCCGAAATCCCCGATCCAACAAAGAGGTCCATGTTGTCTGTTGTTGCTAAAATCTACGATTTACTCGGAATTTTGAGTCCCATTGTAATTCGATGCAAGAATTTTCTACAAGAAACGTGGGTTCAAAACTGTGGTTGGGATGACATCATAGTTGGTCAACTCAGAATGCTGTGGCTCCTAATACAAAATGATCTGCCATTTATTCAATAAATTTAAGTACCTCGATATATGTTTACGTCCTTAGAAAATCGAGGAGAAGTCCATGGTTTCGCTGATGCCTCTCAAAGAGCATTTTGGTGTTGTCTATACTATCGTATTTGGGTCCAAGGCACGTACAAAATAACGCTCCAAATCGCCAAGTCAAAGGTTGCCCCAATAAAGGCCCATCTTTACCTCGCCTCAAGTTATGCGCCGCCGTTTTGCTAAGTAAGATGTGGCACAAAATTACATCAAAAATAGAAAACTTCGTATCATCAACTTATTTTTGGACCGACTCCAAAATAGTTCTTTAATGGCTGAAATTGCACTCATCAACGTCGCAAATCGTATCTCAGAACTTCAGGAGAAAACTAGAGAAAAGTAATCCAGCTGAAATAGTATCTCGTGGTTGCAGTGCTCAAGAGAGTCAATCTAAATGGCCAAAAACTGAAGGAGAAATACCTAAGGATCCATTAGAATGCAGAAAAGCCGCAGTCTTCAAATGTACTGATGTCACCACATATATCATAGAGGAAAAAATCGATAAGCATTCTTCATATCATAAAATAGTAAACAATCGTGTAACTAAACGGACGTGTAATCACAGGAGCTCCGCCCTTGTGACATTTATCGTTGTTTAAAACCAAGTACCTAATTTTACAAATCCTGCCACGGGCTTGGTCTCCAAAATGCTTGTTTCAGCTAGTGCTTATTTCCCCAACACCTTGCACTCATAATTAATTATGGTGTAAGGTATAATTATAATAATAATAATAATACAAATCCCGCGAAAGAGACGCTTAAACGAAAGTGCAAGTTTTCAAGAAAGTGTCTAGGTTCTGTTTAGATAAACTAAATACTTATAATAACTAATTAGAAATTTATTAAAAGTGATAAATAAACAATCAAACAAACAAAGCAACAGTTATAGACATATATGAGTTAAAAGTTGAAAGAGACAACAAATAAAATAATCCCGATTGTGTGTGGTGTTGCCACAGTGGACTCTGGCCATAATAAGTGATTAGAGCTACCACACCAAAATATTGTTTTTCATGATATTTTACATACATACATAAATTAGATTAAAATATAGCAAAAATTATAATAAATAAAATTTTTAAAAAACTAATAAACAAACTATAGTCGGTAATAGCCATGAGTGTGCAGTGCTCCCCCCGTCGGAGAGAACGAGATCTATGAGCGAGTCACTCCACTCTTCGGGGAGTGCACATGGCAAACCCCCAATAATGTCCTGCTCCAGTATAGCAGTGGATTGTGCGACAACTACAACAAATTCGTCAGCAACAACAACATCTGCCTTCTCTACGTACGGTACAACAACTACATTCTCGACTACAACTGCGACATCAACATGTTCTTCTGCCTGTGTGCAAATTCCACCAAAAGGCGTGCAGGTAAGTCAACTGCAATCGCTACGAAAGAGAGCACGAACCTCACCCACGACAGATAAAACGAAAAGAACGCCCAACACTATCAAAAAGCAAAAAATTGCAAAAAACCCAAGCCAAAGTAAGTTATCAAACTTCTGGTTGAGCGATACTACTTCAGAAAGAAAAAACAGATTTGCTGCTTTGACCGTTGATGATGACGAACTTGCTGAACCCTCGCACAATGGACAAGTTGATCAAAATGAGTCCGAAAAAGAAAAAGAACAACTAGTCCGAAAAAAAGTTTAAACAAACCACCCCCTATATACGTACAAGGCGTAGAATGCATAAAGACTTTAAAAAAAGCGCTAACCGATGTTGCAGACAGTAACTTTATATTTAAAATATTAAAGAGTTCAATCGAATGACTCGGCAACATACACAAAAGTATTTAAAATGCTAAAGCAAAAAGGTACGAAGCTGTACACATTTAAACCCAAAAATGAAAGGGGTTTCAAAGTCATTCTTCGCAATATGCACCCCTCCGCAGACCAAGAAGAAATTAAAAATGAGCTTGGTGAAAACGGTCACAAAGTTTTAAACAGAACTAACATAACTCAACGGACAACAAAAAAACTGCAACCACTGTTTAGCATAGAACTAGAAACAAATACTAACAATAAAGATATTTATAGCATTAACAAATTAGTGCATTGCATAGTAGTTTTTGAGGCACCTCATCATAAAAGAGAAGTCGCGCAATGCACTAAATGCCAAAAATACGGACATACAAAAAACTATTGTACAAGGGATCCAGTATGTGAGAAATGCGCTGGAAAGCATCTAACAAGTGAATGTCAAAAAAAAAATAACCAACGCAGCTGAAATTAATTGTGCCCTATGTGGCGGAAATCATACTGCAAATTGCAAAGGCTGTGAAATATACAAAGGTTTCCATCTTTACGCAGAAAGGATCCATTATTACTACAGACCAAAAATATAAGCTATGCCGAAATTGCAGGGTCGTCAAATCCAAAAAAAACTGAAGAAAATACAAAAAATTCAAACGATAGTGATATTAATGAACTTGAAGACATGGTGAAATCCCTAATCACTCAAATGACTAATATGATGAATATCATTACAATGTTACTAACAAGCTTAAATGCACGAAAGTAATAGTTTAATAATTGTAGCCTGGAATGCAAATGGCCTAACAAAACATTATTTTGAATTAGAGCAATTTTTGTATGACAAGAAAATTGATATAGCTCTAGTTTCAGAAACACTTTTTACGAACAAAAGCTATTTAGTATTTCCTGGATATAAAATTTATGTGACAAATCATCCTGATGGTGAAGCTCGTGGTGGGACAGCTATCATAATAAATTCACTATTAAAACATACTGAACGGCAACCATATGCAACACCTCATATTCAATCCACTACTGTGCAAATTGAGGATACAAGTGGGACAATACTCATCTCCTCAGTTTACTGTCCCCCCAGACACCTAATAACGACGGATCAATATGATGACTACATAAAGACGCTTGGCGTAAGATTCATTGCAGCTGGAGATCTGAATGCAAAACACACTGACTGGGGATCTAGGCTAACCAATAAAAAAGGACGAAATCTGATTAATGCTATAAACAAAAATAACTGCAAATTTTTAAGCTCAGGTGAACCCACATACTGGCCAACAGATAAGGAAAAAGATACCAGATCTAATTGACTTCAGCATAACAAAAAATATAAAGTGTAACCAATTCAAAATTAAAGCTTGTTTTGAACTTTCTTCAGACCACTCTCCGATAATACTTGACTACACAACTGACATCAAACCCATAGAACCAATAACTAAGATTTTTAGCCACAAAACAAACTGGAATGAGTATACACAGCATATTGAAAATCAACTGAATAAGTATCACACTGAAAACATAATTAGACATTGATGTGGTCCTAGACGCAGGAATCAAATCAAGCCAACAGCATAAATTTAGAAGAAATAAACCTACAACGGATATTTTCATAAGGAAGCAAATTATTGAGAAGAGAAAGCTGAGAAATAGGTGGGAGCTAACTAGATCGCCTGAGGATAAACACAATTTAAATATAGCCTGCAAAACACTCAAAAAAATATTAACTAAAAGAGAAAATATAGAAGTTGAAAATTACCTAAAAAACTTGACGCCTACCCAGGATACTAACTACTCATTATGGAAATGCACAAAGAAATTAAAAACTCAAATAAGCCACCACTACGGAAAGATGACAACTCATGGGCTACTACCAATGAAGAAAAAGCAACTGCATTGGCTAAATACTTTGAAAAAGTCCTATCAAACGATGAAGATAAATATATTGAAACACGCAATGACTGAAATATAGACATTACAACCAAAATAAAGAAAACAAGCACAACAGAAATAATTAATTGCATTAAAAAACGAATAAACCACAAAAAAGCATCAGGATACGATATGTTGACAGGAAAAGCTCTCGCTGAGCTACCTACTGTAGGTTATAACTACTTAAGGAATGTTATCAACTCAATGTTCCGACTACAATTGTTTGCCAAAGTATGGAAAGTTGCTGAAATTATTGCACTACCGAAGTAGGGCAAAGATGCTACAATTGCTTCGTCGTATAGACCAATTAGCCTACTTCCCATAATCTCTAAAGTTGCTGAAAAACTATTACATGACAGACTTAGCCAGATCCTTGACAATAAAAACATTATACCAAATCATCAATTCGGCTTCAGAAAACGACATCCAACAATTCAACAGATATACCGTATAGCAAACAAAATTGAAACAGACATAGAATATAAGCGGTACTGCTTTGCTGTATTCTTAGACGTTGCAAAAGCATTTGACAAAGTATGGCATAAAGGACTGCTGCATAAACTGAAGACGATGCTGCCACTTGACTACTATTTGATTATTGAAAGTTATCTTAGCGATCGTTACTTTTACGTCAAATATAATGAAGAGTGTTCGTGTATTCATCTTACAACAGCTGGAGTTCCTCAAGGGAGTGTTTTAGGACCACTGCTATATGTCATATTTACCTCAGATATACCACTTCCAAAAGAACTGAATACCACAATTGCTACCTTTGCTGACGACACAATCCTCTTAGCATCTGACAAAAATCTAAATACTGCGACTGCAAATCTGCAGATATACACAGAGAATGTTAAGGAATGGTTTGATAAATGGTGCTTGAAAATTAATGAAGATGAAACTGTACAAATAATTTTTACAACTAAAACAAAATTTAACCCAATCCCTATTAAAATAAACAATAAAGATATAAAAATAGGGTCTACTACTAAATACCCATATACACATGGACTGAAAGCTAAATTGGCACTACCACATCAAACAAAAAACGAAACAAATAAAAGAACAATTTAGGCAACTATATTGGTAAATGGGTAAGCAATCTAAACTCACAATTAACAACAAGTTTCTGTTATACAAGTGTACTATAAAGCCAATTTGGACGTACGGACTCCAAGTATGGGGAACGGCAAAGCGGTCACACATACAAACAATTCAAAGACAGCAATCTAGAATATTAAGAGTTATCATAAAGTCTGGTTGGTACACAACAAATGAAGATATACACCGAAAACTAAATATGACAAGAATTGACGAAGAAATAAAAAAGATATCCACAAAACACTACGATACACTGCATGGGCATAATGAAGAAATAAACGAGTTGCTACATCTAGAAGAAACCACCATGCGCCGTTTAAAGAGAACTCGACCAAACGACCTAATGAACTAGGAAATCCAGACTACACATATTAGTAATAGTATTATAAATGTAAATGTAAATAATTATCATAAACATAATTTTGATCATAAATTGTTATAATATAATTATAGTAAACTATTATAATTAATGTAAATAATTTTTGTTGTATCACTTCTTGGCACTGGCCAAAATGTGTTTTTAAGGTTAATTTCCAAACAAATTGTCAAATCATACACTAGATGTCAATATAATGGTGACAGATGTATGAAATAAAAGAAAATAAAAAAAATAATAATAAAAAATATCAAGTAATTTGCATATGGAAGTGAGTAATTCATTTTTAAATTCGGTGGCTTGCTCACTTTTTAGTTTTAAAAGCTCCGTGGGCGTAAAATGAATTTCTCTACTAACGTTTTTGCAACTTCTACTGCTTCTTTCGTTTGAATCGGGAATGTTTCTGTGTATTTTGTAGTTCGCATTGTATTGATAGCATGTATTTGTATCCATTTGAAATTTTAAGTGGACCGACAGTGTCGATTTGAATAATTTCAAATGAGCTTGTTGGTGTAAGTGTTATTTCTAGAGCTTCTTTATTGTGGCGAGTTGTCTTATTTTTACAGCATTTTTCGCAGTTTTGAACCATTTTTGACAATTTGTTCATACCGCGCCATACGTATTTTTGTTTTAGTTTACACTTTGTTCGTTTTACACCGACATGACCTCCTACCTTTGAATTGTGATACTCATTGATTAATCGTAATTGATCAGTGTGTTCTGTCACTGTCATTGGTGGGTCATAAATGAGAATTTTAACAGGAGTTTGCCGTCCTGATTTTATCATTTTCATTATAATTTCTCATTAAATTTTAATATCATTTTCATTATATGTTCTCATTAAATTTTCTTTTTCATGACATTTAAATATATAATCATTTGATGAAAACAGTGATTAGTTTCTCCAAGACTGTACCTAAGTCCGAGTTTGGATTATCGCTAATTTGCATTACTATTTCTTTGTCGGGTGATTTTTATATTAGGCAAACTTTTATTGTTATTTTTATCTGATAAGCTTATCTTTTTCTTTGACGCGTTTTTAATTTCTTGTATAAATTTTAACTTTCTTAATTTTCGAACTTCTGATACTGAAATGCAATTCCAAATAAAGAGTTGGCCAGTCTCCATTATAGAATTTGCTTCTGTATTGTTGGGTTCGTTTTCTATCCTATTTTGATTTTTACACATAGTTGTTATTAAAACTGAAGGTATCATATTCTTAAGTATATTGGAGTCTAATCTAATTCTACTTAGTACATCGGCATTTGTATTTATGCTGCCTTTTTTATATTCTATTTTAAAATTATAATCCATTAGGTCTAACCTAATTCTAATTAATTTTGATGATGGGTCCTTATGTAATGGTCTGTGGTCTGTTACTACTGTGAATGTATTGACCTACAAGTAAGGTCTAAAATGGCTTACTGCCCAATGTATGGCCAATAATTCTTTTCCTATAACTGGTTTTTTCTCCTCGTGCTTGCTTAGAGTGCGGCTTGCGTATGAAATTGGCAAATCGTTTCCAATGATACCTTTGGAAAGTACTGCTCCTAATGCATGATTTGATGCATCAGTTGTGAGTACGAATTCTATGTTAAAATCTGGATATTGGAGTACAGGTGGTTGTGTTATTGCGAGTTTTAATTTTTGAAAGGCTTCTTGGCATTCTGAACTCCAAACAAAAGTGTTTCCTTTCTTTAAGAGTGAATTCAAGGGCTTTGCTATTTCGGCGAAATTTTTGACAAAGCGTCTGTAGTAGTTGCAGAATGCAACGAATCTTCTTACTTCGTCTGCGTTGGTGGGTTCAGGATATTTTTCAACGGATTTGCATTTTTGCGGATCGGTTGTTACACCGTTTGCTGTAATTAAGTATCCTAAATAAATGACTTCTGGCTGTAGAAAATTACATTTTTGAGGGTTTAGTTCTAAATTATAGTGTTTAAGTCTTTCAAAGACTTTAGTGAGATTTGTGTTGTGGTGTTGTAAAGAGCATCCAAATGCTATGATGTCATCCACGTATAGAAATGCATCACTATTTAACCCTGAAAGTGCTATGGTAAGCATGCGTTGGAAACTGTTTGATGATACTTTTAATCCAAAAGGAAGTCTTTTGAATTGAAAGTGTCCATTGGTTGTTGAGAATGCAGTTAACGGTCTTGAAGATTTTTCCAATTCTATTTGGTGGAATGAGCTAGTAATGTCGAGAGTTGAAAAATATTTTGCTGTTCCCATGACGTCGAGTACATCATCGAGCCTTGTTAGTGGAAATTTGTAGTTTGTAAGTTTTTTGTTCAGTTGTCTGTAGTCTACTAAAAGTCTCCATTTTTTTGTGTCGTTTGTACTCTTTTTTGGTACTACAAGTAATGGGAAATTGTAAGGGCTTACATATGGTTATATTATGTCATCTTTGATGAGTGCATTTAATTGTTCGCTGATTTCGGATTGCTGTGTTTGTGGAAGTCTGTAATTTTTTATGCATACGAGTGATTTGTCTGAAAGGTGTAGTTTCTGTTTATAAAAATTGTTGAATGTGAGTTTGTCAGAATCTAAGTGAAAGATATCTTGAAAATTTTTACATATGTCAGCAACTGTTTTGTTAGCTGCCTGATCAGGAAAAGAAAATTTGAGTTGAGATTTTAAATTAGTCCATCTTTCTGTCGTTGATTTTGTATTGGTTTGAATGACAGAGAATAAATGAAGTGGTTTTACTTCTAAATAAAAATTTTCTAGTGTTTGTGTTGCGTTTGAAATGTTTAGTATGCGTTTAGTATGTGTTTCACTCCTTTTGCTGGTATTATTGTGTTTGCTATAAACAAGTTTTCGTTTAAATTTTTGTTGCATACTAGACTGTCTTCTGTTAATTTAATGTTTATGGGGTGGACTAGTTCGCTTTATTTGCATATCCAATACCTACCTACTGTTAACAAATAAAGAGAGTGTAAATTTGCCATAGTCAATGTTTGTTTCAAATGCTTGTAAGATATCTCTACCTAATATTCCATCAGCTATAATTGAGAAATTCAAATATTGAGAAAATAAAATATTCCATCAGCTATAATTGAGAAAGAGGTGGCAGCTAACTAGATCGCCTGAGGATAAACACAATTTAAATATAGCCTGCAAAAAACTCAAGAAAATATTAACTATTAACTACTCATAATGGAAATGCACAAAGAAATTAAAAACTCAAATAAGGTATCAGCCACCACTACGGAAAGATGACAACTCATGGGCTACTACCAATGAAGAAAAAGCAACTGCATTGGCTAAATACTTTGAAAAGTCCTATCAAACGATGAAGATAAATATATTGAAACACGCAATGACTGAAATATAGACTTTACAACCAAAATAAAGAAAACAGACACAACAGAAATAATTAATTGCATTAAAAAACGAATAAACCACAAAAAAGCACCAGGATACGATATGTTGACAGGCAAGGCACTCATTGAGCTAATTAGTTTATAAATATTATAAATATTCAATGTTCCGACTACAATTTTTTCCCAAAGTTTGGAAAGTTGCTGAAATTATTGCACTACCGAAGCAGGGAAAAGATGCTACAACTGCTTCGTCGTATAGACCAATTAGCCTACTTCCCATAATCTCTAAAGGTGCTGAAAAACTATTACATGATAGACTTAGCCAGATCCTTGACAATAAAAACATTATACCAAATCATCAATTCGGCTTGAGAAAACGACATTCAATGATTCAACAGATACACCGTATAACAAACAAAATTGAAACAGACATATAATTTAAGCGGTACTGCGTTGCTGTATTCTTGGACGTTGCAAAAGCATTTGACAAAGTATGGCATAAAGAACTGCTGCATAAACTGAAGATGATGACTAGTGATCGTTACTTTTACGTCAAATATAATGAAGAGTGTTCGTCTATTTATCTTACAACAGCTGGAGTTCCTCAAGGGAGTGTTTTAGGACTACTGCTATATGTCATATTTACCTCAGATATACCACTTCCAAAAGAACTGAATACCACAATTGCTACCTTTGCTGACGACACAATCCTCTTAGCATCTGACAAAAATCTAAATACTGCGACTGCAAATCTGCAGATATACACAGAGAATGTTAAGGAATGGTTTGATAAATGGTGCTTGAAAATTAATGAAGATGAAACTGTACAAATAATTTTTACAACTAAAACAAAATTTAACCCAATCCCTATTAAAATAAACAATAAAGATATAAAAATAGGGTCTACTACTAAATACCCATATACACATGGACTGAAAGCTAAATTGGCACTACCACATCAAACAAAAAACGAAACAAATAAAAGAACAATTTAGGCAACTATATTGGTAAATGGGTAAGCAATCTAAACTCACAATTAACAACAAGTTTCTGTTATACAAGTGTACTATAAAGCCAATTTGGACGTACGGACTCCAAGTATGGGGAACGGCAAAGCGGTCACACATACAAACAATTCAAAGACAGCAATCTAGAATATTAAGAGTTATCATAAAGTCTGGTTGGTACACAACAAATGAAGATATACACCGAAAACTAAATATGACAAGAATTGACGAAGAAATAAAAAAGATATCCACAAAACACTACGATACACTGCATGGGCATAATAACGAAGAAATAAAAGAGTTGCTACATCTAGAAGAAACCACCATGCGCCGTTTAAAGAGAACTAGACCAAACGACCTAATGAACTAGGAAATCCAGACTACACATGTTAGTAATAGTATTATAAATGTAAATGTAAATAATTATCATAAACATAAATTTGATCATAAATTGTTATAATATTGAAACGTGATAGCTCAGTGAAAAGGGATTGCATACTTTTAGGATCCCATCTGGAGAGTGAGTGCCCCCTGTGAGTCAAGATGCGAACTATTCGAATAAAAGCTTATTCAAGAACCATCTGTCGGTAATATCAAAAAGAATATTCTCAACTTCTGTCGAAATGGATCGAAAATTCTAGAAAATACGAGAATGGCGTAGAATTCTCTACTCCAACCTTTCGAAAACTATAAAAGCGACAAGACTGTTCAAAGTCGAGGACAGTAGATCAGAGATCGTAAAAGTGTATACATCAGGCATTTTAATCTAAGCAGCAGTATTAGCAGTATTTGTAATTTTGCAAAGTGATGAAATTCATTATTAAATAAAGTGATGAAATTACTTATTAAATAAAGTGACTAATGGTTTGTGAAATAAAGTGCAAATAATAACTAAGTAAACTTTAAGCCTAATATTAAATGTGTAAATAGCAATAATTAAATAAAGCTAATTATTTTAATTTAACCGGCGATTGTTTGATTACTACACAATCCAGTGGTACGAGTCCGAGTACAGAGAGTTAGAGGAATTGTCAGGAGGGCAATTTTGTAACAGAGTAAATTGTCAAGAGGGCAATTTCGTAACAATTGGTGTCAGAAGTGGGATTGTGTATCTGTAATAAACAATGGTTAAATTTGAAAAGCTGAGATTAGAACAGCTCAAGAAGGAGCTTGAGCGTTTAAATTTGCAAACACAAGGGCTTAAAGCGGAGCTGCAGGTGAGACTAAGAAGCGCTTTAGAGGAGCAGGGTATAGACGTCGATGAGCATGAATTCCAATGTGAAGAGCCAACGACATCTCGACACGAAGAAACACCCCCAGAAACTAAAACGGGTAACTTTGACATGAGCGTACTCATCGGGGTAATGCAATCCTTCAAACAGGATATGCAGCAGCGAGATGAAAAGATGCAGCAGCAGTTACAACAAAGTTCTCAAGCAGCCGAAGAGAGAATGCAGCAGAGAGATGAGAAGATGCAGCAGGAGTTACAACAAAATTCTCAAGCTGTCAAGGAACAATTAGAACAAAATGCTGAAACCCTGAAGCAAGCAGTCGATGAGAGGATACAGGAACGATTACAACAAAATGCTCAAGCTGTCAGAGAGGATGTTAAAGAACAGTTACAGCAGAGTGAAATACGACTTGCTCTACTAGCGGAACAAAACTCACAGCAGATGAAAGAAATGTCCGAATTGGTAGACAGGAAGGTTTGTGAAATTGAGACACGGCAGGAATCGTTCGAAAAATCTGTAGAACAAAAATTCATTGCGAACGAGCAAAAGCAGAACGAATTAGAGCAAAGAATTCACCTACTACAGGAAGGTGCATTGCCTGTGCCAGCTTTATCCTCAATAAAACTGAAGCCTCCTACCTATGATGGAACCACAACATTTAGTGTCTTCAGAATGCAGTTTGAGACTACCGCTAGCACAAATGGTTGGAGTGCTCGCGAAAAAGTGGCTGCATTAACCGTTTCGTTGAAAGGTGCTGCCGCTGATGTGCTTCAAACTATCTCAGAAAGTGAGCGAGACTGTTATGAAAGCTTGATGAACGCCGTTCAGCGCAAGTATGGTAGTGAACATCGCAAGCAGATGTACCAAGTAGAGTTACGAACACGTGTACAAAAGAGTGGTGAGTCTCTTCAACAGTTTGCGGCGGAAGTGGAGCGGTTGGCTCATCTTGCCTACCCAGGAGAGATCACTTAGAGGTGTATGATGGACACCTTCGTATATGGCATTCGCGATGCGGAGATAAAGCGTTCTGCGATAACTAATCCCAAAGCTACATATATGGAGACAGTAGCTAGCGCTTTGTTATCAGAGACAGCAGCATTGGTGTGTCGGTCAGAATGCACAGCCCGTCAGATAAGAGTCGAGAACAGACAAAGTTTCACGGGCAAATGCTTTACCTGCGGTGATGTGGGGCACATGGCTCGTGATTGTCAGTTGAGATGGAAACGTTATGCAACACACGCTCCGGTAAGATTGCCAAAGCAAGACAAAGTCCGAATTAGGGAATCGGAAAAGATTGTCAAGCCGGGAACTGAACGGACTCCCACAACTGATGGCCCAAGAATCTTCGTTTCTCAGATGGCGCGGAAAAATAACAGCCTAACTGTCAACAGTGTAATAAGCGGAAGAAACGTTGTGGTAACATTGGATACGGGGGCATCACATTCCATAATCAGAAGGGATCTCGTTCGGGGAATCGAGCCGCTTCAGGGAAAAGCTTGCGTACGGCAACTGGAGATGATGCACCGGTACTTGGAAAAGTTACACGGAAAATCACTATCGGCACCACAACAGTGAAGCACGAGTTTATAGTTGCGGATATTGTGGATGAAGTAATCTTAGGTGTGGATTTCATGATTCGGAATGGATTCACACTAGATTTTAAAAGCCGAGTACTGAAATATGCGAACACCGAAATACCGTTATTTATAGGTGATGATAAGTATGGAGTTGTTAAACAAGCCATTGTATCGCGATGGACAAAAATCGGACCCAAGTCAGAGGCAGTTATACGGGCCAAAATGGGCGGAGATGTTGGGAAGCATAAGAGCCGAATCGTACCAGAAAAAGTAGTGAATATTTCAAATACCGCTGAAACCATAGCGAAAAAGAAGGTAAGGTGCCAGAGAATTTCAGCAATTGTAAACTGTGAGAGGCAACCGCGAGTCACGAAAAGCAAGATACGAGCTAATAAAAAGGTACCCGACGATCTAGCGAAAGAATGGTCTAAAGACTAATTTACAGTACTTCCATGCAGCAATTGTATACCTAAAAAACGAGGACAGTTGAATGAAATTCATGGAAACAGCAGAAATAGTACGCAACTGATGGGTGATAAAAGGAAAGCGAGATATGATGTACGAGTAAACTCTAAGGGATTTCAGGGTGGGCAACTAGTTATGCTTCATAATCCGCAAAGGAAAAGTGGATTATCGCCAAAACTGCAAACACACTGGGAAGGACCTTATAAGGTGATAAAACGGATCAACGATGCTAGATACCGCATCCAGTGGACGAGACATGTCAGGAGCAAAATGAAAGTCGTTCATTTAGAGAGGCTATCTCCTTATAAAGGTTGCAGTACTATCCTTGTTCGGGACGAACAAGTTTAAGCGGAGGGCAGTGAAACGTGATAGCTCAGTGAAAAGGGATTGCATACTTTTAGGATCCCATCTGGAGAGTGAGTGCCCCCTGTGAGTCAAGATGCGAACTATTCGAATAAAAGCTTATTCAAGAACCATCTGTCGGTAATATCAAAAAGAATATTCTCAACTTCTGTCGAAATGGATCGAAAATTCTAGAAAATACGTGAATGGCGTAGAATTCTCTACTCCAACCTTTCGAAAACTATAAAAGCGACAAGACTGTTCAAAGTCGAGGACAGTAGATCAGAGATCGTAAAAGTGTATACATCAGGCATTTTAATCTAAGCAGCAGTATTAGCAGTATTTGTAATTTTGCAAAGTGATGAAATTCATTATTAAATAAAGTGATGAAATTACTTATTAAATAAAGTGACTAATGGTTTGTGAAATAAAGTGCAAATAATAACTAAGTAAACTTTAAGCCTAATATTAAATGTGTAAATAGCAATAATTAAATAAAGCTAATTATTTTAATTTAACCGGCGATTGTTTGATTACTACACAATCCAGTGGTACGAGTCCGAGTACAGAGAGTTAGAGGAATTGTCAGGAGGGCAATTTTGTAACAGAGTAAATTGTCAAGAGGGCAATTTCGTAACAATATAATTATAGTGAACTATTATAATTAATGTAAATAATTTGTGTTGTATCACTTCTTGGCACTGGCCAAAATGTGTTTTTAATATTAATTTCCAAACAAATTGTCAAATCATGTACTAGCTGTCAATATAATGGTGACAGACGTATTAAATAATGGGGGGGGGAAAAAAAAATTCTTTATATCTTAAAATTATTCCT
The DNA here is from genome assembly GCA_920105625.2 of Clusia tigrina. NCBI lineage: Eukaryota > Metazoa > Arthropoda > Insecta > Diptera > Clusiidae > Clusia > Clusia tigrina. Next base: position 125,774,772 of record OV050032.1, on the reverse strand, counting down.
ACACTCGCTTATGTTTTTCGTTTCTTCAACAGATGTCCAGTAGACCGTTCGTTAAAGCCCAAGGATTTGATTCATATTCAACCGTGTGAATTGAAACACATTTTCTGGTGAATCGATGTCCATATATAACAATATAATTTTAGAGATGACCTCACTGCCATGGCTAAAGGAACTTCAATTCAACAATCATTGCAGAAGTTAACGCCATTTTTACACGATACCACCGTTGGAAATAGCTCCGTAAGCATACTTAGGGTTGGTGGCCGATTGTCAAATGCACCTATACCATACGACGCTCGATTTCCTGCGTTGTTGCCCAAAACTCATCGTTTTGTCAATCTGTATATCGAATATCTTCATCGAGTTTTTTTACCCGCTGGTCCAATGGTCTTACTGGGCATCCTGCGTCAGATGATATGGATAATCAACGCCAGAGATGTCGTACGAAAAGTGGTTCGTAATTGTGTTCACTGCTTTCGATACAAGCCCAAACTAATGGAGCAAATAGTGGGTAATTTTGCAGCTGATCGCCTTAGAGCTCAACGTCCGTTCTTAGTAGCTGGTGTCGATTTTTGTGGCCCATTTCTGACATCGTATCGCATTCGGGGTAAGGTACCATACAAAACTTACATTGCTGACTTCGTGTGTTTTAGCTCAAAGGCAACACACTTAGAGCTTGTTTCCGACCTGTCTACGAACAATTTTATATTGTGTCTTAAACGATTCGTTGGTCGACGTGGAATACCGCAATGATTGTATTGCGATAACGCTACTAATTTTGTGGGAGCTCATAATAAACTGAACGAGCTCAAAAAATGGTCCCTTTCGTCGTCCTATACATAAAGTGGCTCCCTTACCTTCCCTATATGATGTTTGAAAGAGTTGGCTTCCGACGGGGGGAGCATATCGGATGAAATCGCCAAAATTAATTATATTTTGTTTATTTTTGCTTTGTATCATAATGTGTATAGTCGCATAATTGCGGACCACCCTAATAGAATATTTGAAATCTTATTACTGCAACAATAACATACATGTTTGCTTTTACCAGTGTGTATGTTGTTGGCGCTACTTGGTGACGAAGTCGATGCAAAACAGAATAGCAATAACATCAACAGCGCTGTCGCAGTTATTTACTTCAATTCTTCCATTCAGCCACTGTATTAACATTGTTGTTTCTTTTGGTTTCAGCATTAGAATAACTGTCGCTCGTTGTGATGTGGTCGTCCAGCGACTTTAAAACAATTTTGCATTTTTGTAAGTAGTAGTCGAAAAGAAACATTAAACGGAACAAGTCCACCTCAAACTAAATTTGTGATTTTTCCAACAAAAGGGTTTCTGTGCAAACAGTATATAAGCAGGTGTTTTTAAAGATGGCCTCCTAACAAATAAACTCTAGCGCGTTTCAACTCGCGCGGTTAGAACCAAACTGGACTCAGGCTGCTGACATGCGTGTAGTAAATGTCCCGCAGGGTGTGAACATTAGGCGAGCACAGACACATACCCCCCCAACAAGTAATGAAGCTGATAGAAGGTATAGTAAGGAAGATAGAGTAAATACTAACGGTTGGGGACATTATAAAATTAATTGCAATAAATAAATTAATTGGTATTCTTTTAGTAAAATATTGTAAGTAATAATTATTGTTGCATGATATATATATAATAAAGATTATGTTATATTCAAAAATTGAATCCACTATACATGGTTTTTTGTATTTCTACATCAATAAATTTTCTTCAAATCATAGCATTATCTAACGCACAACAACCATAGTGTGCATTGGATTGAGTAAGTATTGGAAATTTTTTATTTAGAATTTTTAAATTATCACACCCAAATTCTTCCAAGTTGCAAATATTTTTGTTAAGAATATCTTCCATTCACATTTTTTTTTTCAATCCTTTAACATAAACTGCAGTAGGAAGTAGATTTTTCTTTAAAAAGTCTTTTACAATATTAAATGAGATGCATCACTATAAAGTCAAACCACCAAGGTCTCCATGCGCTCACGGCATTGTACAGTCACCCGAGACACATAATTAATAGTGAATTGTACGTTAAATTTATAAATAAGCACGAAACCAGATTTATAGTAGGAGGAGATTTCAATGCCAAAAACATCTATTGGGGATCCAGACTAACCACAACAAAAGGGTGTGAGTTATTTAAAGCTGCCAGAGAGAGGGGGTGCGAGTTTATCTCAACTGGTAAGCCAACTTATTGGCCAAGCGATCCTGGAAAGATACCTGATTTAATAGATTTCTTTTTAATTAAAAAGTTTCAAAGAACTATTTACTAATACATGAGGGTTTTGATCTCCATTCCGACCACTCTCCGGTTTTCTTATCAGTAAGCGAAAATATAATAAAAAAATGCAAAATAAATATCTAACCAACAAGCTTACCGACTGGCACTATTTCAAAGAAGTGCTAGGTAAAAACACTCGACAAATAGAACCGCCAAAAACAGAAGAACAACTGGAATACGAAGCCTTAAAACTATCGGAAAATATTCAAAATACTGCTTGGGCTAGCACGCCACTTTTAAAAAGGAAATCCGAAGGATGTCTCTATCTGAAAGAAATAAAAATTCTAATAACAAACAAAAGAAAACTCCGGCGTAGGTCACCCAATGATAAACATGCGCTTAAAGCTACAAAGTAGCTAAGTCAAGAAATAAAGATTTTCAAAAATGAATCGACTAGCAGACTCTTACGAAACCTCTCACACGAAAAAAACAATGACTACTTTTGTGGAAAGCCACGAAAAACATAAAAAGGCCCACATTACTGATTCCTCCAATTAAAATGGCGAATGGTGGCTGGGCCAAAATCCACATTCAAAAAGGCTCACACTTTCGCAGACCACCTTATGAAAACCTTTACGCCAAATGATGGCGTAGAAATTGATACGAATTACAAAATCAACAATGAGAATAAGGCAGGCACTCTGTGGTGTACCCCTTCCGAAGTAAAATGTGAGATAAAAAACCTAAAAGTGAAAATTAGTCCAGGTTTTGATCTGATAACCGCAGAAATTTTGTAAGAGCTGCCACAGATATGTATTGAAATTCTTTCAACTTTGTATAACGCCACATTTAAACTTCGACATGTCCCAAGCATCTGGAAAGTGGCCGAAGTAAAAATGCTTCCCAAACCAGGCAAAATACCACAAGAAGTGTCATCACACAGACCAATCTCTCTGTTACCGATACTATCGAAAGTCTTTGAGAAGCTGCTACAAAATAAACTCCAGCCAATTATTGAAGAAAAGAAACTCATACCAAGCCACCAATTTGGTTTCAGAAGACAATATTCAATTATAGATCAAGTTAACAGGATCGTCGAAGTTGTTGAAAACTCATATGAAGAGAAAAAAGTCTGCTCTGCGGTATTTCTAGATGTAGCGCAGACATTCGATAAAGTTTGGCATAAAGGTCTGCTCCATAAACTGCAATTGATTCTACCTGCCGAATATTGTGAAATTATTAAATCATACCTTCAAAAAGGACACTTCAGAATTAAGCAAAATGATGCCTATTCTGGGCTCCGCGTAGTTAAGGCAGGTGTTCCTCAAGGCAGCATCCTAGGGCTCCTACTCTATCTTCTATTCACAAGCGATTTACCGATCGAACAAAACCATGTTACCGCAACATTCGCTGACGATACGGCACTCATAGCTACTGGTGGCACAGAGGAAATCTCAGTAGAGAAACTCCAACGTGCAGTGAATTCAATATTTAATTGGACAAAGAAATGGCGTATTAAAATAAATAACACAAAATCGGTCCAAATCGACTTTACGAATAAAAAGGTTAGATATAACCCTCTATATATATACGCAATAAAAGTACAATAACCAAATAACGCTAAGTCTTTTAGTATGACTCTAGACGTAAAGCTCCGATGGTGTGCACATGTGAAAAAGAAAAGAGATAAACTCGAAATAAAGTATAAAAAAATGTACTGGTTAATTGGCAGATCATCTCCACTTTCTACATATAACAAGCTTTTGTTATATAATCAAATCTTGAAACCCGTATGGAGTTAAGGCATTCAACTTTGGGGATGCACTACACAAAGCAATATTAAAAGAATACAAAGATTTCAAAACAAAGTTATAAGCTACATAGTTAATGCCCCCTGGTACGTACGAATGTCAGACCTCCACAGAGATCTTGGAGTGAAGACGGTACACAGCGAAATTACATAAGTCGCAATCTTACACTACGAACGACTTCTCAACACCACATAAACGAAGAGGCATCGAAACTCTCCAAACGAAACACAACGGAACGACGTCTTAAGAGGACGAAGACCAGAGACCTCAAAAACTAGTCGCACCAATGCGGTGTGAATTATCCAGCTGAATATAATAAATAAACTTAAATTGCTCGTTAGTTTTTAAATGTATAAATTAGTTGCAATATTATAAACGCTATATATGTACGAATTATTATAACGTTTGAATAAAATAAAATAAAATAAAAATGAAATGGATCCATCATTCCATGCAAAATCATGATTATTTTTTTAACGAATTTGCTTCTCTTTGATGTTTCTGAGATAATCTTCTAAATTCAAAAGGAGGTTTAATGATAGAACTTTGAAATTCTGTGTAAAAACAATAGCCAACTCTTTTGCTATAAATCTATTTACATCTCCTTTAAAACTTTGCACATCTAATGTTATAAAACTATCTGAATCCATTTAAAGGTTTGTAGTAATTAATTCAATGGTCCCTATAGCGTGCCTGTGCACCTTGACGTGGTGGCAGGGCTTGAGTGCACTAATGAGAGTCTAGCTATGCTGGCGAAGTGGATTGTTGTGCGCTCTGGTAAAGCCTCCCATACCGGACAGGTCAGGCTCTGAAGAGCCAGACCAAGCTAGGTACTGAAAGCACTTTAAAGTTAAGGTGTGAAGATCGCTGCATGTCTTGTAGTGTGTAAACAACCAGTCGCAAGCGGTCCCCTCCGATGCCCAGGCAAAGACGGTTATATTAAGTGTCTTACATCCGTATGCTGGCGCTGCCGAGGCAGACCATCATTTTCGTGCATACTTGTGGAACCAAATTCGAAAAAGAAAATATAAAAAAGCAAAGAAAAATTAAATTGACTAAGAAGACATAAGGGGGTTCTGGGCACTTCTTCAGAGGATGAACTCCTGGCCTCCAGTCAGGTGAGCATAGGAGTCGATGGTGTCGAAGATGCCAACCATAGCACCGTAGTACCACCAAGCCAAATAACAACCAAAATTACGCAGCCACAAGCCAAAGTGGCTGTGCCAAAAAAAAAAAAAAATAAGAAGTCTTATGGCTCAGTGCTGAAAGCTCGTTACTAGAGGGCCCTGTTTATTCTTAACAAGATTACGAAGAACGAAAGATAGGGTAAAGCGCACGAATGTGATGCCGAAGACATGATACAGTATAAGGCAGTGGTCCGGGAGTTTCAGACGACCAGGGCACAAAATAAATAAGATACAATACCACAACCGACCTGCGCGGCGAAAAGAAATCGGTCGGAAGAAGTGATCGATACCGTCGCAAAGAGAGGGAGGCATGTTTCCAAGTGCGAAGGGGGTGCTTCCACGAATGTTGTGGCAGCCGCGAGGATGGCTTACAGTGAGGTGGCTAGGGACCACCTCCAAGTTGCCCTTGTGGATGGAAGTAGCAACAGTGGAAGGTGGGTGCTGGCCGAGTGGGGCTCCATAGAGGGACGACTGTCTGAGATGGTCGTCAAGTATATCTTGGGGAACCAGAGTCGGTTTCCGGCCTTCAATTGTAAAAAGGTGTGCCGAGGTTGTAGGGTGGCCAGGTGTGAGGATGGGTTCTCTAAGGAGTTTATGGAGAGATGCGTTGCTAAGATCAGCAATGCATGGGACAGTTTCACGTAGAAATTTATCCCAGCTTCGGAGATTCCGAGGAAACCTAGGAGCACAAAAATGAAGCTGGAGAGCACGAAGCTCATCCAGTGCCTACGGCTGCAAAAACCTAGGGTTCCGATTGACGACTGGTGTGTCCGAAAAATAGAGGAAGCTCAAAGGAATAGTCAACCTGTATTGCTGCTGATCAGTGAGGAACATAGGTTGCAGATTAGAATCAGAGAGGTCAAACTAAATATCTTTCCTGACTCTGTTCTTACTGAAGGTAAGCTACCCCCGGCGGCAAGAGGGATACTGAGAGTAGCTCTGATTAACCTCCAGCACACCAAATTAGCCACCTACAAACTTCTGTCCTTCTCAGAGAGGAGGACATACACAGGTGCCTCATCCAGGAACCATGAGTCAGGCAGCCCCAAGTTAAGGGTCTGAGGGATGGACTATATAACTTGTTCTATCCCCATGGGGAAGGTAAGCCGAGGGCATGTATTTTAGCCAAAAATTCGTAAAATGTTTTCGTCTTACCAAATTACAGCTCGAACAAAGTGGTCAAAAACAAACTTGATAGCAACATATCAACCATTTCTTCTGCAACGATTCTGGACAAGCGAGTAGAGACCTTGCAGAAAACCTTTCAGGTTGCCTTTAGGCTCTCGTATCCAGTCGTAAGTAGCAAAAGATGGTGGGATGGGAATCTTAGGGACTTGAGATCAAGCCTCAGAAGGGTCTTCGAATGCACACAAGTCGAAGTACCAAGTCTACGTTTCGAGAACACGTACCAGCTACGTTACTTGTGAAAATTCTGTCTGTGGACAAGGTCGTCTGGGCAATGAACAGTTTTCCACAATACAAATCCCCAGGTCCGGAAAAGACACATGGATCCATAATATCTGAGTTAAGGGAATTTTTCACTGTGTATATTTCTCTAAATTATATACCAAATAGGTGGAGGAAAATCCGGGTGGTTTTCATTCCGAAGGTAGGAATTGGCCAAAGATTTCAGAGCGATTAGTCTTACTTCCGTCTTTCTGAAAGTTCTTGAGAGAGTCGTCGATCGTCACATTCGAGATCTTTTTCAGGAGCATCCTCTTTCAATGGAACTGCATGCGTATCTAAGGGGGAGATCCACAGATCCCTTCAGTTCAAGCAATCTACTCTGGCTGCGTTCGTAGACATCGAAGTGGTTTTTATTAACGTAAGGGCTGAAGTTTTTAACTTAGCTCTTGACAGGGCAGGCGTGAAAGGACCGATTCGTGATTAGATATCATCCCTGCTGGCAAACAAACAAATCATAGCTGGATTAGGTAGTGCCAGAGTTACGAAAAATATATACACCGTACACCCCAGGGCGGAGTCCGTTCACCTCTGTTGTGGCTAGTAATTATCGATGGGCGAACAGGTGCGGCCTGAGCGGCTCTCACTATCATCCAGGGTAAAATATCTTGGTGTCATATTGGACCCCAAACTTATTTGGAAAGCATGCATCGATGAACAAGTACGGAAGGACTGTGTGGCTTTCTATGCTTGCAAGTCGATGTTTGGCAAAAAATGGGGTTTTAGACCAAGAATTGTGCTCTGGATGTACAATATGGTGGTGCGGCCGATCTTAACATAACGTTCCGTGGTTTGGTGGGAAGCTCTCAGGAAGGGCTGAAATCTCACAAAACTACAAAGAATCCAGCGCACTGCGTGCATTAGAATTATAGGTACCTGTCGCGCTGGCCCCGGGGTGGCTTTAGACGCGATTCTAAACCTCCCCCTATTGATCTTCCTACTTATTGTATTTCCACGCAAAGTGCACTAAGACTCAGAGAATCCAGTCACTGGAGGGATACCCTGTATGGTCATGGCGGCATTTGAGACAACTGCCACCAGACATAATATCCTCGAGAACCGACTTCTTCGTTCGCAATCTGGATTTTGTGGGCTCTGTTAACACAGTTCTACCAAGTTGGAATGACTGGAAGAAGGGAAAGGTGCTCGCGAAAGGGGGTACGCCAATTTTCACCGATAGTTGCAAGATGGAATCTGGGGTGGGAGTGGGAATATTTTCCGAACCTTTCAATTTACTGTTCTCCATCAAATTACACTCGATATTTAGTGTCTTTCAAGCAGAGGTCTTGCGATTTGTAGGCAATGCAAAAACATATCCATTCACTCCAAGAGATAAGCTGCAATAAGGGCGCTGGCTTAAGTTTTTATGAGCTCTAAGCTAATTTGCCTCTGCAAGGAGCAATCGACCAGTAATACAGTATTCCGCGTCTGGATTCCGGGACACAGAAACATGAAGGCAACGAGGGGGCCGATGAGCTAGCATGAAGCGCCCAGCCATCAGTTTGGAATTTTCAGAAGTAACAAAATTTATATGGAATTCCGACTGGTTGTAATTTATTTCAAAGTATATCAGCATCACCACCAAGGGCTAGAGTAAGTGAGTAGTCATAGAATGGGGATACGCGATTGTAGTTCTAATCAAGAGCCTTAGACTCTCTCTCATTAAGACCGTTCTGCGTGATGAAGAATCACACCCGCGCAGAGGTAGCCCTGCCATTAAACAGAACACAACAGATCTAGACAGTGCAGTCCATAAATACCTCCCCTATTCTGGGGTGCCATGCGACCAGTGCTCCTAGGATGGTGGGATAACCGGCTGTCTTAACACGGAGCTTCACATATACCTGGTAGCCTTATTGAGTATTGTGACCTTACCGTGTTACGGCAGGCTATGACGTGGCGAACCTTATTGAAAATGTAATCGCAGTTACATTCTAAATTGGCCAATATGGTAACTCTACTGAACATCTGTTTTTGACATTTAACTCTTATAATTAGATTGCCATCTCTATCTTTTCTCTTTCTTTTCACTTCCTGTAAACTACAACATTGTTATAATAAGTTCTCTAATAAAGAATAATATTAATCCATCTTTATATTAAAGATCCCAGCTTTTTAAATAGGTTATGGGCCCAGCAAGCATAGCTTAAGCAATTTTAATCGTTATCCAATAAATTTTAAGGAAGGATGGCGTCAGAAATTAAGATATCAATTGCTAAGCTTAACAGTGATAATTATTTCACTTGGAAGTTTAAGCTTGAGATGCTTCTTATAAAAGAAGGTGTCTGGAGCATCTTCAAATGAGGAAAGTTGGATTAAGCTGGACAACACAGCTAGAGCAACAATATCATTGTCGGTGGAGGATGATCAATTACATCTTATAAGGTGCAAGACAGCAGCTAGCATGTGGGAGAGCTTAAAAAGTTATCACGAAAGGCAATCGTTGAGCAACAAAGTAAGTGTAATGCGGCAGATATGCAGTATGCGTTTGGAAGAAAGTGACGACATCAGAGTACACATTGGTAAGATGCGAGATTTGTTTTTAAAGCTACAAAATTTAGGAATTTAATGAAAAATGGATCATCGCAATGCTTCTTAGTAGTTTACCAAGTAGTTACAACAACTTGATTACAGCGTTTGAGTCACGTTCAGAGCAAGAACTGCACATCTCATATGTTGAGTGCAAATTGATAGAGGAGTACAACAGACGTAAAGGCGGCGATGGAGCGGATGACCAAAAGGCGATGATGGCAACAAGCAAAAAACATAGTTCCAGCGTTGAGTGTTATTTTTGCCATAGATGGGTCATCTTAAAAAGAACTGTGTACGATATAATGAGTGGAAGAAGAAACAACAACATCAACAAAAAGCAAATACAGCAACAGATTTTTGTTTGATAGCAGCTGATAATTCTGGTAAATTTATTATCGACTCCGGTGCCTCATGCCACATTTGCAATGATGAAAAGAGACAAACAAAAGGAAATAGTTCTTGCAAATGGGGAAAAGGTTGTATCGCATGGCGAGGGCTCAATAAAAATAAAATTTAAAAAGAATGATCATGATTACAACAATATAATTTTTGAAAATGTTTTGTTCGCACCACCAGTAAATATGAATATACTGTCTGTAAAGCAGTTGACTGAAAAAGGTTGCCATGTTGATTTTCAAGAAAATAAGTGCATCGTGCGAAAAAATAATGAAATTGTTATGTATGCCGAAATAAGCTGTGGTTTATATCAATGTGAAAATAAGGAACATTATTGGCACAAAATTTTGGGGCATAGACATACGGATGCCATTAAGCTTATGCAGTCACAACAACTTGCAACAGGAATACAAATAAAGGCTTGCGGCAGCAGTGACTGTTGTGAGATTTGTCCAATTGGAAAGTTGACACGTACACCATTTCCCAATAAGGCTGGGGTAAGTTCTCAAAAAATCTTTGATTTAATCCATACCGATTTATGCGGACCGATGGAAATAGATACGCCCAGTGGAAACCGGTATATATTAACGTTCATTGATGATTTCAGTAGATATTGTTATATTTACTTACTAAAGTATAAATCTGATGTTGCAGATAAATTGAATAATTTTATTTCGTTAATCAAAACTAATTTCGGCACGAAACCAAAAATGATCAGATCCGATCGTGGAAAAGAATATATCAACAAAGAAGTCATAAAGTTTTTGGAAGACGAAGGTATTCAGGTCCAATATACTGCAGGGTACAGTCCAGAGCAAAATGGTGTCGCTGAACGCAAAAACCGATCTCTCATTGAAATGGTAAGGTGCATGTTGACTGCAGCGAAATTACAAAGTAAACTCTGGGGCGAAGCCGTATGAACTGCTAACTATCTACAAAACAGAATCGTTACTCGAACAACAGGGGTTACACCGTATGAAAGATTATTTGGCAAAGTTCCGGATCTGAGTCACTTAAAAATTTTCGGTGAGTCAGAATTTGTACATATTCCAAAAATTAAAAGAAAAAAGCTTTCTGAAAAAGCAATCAAGATGATTTTTGTCGGCTATGATTTGCAATCTAAAGCTTATCGAATGGTCGATAAAGATTTTAAAGTTCATATAGCCAGAGATGTGAAGTTCACTGGAAAACTTGAAGGTTTCGAAAATGAAGATACTGTTAATAAAAATGAACTTGAAATCATTTAATCATTAAAGATTACTTAAGTAAAGATAAAGAAAATGAAGGCGAAATAAATGAAGAAAAAAGCGATGATGAATTTCATGACACATTTGATTCCATAGATGAAGTCACAGAAACAGAAGAAGAACTTGAGTTGGATTCTGAACCAGATTTAAGAAGATCCCAACGTGAGAATAAAGGTAAGCTACCTGAACGTTTTTTAAATATATTGGGGTGCGATCTTCCGACAACTTATGATGAAGCTGTTCAAAGCAATGAAAGCGAAGGTTGGCTTTTGGCCATGAAAAAGGAAATCGAATCCATGGAAGAAAATAAAACTTGGATACTTGTACAGAGACCAAAAGATCGAAATGTGATTGGATGCAAATGGGTTTTTAAGAAAAAGGTGAACGAGAATGGTTCTGAACACAAAGATAGGCTTGTAGCCCGTGGTTTTTTGCAACAATATGGCATTGACTATGAGGAAATTTTTGCGCCTGTAGTATCTCATACCACTTTAAGAACATTATTTGCTATTAGCGGAAAACGAAATCTCAAAATTCATCACATTGACTGCAAAACGGCATTTCTTAGCAGCAATTTACAAGAAGAAATCTTTATGGAACAGCCGAAAGGTTTTAAGGAAAAGAATAAAGAAAATATGGTATGTCTTCTTAAGAAATCAGTATATGGACTTAAGCAATCTGCGAGGTCATGGAACCAATCAATTCATGATGTTTTAACTAAATCAAAATTTATTCAAATTAATTTAGATCCCTGTTTTTATATAGGTTCAGAAGGGGCTGAATCCATATTTCGTTAGCTGAAATGCAAACGGCCCTAACTAACAAAAAAATCAAAATGGGTTTTTTGATTGATTATAATGTATTTATTCAAACTACATGTTCATACAAAATTACAGAGTCCTACGATTAAAAATAGTTGTTTTATTAACGAAATACAAAAGGCCCTTACTACAAAGTGTTCGTTTTGATAAATGCAAAGAGCCCTAACTACACACAACAACAAACACCACACAATACAAACACGTGCCTTGTCCCGTTACACCGTTTTGCTTTGTAGTAGACAGCACAGTAAACACAATTATAGTTTTTAGTAAACAGTACACGTGTTTTCTCAGCGATCTCAGTGTTTAACTATAATTGAATTGTTCAAACTTTAAGCAAATAAATTACATATCATTAATATGAATTCGGATAGTGAAAATATGTCGGAAAATAATTTAGCAAGTGGTGCAACCAGAAATGCGAGTAATACTACAAAAAATGTGAGAGTTAATAACCAGCAAAAACGTATGGCAGGACAGAAATATCAAGGTTTATCTAAAGGAAATATAAGCGATAGAAAGCCCAGAGAAATGAAAGATGCGTGTAAGTCGAAGTTCTGTGAGAAAAGTTCCATTCGATTTTGCTCCCATTTTACAGAAGATACTCGTAAAGAAATTTTTGACTCGTTCTGGATAATGTCGTGGGATGAAAAAAAATTATATGTAACAGACCTCATTGAATGTTCCAAAACACAACGTGTAACTGTTGAAAATTCCAAACGCTCCAACACTAAATATTATTTTCTAAAGCACAATACAAATCGAATACAAGTTTGTCGGCAAATGTTTCTATCAACATTGGGCTTATCAGAAAAAATGGTACGTTGTTGGACCCAATCCAGTGGCTTACATTGCACCCAAAAGAGTCTAAAAACGCAAAATTCTGATCAAAATAAAGAAAGATTACACTATAAGAAAATATGTAGCTACTTACAAAACTGGTTAGAAGATTTACCAAAGTTGGAGTCGCACTATCGTCGCAAATATACAACAAAAATATATTTTGAAGCAGATTTCAAAACATACAGACAGATTTATGAACTTTATTCTCAATCATGCGAAGAACATAAAAACAATGATATTGCTCGAGTATCATTTCCAATTTTTATGAATGTTTTTAAATCCAGCAATTACTCGTTATTTAAACCACGAAATGACCAGTGTGACTTATGTTTATCTTTTAAATCAAACAACTTGTCACAGGATATATTTGACATTCACCGAAATGAAATTGAAAGGATGCGAAATGAGAAGCAAAATGATGTCGAAAATGCCAAATTAGGTGCATTTCTACTATTTTGCATAGATATGGAGGCAGTTAGATTTATACCACAGTCCAACGCCAGCTCCTCTTATTATAAAATGAAACTATAAGTTCACAACTTCACTATATACAATGTTATAAGTCACGAGTCTGATAACAGAGCAGACTAGCAATTTCAAATAAGAAATGGCAGCATCTGCAGGAGCTGAAAAAAGTTCTACCAGCAGACTGTCATTATTTTTATGACAATATACCCTATGAAAATTAATTATTATACGAGAGTTGTTAATACACAAGCTGATAAAGTATAATTTACCGTTACCTCTGAACTGTACTACATATTTATTTAACGAACTTTTGTCTTGAATTAATTTTATTTTTATATACTTATTAATTTCATATATAATGCATTCAAAAAAATGCAAGCAACAAGCTAAAAACCTAAAGTATTTCTTTTCATACAGATATTTGGCAACCATGCTTAAATAAATGTTTCTTTATTTTGTTTTAAATATAATTTTTAGCATCTACCCATTGTTATTACAGCGATATATTACTTCATTAAAAATGTATTGACAAGTTACTGACAAATAACTAAAAAAATTGAATTGTAGTTAGGGCTTTTTGTTTCAGAAAATCAGGCGTCAAAAGGACGTAACTAACATAACTTTTAAAATATTTAAAAAAAAAACATTATTTTCTTTCAAATTTAAATTTGTCGGTGTGTTACAAGTTACACTGACAAAAATTGCTCTAAACACATTAATATATGAAAGCCCTGGCAGCTAGTGCTCCTAAATTTTGTATGATAAGAATTGATTCTTATCCTTCTTTTGTAAATAATAATAATAATAATAATATAGTTTTATACAGTTTTTTGTTTCTCCTGTAAAGTAATGAAAATGTTAGATAGGGCCGTTTATATTAATTTACGTCGACGATATATTAATTGCTTCCAAAAAAGAATCAATAATAAATAAAGTAAAGAATATTTTTCGAAATTCATTTAAGATTCATGACTTGGGACCAATAAAGCAATATCTCGGCTTAGAAGTAGAATGTTCAAAGGATGGTAACTATTCAATCTCACAGACGGAGTACATTGGCAAAATTTTAAAAGAATCCGGTGGTCTTCAAGATTGCAAACCCTCATCAATTCCCTTGGAAGTTTCTTACGGAAAATCTGGCGTTGAGCAAAATGTTTTAACCAACAACAAAAAATATCAAAAACTCATCGGAAGTTTGTTGTATATAGCATTGAATTCGAGACCAGATATAACGGCAGCTGTAAACATATTAAGTCAATGAAGAAAACTGAACCGAACTCAAAAGGGTGGCAAGATACCTCAAAGGAACCGCAAATATGAAATTGCATATAGCACCAAATAGCGATGAAATTCTATCCGGCTATTCAGATGCCAATTGGGGCGAAAATAAATCAAATCGAAAATCGAATAGTGGATATTTATTCAAGGTATATGGTGCAGTAGTGTCATGGGCATGTCGCAAGCAGACGTGCGTGGCTTTATCTTCAACCGAAGCGGAATTTGTGGCACTTGCTGAAGCAACCAAAGAAGCATTGCTAAAGGAGCTTATGGTAGATTTTGGTGAGCGAATAGCTGAACCCATCATCATCCAAGAAGACAATCAGAGTTGCATAAAAATTGTTGAAGGCTTTTAATTGAACAACAGAACAAAACATATTGATATTAAATATCATTTTGTAAAAGATTACGTGGCGAAAGGAGTAATAAGATGTCAATACTGTCCTACCAACGATATGCAGGCTGATCTACTCACAAAACCACTTCCTCCACATAAAATCAAAGAGATGAGATCAAAACTAATAATTGCTACCAATTTAGAATGAGAAGGGGTATTGAAAATGTAATCGCAGTTACATTCTAAGTTGGCTAATATGGTAACTCTACTGAACATCTGTTTTTGACATTTAACTCTTATTATTAGATTGTCATCTCTATCTTTTCTCTTTCTTTTCACTTCCTGTAAGCTACAACATTGTTATAATAAGTTCTCTAATAAAGAATAATATTAATCCATCTTTATATTAAAGATCCCAGCTTTTTAAATAGGTTATGGGCCCAGCAAGCATAGCTTAAGCAATTTTAATCGTTATCCAATAAATTTTAAGGAAGGATGGCGTCAGAAATTAAGATATCAATTGCTAAGCTTAACAGTGATAATTATTTCACTTGGAAGTTTAAGCTTGAGATGCTTCTTATAAAAGAAGGTGTCTGGAGCATCTTCAAATGAGGAAAGTTGGATTAAGCTGGACAACACAGCTAGAGCAACAATATCATTGTCGGTGGAGGATGATCAATTACATCTTATAAGGTGCAAGACAGCAGCTAGCATGTGGGAGAGCTTAAAAAGTTATCACGAAAGGCAATCGTTGAGCAACAAAGTAAGTGTAATGCGGCAGATATGCAGTATGCGTTTGGAAGAAAGTGACGACATCAGAGTACACATTGGTAAGATGCGAGATTTGTTTTTAAAGCTACAAAATTTAGGAATTTAATGAAAAATGGATCATCGCAATGCTTCTTAGTAGTTTACCAAGTAGTTACAACAACTTGATTACAGCGTTTGAGTCACGTTCAGAGCAAGAACTGCACATCTCATATGTTGAGTGCAAATTGATAGAGGAGTACAACAGACGTAAAGGCGGCGATGGAGCGGATGACCAAAAGGCGATGATGGCAACAAGCAAAAAACATAGTTCCAGCGTTGAGTGTTATTTTTGCCATAGATGGGTCATCTTAAAAAGAACTGTGTACGATATAATGAGTGGAAGAAGAAACAACAACATCAACAAAAAGCAAATACAGCAACAGATTTTTGTTTGATAGCAGCTGATAATTCTGGTAAATTTATTATCGACTCCGGTGCCTCATGCCACATTTGCAATGATGAAAAGAGACAAACAAAAGGAAATAGTTCTTGCAAATGGGGAAAAGGTTGTATCGCATGGCGAGGGCTCAATAAAAATAAAATTTAAAAAGAATGATCATGATTACAACAATATAATTTTTGAAAATGTTTTGTTCGCACCACCAGTAAATATGAATATACTGTCTGTAAAGCAGTTGACTGAAAAAGGTTGCCATGTTGATTTTCAAGAAAATAAGTGCATCGTGCGAAAAAATAATGAAATTGTTATGTATGCCGAAATAAGCTGTGGTTTATATCAATGTGAAAATAAGGAACATTATTGGCACAAAATTTTGGGGCATAGACATACGGATGCCATTAAGCTTATGCAGTCACAACAACTTGCAACAGGAATACAAATAAAGGCTTGCGGCAGCAGTGACTGTTGTGAGATTTGTCCAATTGGAAAGTTGACACGTACACCATTTCCCAATAAGGCTGGGGTAAGTTCTCAAAAAATCTTTGATTTAATCCATACCGATTTATGCGGACCGATGGAAATAGATACGCCCAGTGGAAACCGGTATATATTAACGTTCATTGATGATTTCAGTAGATATTGTTATATTTACTTACTAAAGTATAAATCTGATGTTGCAGATAAATTGAATAATTTTATTTCGTTAATCAAAACTAATTTCGGCACGAAACCAAAAATGATCAGATCCGATCGTGGAAAAGAATATATCAACAAAGAAGTCATAAAGTTTTTGGAAGACGAAGGTATTCAGGTCCAATATACTGCAGGGTACAGTCCAGAGCAAAATGGTGTCGCTGAACGCAAAAACCGATCTCTCATTGAAATGGTAAGTTGCATGTTGACTGCAGCGAAATTACAAAGTAAACTCTGGGGCGAAGCCGTATGAACTGCTAACTATCTACAAAATCCATCTTTATATTAAAGATCCCAGCTTTTTCAATAAACCTCATCATCATCATCATAATTGGCGTACAACCATTTCTGATCATTGCCGCGTTATTAGCCTTCGCCAGTCGTCTCTGCTTCGTGCACGCTGGCGCCAATTGGAAACACCAAGTGCAGCCAGGTCCTCTTGAACTTGGTCCTTCCAACGTAGTGGTGGTCTCCCCCTCCTGCGTCCGCCACCCGGCGGCATCGATTCAAACACTTTTTTCGCCGGAGCACTTTCATCCATTCGCACAACATGTCCCAGCCAGCGCAGCCGCTGTGTTTTAATGCGCTGAACTATATAAATGTCGGCGTACAGCTCATACAGCTCGTTGTTCCATCTGATTCGATACTCTCCGTAGACGCATGTAGGACCATAGATCCTTCGAAGAATTTTTCTCTCGAACGCCCCCAAAGCTCGCTCATCGTTGTTTGTCATCGTCCAGGTTTCGGCACCATAAAGCAGGACGGGAAGGATGAGGGCTTTGTAGAGAGTAATTTTTGTTCGTCGAGAGAGGGCTCTGCTTCT
This sequence comes from Clusia tigrina, assembly GCA_920105625.2. Taxonomy (NCBI): domain Eukaryota; kingdom Metazoa; phylum Arthropoda; class Insecta; order Diptera; family Clusiidae; genus Clusia; species Clusia tigrina. The sequence continues at coordinate 125,757,411 of OV050032.1, read as the reverse complement.
CAATTGCCTACTGAGCCCAAAGTAACACCTGTTGGCAAGAGTGATTCTTCGCTTGATCTCCTTGCTGACATCGTTCGTGGTGTTGATGCTGGTTCCCAGATAAACGAAATCCTTTACAACTTCAAAGTTGTAGTCGCCAACAGTGACGTGGTGTCCAAGACGCTGAGACTCTTTGTGTGTTGACACCAAGTACTTCGTTTTGTCCTCGTTTACCGCTAAACCCACTCGTCTCGCTTCTCTCTCCAAGCCGGAAAATGCAGCACTCACGGCGCGGCTGTTATGGCCAATGACGTCAATATCATCAGCATACGCCAGTAACATGACACCCTTGTGGAAGATAGTGCCTGTGCGATTTAGACCTGCTGCACGTACGATTTTTTCCAACATTAGATTGAAGAAAACACACGATAAGAAGTCACCTTGTCTGAATCCTCGCTCAGTAACAAACGGCTCGGACAAGTCATTACCGATTTTAACTGAGCCAGTGGTGGTGCTTAGCGTCATTTTGCACAGCCGAATTAGCTTAGCAGGGACGCCAAATTCAGACATAGCGGCGTATAGTTGACTCCTTACGGTGCTGTCGAATGCGGCTTTGAAATCGACGAAAAGGTGGTGTATGTCAATCTGCTTCTCTAGGGTTTTCTCCAGGATTTGGCGTAGTGTGAACATTTGGTCAATGGTGCCTTTACCAGGTCTGAAGCCACACTGATAAGGCCCAATCAGTTCATTGGCGATGGGCTTCAGCCTTTCACAGAGTACGCTCGACAGGGCCTTATATGCGATGTTCAGAAGGCTGATCCCGCGGTAGTTAGCACAGATTGCCGGATCACCCTTCTTGTGGATTGGGCAGAGCACACTTAAGTTCCAGTTGCTAGGCATGCATTCCTCCGACCATATTTTGCAGATGAGCTGGTGCATGCGTTTCGTGAGCTCATCGCCGCCAGCCTTGAATAGCTCCGCTGGTATACCATCAGCTCCGGCGGCTTTGTTGTTTTTGAGCCGCCTAATAACTAGCAAGACCTCGTCATAGTCGGGGGGCGCTACTTCATGTTCGTCGTCAGCAACTGTGGGGTCGGGTTCATCTTCATTTGCTATCATTAGCGCTGTCGCCATTCAGCAGCTTCGAGAAGTGTTCCCTCCATAACGTGAGTACGCTCTGGACATCCGTCACTAAATTCCCGTTTTCGTCTTTGCAGGAATTGGAATATTTCAATAAACCTACTAACCTCCATACTCGTAGGAACACATGGACAAACAATTAAAAATTTAAAAAACCTAGCGGGAGATTACGTCACAACTGGCGAATCGGGTGGAGGAATACCCCCACGATACCGACCACTAGATGAAAAGGTCTTAGAAACAGACGGAAACGAGGACTTGTTCCGTCGGTGTCCACAGGGGCAAAAACGTAGATCGGAAGGGAAAGCTGCCTGTACCAAGTGGCAAAAGAGAAGGAGAACAAACGGACTCCGGGATTCTAGTACCGCAGGGACCATCAGAATGGACGTCGTATCCAAGAAGTTTCACGAGCAGGTTCTCAAAAGAGAACATCTCGGTGCAACTGAAGAAGCACTCGTGGACGCCTTAGCCAAGTGCTGGAAAACGACGATCGCTTCCCAAGAAATATACTTTCGCTCAGGACATATAGTGGTGAATTGCCTCGGCAAAGAAACTGCGGAGTGGCTGCAGGAAGTAGTCCCTAAACTACGTGGCTGTAAGGCAGTGGACCTGAGGACGTACCAGGATGACAACTTACCAGGTATACACTTAATGACGGCCTACTTGAGCAGGGTTTCATGGAGGGACGACAGCACGCTCCTAGATATCCTCGCGACTCAGAACGGGGAGGATAATCAGGAGCATTGAGGAAAAGAACGGCAAGCTGCTGACGATACCAATCGACGACAGATCCCTAGCATCAATAAAGAAGCGCGACTGCTTTCTGCACTACAGGATTGGTCGTGTGCCTGTACTCCTTCTGGCAGCATGGTACCACAAATTATACTTAAGGATGTCGCAACCAAGGTGGCCGATGAGATGGCGGTGTCTACTATCACCGAAGTAATCAGTCATCTACCTCACGAACTTGAGGGCGATGAGGAGGGTTTAGTCCAGATACAAATGGAAACCAAATGTATATCTATGGTCTGACAGAGGAGAACGAACCTATGCAATACAACGAATGAATAACACCAGGGTAGCACAAATAAACCTGCACCATGCTAAGGCCGCATCTGCGGTGATTGCGAGATACTTTACCAAACAACAACTTGGACTGGTGCTGGTCAAGGGCCTGACAGGGAAAGACATACGAGAAACGACGATATTCGATCTAATTGCCCAAGGGCTTGTATCATCCTACGAAGTACCTCTAAGTTTCTATGTCTTTCAGGATACCTCTCCGGAGACTTACTCGCTCTTCAGGTATCCGTATCCCTCAATGGAAGAACGAAGGAACTAGTGGTAGCATCAGCATACTTCCCAGGTGATGAACCCTGCGCTCCTCCGGACGCTGTTATTAGTCTGGTGGGGTAATGCAACTCTAAAGGACTGCCACTGCTGATTCGATGTAACCCCACAACTAACATTTGTAACCAGAACTAGAGAGGAGGTACTCGATTTAACAATGGGGAACTCTTACTTGAAGGGTTTAGTCAAAAACTGGACTGTGTCTGATGAGCCTTCAATGTCCGATCACCGAATTTTCACGTTCGACTTTGGGGCCCATCAGCCTAGAGTCATTAGCACAAGAACTCCCAGGAAAACAAACTGGCAGTCCTTTTCTAGGAACCTAATGCACAATATCAACCAGGCAAATCTGGGCAAGTCCGTATGGAACTCACTCGAACTTGAAATAGCGGTTGAGGAACTTTAAAAAGTTATAATAAACTTCCCTTACGTTAGCTAGTCGCCTTGTAGCGGTGTACTGCGAGCTGGAACATGGCATATGAAAGACGGTGACGTGGTCCAGTATAGAAACTAAGACCTACCTTCAACACCAGGTTGAAAGTAGTCTTCTACGATTCCTGCTTAGTCGTTAAGGCTAGATCCTACTGGCCCATATCGAACGTCTCGTTGAGACCGCCGGATCATTTGCGTGAAAAATTTTAAAAAACTATATGAAAATAAAATTGTATATGAAAATATGCACTGCACACCTTCAAATTTGCAAAATGTGGCTACAAAGAGCCAACAGCCACCATTGGTCGAGGGGTCCCATATATATCCCATGGAAATGCCACTTAGCCAGGAGTCGGCTGGGATGTCTATCTCCTCGGAACAAGAGAGAAATCTTCTTGAACCTGCTCCAGAGAAGAAGACCCGAAAACATAGGGTGAAACTCTCCGGCGCTGGACGTAAAAGGTTTAAGGCTTTGCTTGCCAGAGGGATATCGCTGGAAACAGCTCAGTCCTTGACAACAAATCCTGCCAACGTATCTGCGCGAATGACCGCTAAAAGATCCCGATCGGGTGACTCCACGCCGACAACCAACTCCAGGCCGACAAAGGGGTTTACATCAGAGGGCAACAAAAATATTGAGAAACTATCAACATTGTCCCCAGCTGTCCCGCCGGCTTGAGGTGACATGAAGCAGGTGGAGACCTCACTTGGGGGCGAACCTGGTTCCAGAAAGAAGCAGTGGCTTCTGAAAGACATAGTTTGCGGGGAGCTCCCTTGGATGTTCCCTCTTCAATGCGTACTCTAGCAGACAGTCTGCTCTAAAGGTCGGGGTTATACCTAGCAGGAGGGAATAAGGTCCACTGAAGAAATTGGCAAGGTGCAGAGATGCATCGTCTATAATATGTTCGAGTCCCGTGGGGCCCCAGTAATGTCTCATTGTGTAGTTGGAAGCCTGGATGGTTGACGATCAACTATCTGGACGATGAAACCGTAGCCTGGCCGGAGAAAATGATACTAGCAATGAAGCTATGGGAGGTGGCTGAATTGAAGTACCTTGAAGAAGAATTCGGGCATTAGTGTCAATGAGTGGTGGGTACTCCATCGTCTTCAAAAAGGCGACCATGTCGAGCTGGAAACTGCTCTGGACCCCATTTCGTCTGAGAGGCGAGAAACTGGGCAACAAGGTATATTATGGCTTTGGCAGAGACCAGCTTAGACCCAGACTGAAGGGGAACATGATAAAGACTGCTGATGTTGGTGAAGAGCAACCAACAGCATCTATTGCGGCGTGTAAACAAAGTAGCCAGAAACCGATACCCAAAATTGTAAAGCCATCACCAAGTGTGGAGAGAGGCAACTCCTGTGCCCAACGCCCCTCTGCTCTCTCTGGTAGGCTCAGAAAATTGGAATGAGAAGACCCGGAGGCTGTGGAAACTTTGCGGATCATGAAGGGTGGTAAAATCCGCAAGGATCGGTCTGGAAAATAATGTTCCAGGCCCCACCACAAACGCAAAAATCGACTTGGGGACAGCTTCATTGTCTCCAAATCAATCTCCATTGGGCTATAGCAGTTTCATATAGGCTCAGTGCCTTGGTGGAACACCAGTGTCTGAACTTAGTGGCCATTCAAGAACCTTGGGCCACAAATGGGCTCATAAATGGCCTGCAGACAAAAACATGTAAGTTGATCTACGACAGTAGTGTTGACCGATCGAGGGCAACGATGAGCTTTCAGAGCTCCTACAACGTGATCTGGTGGTACTACAGGCAAAAGTGCCTAATGCCAAAGGGAAGAGAACAATAGTCCTGGCCTCCATGTACTTACCTGGCGACACAGAGGACGCGGTATCACGTGAGCTCCAGCAGCTTATGGAATACTGTCGCACTCGTAACTTACAGTGGGTGATGTGCTGCGATGGAAACGCGCACCACACGGTATTATTGTGAGTGAAGCTCCGCTAACTCACGACGTGGCCTACCCAAAATAATGTTGATAATATGTAACCACCTACGTTTAGTATTAAGTATCACAAGCATACCTTTAGGGTACTCAGTTAGGTGAAAACAAAAGTGCGTGGTCAACGTTCCGTTCATGTGGGCCACGGTTAACTAAGTAGCGCAGCCACCTGCTAGTAAAACGTAACTGGGACAACCTCAAAAGAAGGGCATCGAATAGGAAATAAGTCAAAAGATGAAAATTAGTATATAATACTGATCTTTGTTGAATAAAGAGAGCAGATTGCATTAGAGCAGATTGCATTCAAGCACGGAAAATCCACCACGGCGTATTCAATTTGGTAGTTGGTGCGAAGGCAGCATACTGACGGAAGAACAACACTAAAGTAAGTACTACATTTTGGCGCTGCCGCTCTTTAAGGCCCGCATAAGGAGCTTTGGGAGAGCAACACAAGGATTTTATGAAAGGAGGTTCAGGAGTCTACTAAAGGAATCATTAATAGGTAAGAATATTTGTAATCAAAATTTTTTTTTGTATGACTGGTGCAGTGACAGCAGCACAGTCAAGTAACGGTGACCACGGCAAACTCTGCTGTCACCATTCTGTGGACCTCTGTATTTTGTTTTGCATCCGAGCCTTCGCTAGACGGCTATGGAGCAAAATAAAATACAGAAGTCCGGCGGTGGAGCCTATCCGCGTTAGAATTGGGGAACAACATATCATAGGGAACACGCAGGCTATACCCACTCCTTTTACGGGGGGCAGAGAATTCTACAGTATAGTATCGAGTACGCCCGGAAGAATTGATGGCCTGGGGGTCAGTGAAGGTAGATTCAGGGATCAGGGTAGTAAAGGAAGGAGGTTTCAACAGAAGATGCCTCTGTGTTCATTTTGCACATAAGCCGGGCCATACGAGGGATGAATGTTTTCCAAGAAAGAACACGCCATATTGTAAGGAGTGTCAAACGCATGGGCACGAGTCGAGCTTCAGTTGCACTGGAGGAAAAAGTCCAGCAACCGGCAGCATGGCGCCCGAGGGTGCCTGGAAGTAACGCCGTAGCTAGTCGGTTTGCCGGAAATCCGAATGGCAACGTTCGATCTCCAGCTCGGCAAGTAGCGGGGGTAAACGCTAAGAGTAGACCTAATGAGAGTAGTCCCGGGCAGGGGTTGAGGTGCTACACATGCGGTCCCGTGGAGCATCGAGCGGTAGAATGCGGGGATGGACAGTCGGAATGGAGCCGGGGAAACTTCCAGCGGCCCAGTCAAGGCAAGTAGACTAGAAAGCCGAGAAAAAGAAAGAAAATTTTAGGCCAGGAGCAGTGGGAGAAATTTCTCGCATGCCCTGTAGTGTGATGAAGGTTACCAGGAAGAAGGACGGACTTGAGGTCTCTCGGAGCATTGTTGTCGATTGCGTCGTAGTCTGGTTAGCAGTGGTGGTAATGGCATTTGAGTTGTGGTTGAGTAAGGCCAGGGAGTGGGGCCTAGTGGGTGTAGATGCAGTGCAGATCTAGGGTTAAGTTGGCTAGGTTATCCTCTAAAGAGCGTAGGGACATGAAGAATAAGTGCAATTCGTGGTTCAACAAAGGGACGTTGTTTTATTATGAGCAGGACGAGTGATACATACGTCGAGATACCCTGCAAGGAGGCAGCTGGCGGTAAATTAGTGCTGCTAGTAGATTTGGAGGCGGACATCAGCCTCGTAAAAACCAGTGTTTTATGAGGTCGATAGGACAGATGTGAGGACTCTTCACGGTGCTTTTGGTGGATGCATCGGAACGTTGGTGTCAGTGAGGATAAGCCACAGTAATGTTAAGGTCGTGGACTTTAGGATGCATGTAATTACTTTGGAGAAGGAAGGCATTCCGGCCGATGGAATAATCGCGCGGGACAACCTTTGGAATCGCACCATTTTAGATGCATTGGAAAATGACTCTTTTTTTATAAGAATGGGCGTAAGGTTCTGACTCTACCCCTTATAGCATGGCAGGGAGGAGAAATTAATAAAAGTAGAAGTAGTAGCACGGAGGTGGTAGGCGCAAGGTCGTTAAAGGTAGTCACGTTCCGTGCAAATATGAAGTTACCAACTGTTGTTTTGCACAAGCATGGAATAATCGGTAACGCACGTTAATAGAGGCAGTGTATATGCTAGCGTGCTGAATGCCACTGAGTATGACTTCTGTATAGATAGGGATTATAGGTCTAATTTTACAAATTACGACAATTTTAAGGAACCGATCAGGGTATTGGTTAATCAGGTTAATCAAGTAGACGTAAGGAAAAGAATAGAGAAAGTGCTGGAGTCAGTGAAGTTAGACCCAAGAATAAATTCGGGGGATACATAGAAAATATATGTGCGTCATTTCATGACTTATTTTTACTGGAAGGAGACCAATAATAGCGGATCAGCTATCTATTAACCACAAACAGTACAGGTTGCCACAGGCACATAAGGATGAGGTAAACAGACAGGCCCATGTTGGACGACAGCATCATTTCACCGAGTACCTCACCCTGCAGAGGCTGTGGGGATGAGGAGGAGGAGGATACTGTGGAACATCTCTTCTGTAGGTGCCCCGATCTGGCTAGAAGCAGAGCGGGCTCTTTACGCTTTAAACTTTCTTACAGAAGTGTATGGCGTGAAGGTCAAACAAATTCTGCGCTTTATTAGGGCTTCGAAATGGTTCGAAGAGTGCGTTGTTATCGGAGGTGCGTTGTTACGCGGTGGTATCACAAGGGAACCATGGTGGTCTGAGTAAGCTGGTCCTTGGGCCGGCTGCCACGATAACCTAACCTAACCTAACGGCGCCCTGGAATTCACCAGTTATTTTGGTACCGAAAAAGGAAAGTAATCCGGCTCAGAAGAATTGGATAATGGTCGTTGACTTCAGGAAGTTGAACGACGCCACTATCAAGCAAGTGTTCCCAATTCCAAGGATAGTAGAGATCCTGGATCAGTTGGGGCACAATATATATTTTTCTACACTTGATTTAGCGAGTGACTAACATCAAGTTTTGGTGGATACCCGAGACAAGCAGAAGACCGCGTTCAGCACCGGTCTAGCGCACTACAAGTTTAATAGGATGCCGTTTGGTTTAACAGGAGCACCTATAACATTCCAGCGGCTCATGAACCACGTCCTAACGGGTTTGCAAGGATTATATTATTTTGTGTATCTCGATGACATAGTAATTTATGGAAAAAACTTGCAGCAGCATTCGCAACGCTTGTGCAAGGTACTCCAGAAATTATGAGAAGACAATCTGAAATTCAACACGGGAAAGTGTCAATTTTTGCGAAGAAAGGTAGTTTACCTAGGCCACCGTTGCTCAGAGGCAGGAGTACTGCTCGACCCCCAGAAGGTGGAGTGTGTCAAGAATTTAGCTGTTCCAAGGAATAAGAAAGAAGTACAAGCATTTTTGGAGTTAGTGAACCACTATAGAAAGTTCGTAGGTTTGGCTGGGATTGTATTGCCAATTAACGGAATACGGAAGGACGCAACATTTGAATCGTCAGAGAGCTGTCAGAAGGCGTTTGAAAAGCTAAAAGAAATAATTAGCTCGCCGCCAATTTTGGCGTACCCTGATTTTGAAAAAACTTTTTTGTTGACCACCGATGCTAGTAATGAAGCATTAGGAGCGGTGCTGTCACAAGGCAATAGAGTTTGCTAGCAGGGCGTTAAGTGATGCTGAAAAAAGGTATTCCACTATAGAGAAGGAGTTTCTAGCCATCGCTTGGGCTACCAAAAAATTCAGGACTTATCTGCTAGGGCGTCCGTTTAAAATTTTCACTGACCAGCTATTGCGTGGCATAGCGAATTTGAAAGACCAAACCTCGTGGTTGGCCAGGTTCAGGTATAAGTTGTCTGAGTATGATTTGGAAATGATCTATAAGCCTGGGAAAACAAATTTGAATGCCGATGACAAGAGGGTAAAAGTGATGCGACACTGATGTGAGTAATACGGGTGGCGGTGCCAATGAACCAGCCAGTAGAGTGGAATGGCTGGAGGATGAAAAGGATATCCAGGCAGTGTTAAAGGGGTTTCATGATTCAACTCTAGGTGGACACCAGAAGTTCTGCAAAATCCATTACAGAATTAGTGTACGGATGGAAAGGTATGCTCAGGAATATAAAGAAATATATCAGGATTTATATGGACATTCCAGGAATCCTTCTAGAAATGGTTTCGGGAAATAAATACATTCTAACGTTTCACGATGATTTTTCTAAATACATGGCGTGAGTGGCTATACCCGATGCTGAAGCAAGTATGGTAGCCAAGGCATTTTTTTTATGAGATAATAGCACCTTATAATATACCCAAAGTGTTGGTGACCGACAATGGGTCAAATTTCGTGTCCAAGTTCTTTTCTGAAACTTGTGAAATGGTTGGAGTCTAAAAATTTCATATTACGTCATACCATCCGCAGGCTAATGTATGCCTAAAACGTAAGTGCACGCCGGTTTACAATACAGAAGACTCGTCTAAGATACCAGCTACAATGGGCGCGCGAACTTGTTAGGGAAAACCAAGAAAATATTGGGAGGCGATCTTCCAATAAGACTCTTAACCCAGTGGTTCTCCATGTGGGTGACAGGGTGCTTATTAAGAATTAGGCTAGAAGGAATAAGTTTTCCCTGTGTGGATAGGGCCGTATTTGGTAACAGAGGTCCGCAGTCCAGTTACCACGGTGGTAACAATTAAGGGAAAGAGGAAAAAGCTTCACAACAATTTATTGAAGGTATTTCATTCAAGACCACAGTGACGAATATACACGTGTTTAAGATTAAAAAGTTCGACCGTGGTGCTTCAAACGACGTGTATAAAATTGTGACAGGTGACGAACCATGGATATATGCATATGAACCGTGTGGGTATTCCAAGACGATCTAAATCTAACAAAAGTTGTTCGTGGAAGAAGCACAGCGAAGCAAATGGTCGCCTGTTTCTTCGGCCGAATGGGTCATGTGGCCACTGGTCCGCTTGAGCAACGTAGGACGGTTAATTCTGAGTGGTACACGACCATTTGTTTGCCGGAAATCTTCGGAGAAATTCGTAAAACCAACCGCCAAAGAAGAATCATTCTCCATCATGACAATGCGAGCTTTCACATATCTCGTCAAACAGGTGAACTTTTGAGCAGTCAAAACACCGAATTGATGACTCATCCTCCATACAGTCCTGATTTGGCACCCAAAGACTTCTTCTTGTTCCCGAATATCAAAGGTAAACTGCGTGGTCAACGATTTACGAGCGCCGAAGAAGCAGTTGAAGCGTTCAAAAACCATGTTTTGGAGGTGTCTCAAGAGGAATGGAAAAACTGCTATGACAAATGGATTGACCGAACGCAAAAGTGTATTGATCATTAAGGGGAATATTTTGAAAAACAATAAAGCCATTTTCGTTTAAAAATGTTTCTTATTATTTGCTATTCCCGAAATATAAATAGTACGCCTCGTACGATCGTTAATAATATAAATAATATTTTGTGTGCAAATCAGCACAAATGCATTGGTTTGAGCGTGGAATCGGACACCACGGTTGCGTTTGTAGCGTAAATAAAATAATTTAAATTAAGTCAGACAAAAAACAAAAAAAAATATAATGAGGCTAGGTCGCAAAATCTAATTAATGGGAATAGCTTCTTTTTTTTTTTTTTTGTCGGAACAATCTAGTTAGCGCAGCACTCAGACATAGTATATATCCATTGTACTGCACTTAAGGTTCCCTTTTACTCGGCTTTAAATGTACCCGACCTCCGAAGAAATAGAAGTAGATCCTGTGGTGTCAAGGATAGCTTAATGGGTTAGTGAGTAAAAATTATTTTAATTGGATTAAAGGTTTTTAAAAAATGCAAGCCAGAAATATAAAAGAAAGAAATTTTAGTCACGAGCCGTAGTACGTGCCGTAAATGAATGGACCGACGAAATTATGAGTTAGCACCTCCAAGTGGTGATGACTGGTAACGACGGTACCTGGATCTGGTTTCTGGGTGCGGTTGGCTAGCTTAAGCGAAAACTCTCCAATCCGGGGTGTCATGCGACCCGTGCCCATCGGATGGCTTGCAGCCTGGGAGTATACCGGCTATATTTCTACGGAGCCTTCCTGATATCAGGCCGCCTAGGGAAGTAACGGTGGCCTTATTGCGGTATGGGGCGCTACCATGACGGACTTCCTTTTCCCCTTCTTTTGACTAGGTCACCGTGCTAGTACTTAGGTGCAATGCACAGCCCTCGTCGAAGGGCAGCTTACCGTACGAAACAGATGAACAATGTATAAAAAAAATTTGGTCTCGGACAAAAAAAAAACCGAGAAAACAAACATGGTAACAGACAAGGAAACGGAAAAGGAAATGCACAAGGACAAACGGGGAAATGACGGCTGGAGGGAGTTGGGGACTTCCTCTGAGGACGAACTCCTGGCTTCAAGCCAGGAAACAATAGTTGCATCGGTAAAGGAAGATGCTGTGGGACACAGTACACCTAAACCTACCAGGGCCAAGGCCAAAATAAACTCGCTAAACCCAGGGAACCGTTTAGGCATAAGCAGTATCAGAGGCCATTGCTATACTCGGTACGATTAGCAAAAATGAAGCAGCAGGTACTGTTCATGCCAAAGACGCAAAGGATAGGGTTCGGTTTCAGAAGGTCGTCGCCGAGTACTTGGTGTACAAATCGACACTTCCTGAAGCCGTAGCGACAAAAAGAAACCGGTCAACACAGGACACGTCTGACCGTGCTTCTAAAAAAGCCCAGGTTATAACGGACAGTGTAGGAAATAAAAAGAGGGGCTATAGCGATGTGGTCCGGGACCACCTGCAGGTAGCGCTAGTTGACGTGGACACAAACCGTGGTAGGGAAGCCCTGGATAAATGGGGGGAGATTGAGGCCAGGTTGACAAAAATTGTCATGGATGACCTGACAGCAGACCCGAAGGTGCCTCTCCCGGGCTTCGACTCGTCCGAAATTGTCCGGGGGTACAGAGTGGTCAAGTGTGATGACCAATATTCAAAAGACTTTCTGAAAGGCTGCATCTCCAAACTTGGTGATGTAGAAGATAACTTGAGGATCAAGCTCATCCCGGCCAGTCAGATACCAAGAAGGTATAGAGTACGCATTTGGCTGCCCAACGTGACACTCGACAAGGACAAAATAGTCCCCTATCTGCAGGCCCATAACCCTAAAGTACCGATGACCGACTGGCGGGTCATCAAGGCGGAGGCTCCGCAAAAAATAGTATCTCTTTCCTCTTAGTGATAAATGAGGAAAGTATAGAACCCTTGGAGAAGGTGGGCAACAAACTCCGCTTCGGCATACGGCACGCGAGGATGAAAATTTTTCGCTCCTCCAATCCGGAAGAGGAGGAGGTGGCTGAAGCCGAAAAGTTGTTGGACGACGTAAGGCTAGACGACCAAGAACCACCCAAACACTATCTAAATGGGATTGATTCAGGTCAACCTCCAACACTCCAAGTTGGCAACGGACAACCTTTCCGTCTTCCTGTCAGTGGAAGACGTGGACATCGCCATCGTCCAGGAGCCATGGGGCTCCGAAGGAGCGACTACATCCTGTTCTATAATAGAACAGAGGGTAAGCCTAGGGCTTGTATAGTCGCGAAAAGATACCTTAATATGTTTATCTTACCTCATCATAGCACTAGCGACACCACGGTGGTTGAGCTGGAAGCAGCTGAAGGAGCCAGGTTGAAAATGGTATCGGCCTATATGGCACATGACAGACCCGCTCCCCCTGACGAGATCCGGAGGGTGGTGGCTGACGAAACATCCTCTGTACTAATAGGATGCGATGCCAATGCGAGGCACACCCTATGGGGTAGTACAGAAACCAATGAACAGGGTGAGTAACTTTATGATTTTATTATTAGTACAAACCTGGTAGTATGTAACAGGGGTAATACTCCTACTTTCTCCTTCCCAAGTACCGACGGTTTCAAAGGTTGGGAGGAGGTCTTAGACGTTACACTACTCACAGATAATAACCAAATAAGGGTGGAAAAATGAAGGGTATCCAACGAAAGATCTTTCTCTGATCACTAATGAACACCTTTCGACTAAAGCAATCGGGCTGAGGCACCTCAACCATACCGAAACCCTAAACGAACTAACTGAAAGTGGTTTGCCGGTATAGTCCGTAAGAAGATGGGTAGGGCCGATATTTTATCGGAGGGAGAGGTGGAAGAAAAGATTGGGCGGTTAGGAGGCGTGATGGGAGCAGCTTTCAAAACCACTTGTCCAGTTAGATATTCAAAAAAATTATTTCCACCTTGGTGGAACGATGATCTGTCGCACCTCAGGGCTGAAGTACGAAAGAAGTTTCATTCTAGATATTCTTTGGGAAATTGGCAAGGGTCTATAGCCTAAAGAAATACAGGTCTATAGCCTAAAGAAATACAAAAAAGCAATCAGGAATTCCAAAAACCAAGGGTGGAGGGAGTTCTGCTCCTATATCGAAACTACCAAGGAGTCAGCAAGGCTACGTAAGATTCTGTCAAAAGAACACACAAACCCATCTTTTATTAAAAGACCGGACGGAACCTGGACAACGTGTTCGAAAGATACACTTCATCTATTCCTAGATACGCACTTTCCGGGGTGCATGGATCTAGGGTCTAACCCTGAGCACCCCAGAAGGAGGGGTACCGGGGTCAACACCGAAATAATTACTAACGAGAAGCTGGCATGGGCCATTAAAATTTTGCTCCCTATACATCGCCTGGACTTGATGGGATAATTCCAATGATGCTGAAGGTCAAGCAGGATTTGCATGGCTGGAGGTTTTTAAAGCCTGTCTTGCTCTTAACTACGTTCCGGCAAGCTGGAGGCGAGCAAAGGTCATGTTCATTCCCAAGGCAGGAAAAAGGGGGTCATGAATCGGCAAATGATTTTCGTCCAATAAGTCTTACGTCCGTCGTTCTCAAGACCTTCGAAAGGTTACTTGACCTCCACATTCGGATGGAAGCTGAGAGTAGACTTTCTGATGCCCAACACGCTTACCTGAAAGGGAGGTCTACAGACACGGCCCTTCATGAGGTAATGAGGACAGTGGAACGCCACTTAGAACATAAACAGTATACAATGGCCTCATTTGTGAATATAGAAGGTGATTTTAATAATATCCATATAAGAGCGATACAGACATCACTGGGAAATCTTGGAGTTGAGGAAGATATGCGGAAGTGGGTTACCACAATGCTTCAATCAAGAGTGGTAAGTACGGAGCCTGGAAGCAGCCGCCTAAATAAATAGTGAGAAGAGGTACTCCACAGGGAGGGGTACTATCTCCCTTTCTCTGGATATGTGCCATGGATGGCATTCTCAAAGAACTCAACGAAGGAGGAAGAAAAGTGGTCATCCGTATCCGGATGACGTGGTAATAATGGCATCAGGGATGTGCCCTGATGTGATTGATGATATCCTTCAGAGGACGCTGAAGAGACTAACTGCATGGTGCACGGGACGTGGACTTAGCATTAATCCCAGCAAAACTGAACTGATGCTATTTACCGCGCGTACCAAAATACCCACCTTTAAGCTACCCCAATTAAATAGTATTACATTACTCTTATCTTCTAGTGTCAGGTACCTGGGTGTTATCCTGGACTCGAAACTAAATTGGAGGGTCAATACGGGGCACAGAATATGCAAAGCAGGATTTGCACTTTACTCATGCAAAAAGATGATTGGTAGGAAGTGGGGCCTTCGACCAAAGTTAATGTTGTCGATGTACAAAATGGTTGTGCGTCCAATCTTATACGGAGCCTTGGTATGGTGGAAGGCCCTAGGGAGCAAATACAACATCACCAAACTAGGCAGAATACAGAGAACAGCATGTGCAGCAACAGTAGGAGCAATTAAGTCATGCTCTACGCAGGCCCTAAAAATGCTGAAGTATCTGCTGCCCATAGACTTTTTTATCATGAATACCGCAACTCTAAGCGCTCTTAGTTAAAGAGAAATAGGCTGCTGGAAGGATAGACCGAACCGTCACGAAAGTATACTATCACAAACACAAAGAATGTAAGAGTCAGGTACGGACTACAAAGCACCTACTATGATTTTTGGAAAAAAACTTAATGGTACTAACTCGGCGGTTCACCGTTACTTTGGTATGGGTGCCGGGGCATAGGAATATCAATGGAAATGAGAGGTCCGCCGATGAGTTGTCCCGAAGAGGATCCGCTCTTGATGAACGGGAGGCGGAGCCAATCAGAGTCCCAATTGGGTCAATTAGGAGCTGTATAAATAAGGCATTCTTTGCAAAGGCAACCAACCGATGGAGGAGGATGGAATCTTGTAAGATCAGTAGAGCACTCTGGCCGGAATACAACAAAAATAAATCCACAGAGTTAATAAACAGAGGCAAACGTGATGCAGCCAGGCTTACAGCAGTCATCACAGGCCACTGGCCCATTGGGGAGCAGGCGGCTAAAATGGGCATCACTTACAACACCAGCTGCCACAGCTGCGGAAACACAGAGGAAAAGGAAACCATAGAACACTTCTCTGTGCCTGCCCGGCTCTATCCGGAAGAAGATGGAAAACACTGGGCAAACCGAGATTCCACAACATTAGGGAGATCGCGAATTGCAAGATAGGGGAAATTCATGCGTTCATAAACCTCTCAAACTGTCTATAAGCTTTAGTCGACCGAGATTTTTAACAGGACATCTCTATAACAAACCAAAAGAGTGGTACCAAAACGGCGCTATTGCGCTAATTGGATGTGGGTACATCACCACTTAAACCAATCAACGGTTTGGGGCAGGAATTTGTATATGTATTATGTATGTACATAGTTAAGTTTAAGCAATATAAAATGGTAATAATACACTTAGATTACGTAGCTAATAAATTATAAAATCTGACAGGGTACTGTTGTTGGCATCACTGACATGGATATTCGCAGATTGGAAGAAGCAGAGCCCAATTGGAGGTCGTATGAATTGACGACACAGCGGATTTTTTTGAGGACGTGGGGAAGGCGTGGTTCTATACTGAGGAGTGGACCATTCTGACCAAGTTTTCACCAATCAATTTGGGCAATTTTCTCGATACAACGGAAAAATGTCTTCAGGAGGCAGAGAATTTTTGCACGACGGCCAGGCAGAATCCAGACGCAGTGGCAGCCTAGACTTCATGCCGAACGTACGAAGTGCTGAAGCAGCAGATTATTGTGATGGCCAGTAACTATGAGAAGATAGCTAAGCCTCTATTGGAATTAGTAAAAGAAGTCGGCGAGCGAGCTGCAAGAGTCACTAAATTTTACAATTAACGGCAAGATATCGAAATTGGAAGTCACTGTACACCTTTTGGAGATTCAGGTGGCGGTTAACGCGTATTTAATAGAGATACAAGGGCAGCAGACTACCGAACTGGCCATATTATACGACATACTACGCGGGGTTCTTCACCCATTTGTCCTGAGAGAGGAAAAGTTGGAGGAAATGATGGGGAAATTAACCATCGAAGGAAGACCAATTTGGTTCCTGTTGCAATCTTATGACGTACACCGAGCGACAAAAGTGAGGGCATTCCCTGCTGGGAACACCCTAGGAGTAGCAATCAGAATACCACTTCCGGAACGGATGAGCTACACCATGCTAAAGGCGTACCCAGTGTCTAATGTCTATAAGAGATGGTTTGGGTATGGTGGTCAAAATTAAGTTTGACTAAGTAGCGGAGTCTAAGGACCGCTAGGCCTATCCTCCACCGACAAAGCAGCTTGCCTGCTGCTTGACGGTTTAGGAAAGGGTGAAAAGGAAAGTGGTTTCCTTTGCAGACAGCCTAGCCAAGTAATGACAAGCAAAAACTTGGATTGTGAGGTGTAGATGTTACAGAGGCGACCAGGACAACATGGCGCGTGTGATCAGAGAGTAGTGCCTGCAGGACTGGGGTTACTAGTAAAGACGGAGAAGGTGAACAGATGGCTGCACAAATTTCGAAGCCAACACAATTCGAGGGGTCCTGCGACAATTGGACCGAACCCGTAATATTGTCGGAACTCAGGTTTCTCACGCTCCAGAACAACTGCAACTTGGGAAATGATGAGATAATTTTACAATTCGTGAATGCACCGAGTACGCAGTACGATTTTAGATTCCGCCAGGTGAATCATGCGGAATTCCTGGACGATTTAAGAATGAGTTGGGAAGAGGTATTGAAGGCGGTTCCAGCGGTAAACGAGAGCCCAAGGTTAAGAGTAGCACACCACACAGAGTGGAATCCACAGAAGGTCATCGAAGTTTTAATGAATTGAGAGACAGGGGCGGGGGGCACTTTCCAAATACGAAATGTTAGGAAGACCAACTGGTCGATAATTAGAGCAAAATATTGCGTGCCTTAGTGAAAAAATAAGTAGCTCTCAGGAACTAGATCTTGAAGTTAACAAATGAAATAATATAATAATTGAGGCTTTTAGAAATAGTTGCAATCTAGTTATGAAGAAACGTTCTAGGAACATACCCTGGTTGAGTGGGGAGCTAAACATTTTGCGCAAAAAAGCCCGTCAACTCTTTAATAGAGTCAAGTCTAATGGTGACTGGGCTTCGTATAGAGTTGCCTTAGGGAGACTCTGGAAAAAGTACTGTGAGGAGATTGAAACGCTGCCAGCAGCTATCCAACTCCAGAAATCTCTTAATAAATATCACTTAAATGGCCTTTCTACACTCAAGAAGCCTGACGGAAATTTTACGGAGAGCCTGGAAGAGACGGGACCGCTTTTGTTAGACACTCACTTTCCAGGCTGTGCCTTTAGTGGAGAGGACAGTGAAACCATCGAGAATAATCGTTTCGTGATGCCTACACGGAGGGAACTCTCACTGGCTCGTAGAATCTTTACCGTTAAAAAAACAAAATGGGCTATCTCCACTTTTAGACCATTCAAATCCCCAGGTGTTGATAATATACAACCGTGCCTACTTCGGCAAGGTTTTGATGTATTGGCACCTGCGTTATCAAACATTTACAGGATAGGCCTGGAATTGGGTGTAGTGCCTAAACCTTGGACGAAGGCTAGGGTGGCTTTCATACCGAAAGCAGGCAAAAAGGCGGACCACACGCCAAAAGCCTTTTGGCCCATTAGCCTAACTTCATTCTTGCTAAAAGTTATGGGAAAAATTCTGGATCAATATATAAGGGAAACTTATCTTAAAGATTCGCCTCTTCATATTGAACAATATGCTTACCAATCAGACATCCATACATAGCTTAACGAGCAAAATTGAAAAGGCGTTTGAAGGTAAGGAAATAGCTCTCTGTACATCGGTTGACATTACGGGGCTTTTGATAATGCTACTTTCAGATCAATTGAGGAGGGGATGAACAGGTAAGGTATACAAAGACTGATCATAACATGGGTTCTCAATAAACTCTCAATGGCCTCGGATACGAAGTTCAGGGCTTTGCGGATGATTTGGTAATTATGGTCAGAGGCAAGTTTGACTCTACCATAACAGATCGCATGCAACTAGCTCTTGACATCACGCAAAATTGGTGTTAGGAGAAAGGACTATCGATAAATCTGAATAAGACAAACGAGGTACCCTTCCCCAAAAGAAGGAAACTGAATCTGGGGACCTTAAGTTTAGGGACCACGAACTTAGCAATGTCAAACGAAATGAAATATCTGAGAGTAATCCTAGATAGAACTCTAACTTGGAAAAACCACTATCATACATAATTAGTAAAGCCTTAAGTAAAGCCCTTTACCGTACGCCTGTCAGAGGCTGTACGGTAAAACATGGGGACTATGGCCAAAAATTATGCCGTGGTCATATAAAACAATAATATTACCAATGATATTTAATATGCTTATTTGGTATGGTGGCCAAAAATACATCAAACAAAGGCTCAGATGACTCTTAACAGGATGCATCGAATAGCCTGTTTGAGTGTGACGGGAGCAATGAGAACGTGCCCCCACACTAGCTTTGGGAATTATCACTGGACTGACTCCTCTACACCTTGTAGTAAAGAGATGGCAGCCAGCACAGCCCTAAGACTACCTAATCTAGCCCATCTTAAAGAAGGCAACCTAACGGGGCACGCAGATTCTGGACACTGTCTGTAATTCTCTGTGCCTCATGGTCTTCGACAAGATGGACAGAAAATTAGACTTCTCCAAACACCTCAAAGTAGTCACCAGTGACCGTTCAGCTTGGAGAAACAATGAAGTAACAATAAAACAGGATTCACAGTTGAGATATACAAATGGGGCCAAAATGGAAGATGGCAGTGCTGGAGCGGGAATTGTAGGGCCAAATTTCCAAAAGGCAATTGCAATATGAAAAACAGCTTCCATTTTTCAGGCGGAGGTCCACGCCTTAGAGTTATGTGCTACAGAATGTCTACGCAGGGGTACACGCCTTAGAGTTATGTGCTACAGAATGTCTACGCAGGGGTACACGCAGCACCAAAATATGCATACTCTCAGATAGCCAGGCAGATCTGAAATCATTAATAAACTTTTCATTCCAATCAAATCTGGTCTGGGAATGCTCTAAACTCCTCAATACTCTAGCAGCGAGAAACTCTGTTACGCTAAAGTGGGTACCGGGACATGAGGGACATGAAGCCAACGAAATAGCGGACTCTTTGGCAACAAGGGACGCAGGCACTACCTTCATAGGTCCAGAACCCTTCTGTGGGGTAACAGTAGCTTCACAAATAACTTGTTGTGCGAACAGGAAAAACGAAGTCTGCTGAACTACTGGGGAGTCCAAAAAGGCATGAGGCAGTCGAGACTACTCATTGATCCTAAACATATCAGGGTAGATGCTTCTTTAAACCTCAGCAGAAATGACATCAAACTCTATACTGAACTTTTAACAGGACATTGTAGACTAAATTACCATCTGAAAAAACTGGCGTGGTAGAAGACGATTCCTGCCGACTCTGTCAAGTGGAGCAGGAAACAGCAGAACATATTCTATGCACTTGCCCAGCGGTGGCAAGACGCAGACATAACTACCTAGGCAGTGGGTTCTTATCTCCAAATCACCTAGTTAAAATTAAGCCTACAGAAGCTACGAGATTTATAAACAGTCTAAGATTGTTGTAGTTGGGAATGAGGCTGCACAATAGAGCTCTTAGGTCGCGGTGTTCTTTTAGCCTGTTAAATAATAATAATAATAATAAACTCATATGAAGCTAGCTGCCCTATGAACAAAGTCAAATCCAGCAAGGCTTCGTCTTGGTGGACTGAGAAGCTTTCAAACCTCAGGTTAGATGTACGTAGACTATTTAACCGGGGTAAACGCATAGTGAAATAGAATAAATATACAGTGGTTCTCAATAACTACAACGAGGAAAATAGAAGTGCCGAACGTACAAGTTTCAGGAAATACTGTGAGGGTATCGCTGGAACTCTGGAAGCTAGCCGGCTACACAAAGCTCTAACAAAGGGAGACACCATCTATTCGCTTAATCTCACGAGGGATGATGGTAGCTTTACTGGAAAAGAGGAAGAAAAACTTATACGTCTTCTAAAAACTCACTTCCCAGGGTTCTTTGTATACAAATAATGTAATGGTACATTACACAGACTCAGAAAAAAGGACTGGAGCAAATGCCATATGTACTCGTGATCGGCTAAAATGGGCCATATACAGCTTAAACCCATTCAAGTGGATGGGAACTTTCCAGTCCTGCTATAAAATGGCATTGACTTCATCTTTCAGCCTTTACTAAAGATTATTAGGAGCAGTCTGACACTGGGGTAGCTACGGTAGTATTTATCCCGAAGGCTGGGGAAAGAGACCACTTTATCCCAAATCCTTCAAGCCAATCTGCCTAACCTCGTTCATCCTGAAAACCGCTGAAAAGGTCTGTGATAAATTCAATAGAACACAGATTCTTGCGCATGCACTTCTTCATCCGATCCAGCATGCATATTTTTTTAATGGGTTTCAGTATTACCTCACATATCAGGACATTATATTCCAGTATAAGGGCCAACCTTCGTCCAAGTAGCCAGAACAATGATCTAAACGTTAGACCAAGTTGTTTCCTTTGGAGAAGATGTGACAGCGCCACGTAAGGCGCCTATCCAGGTGCACCCCAAGGTATTTTACATGGTCTGCTTGTGGCAATTGACAGTTATTTAGTGTCACTGGAGAGAAAGAACCTGCATAAAGGGTAAAAGCAGTTTGCACTGATTTTATTGGATTTGCATTTATTCGACACTTGTCATAAGTCGATTAGAATCAGGATCACCTGCAAATACTTCAAAGCTAGGAGGGCGGATTGATATTAAAGCTACCTAGCGCTAGATGGCAGCACAAACACAAAAACTTTTTTTTTCTTAGAAATTGCGATCTTTCAAACGACAGCTGTTAAAATTTCACCCAAATTCATCGATTATTTTATTTGTTGTAGTCGTTTGAAGTAAGCAACTTTTGTGTTTCTTGAAAAATGGAAAAAAGCTAATTTCGTGGAGTGATTAAACACTATTATTTGAAAGGGACAACGGCGAAAGAAACAAAAGAAAAGCTCGATAAACATTACGGTGAGTCTGCTCCGTCAGATTACATGGTAAAATATTGGATTGCTGTATTTAAACGTGGATTAACAAGCACTCCAACAATACCATCAACAGGAAGGCCAAAAGAGGTGGTTACTGAAGAAAATATCAAGAAAATCCTCGATATCGTTATGAATGATCGCCCAGTCAAGTTGCGTGAGACTGTTGAAATGGGAAACATATCATATGAACGTGTGTTCAACATTTTGCATGAACATTTGCATATGAAAAAGCTATCGGCAAGATGGGTGCCGCGTTTGCTCAGTGTCGAACAAAAACGAGTTCGACAGACCACTTCACAGCGGTGTTTGGACATGATAAAGAGTAATCCTGTTGATTTTTGGCGTCGATTAATAACTGTTGATGAAACGTGGGTCCACCACTACACACCTGAAACCAAAAATCAATCGAAACAATGGGTGGAAGCTGGTGGCAGGCAGTGAAATCGGCTGGCAAGGTTATGGCCACTGTATTTTGGGATGCACACGGAATACTGCTCATCGATTATCTTGAAAAAGGATCCACAATCACAGGAAAGTATTATCGTGCATTATTGGATCAATTGATTGATGCAATCAAGGAAAAATTACCTCATTTAAAGAAGAAAAAATGCTCTTTCTTCAAGACAACGCACCGGTTCACACAGCATTAGATACGGTGCTAAAATTACGTAAAATACACTTTGAATTGGTTAATCATCCACCTTATAGTCCAGATTTAGCTCCTAGTGACTTTTTCCTGTTTCCAAACTTGAAAAAATGACTCGCAGGAAAAAGATTCATCTCAAACGAAGAAGTGATTACCGAAACTAACGCGTATTTTGAGGGGTTCCCGAAATCGTATTATTCAGATGGTATAAAAAAGTTGGAATATCGTCTTAGTAAGTGTGTCGAAGTAAAAGGAGAGGAGAAGGTTTTTGAAAAAAAAAATGTTTTTTTCCTACTTAGGTAGCTTCAATATCAATCCGCCCTCGTATCTCAGGGTTTTTATTGCTGACCATTGCAACAAACATCTACATAAACTGCGGTGTATATGGTATCAGTCAGAGGCAGATCAGCCGTGAATAGTGTGTAGAGCACAAGTCCCAAAACGCTCCCTTGTGGAACACCAGCTTGGATTGGGTAAATGGAAGTTACGTCGCTTTTAACTTTAACCATGAAGAATCTGCTCTTTAAGTAGGACTTTAATATGACAAAATAGTGATAGGTTAAATGCATTTTCATTTTTACAGCAAGCCTTGGTGCCACAGCTTGTCGAATGCATGGATGATATCCAGGTATGCGGCTGAACTGTATTCTTTGTTTTCTAGTGCATTCCGTGCAAATGCATATACTCGGTTTATTTATTCTATCGTAGCATGATACTTTCGGAATCCAAATTGATAGCAAGGTATAAGCTGTTTTGACTCGATGATTGGAAAGAGTCGCTTCAAAAGCAGTTTCTCAAAAACTTTAGATAGGAAAATAGGCTTTTTGGTCAATATGAGATAACCACTTCTGCTGGTTTCCCAGGTTTGGGAACAAGGATAATTTGAGCTACTTTCCATTGGATTGGGAAGTGGTCATATCGGATAATCGCATTGAATAATTGGGCAATGAATTTATAGCCGCAATCTGGTAGCTCCATCAAGATTCTCCCTCGTGATGAGGTCATATCCCAAAGCTTTTTGTCTTTTAGCATTTTGTTGATTTATGGAAATTTGGCATTGAATTAACGGGGAAAAATATAATAAAAAAAATAGCTAACATAAAATGTCGCATAAAAAATAAAATAGACATGAATAAAACAGGCATTAAAAAAATTTTTTTTAGAAACTTGGAAACTGATTTGTCGCAATTGCTTTGTGTTAATTCTAATCCCTCAACAAACAAACTTCCAGGTAAGTGTACCATTATCGAATTCAAATTTTGTTGTTGATTTCGCTCTTCGTTTATTTGTTTACAGTTCATCTCTCTCTTATAACCAACGATGACAACTGTACGTTTGATACATTAGAAACAAAAACAACAGCAACATCAGTAGCAAAACAGCAAAGAAAGTGCCGTTGCACTGATAATGATGATCAACCTGTACTTTTTTATTTTATTTTACATTTTGCCATATGTTGTTTATTTTTGAAGGTTAACAAAAAGTCAACAGCAGTTTTGAGTCGTTGCATTTTGCATTATTCTACATACCTCGCTGTTTCGTAAGATGCGTTAGTCATGAACTTAACCAGGCCAGGATATGTCAACGCTTGTAAAAAGTTCTTTTCCATCACAAGTTGCCTGCACATTTATAGAGTGGAAGCCTTTTCTACAAATATACTCATAGCTTTGATTTGTGGGTTTTTTAAATTTTTATATGAGTACAATCAATCACTCCAATTACAAATGGAAAGCAATAATTTGCTTGCCGTATCATTTGAGCATCTTTTATTTCATCTGCATCTTTCGGGAATTTTATCCACTCGCTTGCTTTGGCAGATATAAGTTTCGCAACTTCCGCAATAGTTCGCGACACAGTTGATTGATGGACTCCAATATCTGTGGCTATACCATTTTGGAATCCAGGATCTGCACAAAATCTTAAATACAGTCGAATTTTATCAATGTTGCTGAGGGCACCACCACGTGTTTCTTCTGACTCCTCAAAAAAAAATTTAGCCAACCAGCAGATGCTACTATCATCAAACCTATGTATTTATCATTTCATTATTAATTATATAAAAAAAAATAATAATTAAGAATACAAACCTGTATAATTTTTTATCCTCACTTGCTAAATTTGTTTTACGCTGTTGATAACATTTTGTATTTTTTTGTGGCACAAAATATTCAGATATGATTCCTTTTTAGTGTACACGAGTCAACTATAAGGCAGGCTCAACAAAATTTGAGCAAGATCTCACAAAAGAAAGCAAAAGCTTGTTTTTATGCATATGAAAATGAGCACAAGCTCATCTAGCTTAGTTCAAACTGAGCAAGACGAGATTAAACGTGAGCAGTGAGTAAAAGCAAATACATCAATTTTTATTATGCATAAGACAAGCACCATTTACTCAAAAAATCGAGTCCGAGCTCAAGCTCACGTTTTATGCATGAGACGAATTGTCTTTGGTTCAATCTTAGCTTTTCTAGTTAGCAATTGCTTAAGTGTTGAGATCGAGCTCAAAGCATGAGATCAACCTCGCGAGCTAAAGACATTTTTGCGTACGAGGTTGAGCAAACGCTTAAAAATTAGAGAAAAAAGCTTTTGCTCATTTTTATACATAAGACCCCATAAGACCCATTGGGCATCATGCATAAAAAGTGAGTTTGAGCTCCGACTTGATTTTTCGAGTAAAAAGTGCTTGGCGTATGCTTAAAAAAATTTGACTCACTTGTTTCGACTCACTGCTTTTGTTTGAACTCATATCATTTGTTGGAACTACGTTACATGTTAGATTGGGAGTTTAAGCTCATTTTCGTATGCATAAAATCAACCATTTGCTTTCTTTTGTGAGCTGATACTTACATTTTGTTGAGGCTGTCCTATAGTTGACTCGTATATTAACAAGATAGCATGGCTGAATATTTTGTGTCAGAAAAAGAACTAAGTGCTATCAAAAGCGAAAAACAAATTTATTAAGTGAAGATAAAAAACTATACAGGGTTGTTTGCCAAATTATTCAAATGTTTTAAAAAAAATATATATGATCAATACATAGATTTGAAAACAGCAGCATCTGCTGGTTGGCTAATTACTTTTTGGAAGAGACGGAAGAAACACGTGGTGGTGCCCTCAGCAACATTGATAAAATGCGGTTTTATTTAAGATTTTGTGCAGATTCCGGATTTCAGAATGGTATAGCCACAGAGTTCGCCAATCAACTGTCTCGCGAACTATTGCCGAAGTTGCGAAAATTATATCTGCAAAAACAAGCGAGTGGATAAAATACCCGACGACTGCAGATGATATGAAGGCTGCACAAATGAAGTGGCAGGAGAAGTACTGCTTTCCATTTTCAATCGGATCGATTGATTGCACCCATATCAAGATAAAAAAGCCCACAACTCAAAGCGATGAGTATATTTGCAGAAAAGGATTCCATACTATAAATGTACAGCCAGCTTGTGACGCACGCGAATTGTTTTCAAGCGTAGACATATCCTAGCCTGGATCAGTTCATGACTCACGCATCTTAAGAAATAGCAGTGTATATACCATAATGGAAAATGCAGCGAACGATGCATTACTTCTTGGGGATGAGGGCTATGGAATTTGCCCGTGGCTCATGACACCATTCCGAAACCCAACAACTGACATAGAAAAATCATTCAACATCATATTTACAAGGGAACGTGTGATTATAGAACGGTGTTTTGGGCAACTGAAGCAAAGATTTTCCACAGAATTAGTGCCACACGTAATATCCAGTTGTTTCATTTTACATAACATCGCTAAATTTTTAAAAGACCATTATATAAGTTAATACTCAAATATGCTAGCATCATAATAAGAGTCATAAAACTACCACAAGCTGTAATCGAGTTTATTGATTCCAGTTTCTTTCTTCTCCTACTTAGTTCTTACTTTCTACTTATAGTTGTTCTCTTTTATATGAGTTAGTTTAAAAACAATACTCAATCCAGTAAGTTGCGTAAGCTACGCATAATTTAAAACGATTTTTAGGTGCATAGCACCGTCTAATAAATTTATAATTAAAATAAATAATGTATAGTTTTATTAATTGGCGCCCGAGCAGGGACCGCGAAATAAATAGAAAGAGTCGCGAAGTTTGGCTCCTTAGTCAGCCACATCGAATCGTGGTACAAACGGGGGGAACTTAAGTTCCAGCCTCTTCGCGCGGAAAACTAAAAAAATTTAGCTGCACTAAAAAAGTATAAGAAATGGACGCATATTAACAATAAAAACGTTAAAAATCAAATACGATTGCTATTAGACAAAAAAAAAAGAATATAATAAACAGAATCACAAACTGGTTTCATTGCTACAAATTTAAAAAAAAAATAAAAAATATAGACAACAACAATACAGAAAGAAGAACTGTGTAACTGTAAAAGAACAAATTCAATGCCAAGCAATATAAAATTACAAAGAATCAGCAAAATAGAATTGAAATCGAGTGAAGAAATTGAGTGACTTTAATAACAACAGAAGCCGACAATAAATGAGTAACACACTAAATGAAAAATGTTAATGAACAGCGAAAAATAGCAGACAAATAATAGGGAAAAAAGTCATAATAATTACACTGAATGGACTAATAAAAAGTAAAACATAAATAAAAAAACCCAACAAATTCAAAAAGAAAAATATAAAAATTATTAAAACAACATATGAACATTTTGTAACGAATTTCTGCGTTGATAATATCGAAGAGTGACTACAGAGTTGACTACTGATGATGTTCGTGATTTTGTGAGTAGCTGAAGAATCATACGCAGCGGCCACCGTGGTTTTCATTTAGTAATACGCAAGCTTAATCATATTGCAGCTTAATCATATTGCATGAAATGTTATGTTCATAGCTTCCTTTAACTGGAAGTGACATCGAGCATCGGAGTACGGAAGCCGATCGCAAAGAGAGCAGCACATCATCATCATCAGTACAAGCAGTCCTATTCAACAGCAACAGTTCAACACAGCAACAGTCGCTGCAACACTTATTGTACGAATTTTCTATTATTGTTTAAGATATCTCTTAGCTTCTATAAACTTTGATCATAAGAAATTATTTCAATTCATTCAGTGCTTCAATTAATTTTATAGTTAAGATATAAGAGTTTATATGTTAATATTATAAGTCAACCAAATTTGTTAATAGTTAAAAAAATTAATTGATTATTTAATTATAAAAAAAAGCTTCACAACAATAATTGTAAAATACTGTTTAAAAATGTCAGACGATGAAGATTTAGCAAACCGTTTGAGAAGTGTATCTTTCACTAATAATACTCGTTCAGTCACTTCTACTTCGGCACTCCCACTAATAACTACTGAATCGACATCTAACATGTCAAACAACTCTCAGACATTTAATGAACAACAAAAAGAGGAATTACGTAAAATTATCTCAGAAATTATAGCCAATGTTTTAAATCCGTGTAGCGAGCAGGTAGAACAGGAGGCACAAATTGACTTTAGTAGAAATATTTCTGATGTTGAAAAAATTCCAGATATCGTAAAAACTTTAAGAGAGTTTTCAGGCAAGCAAGGGGAGTTCAGCTCATGGCGAAAATCAGTTGATCGAATTTTTACAATTTACGAGAGCTACAAAAATATGCCTAAGTACTGTAAGAACCAAAATCTTCTGTGGGAAATTTTGGCCCACACCACAGGTGACAGAGTCACTAAATACACACAAACACCATGAAGAACAGATCGAATAATTGCATCTTGGAAACGCCCACAATGCCAACCGAAACAACTGCAGTGAGAACCTAACGAAAAGAACTACAAGCATTGTAACCAATTAGCGCGGCCGTGGTAGGAGCGCAGATCAGCAGCAGCATATTAGACCAGTTGGAATAATAGCAATTACAACAAAAAAACCCGACCACCACAGCCAACGATCTTGCCAATCAGCGCTATGCTTGCAAAGAGCGAGGGAAAACACAGCGACGAGGAATACAACAAATACATGCAGGACAAGAGAAGGTGAGTGCACGAACTCAGCGGTGGAATTTGCCGAGTACGCTCGCTTGGAAATTTTACACTAACAACACGAAGAAACGAGAGCGAAACATAAGAGGGAAATGCTGGTTGTCAGTTAAATTAAATATTTAACAACAACACCACTACAGGATTCCGGACAGCGCTGCTGGCAGGCAACAATACTGCAGGCTAACCAGGGACCGTTGGAGCGAGGTGACTGACCGCCAGAAGTTGAAGGTGGCCCAAGGGCAAAAGACTGCAACACCAACAAGCCTGACTGCAACAACAACAATCGACTACTGGCCAACGGAAGTAAAATCACACAACGGTGGCCTGCCAATAACAACATGTGTCAGCCGCTGCGACCTGCGACTATATAAACCACGTAGCCCAGGCAGTAGGTCTCTTCTTCGGACACCAGCATCCTGACTAACCACAGCTCTACGCCATACCAAGAACAATACGAACACAAAAGTTTAGCGAGAACATCTGGTTTTTTAATCGTTTTCTCGCTAAGCCATAGACAGACAGAGACCATAGGGATTCAGTGAGAGCCTCTGGTTTTTAATCGTTCTCCCACTGAATCACTGAGACACATACGCAACCGAGTCTTAGGGACTTAGGGGGAACCTCTGGTTCTTTAATCGTTTTCCTACTAAGTCATACAGAGACCATAGGGATTCAGTGAGAGCCTCTGGTTTTTAATCGTTCTCCCACTGAATCACTGAGACACATACGCAACCGAGACTTAGGGACTTAGGGGGAACCTCTGGTTCTTTAATCGTTTTCCCACTAAGTCATACAGAGACCATAGGGACTCAGTGAGAGCCTCTGGTTTTTTAATCGTTCTCCCACTGAGTCACAGAGACACACACTTACCGGGACGTAGAGACACGAAAACAAGTACACATTGAGTAAGTTATTTATACAAACATAGAGTTAAGGAAGTAGAACTGTTTCGAGCAAGGACTAACAAGAGTCCATAATCAATATACTAAATAAATACGTTGAAATTAATTTAACTCACAGGATTTTTATATTTTTCTGTATACGACCCCTGGAGCCGCTGAGTTTTACCCCAGCTATAAAAAAAGAGTCGTTACAGTACTTTGCGATTCTCCATACAGTGAGACAAAAGATAGTATGGGAAGCTGATAGCGCTTTGGAGTCATATCGTACTCCGCTTGATTGGACTGAGATTAAAAAATGTCTGATGCTCCATTATTCGGACAAAAGGGACATCAGTACTTTAGAATATCAAATGACAACTTTACTTCAACGAAACAGCTCAATTTCAGAATTTTACCAAAAAGTCTATGAACATCTGTCACTAATTTTAGACAAGATAGATTGTTTGGAGTTAGGAGAAGAAGCATTAAAGACTCTTGCAAATACCTACAGGGATAAAGCGTTAGACACCTTTGTAAAAGGTCTTAATGGCGACTTACCTAGTCTGTTAAGTGTTAAAGGTCCCACTAGCTTACCGCAAGCTCTGAACATTTGTCTAAAATTATCAAATCTCAATTTCAGGTCCAACTATGCAAACAATATCGTTCGAAATTCACACTCCAAACCTGCACAACACCAACAATTTAGACAACCTTTTTTCCCACAATTAGCGAATTTTTCGAATATCAACAACTTCAGTAAACAACGTAATTTAATCGTGATTTTTCCCATAACAATAATTTCAATAGATTCAATAGTCAGCATATGCTAACTCCGCAATTTAATCGAGATTTTTCTAATAACAATAGTTTAAACAGATTTAATAATCATCATACTCCAGTTCCGCTCTTTACTCAAAACCAAAATTATCGTCCACAACTACCCCCCAAACCGATGGAAGTTGATTCATCACTTCGAACAAGACTGGTTGACTACCAAAATAGACCACTACAGATGCACCAACAATCGTATTTCAACAGACCTCAAATCAATAACCAACCATTTTCAAATAGACCAGTAGCTCAGGATAATAATTTCAAACGACCACATTCACAGAGTTTCCAACAACCAAACAAACAGCAAAGGGTTTTCAACACAGAAACTTTTCCATATGATGAGACCAATGATAGCTCCAATAGTACCGAGTGGGAACTTCAAAACTATGAACCCCAAAATGATCAGGAATTCATGGAAAATCAAAATTATTATCAATATTCTCCTGAATCTCAAGATGATCCTTTAATTAACGATAACATACATTTTTTAGACTAGCCTCATCTTCATTACCATACTTTCCATTTAAAATGAAAAATGGTAATGAATTGAAATTTTTATTGGATACTGGCCAAATAAAAATTATGTAAAAAAAGAATTTCTCCGAAAC
Source organism: Clusia tigrina (assembly GCA_920105625.2). Classification (NCBI taxonomy): domain Eukaryota; kingdom Metazoa; phylum Arthropoda; class Insecta; order Diptera; family Clusiidae; genus Clusia; species Clusia tigrina. The sequence continues at coordinate 125,727,044 of OV050032.1, read as the reverse complement.
TCCATAAAGAACTGTTGGGTATTTCCATTTGCATCACAATCTGGCAACCCTAACGCGAACTCAACGAAAGATGTTAAACTAGAATAAGATAAAGAATAAAGGAGCAGTCGTGTAATGACAATTTAATTGAACCATTGCGTTTTTCCTTCGGGCTCTAAATAAATAAGTGTAATACACAACATAATGGCGACGAGGATATAAAAAAAATAAATGTATTTATATTTATAATAACTGAACATTTTCAACATATGAACATATAACATATAAATGATATGAACAAATTAAGAAGTTACGTATATTTTATATATGCGAACAGTGCCCAATACAAAACTAATAAAAAAAAAAAAACCATTCACACAACAACACACAAAAAGAACAAAGTAAAGGTGAAAAATGACAGATCCAGTGGCATTTACGTTATCACAAGCCCAAGCGGTACCGGAGTTTTCTCCAAATGTGGACGATTGGGTCATGTGGAAGGAGAGGCTGGAGATACATTTTGCCGAAATCAATTGTAGCGACGAAAATAATAAGAAGGCTACCTTATTAAAATCTATTGGTTCGGAGGCATACACTGTTTTACATTGTTTGTGTAGCCTGGCGTCACCTGTTAATAAAACGTACAAAGAGATATGCAAAATTTTGCAAACGCAGTTTACTCCACAAACTATAATTTTTCGAGAGAGGAAAATTTTTCACCAAGCCACAAAGCTTGAAAAAGAAACCATTTCAAGTTGGTATGCACGGCTCAGAAAATTAGCAATGGGTTGCAAGTTTGGTGATGACCTTCAAGCGTTCTTGTTAAACCAATTTGTAATGGGGCTATCTACAAAAATATTTGAGAAAATATGCGAAGAAGATGAGAGGTTAACATTAGAGAGTGCATATAAAAAAGCGCTAATCATGGATACCAAGCTAAATGGAGGTAACGGGACTGAAAAAGAAGAAGTTCAATTTGTAAGAAAGGCCTGGAGAAATAACAACCAAGGGCAACAAAAGTCAAGAGGTAAAACCGGCAACGACAACAATGGCAGCGGCAAAGGCAGTGGCAGAGGCAGCGTGAGAGGTGGTATGAACGCAACCAGCGGTGGAGGTGATCGAGAGAAGCAGAGCGGAGCATGTTCTCATTGCGGTTGGCGCAATCACGATTCAAGGCAATGCAAGTTTAAGGAAAGCAAGTGTCATGCGTGTGGTAGAACAGGCCATTTAGCATCCATATGCAGAGATAAGGGCCGAAAGAAGATAGGTTATGTATCAAGTTCAGATTTTAATTCTTCTGGTGATAATAACGAGTTTGATTTTTCTATTTTTAATGTCTTGAGTGTCAATTCGGTGAATCTTTACTCTCTGCCGGTAACAATAGATGGAGTCAGTTTTGAAGCAGTTTGCGATACCGGAGCGCCCTGCACTTTGTTACCAAATACATTTTTAAAGAAGCACGGAATTAAGAAGTCTCTTACACACTGCCAACACAAATACGTGAGTTATAGTGGAGAACAAATTAAAATTTTGGGTGAGTACGTTTCGAACGTAGTGTATCAAGGTGTTAAAAAGAAAATTGTTATTGTTGTCACGGATACAAATACACCACCTTTGCTTGGTAGAATGTTTTTGCGAGAGTTTAAATTTGAATTAGTTCAAGTCAATGCGGTTAATGAAAGAAATAATTTGGAAGTAATGGCAGAGGAAATAAAGAATCAATATTATGGAGTTTTTGACAATAAACTAGGAGCTTACAAATGTGCTAAAGTGGCTTTATTAATCAATGAAAATGCGAAGCCAATTTTTTTTAAACCGCGTCCGCTACCGATTGCATGGAAAGCAAAAGTAGAAAAACAGTTGAAACAGTTAATTGATGATGATGTGTTGGAACAAGTGGACAACTCAGAGTGGGGTACGCCACTTGTGCCGATTTTGAAACCAAACGGCGATTTACGTCTTTGCGGAGATTTTAAAGTGACCATAAATAAACATTTGGTTGACTTCAAGTATCCACTCCCAAGGATAGATGAGATTTTCGCTTCCTTGCAAGGAGGTTACTTATTCTCGAAGTTAGACTTGGCAAATGCCTATAATCAATTGCTTTTAGATGAGAAGTCACAAATGCTATGCACTTTAAGCACACATATTGGTACTCTTAAAATGAAGAGATTGCCTTTCGGGGTAAAAACCGCAGCTGCTATCTTCCAAAAAACCATTGAAAGCCATTTAAGGGAAATTCCAGGCGTAGTCATATACCAAGACGACATCACGATAACAGGTAAAGACCTTCATGATCACGTCAAGAACTTAAAATTAGTTTTAAGCAAGTTACAAGCTGCTGGTCTCAAATTGAAAGTGAGCAAGTGCAAATTCTTCCAAAAAGAAATATCCTACTTAGGATTTACAATAGACGCTAATGGGCTGATTAAAAATGAAGATCGAACATCTTCAGTCATTAACGCCCCTATTCCTAAAGACATATCAGAGTTAAGAGCTTTCATTGGTATGTTAAATTATTATTCAAAGTTTATTAACAATTTTGCACAGAAGATGGCTCCACTTTATAATTTATTAAAGAAGGATGTGAAATTTCAGTGGTCAAAGCACTGTCAAGATGCATATGAAATTTTAAAGAAAGATATGTCGTCGGAACAAGTTTTAGTGCATTTCAATCCAGAGTTACCTATTGTGTTGACAACTGATGCTTGCAATTCAGCGGTGGCGGGTGTTTTATCACATATTTGTCAAGATAAAACAATGAAACCCATAGCTTTTGTCTCGATAGCTTTAACTTAAGCAGAAATCAATTACAGCACTTTAGAGAAAGAAGCATTGGCAATAATTTTCTCAGTAACCAAGCTCAAACAGTATTTACTTGGGCACCAGTTCGTGTTACGAACGGATCACAAACCGCTCTTAACCATTTTTGGCGAACACAAGGGTTTACCGATAATGGCTTCGGCACGTATGCAACGTTGGTCACTAATTTTATCAGGCTTTAACTATTCGGTTCAGTACGTTAAAGGTACATTAAATGATGCTGATAGTTTGCCCAGGATGCCACAACAGGGTGCTTCAGAAAGTTTGTTTGAAAGCAATTATGTGAATTTAGTGGAAAAAGATAATTTTTTAAATCTGGATTTTAAAGATATAGCCAAAGAAACGAGACGAGACCCGGTTCTGTCTAAGGTGGCTGATGTAATTGGTAGATCGGATTTGCATAATTTAAAAGGCGATGAATATACAGCATTTCGTGAAAAGTCGAGTGAGCTTTCAGTTGAGTACGGATGCATTTTATGGGGATATCGCACAGTAATACCTCAGAAATTGCGTGCGCGTATCTTAGAAAATTTACATTCTTCGCATCTTGGCATTGTAAAGACAAAGGCACTAGCCAGAAGTTATATTTGGTGGACCGGAATGGATAAGCAGATTGAAGAGTTAATTAGGAGCTGCAAATTTTGTCAAGAACTGCAAGTTAGTCCTGAGAAAAGTTTTTTAATTCCTTGGTCACCTGCGAATTCAGTGTGGAGTCGTATTCACGTCGACTTTGCAGGACCTATTTTGGGTCAATATTTATTAGTTGTCATTGATTCATTTTCTAAATGGGTTGAAGTTATTTTAACTAAAGAAATCATGTCATCGTTTGTGATCAAGGCTCTTAGAAGCCTCTTTTCTAGATATGGTCTAGTGGATGTCGTCGTTAGCGACAATGGACGTCAGTTCACATCTGAAGACTTCAAAAACTTTTTGCTTAATAATAAAGTAAAGTATATTCTGACTGCTCCCGGTCATCCGTCAACGAACGGACAAGCGGAAAATTTTGTTAAGACCGTTAAGAAATCTGTAACGGCTAGCATAAAACAATAGAAGGAAATAGGCCTTGATATAATTGTCAACAGATTTTTAATAGATTATCGCAATACACCGCATTGTGTTAGAGGTGAGTCGCCGGCAAAATTATTTTTCGGGAGAAACTTGAAAACCTGCTTCAGCAATTTGAAACCGCCGTTGACAAAAGGAAAAATTTTAGAAAGTAACGATAAGAGTGTAAACTCTCATAAAGGCAAGCGAAATGCCGAATTTAGTGAAGGCCAAAGAGTACTCATCCGTAACTATACTAATGCGAACAAACCAAGTTGGTCTCCAGCTACTATCAAAAAAAGAATCGGTACTCAAACTTATTTATGCATATTTAACAACAACAATACAGAAATAAAAAGGCATTTAGATCAGATACGGGGTGTAGGGTGTAGTCTCAACAACAATAACAATAATATTGATAATGATAAAATTAATGATAAAGTCCAAACTGAAAACCCAGAGGTGAGAGCTACTAATGAGAATGATTGTCAAAACACAATGTCTGTTGGTGACAATGAGCAGGCAGCTACTGGGCTACGTAAAGGTACTGATTCAGAGGCAAAGGGTGAAGAGACACCTAAGAGACAACTAAGACACAGAGACCGTGGTAGAGCAGTAAAACATTAAAATTTGAAATATTCTTTTATATGTATGAATTTAATCTTTCTTTTCATAATTATTTGTTATTGATTAGATATTGTATATTCATAATATTCATAAGTATTATAAATATCCGTAAATTGAAGTTGTAATTTTATGAAGTTGAATTTACTTGAATTTAATTAAGTTTTGGTATTGAACTTACGTATTGAATTTAAATTTAATTAAATTTTATCATATTGAGCTCACGGTTTAAATTTGTTAACATTATTAGAATAATAAATCAGACATTTTTGTCATTAATCGTAAACAGCTAAAGGGGAGGCGTGTTGTGTATTTCCATTTGCATCACAATCTGGCAACCCTAACGCGAACTCAACGAAAGATGTTAAACTAGAATAAGATAAAGAATAAAGGAGCAGTCGTGTAATGACCATTTAATTGAACCATTGCGTTTTTCCTTCGGGCTCTAAATAAATATGTGTAATACACAACAATAACAATAAAAATTTGTCAGCAAACTCGGTAGGTGGAAAAGTAAAGATCACCCACCCTGCAAACATAGAAATATTTAACACAGCAATAGGTAAACTCTAATTTTTTATACTTCCTGGACTTGAAACTTTTGATGGAATAATCGGAAATGACAGTCTCAAGCAACTTGGTGCAGTTATCTTCGCAAAACAAAATTATTTTACATTACTAAATAAATTCAATTTTCCTCTAAAACAACAAAAAATAGAATCAGTAAATACTATTCAGTTACGTTTAGAACATTTGACTCATCTTGACGAAACCATCATTAAATCTATAATTCACCGATGCCCCACATTATTCTCAGATCCAGATATGAAATTGACCTATATTACCAATGTAAAAGGCGAAATTAAGACAAAAGAATCAAGTCCTATTTATTCAGAATCATATCCGTACCCAATGGCTCTGAAATCAGAAATTGACACTCAAATAAACGATTTGTTGAGAGATGGCATCATTCGTCCATCAAGGTCTCCATACAACTCTCCAGTATGGATTGTACCCAAAAAAGAAGACGCTTCCGGTATTAAAAAATTTCGTATTGTCATTGATTATAGGAAAGTTAATCAAAATACTATTCCCGACACCTATCCTATTCCGGACATAAACGCCATTCTAGCCAACTTAGGAAACAATCGATTTTCCACTACTATCGACCTTAAAAGCGGTTTCCATCAAATTTCTCTAAATGAAGCCGACATCGAAAAAACAGCCTTCTCCATCAATAATGGAAAATTTGAATTTACTCGACTTCCATTCGGGTTACAAAATGCGCCTGCCATATTTCAGAGAGCTCTTGACGATATTTTGCGTGACCATATCGGAACAAAATGTTACGTATACATAGACGATATTGTTATCTACGGTAAAACAAGAGAAGAACATTTGGACAACCTGAAAATAATATTCAAAACACTCGAAGACGTAAATATCAAAGTACAGTTAGACAAGTGCGAGTTCATGAAGAACGAGTTGGAATTTTTAGGATTTATTATTAGCGAAGATGGGATAAAAACTAGTCACAAAAAGGTTGAAGCTATCATGAAATTCCCTAGACCGAAAACTCTTCACGACCTCAGATCATTCCTTGGAATGACAGGTCACTACAGAAGGTTCATAAAAGGATACGCCGAAATAGCCAAACCTCTGACTTCAATATTCCGTGGTGATTTGGGAAGAGTGAATAAAAATATGTCAAAGAAAACTCGTATTAACTTCGACGCAGAACAAATAAATGCTTTCAACATGTTAAAGAATAGCTTAGTTTCAGATGACGTAATGTTACACTATCCAGACTTCAACGAGATATTCGAGCTTACCACCGATGCATCAAACTATGCACTCGGAGCCGTGCTCTCGCAGAATAATCGTCCAAATGTTTTCCTCTCAAGAACCTTAAGTAAATGGGAGGAAAGTTATGCGACGAATGAGAAAGAGATGTTGGCAATTATTTGGGCTCTAGGACATCTTCGTTGTTTTTTGTATGGTAGCAGTAAAGCCAAAATTTTCACAGACCATCAGCCACTAACTTTCGCTCTCAGCAATAAAAATAATAGCTCAAAACTAAAGCGTTGGAAGGCTCAGCTGGAAGAATATAATTACGAGCTTCTTTATAAACCAGGTAGTACTAATGTTGTAGCAGATTTACTTTCAAGACCATCACAATCTAATATCAAATCTTTAACGGCCACAGTTCATTCATCAAAAAACCTCATTCCGTCAATAGAAGTTCCCGTTAATGTTTTCAAAAATCAGTTCTTTTTTAACGGGTCAACTGACACTCCACCGTATCAACTGAAAATAGTTGCCCCAACCTATCACCGCCACATTTTTAACGAACCTGATTATGACTCCAATAAATTAATCAAACCCTTAAAACAATATCTTAACCCCTTAGTAATTAATTGCATCAAAACACCTGAACCCATAATGTTAAAAATTCAACAAATTTATCCAGACCACTTTAGTAATTACAAAATCCGATTCTCCCAAAGAGTAGTACAAGACATAATTAACGAAGACGACCAAAATAATATTATAACAGCCACACATAGTCGAGCTCACAGAAATGCAATAGAAAACAAAACCCACATACTTGAAAAATATTACTTCCCACAAATGATGAAAAAAATTAAAAAAATAGTAAATGTTTGTCAAACTTGTAAGGTGAGCAAATATGAAAGGCATCCTAATAACCCAAAACTAGGAAATTCTCCCATACCCACATATCTAGGACATACAATACACATTGATATTTTCTCCACAGATAAATTCAATTGATAAGTTCACAAAATTTGCAGTAGTGAAACTACTTGACGGAAAATCTATTGAAAAAGTTCGTAAGCCACTAATAGAAATTTTATTTTATTATGGCGTTCCTAAGTCTATAGTTTTTGATAACGAAAAAACGTTCAATTCTCAATCAATAAAATTCATGATAGAAAATGAACTAGGAATCCAAATTTACACCACACCACCCTACAAAAGCGAGGTAAATGGCCAAATAGAGCGATTCCATTCGACTCTTTCTGAAATAATGAGATGTTTAAAACAAGACAACCCAGCAAAAACATTTGAAGAATTACTAGAGTCAGCTGTTAACGAATATAATCATTCGGTGCATTCTACCATAGGAAAAAAGCCAGTCGACCTTTTCTACGAGAAAACTAGGCTAAATAATTACGAAAAACTTGTGAAGCAACAGGAAAAAGACATTACCTATCATAACAAAAACACGGACCCTATAAAACAATATAATCCAGGAGATGAAATTTACGTTAAAGAAAACCAAAGACTGGGCACAAAAATGTCAAAAAGATATAAAAAGGAAATAGTGAAGGAAAACAAAAATACAGTTGTTGAAATACACAAAAGCAATATCCGAAACTAAGTCGTTAAGACATATATCTCATTTTCAGCAGCCAAATTTCATTATTTCTGAAAATAAACTTATACGTTTGCTAAATTTCAAAAAAAAAATAAATAAATAAAAAACAAAAAAATACCTAAAAACAAGAAAATGATAATAATAGTATAACGTAATATTAATGTAAATAATGTTAATGTAATAGTAATATGATGATAATGATAAATAATGAATTTTGGAATTTTAGGATGGAAGTTATAAATAAATAGTAAATTGTAGGGTGAGGGTTATAATTCAAAATATTTTTTTCTAAGCTTAAGGAATAAAAACAAAAAAATTTGTAAAAATAAAATTTCAAGTATAAGCCAGGAAACACAATTTACCATTTTTTATTTTTTTCTTTCTTCATTTATTTTTTAATTTAAGAAAAAAATGTAATATTAAGAATTATGAAAATGAAAACTACTACTCAAGAAATTTATAAATTAAAAGAAAAAATTAGCAATTAAGCAAATTAAGAAAAATTAGCAATTAAGCAAATTAAGAAAATATTGAAACAGACAATGAATTTTTGAAAAAATTGTGTATTGAAAAAAAAATAAAATAAAAAAAATATTATGACAAAAATATTATTAAATTTGGATAAGCTTATTAGAAATAAGGAATTTATTATTTTGATTTCTGAAACTTAATTGACTTATATTAAAATTAACATTATTTATGGAAGAAGAAATTTAACTAATATTGTAATTTGTTTAACGAGCGAGGACGCTCGATATTACGAAGGGAGGAGTTAATACTCAAATATGCTAGCATCATAATAAGAGCCATAAACTACCACAAGCTGTAATCGAGTTTATTGATTCCAGTTTCTTTCTTCTCCTACTTAGTTCTTACTTTCTACTTATAGTTGTTCTCTTTTATATGAGTTAGTTTAAAAACAATACTCAATCTAGCAAGGTGCGTAAGCTCCGCATAATTTAAAACGATTTTTAGGTGCATAGCACCGTCTAATAAATTTATAATTAAAATAAATAATTTATCATTTTATTAATTTATATAAGCAGTTTACTGGATGGTTAGGAGGAGCTGCAATTGTTATGGGTCAATTATTATAACCGTTGATTGTGCGTATTTTCTTTGATAACCTTCGTGCTCCGTGCTACGGCGCGTTTGTCAGCCGTCTGCGGCAGCACACGAGCGTGAGTAAATAGAAGGCACCAATCGAGTATATTCTATGACAGTAAAATGAATACGCTAGACAGGCGTGCGCCTTGCACTTAGGGTAGTTTTATCGTATAACAAATATGTAACATTTTAGTTTAGAATTGAAGTATAACACTAAGTTTTTTTTTTTTAAATAAAGATCAGAGAATAACCTAGGAGTTCAAGAGAAGCAGTTGTATATCTTTTTATTCTTCGGCAGTTCTTCTGAACTTGCCTTTCTTTTCTTTAAAAAAGAAATATATTTTCAGCAGATGAACACTTGGCAGTCTTCGGACTTGCCATGGTAATTGCCAGTGTCCAACATGCCTGAATAAATTGGTCCGGACTTTCGACTTTAATATATTACAATTATCTAATATTACAAACTGAATTTCAAAAAAATATATTAAGTAGCATTCAATCAAGCATCATCATCTTTAACTTTTATGAACAATATATTTAAAACATATATCATAAACTGTATAACCCAGCTCCTCAATTGGTTCTCGTAAATCATCGTTTCGGGTTGAACAGTGCATTAGTAAAACATTAGTCTCTTTCCTGCTTCAATTTAAAAATATGAAACTCTGTGTTCTTTTCGGTTAGGACGTTGGTAATAATTGAGTATTTTTCAGCGGACTTGGGTTGTTTTTTGGCAACGTCTCCGTTTATAACTCCTGATTATGACTCCAATAAATTAATCAAACTCTTAAAACAATATCTTAACCCCTTAGAAATTAATTGCTTCAAAACACCTGAACCCATAATGTTAAAAATTCAACAAATTTATCCAGACCACTTTAGTAATTACAAAATCCGATTCTCCCAAATAGTAGTACAAGACATAATTAACGAAGACGACCAAAATAATATTATAACAGCCACACATAGTCGAGCTCACAGAAATGCAATAGAAAACAAAACCCACATACTTGAAAAATATTACTTCCCACAAATGATGAAAAAAATTAAAAAAAATAGTAAATGTTTGTCAAACTTGTAAGGTGAGCAAATACATATGAAAGGCATCCTAATAACCCAAAACTAGGAAATTCTCCCATACCCACATATCCAGGACATACAATACACATTGATATTTTCTCCACAGATAAATTTAAGGTATTAACATCAATTGATAAGTTCACAAAATTTGCAGTAGTGAAACTACTTGACGGAAAATCTATTGAAAATGTTCGTAAGCCACTAATAGAAATTTTATTTTATTATGGCGTTCCTATGTCTATAGTTTTTGATAACGAAAAAACGTTCAATTCTCAATCAATAAAATTCATGATAGAAAATGAACTAGGAATCCAAATTTACACCACACCACCCTACAAAAGCGAGGTAAATGGCCAAATAGAGCGATTCCATTCGACTCTTTCTGAAATAATGAGATGTTTAAAACAAGACAACCCAGCAAAAACATTTGAAGAATTACTAGAGTCAGCTGTTAACGAATATAATCATTCGGTGCATTCTACCATAGGAAAAAAGCCAGTCGACCTTTTCTACGAGAAAACTAGGCTAAATAATTACGAAAAACTTGTGAAGCAACAGGAAAAAGACATTACCTATCATAACAAAAACACGGACCCTATAAAACAATATAATCCAGGAGATGAAATTTACGTTAAAGAAAACCAAAGACTGGGCACAAAAATGTCAAAATGATATAAAAAGGAAATAGTGAAGGAAAACAAAAATACAGTTGTTGAAATACACAAAAGCAATATCCGAAACTAAATCGTTAAGACATATATCTCATTTCCAGCAGCCAAATTTCATTATTTCTGAAAATAAACTTATACGTTTGCTAAATTTCAAAAAAAAAAAAAATAAATTAATTAATAAATAAATAAGTAAAAAACAAAAAAATACCTAAAAACAAGAAAATGATAATAATAGTATAACGTAATATTAATGTAAATAATGTTAATGTAATAGTAATATGATGATAATGATAAATAATGAATTTTGGAATTTTAGGATGGAAGTTATAAATAAATAGTAAATTGTAGGGTGAGGGTTATAATTCAAAATATTTTTTTCTAAGCTTAAGGAATAAAAACAAAAAAATTTGTAAAAATAAAATTTCAAGTATAAGCCAGGAAACACAATTTACCATTTTTTATTTTTTTCTTTCATTTATTTTTTAATTTAAGAAAAAAATGTAATACTAAGAATTATGAAAATGAAAACTACTACTCAAGAAATTTATAAATTAAAAGAAAAAATTAGCAATTAAGCAAATTAAGAAAAATTAGCAATTAAGCAAATTAAGAAAATATTGAAACAGACAATGAATTTTTGAAAAAATTGTGTATTGAAAAAAAAAAATTAAATAAAAAAAATATTATGACAAAAATATTATTAAATTTGGATAAGCTTATTAGAAATTAAGAATTTATTATTTTGATTTCTGAAACTTAATTGACTTATATTAAAATTAACATTATTTATGGAAGAAGAAATTTAACTAATATTGTAATTTGTTTAACGAGCGAGGACGCTCGATATTACGAAGGGAGGCGTTAATACTCAAATATGCTAGCATCATAATAAGAGTCATAAACTACCACAAGCTGTAATCGAGTTTATTGATTCCAGTTTCTTTCTTCTCCTACTTAGTTCTTACTTTCTACTTATAGTTGTTCTCTTTTATATGAGTTAGTTTAAAAACAATACTCAATCTAGCAAGGTGCGTTAGCTCCGCATAATTTAAAACGATTTTTAGGTGCATAGCACCGTCTAATAAATTTATAATTAAAATAAATAATTTATCATTTTATTAATTTATATAAGCAGTTTACTGGATGGTTAGGAGGAGCTGCAATTGTTATGGGTCAATTATTATAACCGTTGATTGTGCGTATTTTCTTTGATAACCTTCGTGCTCCGTGCTACGGCGCGTTTGTCAGCCGTCTGCGGCAGCACACGAGCGTGAGTAAATAGAAGGCACCAATCGAGTATATTCTATGACAGTAAAATGAATACGCTAGACAGGCGTGCGCCTTGCACTTAGGGTAGTTTTATCGTATAACAAATATGTAACATTTTAGTTTAGAATTGAAGTATAACACTAAGTTTTTTTTTTTTAAATAAAGATCAGAGAATAACCTAGGAGTTCAAGAGAAGCAGTTGTATATCTTTTTATTCTTCGGCAGTTCTTCTGAACTTGCCTTTCTTTTCTTTAAAAAAGAAATATATTTTCAGCAGATGAACACTTGGCAGTCTTCGGACTTGCCATGGTAATTGCCAGTGTCCAACATGCCTGAATAAATTGGTCCGGACTTTCGACTTTAATATATTACAATTATCTAATATTACAAACTGAATTTCAAAAAAATATATTAAGTAGCATTCAATCAAGCATCATCATCTTTAACTTTTATGAACAATATATTTAAAACATATATCATAAACTGTATAACCCAGCTCCTCAATTGGTTCTCGTAAATCATCGTTTCGGGTTGAACAGTGCATTAGTAAAACATTAGTCTCTTTCCTGCTTCAATTTAAAAATATGAAACTCTGTGTTCTTTTCGGTTAGGACGTTGGTAATAATTGAGTATTTTTCAGCGGACTTGGGTTGTTTTTTGGCAACGTCTCCGTTTATAACTCCTGATTATGACTCCAATAAATTAATCAAACTCTTAAAACAATATCTTAACCCCTTAGAAATTAATTGCTTCAAAACACCTGAACCCATAATGTTAAAAATTCAACAAATTTATCCAGACCACTTTAGTAATTACAAAATCCGATTCTCCCAAATAGTAGTACAAGACATAATTAACGAAGACGACCAAAATAATATTATAACAGCCACACATAGTCGAGCTCACAGAAATGCAATAGAAAACAAAACCCACATACTTGAAAAATATTACTTCCCACAAATGATGAAAAAAATTAAAAAAAATAGTAAATGTTTGTCAAACTTGTAAGGTGAGCAAATACATATGAAAGGCATCCTAATAACCCAAAACTAGGAAATTCTCCCATACCCACATATCCAGGACATACAATACACATTGATATTTTCTCCACAGATAAATTTAAGGTATTAACATCAATTGATAAGTTCACAAAATTTGCAGTAGTGAAACTACTTGACGGAAAATCTATTGAAAATGTTCGTAAGCCACTAATAGAAATTTTATTTTATTATGGCGTTCCTATGTCTATAGTTTTTGATAACGAAAAAACGTTCAATTCTCAATCAATAAAATTCATGATAGAAAATGAACTAGGAATCCAAATTTACACCACACCACCCTACAAAAGCGAGGTAAATGGCCAAATAGAGCGATTCCATTCGACTCTTTCTGAAATAATGAGATGTTTAAAACAAGACAACCCAGCAAAAACATTTGAAGAATTACTAGAGTCAGCTGTTAACGAATATAATCATTCGGTGCATTCTACCATAGGAAAAAAGCCAGTCGACCTTTTCTACGAGAAAACTAGGCTAAATAATTACGAAAAACTTGTGAAGCAACAGGAAAAAGACATTACCTATCATAACAAAAACACGGACCCTATAAAACAATATAATCCAGGAGATGAAATTTACGTTAAAGAAAACCAAAGACTGGGCACAAAAATGTCAAAATGATATAAAAAGGAAATAGTGAAGGAAAACAAAAATACAGTTGTTGAAATACACAAAAGCAATATCCGAAACTAAATCGTTAAGACATATATCTCATTTCCAGCAGCCAAATTTCATTATTTCTGAAAATAAACTTATACGTTTGCTAAATTTCAAAAAAAAAAAAAATAAATTAATTAATAAATAAATAAATAAAAAACAAAAAAATACCTAAAAACAAGAAAATGATAATAATAGTATAACGTAATATTAATGTAAATAATGTTAATGTAATAGTAATATGATGATAATGATAAATAATGAATTTTGGAATTTTAGGATGGAAGTTATAAATAAATAGTAAATTGTAGGGTGAGGGTTATAATTCAAAATATTTTTTTCTAAGCTTAAGGAATAAAAACAAAAAAATTTGTAAAAATAAAATTTCAAGTATAAGCCAGGAAACACAATTTACCATTTTTTATTTTTTTCTTTCATTTATTTTTTAATTTAAGAAAAAAATGTAATACTAAGAATTATGAAAATGAAAACTACTACTCAAGAAATTTATAAATTAAAAGAAAAAATTAGCAATTAAGCAAATTAAGAAAAATTAGCAATTAAGCAAATTAAGAAAATATTGAAACAGACAATGAATTTTTGAAAAAATTGTGTATTGAAAAAAAAAAATTAAATAAAAAAAATATTATGACAAAAATATTATTAAATTTGGATAAGCTTATTAGAAATTAAGAATTTATTATTTTGATTTCTGAAACTTAATTGACTTATATTAAAATTAACATTATTTATGGAAGAAGAAATTTAACTAATATTGTAATTTGTTTAACGAGCGAGGACGCTCGATATTACGAAGGGAGGCGTTAATACTCAAATATGCTAGCATCATAATAAGAGTCATAAACTACCACAAGCTGTAATCGAGTTTATTGATTCCAGTTTCTTTCTTCTCCTACTTAGTTCTTACTTTCTACTTATAGTTGTTCTCTTTTATATGAGTTAGTTTAAAAACAATACTCAATCTAGCAAGGTGCGTTAGCTCCGCATAATTTAAAACGATTTTTAGGTGCATAGCACCGTCTAATAAATTTATAATTAAAATAAATAATTTATCATTTTATTAATTTATATAAGCAGTTTACTGGATGGTTAGGAGGAGCTGCAATTGTTATGGGTCAATTATTATAACCGTTGATTGTGCGTATTTTCTTTGATAACCTTCGTGCTCCGTGCTACGGCGCGTTTGTCAGCCGTCTGCGGCAGCACACGAGCGTGAGTAAATAGAAGGCACCAATCGAGTATATTCTATGACAGTAAAATGAATACGCTAGACAGGCGTGCGCCTTGCACTTAGGGTAGTTTTATCGTATAACAAATATGTAACATTTTAGTTTAGAATTGAAGTATAACACTAAGTTTTTTTTTTTTAAATAAAGATCAGAGAATAACCTAGGAGTTCAAGAGAAGCAGTTGTATATCTTTTTATTCTTCGGCAGTTCTTCTGAACTTGCCTTTCTTTTCTTTAAAAAAGAAATATATTTTCAGCAGATGAACACTTGGCAGTCTTCGGACTTGCCATGGTAATTGCCAGTGTCCAACATGCCTGAATAAATTGGTCCGGACTTTCGACTTTAATATATTACAATTATCTAATATTACAAACTGAATTTCAAAAAAATATATTAAGTAGCATTCAATCAAGCATCATCATCTTTAACTTTTATGAACAATATATTTAAAACATATATCATAAACTGTATAACCCAGCTCCTCAATTGGTTCTCGTAATTCATCGTTTCGGGTTGAACAGTGCATTAGTAAAACATTAGTCTCTTTCCTGCTTCAATTTAAAAATATGAAACTCTGTGTTCTTTTCGGTTAGGACGTTGGTAATAATTGAGTATTTTTCAGCGGACTTGGGTTGTTTTTTGGCAACGTCTCCGTTTATAACTCCTGATTATGACTCCAATAAATTAATCAAACTCTTAAAACAATATCTTAACCCCTTAGAAATTAATTGCTTCAAAACACCTGAACCCATAATGTTAAAAATTCAACAAATTTATCCAGACCACTTTAGTAATTACAAAATCCGATTCTCCCAAATAGTAGTACAAGACATAATTAACGAAGACGACCAAAATAATATTATAACAGCCACACATAGTCGAGCTCACAGAAATGCAATAGAAAACAAAACCCACATACTTGAAAAATATTACTTCCCACAAATGATGAAAAAAATTAAAAAAAATAGTAAATGTTTGTCAAACTTGTAAGGTGAGCAAATACATATGAAAGGCATCCTAATAACCCAAAACTAGGAAATTCTCCCATACCCACATATCCAGGACATACAATACACATTGATATTTTCTCCACAGATAAATTTAAGGTATTAACATCAATTGATAAGTTCACAAAATTTTCAGTAGTGAAACTACTTGACGGAAAATCTATTGAAAATGTTCGTAAGCCACTAATAGAAATTTTATTTTATTATGGCGTTCCTATGTCTATAGTTTTTGATAACGAAAAAACGTTCAATTCTCAATCAATAAAATTCATGATAGAAAATGAACTAGGAATCCAAATTTACACCACACCACCCTACAAAAGCGAGGTAAATGGCCAAATAGAGCGATTCCATTCGACTCTTTCTGAAATAATGAGATGTTTAAAACAAGACAACCCAGCAAAAACATTTGAAGAATTACTAGAGTCAGCTGTTAACGAATATAATCATTCGGTGCATTCTACCATAGGAAAAAAGCCAGTCGACCTTTTCTACGAGAAAACTAGGCTAAATAATTACGAAAAACTTGTGAAGCAACAGGAAAAAGACATTACCTATCATAACAAAAACACGGACCCTATAAAACAATATAATCCAGGAGATGAAATTTACGTTAAAGAAAACCAAAGACTGGGCACAAAAATGTCAAAATGATATAAAAAGGAAATAGTGAAGGAAAACAAAAATACAGTTGTTGAAATACACAAAAGCAATATCCGAAACTAAATCGTTAAGACATATATCTCATTTCCAGCAGCCAAATTTCATTATTTCTGAAAATAAACTTATACGTTTGCTAAATTTCAAAAAAAAAAAAATAAATTAATTAATAAATAAATAAATAAAAAACAAAAAAATACCTAAAAACAAGAAAATGATAATAATAGTATAACGTAATATTAATGTAAATAATGTTAATGTAATAGTAATATGATGATAATGATAAATAATGAATTTTGGAATTTTAGGATGGAAGTTATAAATAAATAGTAAATTGTAGGGTGAGGGTTATAATTCAAAATATTTTTTTCTAAGCTTAAGGAATAAAAACAAAAAAATTTGTAAAAATAAAATTTCAAGTATAAGCCAGGAAACACAATTTACCATTTTTTATTTTTTTTCTTTCATTTATTTTTTAATTTAAGAAAAAAATGTAATACTAAGAATTATGAAAATGAAAACTACTACTCAAGAAATTTATAAATTAAAAGAAAAAATTAGCAATTAAGCAAATTAAGAAAAATTAGCAATTAAGCAAATTAAGAAAATATTGAAACAGACAATGAATTTTTGAAAAAATTGTGTATTGAAAAAAAAAAATTAAATAAAAAAAATATTATGACAAAAATATTATTAAATTTGGATAAGCTTATTAGAAATTAAGAATTTATTATTTTGATTTCTGAAACTTAATTGACTTATATTAAAATTAACATTATTTATGGAAGAAGAAATTTAACTAATATTGTAATTTGTTTAACGAGCGAGGACGCTCGATATTACGAAGGGAGGCGTTAATACTCAAATATGCTAGCATCATAATAAGAGTCATAAACTACCACAAGCTGTAATCGAGTTTATTGATTCCAGTTTCTTTCTTCTCCTACTTAGTTCTTACTTTCTACTTATAGTTGTTCTCTTTTATATGAGTTAGTTTAAAAACAATACTCAATCTAGCAAGGTGCGTTAGCTCCGCATAATTTAAAACGATTTTTAGGTGCATAGCACCGTCTAATAAATTTATAATTAAAATAAATAATTTATCATTTTATTAATTTATATAAGCAGTTTACTGGATGGTTAGGAGGAGCTGCAATTGTTATGGGTCAATTATTATAACCGTTGATTGTGCGTATTTTCTTTGATAACCTTCGTGCTCCGTGCTACGGCGCGTTTGTCAGCCGTCTGCGGCAGCACACGAGCGTGAGTAAATAGAAGGCACCAATCGAGTATATTCTATGACAGTAAAATGAATACGCTAGACAGGCGTGCGCCTTGCACTTAGGGTAGTTTTATCGTATAACAAATATGTAACATTTTAGTTTAGAATTGAAGTATAACACTAAGTTTTTTTTTTTTAAATAAAGATCAGAGAATAACCTAGGAGTTCAAGAGAAGCAGTTGTATATCTTTTTATTCTTCGGCAGTTCTTCTGAACTTGCCTTTCTTTTCTTTAAAAAAGAAATATATTTTCAGCAGATGAACACTTGGCAGTCTTCGGACTTGCCATGGTAATTGCCAGTGTCCAACATGCCTGAATAAATTGGTCCGGACTTTCGACTTTAATATATTACAATTATCTAATATTACAAACTGAATTTCAAAAAAATATATTAAGTAGCATTCAATCAAGCATCATCATCTTTAACTTTTATGAACAATATATTTAAAACATATATCATAAACTGTATAACCCAGCTCCTCAATTGGTTCTCGTAATTCATCGTTTCGGGTTGAACAGTGCATTAGTAAAACATTAGTCTCTTTCCTGCTTCAATTTAAAAATATGAAACTCTGTGTTCTTTTCGGTTAGGACGTTGGTAATAATTGAGTATTTTTCAGCGGACTTGGGTTGTTTTTTGGCAACGTCTCCGTTTATAACTCCTGATTATGACTCCAATAAATTAATCAAACTCTTAAAACAATATCTTAACCCCTTAGAAATTAATTGCTTCAAAACACCTGAACCCATAATGTTAAAAATTCAACAAATTTATCCAGACCACTTTAGTAATTACAAAATCCGATTCTCCCAAATAGTAGTACAAGACATAATTAACGAAGACGACCAAAATAATATTATAACAGCCACACATAGTCGAGCTCACAGAAATGCAATAGAAAACAAAACCCACATACTTGAAAAATATTACTTCCCACAAATGATGAAAAAAATTAAAAAAAATAGTAAATGTTTGTCAAACTTGTAAGGTGAGCAAATACATATGAAAGGCATCCTAATAACCCAAAACTAGGAAATTCTCCCATACCCACATATCCAGGACATACAATACACATTGATATTTTCTCCACAGATAAATTTAAGGTATTAACATCAATTGATAAGTTCACAAAATTTGCAGTAGTGAAACTACTTGACGGAAAATCTATTGAAAATGTTCGTAAGCCACTAATAGAAATTTTATTTTATTATGGCGTTCCTATGTCTATAGTTTTTGATAACGAAAAAACGTTCAATTCTCAATCAATAAAATTCATGATAGAAAATGAACTAGGAATCCAAATTTACACCACACCACCCTACAAAAGCGAGGTAAATGGCCAAATAGAGCGATTCCATTCGACTCTTTCTGAAATAATGAGATGTTTAAAACAAGACAACCCAGCAAAAACATTTGAAGAATTACTAGAGTCAGCTGTTAACGAATATAATCATTCGGTGCATTCTACCATAGGAAAAAAGCCAGTCGACCTTTTCTACGAGAAAACTAGGCTAAATAATTACGAAAAACTTGTGAAGCAACAGGAAAAAGACATTACCTATCATAACAAAAACACGGACCCTATAAAACAATATAATCCAGGAGATGAAATTTACGTTAAAGAAAACCAAAGACTGGGCACAAAAATGTCAAAATGATATAAAAAGGAAATAGTGAAGGAAAACAAAAATACAGTTGTTGAAATACACAAAAGCAATATCCGAAACTAAATCGTTAAGACATATATCTCATTTCCAGCAGCCAAATTTCATTATTTCTGAAAATAAACTTATACGTTTGCTAAATTTCAAAAAAAAAAATAAATTAATTAATAAATAAATAAATAAAAAACAAAAAAATACCTAAAAACAAGAAAATGATAATAATAGTATAACGTAATATTAATGTAAATAATGTTAATGTAATAGTAATATGATGATAATGATAAATAATGAATTTTGGAATTTTAGGATGGAAGTTATAAATAAATAGTAAATTGTAGGGTGAGGGTTATAATTCAAAATATTTTTTTCTAAGCTTAAGGAATAAAAACAAAAAAATTTGTAAAAATAAAATTTCAAGTATAAGCCAGGAAACACAATTTACCATTTTTTATTTTTTTCTTTCTTCATTTATTTTTTAATTTAAGAAAAAAATGTAATATTAAGAATTATGAAAATGAAAACTACTACTCAAGAAATTTATAAATTAAAAGAAAAAATTAGCAATTAAGCAAATTAAGAAAAATTAGCAATTCAGCAAATTAAGAAAATATTGAAACAGACAATGAATTTTTGAAAAAATTGTGTATTGAAAAAAAAAAATTAAATAAAAAAAATATTATGACAAAAATATTATTAAATTTGGATAAGCTTATTAGAAATTAAGAATTTATTATTTTGATTTCTGAAACTTAATTGACTTATATTAAAATTAACATTATTTATGGAAGAAGAAATTTAACTAATATTGTAATTTGTTTAACGAGCGAGGACGCTCGATATTACGAAGGGAGGCGTTAATACTCAAATATGCTAGCATCATAATAAGAGTCATAAACTACCACAAGCTGTAATCGAGTTTATTGATTCCAGTTTCTTTCTTCTCCTACTTAGTTCTTACTTTCTACTTATAGTTGTTCTCTTTTATATGAGTTAGTTTAAAAACAATACTCAATCTAGCAAGGTGCGTTAGCTCCGCATAATTTAAAACGATTTTTAGGTGCATAGCACCGTCTAATAAATTTATAATTAAAATAAATAATTTATCATTTTATTAATTTATATAAGCAGTTTACTGGATGGTTAGGAGGAGCTGCAATTGTTATGGGTCAATTATTATAACCGTTGATTGTGCGTATTTTCTTTGATAACCTTCGTGCTCCACGCGTGCAATACTGTTACGAATAATTACAGCAGTTCCCCCACACGTAGTTCCAGCTGGGTGGTTTGTGGAGTATATGTCATATTGCGGAATTTTGGCCTAACTTTTTTCAGTAAAATGGGTTTCAGATATCAGCATAATGTCGATATATTTGTCTACTAAGAAATTTGACATTTCATGAATATGACGGCTGAGGTCATTGGCATTCCAGATTGCTATTTTTAGTGATTTATTCATTTGGACATATTTGCTACGACTGTTGTTAGTAGGTTAAATACACTCACTTGTCCCATCCCAGTGCAACCTTTATAGTTACCGGGATGATTGCCTTCGGAGAGCGTACATTCGAGCGCCTTGTGCGACGAGTGTGCGGCAGCATTCGGAAGTAAGGTGGTTTCCTGTACATTTAAAGCATCGTGGGCTACGGTTGCAGTATCAATTGGTGTGTCCGTAACGTCTGATACCTTGGGGAATTTCACGTTTCTTTCTAGGTGGCTCAATTTTAATTTGTGTATTTAAAAGTGTATTACATTCGTATACGAGTATGTCTTTGTTATTGCTGCATTGCTTCAGGTTGATGTAAAACATTTGATAGGCTTTTCTGTAGTTCTTTGCCTAATACTGCAAACGGTCACAACTTGTGGTGCATTAACATACACGCAAACATTTTCTGTTATGCACACACATGCAAATACTCCACCAAAATATACAAATGCACAGTACTTAATCACGCGCATTCATTATTATTTGATGCTCCCACGAAGTTTGTTGGTGTGATAACGAAAGTATCGGATGGTCCAGACAGGGCTCGACACCCAACACTCGTGCCATAAATTGTGCCTCTATTTTATCACGCCTGGGAACCAGCCGCTGCGACAAGCAGCGCTGGGAATGGGCAGAGCTACAAGCAGGCGATCTTGTTTCACCAAAACAAGGAGAACATAGACCATGTACTACGGCGCGTTTGTCAGCCGTCTGCGGCAGCACACGAGCGTGAGTAAATAGAAGGCACCAATCGAGTATATTCTATGACAGTAAAATGAATACGCTAGACAGGCGTGCGCCTTGCACTTAGGGTAGTTTTATCGTATAACAAATATGTAACATTTTAGTTTAGAATTGAAGTATAACACTAAGTTTTTTTTTTTTAAATAAAGATCAGAGAATAACCTAGGAGTTCAAGAGAAGCAGTTGTATATCTTTTTATTCTTCGGCAGTTCTTCTGAACTTGCCTTTCTTTTCTTTAAAAAAGAAATATATTTTCAGCAGATGAACACTTGGCAGTCTTCGGACTTGCCATGGTAATTGCCAGTGTCCAACATGCCTGAATAAATTGGTCCGGACTTTCGACTTTAATATATTACAATTATCTAATATTACAAACTGAATTTCAAAAAAATATATTAAGTAGCATTCAATCAAGCATCATCATCTTTAACTTTTATGAACAATATATTTAAAACATATATCATAAACTGTATAACCCAGCTCAATTGGTTCTCGTAATTCATCGTTTCGGGTTGAACAGTGCATACCCCTTAGTACAACATTAAAGTCTCTTTCCTGCTTCAATTTAAAAATATGAAACTCTGTGTTCTTTTCGGTTAGGACGTTGGTAATAACTGAGTATTTTTCAGCGGACTTGGGTTGTTTTTTGGCAACGTCTCCGTTTATAACTCTGAGTTCATATTCTTTCTGAGCAATTGAAGTAATTCTTTTACGGGAAGAATATTGCTCACGCCTGAAAAAAAAATGGGCGGAGGTTTGGGATCTCTCCGGATGTCAGTTGTTGCATCTTGGCGTACCTCTTCCTGGTTTAGAGAAACGATCTGTTCGAGCTGTTTAAGGAAGGTACTGCGAACATGTATTTATCCAGTTTGGATTGTTTTGGAGTGGGACGCTGCGTCTGGGCTAGATCTTTTCCTCTTTGAGCTAGGGAGTTTCGGCCATATTCCAGAGGCCTTCTTTACCAATCTTGGGAATTTAAAGCTCTTTAAAGCCACCACACCAGTGATGTGTTTACCTCGATTACCCTCGTTTTTATTTTTATCTGGTTCTGGCGTACCGCACTGACCTCAATCAGTTTTTTTGGCGTTTGCTTCCGCATGTGTGTTAACATTTTTGGTACCCCCTTTGTGAGAGCGGAGAACACTCATCCTACTACATGTAGGGGGTCTTAAGCAACAAAACCTTAGTACATACACAAATTAACTATACTGACTATTACAAAATAATAGATTGAACTGATTATGTCAATGAGATAGCTGCTGTGATGCAGATGCTTGTGTTTGTATTTGCCGTTTACTCACTGAGATTTTGAGTTTTCAAGATAATAATCAAATTAAATTAGTTTAACTGT
Organism: Clusia tigrina; assembly: GCA_920105625.2. Lineage (NCBI taxonomy): Eukaryota > Metazoa > Arthropoda > Insecta > Diptera > Clusiidae > Clusia > Clusia tigrina. The sequence goes on along the minus strand of OV050032.1, from coordinate 125,703,890 downwards.
TTAGTTTGAGTGGAAATTAGTAGAGATATTTCTTGTTTACTTTTTTGCTCCTGAAGACAACTGGTTAAACCAAAGAGAACACCGACACCTGGACCAGCAGTCATCGGCGCGGAATTCACTATAGGTACGCACAAGTATTAACGTTTTAACAAGTATTAACGTTTTAAGAACTACTAATGTTTACACTTTTAGTAAACTTTCACGAAGCAACCCGACACACGTCTTGTGCTTAGTGAGATTTTTCTATCATATTTATTAGCATTCATATAGGGCAGGCAGATCTACTGAAACTGCTCTCTATCAGCTGACGAAACCACTCCAGCAACCACTAGAGGGCGCAAGGGACTTTCTTGGACAGCGAATGAGCCTTTGATAACACCTCACACGAGGCAGTGAGTAGGGCTCTTGTTTGTAAGGAGGTCGACTCTACCTTCTCCAATAGCAAATGCTCAGAACAGCCGAAGTATCCCTCAACTCAACAACCGACGTGGTCATTATTGTTCGAGGATGTCCGCAGGGTGGAGTATTATCTCTCCTGCTGTGTTGCCTTGTGGTGGACGAACTTCTCTAGAAAATAACAAACTTGGGTCTATGCTGGTAGGGATACGCTGACGATACAGCCATTAACATGCAGTGGTAAATTCGTCAGCACACTATGTGAACTACTTCAATGCGATTTAAGGGTGATTCGTGTAACAGGATGGGGATCAGAATGAACACAAGTAAAACTAATGTTGTCCCTTTCACGAGGAAATATAAACCCAAAAACCCATTAAACTAAATGGAGTGGATATACTAGTTAGAAAATTATTATGGAGATCTCACATCAATGAGACGATCAACAAAGCGAAAAAATCTCTCATGTTCTGTAGATCATTCGCGGGGGAAAATTGGGGATGCAATCCTAAGATCCTGCGGTGGATGTACAACATGATAGTACGCCCAAAAATCTCTGGGCTAAGAAAGCAACCATTCCTCAGCCACTACATACAGACGCCAGTACATAGCTTACTGGCGTCTGTATAACTTGGGCTATGAGAACCTGTCCTACAGCCGCCCTGGACGTCATATTGGAAATTACACCCCTACACATATTTGTGGAAATACAAGAGAAGAGGGCTCTGTACAGAATAACGAGGACCGGAAATGGTCCTGCAAGTCTGTCTCATCGGGCGTCAAACGAGCAAATCATCAAAGGCCATTCCAAATATCTGTATAACGAAAGACTTCGCAAACATCCACTATAGCTTCACTACGCTTTTTAAACTTGAGTGGAGCTACAAAAACGAATGGAGATGTCTCAGCGATACCTACAGGCTAGATCAGTCCACGATCACCAGGTATACCGACAAGTCTCTCACAGAGGAGGGTTCTAGCGCGGGGGCATTTGGTCCAAAACACAAATACTATGAATCACTAGGCAAATATACTAGCATCCTCCAGGCCGAAATCTACGTTAGTGAGAGATGTGCACAATTTAATATTGAGAAAGTCTATGAGAACAAGAAAATTGCCATCCTATCGGATAGCCAAGCGGCCGTTAGGACACTTACCTCTTGTCAGGTAAACTCTGTATTATTTTTATTGCTGCTTTGTCCTATGTTGCTTAAGAATTTTTGTTTCACAGAGTTGTACACGGCGCAACCTCTATAATTGACAGTTTGATTTTCCCCGCATTGTATTTATTACATTTCTTCACTGATGAATCCATTTTATTAGATGGACAATTGGATGAAGGATGTCAGTCTCCGCAGGTGACACATACACTATGTAGAGGGCAGTATGGTTTAGTGTGTCCACATTCTTGGCAATTTGTGCACTATTATTTTCCGGTGCAAGAGGTAACGCGGATTATATATAAAAGGACATTCTCCATTTTATAGTTTCTTTAACTCTGGTTTTAATTATATCCGAAGCATAAGCTGTTGTACATTATTCCTATGTTGAATACAGATTTAAAATTGAAACCGACATCATTTAGGGCTTCTTTGATTTCGTAGGAGGGAACATTTGACTCAATACCTTTAACACTGATTGATAAACCTATGCTAACCTTTAATTGGTAAATGTAGTAGTTTTGCTTATTATTTTCGAAGAAGTTAAAAACCTAAAAGTAATAATTTTCTACATATACGAGTATTTGGATTTTTGTTTCGTGGATATCCTTTGTAAATGTAACGAAATGGAAATTATATATATTTTTTTTTGTTTGCTTCATTCATGTGTTTATTTATGGAATCAAGGAAAAAACAACAATTATTCAAATATTCTTAATTGAAATACAATATATCCACTTAATCTTTATTTAATATATAATATTTCAATAAAATACAATATATTTATGCATTACTTACTCCTAGCCAATGGTAGTGGTGATCAAATTATTGGATTTTGAAAAATTTTCAGGCGAGATATTATGGGCCTTTTTAACATATTTTGCGCAGGAATATTAGGATGATATCCGATGTTATAGTCGCTAGATTTGAAACTTTTGTAATTGGCCCTAAATAATCTATTCGTTATGAATTATTCAAAGAGTTGGTGAAGGCATATAGGTAATACTTTTCTTATTTTATATATTAGTCCTTCGTGCCAAACCTTGTCAAATGCTCAGCTACGACTAAAAATATTCCAGTACCATACTTTTTACTCTCTATGGCAGACAGTATTTCAGTATACCTGCTCAGCCGCCCCATGCTTTTATCGGGTGTCAAATTGATGTTGTTGGATTACATTATAAGTCTCATGATATTGTTTCTGTTCAGCTGTCGAGCCTTTTCGTACAGCAGATTATTGTTTTATGTAAAAATTATAAACGATTGTTAATTAAGTCAAAGAAACTGATTTATTTTGCCACACATGGCTTTTACAATTGTGTTACAAATTTGAGAAATTGGCTGACGCAGTTAAATTCACTTGCCGCGAAGGGCTTTTACTGAAAACGTTTGCAAACGATTTAATAACAAAAAACTGATGCAGTTGCGAATTATTGGCCGCGCAAGGCCTTTACCATTTAGTTTTTTTTTTTTTTTTTTTTTAATATCCAAATATTTTATTGCAATCTGTTACATTCAATTACATTCAGCAATATTTAATAACTTAAGACTAATTTTTGTATTTACTGTCTTTTATGGACTACACCCAGTGATGCAGCCATTGCCTATTAGCACAGGAGATCTGTTGTGGATTTTCTCTTCAGTCGGATGGAAGCGAAGGGGTTGGAAGTGAGTTCCGATATCAGTGGATTTGGGTGGACTAGGAGTCTCAGATTGTGCGAAGTAGAGAGCTTTTTTATTTCTTGAGCGACTGTACTAACTTTGAGGTCACGATGGATTTGGTTGTTTGTGACGCGCCCTATTGCGTTTACAATCATTCTTAGGGTCTTTGATTGGAATCTTTGAAGTATTTCAACATTGGAAGAAAACTGGTTTTAAAATTGCTGAGTACAAGAGCAATTTGCTATCGATTGAGACTTTGGAGTTTCGATTCAAGAGCCAGTGTAGATTTCTGAGCTTTATACCGAGTGATTTTCGTTTTGTAAATATATGTGTTTTCCAAGTTAATCTTCTGTCGAGGTGCATCCCAAGGTATCTAGCCTCATTACATTGGGGTATATTTATGCCGTAGAGTTTAACGGGTGGGCAGGTGTTTCGTTTGAGAGTGAATGTAACCTGGACTGATTTTGTTTCGTTCAACTTGATTTTCCATTTTTTTAGCCAGTCAGTAATTTTGTTTAGCCCACTCTGGATTTTAGAGGAAGCTAAGTGTGGGAGAGTGTAAACAGCTAAGACAGCAGTGTCATCTGCAAAGGTACCTATGGTGACTCCTTCAGCTGATGGTAAGTCGTACGTGTGAAGTAGATAAAGTATTGGGCCCATGACACTTCCTTGGGGTACGCCTGCTGAGCTTTCATGGAGCTCAGATTGTTCCTCACCTTGCTTTACGAAAAAATTTCTATTTGTAAGATAGGACTTGATTAACATATAGTAGTTAATGGGGAGTATAGTTTTTATTTTGTAAAGCAAGCCATCGTGCCAAACGCGATCAAATGCTTGCGAGATGTCAAGAAACGCTGCTGTACAATATTTTTTATGTTCGAATGCAGTGTGTATATACTCAACAATCCTATGAACCTGTTCGATTGTGTTGTTTTTTCCTGAATCCAAATTGATGATTTGGAATTAGCTTTCGCTCTTCTATAATTGGGAGCAGTCTTTTCAGGAAAAGGGTTTCCATGAGTTTAGAAGCAATCGGTAACAAGCTAATTGGGCGATACGATTCAACTTTATCAGCGCTTTTTCCGGGTTTGAGAATCATTTTTAATTGTGACACTTTCCATTGGGGAGGTATAAAGCCAGATGTTAGTACCGCGTTAAATAAGTAGGTAAGATATGTCACTCCTTCTTCTGGAAGTTGTTTTACTATTTTTCCAGTGATAAGGTTTATGACCGAATTATTTGCCGCACAGGACTTGGCGATTTTTTGAATTATTTAACAGAACTGAAACGCAGTTGCTGTTGCGAAACGAAAAAACGAACAACCGAACACTACTGCAGTTGACAAAGGAAAGAAAAATAGCTTGGCCGCAGCGGCCGGTCGTGCCAATATGCAGAAGGCAAAGTAGCAAAAAGCAACGAGAGAAAAATGAGAGTATTAGAAGTGAGAAAGTTGCAAATGAAAGCATTAAAATTGATGAGACTCAGCAATATTAAATTAAGTTGTTGACGATTTCAGGGGCGCAGGCTGCAAAGCTAAACAGTTTAAATGTTACCAATATTATTATCTTGAATAACTCAGAGAGTGTTGGCATGAGACTAATAGGCCTGTAAAAGTATAGAAGTGTTGAAATTTTACCAGGTATCACGGTGATTTGAGAGGTCTTGCAAACTTTCGAATAATATCCCAGTCTGAGTACTGCGTTGTATATGTAGGTAACCTACCAGACTGCAATTCCTGGACCCTCGATAATAATTTTAAGATTGTATCCAGATGCCTTTTTATGCCTGAAACATCATATGCATGCTAAAACTTAATATGCATGCTAAAACTTAATATGCATGCTTCAAACTGGCGATTTTACGACTGCACCCAATAATATCAATTATTAAATTCAAGGTGTTTCGCAAGCTAATGTATCTGCGGGTCGCTAGCGCCAGGTTCAGCATGGAAGAGAACATCTTCATAGCGAACTTCAAATTTCCTCCGGCTGTTTGTCGGTAACTTATTGAGGAGTGGTGGTAAATAGGGGTGACGAGCCTACCTTTATGAATGCGATAAGGGGGGAGGTGTTAGATTTCACCCTAACTAGCGCATTCATATCAAATAACATTTCTAATTGGAGGGTGCTTAATGAGGTCTCCTTGTCGGACCATAGGTACATTTGCTTTGATCTGGGGGGGGAGATTGGAGGCACCTTCGAAATGAGAAATGTTAGGAAGACCAACTGGTCGATATATAACTTTTACTTAGAGCAAAATATTGCGTGCCTTAGTGAAAAAATAAGTAACTCTCAGGAACTAGATCTTGAAGTTAACAAATTAAATAATATAATAATCGAGGCTTTTGAAAGTAGCTGCAATTTAGTTGTGAAGAAACGTTCTAGGAACGTACCCTGGTGGAGCGGGGAGCTAAATGTTTTGCGCAAAAAAGCCCGTCAACTCTTTAATAGGGCCAAGTCTAATGGTGACTGGGCATCTTATAGAAGTGCCTTAACGGCCTATAATAATGAGTTGAGAAGATCTAAGAGAGACTCATGGAAAAAATACTGTGAGGAGATTGAAACCCTCCCAGCAGCTACCCGACTCCAGAAATCACTCAATAAAGATCACTCAAACGGACTTTCTACACTCAAGAAGCCTGACGGAAATTTTACGGAGAGCCTGGAAGAGACGGGACAGCTTTTGTTGGACACTCACTTTCCAGGCTGTGCCACTAGCGGAGAGGATAGTGAAATCATCGAGAATACTCGTTTCTTGATGCCTACACGGAGGGAACTCTCACTGGCTCGCAGAATCTTCACCGTCAATAAAACCAAATGGGCTATTTCCACTTTTAGACCATTCAAATCGCCAGGTGTCGATAATATACAACCGTGCCTACTTCGGCAAGGTTTTGATGTATTGGCACCTGCGTTATCAAACATTTACAGGATAGGCCTGGAATTGGGTGTAGTGCCTAAACCTTGGACGAAGGCTAGGGTGGCTTTCATACCGAAAGCAGGCAAAAAGGCGGACCACACGCCAAAAGCCTATTGGCCCATTAGCCTGATGTCATTCCTGCTAAAAGTTATGGAAAAAATTCTGGACCAATATATCAGGGAAACTTATCTTAAAGATTCTCCTCTTCATATTGAACAATACGCTTACCAATCAGGCAAATCGACTGAGACAGCCATACATAGCTTAACAAGCAACATTGAAAAGGCGTTTGAGGGTAAAGAAATAGCTCTCTGTACATCGGTTGACATTACGGGGGCTTTTGACAATGCTACTTTCAGATCAATTGAGGAGGGGATGAACAGGAAAGGTATACAAAGACTGATCATAACATGGGTTCTCAATATGCTGAAAAACAGAACGACAATCTTTGAAACAGGGACAGCAAAGCAAATTGTCAGGTCAACCAAAAGATGTCTCCAGGGGGGCGTCCTATCGCCACTCCTATGGTTATTGGTTATCGACGAGCTCTTACAAACTCTCAATGACCTCGGATACGAAGTTCAGGGCTTTGCGGATGATTTGGTAATTATGGTCAGAGGCAAGTTTGACTCTACCATAACAGATCGCATGCAACTGGCTCTTGACATCACTCAAAACTGGTGTCAGGAGAAAGGCCTATCGATAAATCCGAATAAAACAAACGTGGTACCCTTCACCAAAAGAAGGAAACTGAATCTGGGGACCTTAAGTTTAGGGACCACAAACTTAACAATGTCCAATGAAATGAAATATCTGGGAGTAATCCTGGACAAAACTCTAACTTGGAAAAACCACTTATCATACATAACTAGTAAAGCCTTAAGAGCAACCTATGCTTGCCAGAGGTTGTACGGTAAAACATGGGGACTACGGCCAAAAATGATGGCGTGGTCATATAAAACAATAATAGTACCAATGATTACTTATGCGTCGTTGGTATGGTGGCCAAAAGTCAACCAAACAGGAGCTCAGAGGACTCTTAACAAGATTCACCGTATAGCCTGTTTGAGTGTGACGGGAGCAATGAGAACGTGCCCCACACTAGCACTGGACTGACTCCTCTACACCTTGTAGTTAAAAGGATGGCGGCCAGCGCGGCCCTAAGGCTACCTAATCTAGCCCATCTTAAAGAAGGCAACCTTTCGGGGCACGCAAAGATTCTGGACACTGTCTGGAATTCTCCGTGCCTCATGGTCTTCGACAAAATGGACAGAAAATTAGACTTCTCAAAGCAATTCAAAGTGGTCATCAGTGACCGTTCAGCTTGGAGAAACAAGGAAATAACAATAAAACAGGACTCTCAGTTGTGGTATACAGATGGGTCCAAAATGGAAGATGGCAGTGCAGGAGCTGGAATTGTAGGGCCAAATTTCCAAAAAGCAATTGCAATGGGAAAAACAGCTTCCATTTTTCAGGCGGAGGTCCACGCTTTAGAGTTATGTGCTAGAGAATGTCTACGCAGGGGTACACGCAACACCAAAATATGCATACTCTCAGATAGCCAGGCAGCTCTAAAATCATTAATAAACTTCTCATTTCAATCAAAGCTGGTCTGGGAATGCTGTAAACTTCTCAATACCCTAGCAGCGAGAAACTCTGTTACGCTAATGTGGGTACCGGGACACGAGGGACATGAGGGCAACGAAATGGCAGATTCTTTAGCAAAAAAGTGTGCAGACACTGCCTTTATAGGCCCAGAACCCTTCTGTGGGGTAAACAGTAGCTTCACAAATAACTTGTTGTGCGAACAGGAAAAACGAAGTCTGCTAAACTACTGGAGAGCCCAAAAAGGCATGCGGCAGTCGAGACTACTCATTGATCCTGAACACATCAGGGTAGATGCTTCTTTAAACCTCAGCAGAAATGACATCAAACTCTATACTGAACTTTTAACAGGACACTGTAAACTAAATTACCACCTGAAGAAAATAGGCGTGGTAGAAGACGATTCTTGTCGACTCTGTCAAGAGGAGCAGGAAACGGCAGAACACATTCTATGCACTTGCCCAGCGGTGGCAAGACGCAGACATAAGTACCTAGGCAGTGGGTTCATATCTCCAAATCACCTAGTTAAAATTAAGCCCACAGCAGTTACGAGATTTATAAACAGTCTAGTTGGCTACGAGGCTGCACAATAGATCTTTTAGGTCGCGGTGTTCTTTTAGCCTGACAATAATTCAAAAAATATTGAGGAGCTGCAACCGCACGACAAACAAAAGTCATCCAACCTATTCAAATTGCGCTTCCTGTCCGCCTTCACTTTCTTGGCGAATACCAAAAGTTCTTAGGGAACGGTCACCATGTTGTTATGAGCCAACCATTTTTTTTTAATGGATTTTACACCAAGTTGGGGATTAAAGGGACGATTGGTTCAGTGGATTGCACGCAAAGAAACGATGCCAACAATTCCTTGTGCTTGTATATGAACCAGAAGGGGTACTACAGTAATAATGTTGAAGCGGTAAATTTTATGTGAAAATTATCTACTTATAATAATTGTTCTTGTTTTTGTTAGATATGCGATCACCGCGTAATATTCAAGTAATCCAAAGTTTCCGGGATCGTACCACGACTCTGGCATCTGGGCGACCTCCTCCGGGACAGATTTTGTGAAGGAAGCCTTTTCCACAGCGTGACACTTCGCTGCTTGGTGATCAGGGTTACCCGCTGGAGTCCTGGATACTCACACCAGTGGCAAAGCCATTTAGTGAGAAAGAGCGCAAATACAATAAACTGCACGCCAGAGCTCGTAATACAATTGAACGAGCCTTTGGAGTACTCACGGCGCGTTTCAGGTGCCTTTCACAGCACCGAGTACTCAACTACACCCACAAAAAAGCGGCATACATATTATGAACGGCGTAGCACTTGATACTTCCGAAAGCCTAATTGAGGATGAACTGGCACAGGGCAATGCTGTACAACTTGCATCCCGCGAGAATTCACATCCCAAGGCGAGCGAATATGAATAAGATATATACACACATTGTAAATGCAATGCAATTCAATTATGAAAAAATTTATTTTAACCACAAATAAACAATAAAAAAACGCCAACGCGAGTATGGCCTCGCTCATTTGGTTTATAGCCACGCTTCTTTCTTGCTGTAGTTGGAGCGATTGTTTTTGTAGCGAAAGTGACTGTTGCTCCAACACTCTGCGCTCCTTCTGCTTTTTCAAAATTTTTTCTGCGCGAGATACGTGATCTAAATCTTTGGATCTGAAATCGAACTTAATTTTGATATAAATTAAAATTCGGTTTGATACTTTTATGATTCAATTTATTTTTAAACACTTTTCTGTTGAGTGTGATCTTAAGACTAACTATACTTTTTAAATCCATATATTTCTCTACATTTAAAAAAATGCTTTCTAAGCACAAGCAGCGGAAACGTTCAACGACGTTGACGCTGCATATGCTGAGGCTATTGACTTATTTGTTATTGTTTATTTTACGTTTATGATTTCCAGCAAAGCAATAACCTTTTATTTCGGTTCTGCTGGTGTAAGTGGTTTTTGACAATTTTTATTTCACTTCCTTTGTTGCTGGTACAAGATATTTTTGAATGATAATGTTGATGTCGTCGACATCAACACTACCATTCGATCCGAGTTGAAAAGTAGGGTGAGGGTGTGTAACTCGCACGCTCCTGCATTTGGTTACGTGTCTTGATGCTCCTATTCATCTCCTCATAGAGAAACTCAGGAGTCATAGGTTTCCGTTTCTCTTTTCCACCAACAACTCCCACTTCGTCGTCTTCTGCAAGTAAACCTATGGCTCCTACAACGCTCTCTTGCAACACCGATGATTAGAGAGGGCGCATGCTCCTCCATGTATGTTAAAGCTGTTCATGTGGGTGGGCTTTCCCCTGTTACTCGCTGCGCCACTCTGATTTTTCATGCTGGGCTACGCAGCTGGTTTTTCCAGTGGCCAAGGGACTGTTTTGAAAATTATATATGCATATGCGTAAAATGTATTATTATTGATAATTTAATAATATTTTCTATATTTCTTCTAACTTACTTCTTTTCATTTTTCCGGCGTCCTAATTGAACCACGCATTGCATTTAAAGATGTAGCCAGTTCTATCCATAGCTGCTACATTGCATGAGGCGCCCGGGGGTTGTTCTTTCCTGGCTGTAGCTTCTGGTGCCTTTTGCAAAAACCGCGACATAGAAATGCAGCTACTCCTGCGTAGTGCTTTGATTTTTTTCACTGGTTGTAAATAAAAGATAATTCCAATCTTCTTCCAATTTTTAAAATTAAATGCAAATACTTACTTATTCAGTTTGTTAACAAGTTCCGAGAGTTTTTAATTTAAATTCATGTGTACCCAACTTCTGAATCAGCTGATAAAAATACACAACGAAACTTTTTCACCACTGGAGGTGCATTTACGACCTTTCTGCTTAACACAGTTGGCTCTGCCTAGATGTCACAAAATCACCTAACAAAAATCGTGTCTCACTTGAGAAAGGTTTCAAGTGAGACAGTTCGCGCAAATAGAGGGGTAAGAGTAAAAGTGGCGTGACAGCTTTTTGTCTCATTTACTCATATTGGCTAAGTAGTTAACCACTTCTCTATTCACCATAGCTTTTGGACTGCTTTTTTAGGACACGAGTAGTTAGAGCTTAGTATTGCTGTAATTTGTTGAATTTTCTAACAAAAGTTGAAATTGTATGATTTGTGTCAGTTGCCAAATCGGATGTATAGATAAGCTACTATATGAGACCCTCCCTGTGTGGTTCCCTGTGATACTCCTGCTCCAATGTTTTAGTTGCTAGATGTGAAACTTTCGGGCTCTAAATACTCTATTCAATGCGAATTATTCAAAGAGCTCGTGCACGCATATGATAATTATATTAATCGGCTAAGGGTTATTTTGTCGTACCGATTACAGAAAAACGACGGGTCCGTTTTTTTGAAATTTGCATCATCTTATAGCGTTTGTGCTGCAGATGTGCAAATATATATACTTTTTCTTATATTTAATTTGATCATAATCAAATCGTGAAAATAAAAAATATATTTATATAACATACTTATATACATATAAGAGTATATCCGCCACACAACCGCTGTTTGCAAACAGATGGCGCTGTGTCTAAAAGTATGCACCTCTTTATATGAAAAGCGTACGATGACCGATAATCAGCTGATGAATGTCAGAAGACTTGAGCTGTTTATGATATACACATAGCCCATAAAGTTTACGTTCACCTTACAAATTTTTATAAATGATATAAAAACACAACCAAAATAAATAATTCAAATTAATTTTTTTTCATGTATTTATTCTTTACATTCTTAAATTCAAAAAGTAAAAAAAAAATGTCAGATTCCTCTCTTCATTCTTGAGATAACGGTAAATAAGTGCCGCTACAAGCAAAAATAGCTCCCACAAAGTCTGCGTTCAGTTTTAAAACTAATTACAAAAGCATTCGAAATAATGAAGAACAGATAAATTTAATATTTTGTGGGATAGCCACGACGTTTTAAGACTTCACTCAGTCTGTTTGGCATTGAATTTACCAACTTCTCTGTTTCCTCAGCTGTAATCTTTGCCCATTCTGCCTGCATAATAGTTCGTAAAGCCCCTTTACTTGTTATTACATGCTGACGAATTCTTTTCTCTAGCAGATCCCAAAGATGCTCAATAGGACTGAGGTCGGGCGATTGGGGGGGCGTTTTGAGCTGTCTTGGAACATTGTACAAGAGCCATAGTTTAACGATCTCCGCTGTGTGCTTTGGATCGTTATCTTGTTGGAACCAAAACGTCGTTAATAAGTTAAGATTCACTGCACTCAGTTTTAAATTTGTCTTTAAAATGTTTAAATATCCCCATTTATTCATTATGGATTCAATAAATGCCAGCTGACCCACACCACTAACCGCCATGCAACCCCACACCATAATTCCACCACCACCATGTTTGACTGTACCAAAATTCTGGAGGCTTATTTATGTAGGCATGAGCAAATTCAATGCGCTTTCGTCTATTCACAAGTGAAGTGTACGGTTTTCTTCGAGCGACTCTACCATGATATCCAGCTTTACGTAAAGTTTTCCTAGCAGTTTCGGCACAAATGTTTTTTTTAAACATTTGCCTTATGTTGTCAACAATTTTTAAAGATGTCATACGAGGCTTAACCTTTGCCATATTGACTACTTTGCGCTCTTCCCGGACTGATAATATTTATGGACGCCCAGATCGCGGCTTAGATGTTAAAATTCCGGTTTCTTTGAAATTGTTTACTATGCGCAGGACAGAGGAATATGTTCTTCCAATATTTTGGCCAATTTTTCGGAAGCTTTTTCTATCTTTCCATAATTTTATAATTATTTTTGTTTCACACACACTAAGTTCTTATCCTTTGGTTTCCATATTTCAAAATTATAACAAAATTCACTACTAAGCTACCTAAACTATCAATAATGATTACAAGGAATGGAAAGTGAGCAAAAAATATAAAAAACTTCTTAAAAAGTAATGATATTATCAAAACAAACAAACTGAACGCAGACTTTGTGGGAGCTATTTTTGCTTGTAACGGCACTTATTTACCGTTATCTCAAGAATGAAGAGAGGAATCTGAATCTTTTTTTTACTTTTTGAACTTAAGAATGTAAAGAATAAATACATGAAAAAAAATTAATTTGAATTATATATTTTCGTTGTGTTTTTATATCATTTATAAAAATTTGTTAGGTGAACGCAGACTTTATGGGCTATGTGTACATAGACAGCAACCGATTTCGGGTATGTACAGTATGGACAGGTACCCGGTGTGGAAAATTTGGAGATAAGCATTTTATTTACACAAATACATAAAAAAAAATTACATAGGGTCGGAAAATCTAAAAAAAGTTTGAAAAATGTTGTTGACCACAACAGATGCAACGCAAAAGTGTGAAGAATTTCAGTTAAATATTGAATTTAATGGATTTAACGCTCTGTGTTGACATGGCATAAAGAAAAATGAATATTTAAGAAAGTAAAATGCACACAGTAGAGGTGCGTTTTAGACAAAGCCGCTGTTGTGAGCCACAAAGAAAAAATTATATTCAATTTGATTTTTGAATTTGTTTCCTTTGATTGTATTGGTTTCGGCGTCAAATAATTCGTTACTCACATTATGATAGCAGTGGGAAGGAACAGTATTGGTTTGTCACCATTAAGAACCAGACAATTATAAATACATTTGATTTAAAAAAAAATTAAATTGCGAAGTATATATTTGATTAAAGCGAAATATAGTAAAATTATTCTGCGCCGAAAAACAATTACGGGTCGCGTAGAACGTAAAAAGCGATCGAAATAATGTAAGACTATCTAGAAGTTTCGCAAATTCAATAGTGAAATAATTGGAACGATATTTTAATTGATTCTTTGCGGAAAGCCTTGCGCAAAATCTGCGGGAAGCTTGTTGGCCTTCTCTCTCCGATGTTTCGGTCATAGATGTTGGTCGAAGTCACACGGCTTACACGGATTATGTGACTCCTATTGGGTCTTTTAAGTCGAAGCCGATTATTGTCCATCTAAACCAAACACCGTACCCCAAATTTTTGAATTTCCTTACAGTGCGGTCGAATTTCGGGCGCTGGGTTCCACTAGTAATAATAATTTTCTAACCTTATATTTTAGTGCCTCGTGCCAAAACTTGTCAGCTACTTCTAAAAATATTGCAGTACCATACTTTTTACTCTCGGTCGTCAAATTGATGTTGTGGGATTACATTATAAATCTCGAGATATGGTTTAAATTTTACCAATATTAGTTTTTTAAATAACTTAGAGAGCTTGGGTATGAGGCTAATAGGCCTGACAGACGATAGAAGCGTCTAGGTGATTTGCGAGATCTTCCAAACTTTCGGATAATATCCCAGTCTGAGTACTGCATTACATATTTAGGTAAGCTGTCAATGAGTCCGATGCCAGCTATGCTAGACTCGCTAGAAGGAAGGTAGGAAATAATCGCAAGCTGCTGACGATAGGGATCGACGACAGATCCCTAGCATCTATAAAGAAGCGCGACAGCTTTCTGCACTATAAATTTGGTCGTGTGCCCTCCCTCCTGCATAAACCTCGAACAAGCAGGGCTGCAATGACAACAATCAGCGCTCCTTTTAGGCTAGTACTACCAGTTATACCTGAGGATGTCTCAATCAAGTTGGCTGATGAGATGGCGGTGTCTAATATCACCGAATAACTCAGTCGTCTACCTCACGAGCCTGAGGAGGGTTTAGCACAGATATAAATGGAAGCCAGCTGTATGTCTATTGGCACTGCGTCAGAGGACTATCAAACTCTGAAAGAGGAGGACGAACCCACGCAGGAGATGCAATGACCAGCACCAATCAACTTGCATCACGCTAAGGCCGAGATGCTTCACCGAACAACAAATTGGGCTGGTGCTAGCCCAGTAACCGCGGGTGCACACGGGTCAGGACAAGGGTCTGACAGGAAAAGGCATACGGGTAACGTATGATAATCGATCCACTTGCACTAGAGTTTGTATCATCCTAAGTATTACCTCTAACTTCATATGTCTTTCAGAATACCCCTCCGGAGACTTAGTCGCTTTTCATTTACCCGTATCCATCAATGGAAGTACGAAGGAACTGGTGGTGTCATCAGCATACTTCCAAGGAGATGCACCCTGCACTCCTCCGTCGCAGCTTTTACAGAACCAGCTTGATATATGAGCCGATTTTTATAAAGAACTTTTTCAATATAAGGAACTTTTTTCACCTTGTTTAAAATGGCTACAACTTCGGTCCAATTGATGGAATAGTGACGCAATTTGGAAGTTATGTAGATCTGCTTTCTATTAAACACTATGCAAAATGTGGCCTGTATATATTTACTGCCACACCCATTGTTAACAGATATTCCTAAGTTAAGATGGAAATGAGGTTGATCAGAGAAAGTACACGCCCACTTTCGATGTAATGAACTTTCAGGTATAAAATTAAAATTAACCTACCTATGTTCGTATTGATGGTATGAGAATAAAAATTGGCAGAAATATACATAATGTGCGTGTGTAAAATATGGGGATCATAATACTACCGACCCGCCCAAAATAAAGAAAAATTATTACTACGTTCCTATTAAATATTTTTCAATGAAATTTAACAGGAAGGTTGCAGATACTCACACTAGACACCACACAAAAAATGGGTGGATTTTTCTCACAGCCAAGCCCACTATAGAAATATTTTTATAACTTACGAGTTATAAATGGAATGAGAAATGGGGTTGTTCAGATAAAGGACATACCTCTCTCACTTACAATGAACTTAAATTACCCTATCTATGCTTATAATGATGATAAATGAATACAAATTGATAGGAGTATATATGGGCAGATCATTATTACTGCCACGTCCACAAATAACCAAAAATCATAACAAGATTCCTATTAAAGATTTACTAATGAAATTTCACAGCCACGCCCACTATTCACATATTTGTATAGCTTGCGACCTATACAATATTTTTGTCCGACATTTTATATTAGTACCTATATTGACACGCCATGAACAAGAAATGGGATCGATCAGATAAAGACCACGCCTCCCTCTATTATAATCAACTCAAGGTACCCTACCGAAAATTTTCATAAATATGCTCATATTGATGATTTATAAGGAAAACATCGCCATTGTTCAACTCCCACGCACAAGGAAAGGTAAAGGGTATTTTGAAGTCACTCTAACCCGACATCAGACTTCTTTACTCATTTTTTTTATGATACCTTGTAGTTAACATGTTTTAGGATAATTTTTAAAAATTTCACTATGTATGCGACAATAAAAAATTGAAACAATTCAAATTAATTTTTAGAGTTTTTTATTTGAATAATAAATTTAATGGAAAATTACATCAAACACATAAAAGTGGGTTCTTTTCTATCTAGATCTTTTGGATGGTGCTGGTTGGCGTGTCGCTGTAATCGCAGAGCTGGAGTCTGAGTCAATAAGAATTTCTTTTCACTTTCTGGTATAGCCTCCAACTTCTACTTCTTCTTCTTCATCATCTTCAATCATGTTCTTGCTCTATCAACAAATTTACTCAAGAACTGACAATAGATTAAACTTAAAATAGCAAAAAATTATATTAATCTCGTTACCTCATTCCACCGCAACTGTCGACCGTAGTAATCCAAATGATGGTTTAAGTAGTGACAAGTTGACACCAATTTTAGAGAAGAAAAAAATTGCATGCACAGAATGTTGTTAATCTACAGACCTATGCTTTTCTAACAGGCCTTCAATGACTTCTTAATGGAACGTCAATCAGTGAATTCGTTGTCAATTAAAACAAATTGGCTCAGCTAACATATTCATGCTAACATAGTTGATATACTGTTCATACCAGAGAATCATTTCATGAAAAAATGTTTTTTAAAAATCATATTTTACTACATATATTACTCGTATATGAAACTCGAATCTACTGAGGCGATAGACAAAAGAGTGGGGAATCTTGAGGAAGCTCTTAATATGGCTTACAAGTGCACTTGTCCCGTCACTAAGAGAAAAACTCTTCCACCATGGTGTACCAAAAAATTATCGGATCTCAGGAAGAGAACCAGGAAACTGTTCAACCAATGTTATAGGGATGAAGATTGGGCACGATATAAAGGGAGTCTCAAAACTTACAAAAAATCTATCAGGGAAGCCAAGAAAAATGGCTGGAGAGAATTTTGTGAATCAATTGCAATCAATTTCAGCAGGACTCTGCAAGATACTGTCCAAGGAACACACCAGCCCCTCTTTCCTTAGAAAGACGGATGGTGCATAGACGGAAACATCTTCTGAAACACTTGATTTCTTACTTCAAACTCACTTCCCAGACTGTAAAGATACCGCGCATGTATCTCAATTACCCGTTATGGACAATCAGATGCCACCGGTTTGTGACCTGATATTCACGGACGAAAAAATCAAACACTCGATAAATTATTTCTCGCCTTATAAATCGCCGGGCTTGGATGGGATTTTCCCAATCATGCTGCAAAGGTTACAGGTTGTGGTGATCCCATGGCTAACAGGGATATATAAAGCATGTTTACCCTTTGGTCTTTTCCCCGCACGCTAACATTAACTACTGTACACGCCTACCCGATAAAACTACAGTTTTTCAGGCGGAAGTACTTGCGATCAGAGAGGCATGTCGACAGATCACCCACCACATTAGAGAAGGGCAGAGGAGCACGGTTGCTATTTGTGGACAGCCAGGCTGCCATAAAAGCCCTACAATCAAACACCATCAAGTCCAGACTGATCAGACAGTGCAGGGAGGAACTTGGGGCGCTAGGTCACCATGCTGACATCACAATCATCTGGGTCCCCGGACACAGGAATATAGATGGAAATGAGAAGGCTGATGAATTGGCGCGCAGAGGAGCCTCTCTCGATCTAACCCATGTGGAACTAGTACCTGTTTCCATGGGTGCGATTAAGAGGGGCATCTAGATGCACTGTCACACTTTAGCGGGCAATAGATGGAGGAAACTTACAACATTTAATAGATCCCGGGCGACCTGGCCAGTCTTTAACACAGCGAGATCTAGAGATATCATAAACACGGACCGCAGGGACACCAGCCGCCTCATGACGGCCTTTACGGGTCACTGGCTCGTGGGTACTCATACAGAGAAGTTGCAGATACCGTACAATACCCATTGTAGAAGTTGTGGAAACTCAGAAAAGAAGGAAGCCTTAATCCATTTTCTTTGCGAATGCCCGACTCTGGCGGCCGCAAAAAATTGAACACTAGGAAACTATTTCCTAGCGAGTATATCCGATCTCTCGGGTGTAAAACCGAAAGATCTTTTAAGATACCTAAACTCCACAAAGTGGATTTAGTGAACAATCCATCGTTTTCTCTGGCGTTAGGAGAGGTTGTGGTATCAAAACGTAGCTATGGCGATAATTGTGATCCATATGAGGACTGACTTGGATCAGCCACTGAAACCAACCAACCAACCAACCAAGATCAGTTTGTAATTCTAGTTTGTACATGCGACGGAAAGAAAAGATGTGAAACCAAAGCACATAACACATTAAGCGTAAAGCGCGAGGGAATGAAGAGAAGCCGGACACCAGGTCATTGTATTGAGCGAAATGGCCAAAATGAATTCGAACACACCCAACCCCACCTCAATACTCGATGTAAAACCCATATAATTGTAAGTACTGAACTGGAGGTCATCAAGCAGCGACTATTACTGATCGCTCAACAAGTTCATTACCCGTCTGAGTGTAGCGCACTTGAAATAAGACCAGAAAATTTTATCCAACAGGACTATCTTATCCCTGAACCCCTTTTTCCTTTCCGACAAATTGTTATGAGTCGGAGGCGGGTTATCCCTCGCTACACAACTACCCTTTGATGAAAGACATCCCATCATCCTTCCCTACAACTGTCAGTTCTCCCGTTTATTAATAGGTTTCATCCATCAGCTGTCAATTCACGGGGGAAATTAACTGATGCTCAGGCTCCTTAGACGTACGGTGTGTATCTTAGATAGTAAAAGACAGGCGACTCAAATCATGGCCGCTCTTCCCATCGATTGGACAGCATTGGACACGCGCCTTTACAATGACAGGCATCGATTTCGCCTTCCCGTTTGACCTCAAGCTAAGTTCCAATCAAGCGATATACCAAGGGCTATACATGCATTTTCGTCTGCTTCACCCCCAAAGCTATTCACTTGGAGGCCACCAATAGCTTATCCACCTCGTCGTTCTTAGCCGCATTCGTACATTGCATGTTGCCTAACGAAAATCTATGCAGAGAACGGTCGGAGCTTCATCGGAGCGGAGCGAAACATTGGCTCTTTCTCGATAATAACCACGTGCTCTTACAACCACAATACCGAGCTTTGGAGTGGCATTTCATACCTCCAAATTCTTCGCACATGGGAGGATTGTGGGAAGCCGGGGTTTAGAGTTTCAAATTATACTTTCGCAGTCATAGGTAATTTAAAATATAACTTCGAAGAATTTTATAAACTTCTATCCAGAATCGAATCTCAAAAGCCCCTCCGATCTGCAGCAATTGAACCCGAACACTTTTTGGTCTTGATCTTGAAATGGCCACTTGTTATACTCGTAGCGATACCCTTCGCGTCAACGAACGCCACCTAGTCCAACTTTAGCTCTCACTACTATTTAAGCATCTTCCTATACTATAACCCTCCTATGGTTTTCCTTTTCATCACTCTTTAACTAATTGTTACAACTTTTATCACTATGATAGACGCATCATCCCCCGACAGCTCGCTGTGAAGCTTGATCGCTCAAATGAGGGGGTTCAGCACCAGCACCCCACTCTCTCCCCGCGATGGACCTCAACGGTCTTGGGTCAGCCGGGTACGAGACCGCACACCATCATCCCCGACCTCTTCCGAGCATGAAACCTCTCCGGGGAGTCTACCATACGCACACCCCAAACCCGCAAACACCCAGAGGATAGAAGCCCAAAGGCGTGCTGATGACTCCCACAAAATTGAGATGTACTGTAGTGCATGTGCACTATTGCGCACAAACGTAGTGTAGCACAAAAACTACCTACGCAAACTCTGCACATCAAAACCATACCAATACGTAAAACACACCCATCCGCTGCACTGCGACACTATGACACTTGACATGCGCAACGTAATTAGAATCTTAGCGTGCGGTCATTGGTGAATCTGTTTGTTTTGTATTTGAGTGGAATTTGAGTTAGTCTTAAGCGAAAGGGATTAGATATAAACAAATTAGAATAATCGAGAATTATTATCGAATTTGTAACTCAAAGAAATTATATAAAAACCCTGCTCGGGAATTAAACAAATCAGTTTCCAGCTGGCAACTCAAACCAACTGCATTTTTCTTGCAATCAGCCTTTCTTCGGCTTCAGCCTTTCTCCGGCTCCCAGTTAGTTATTGCTCAATGGCGTCTTGCCAAGCAATAACTAACTAATATATATATTGTGGTATTTTCCATACATATATATATATATATATGTATATATTCTCGCACACACTATACGCGCATTACATCGCGATCCTGCCAAACTCGTTCCTGTATATTTTCTGATTTCCTGCCAAGTCTGGAAAACTTTTGAAGTTTTCCAAATCTAGATTTGATGTGATTGCGGCTTTACCAGCGGCTGGTCCAAAACCGCTATCCATCCAGGAGTACCGCGAAAGATTAAAACGAAGAGAGAAAGCAAAGCTGACTGAGATTCCAAAAGTTGCCGCACCACCAACAAAGCGTCAAAGAGGTGGCAGGCAGGTATATTTAAGAAATCAGCACGCTCATCTCCTATCGTTGGTAAATGACACAAGAAAACTCCCGACCTGGGACGAGGCTACCCAATTGTGGTCGCAAATAGACGCTATAGAAAAAGAACAGCAGAGACGCGGCTGGACAAATAAAAGGCGTAATGGGGTCCCCTCAGTCAAAAGAGACCACAGTAATCACTGAAAGTTTTGCTAATACGAATACCAACAACTTGACAACAACGGGAATTTTGGCTGGTGCAGCATCAATTATAGCGACTATCTTATTAATATTATATGAATTTTTTAAACTATATAATTATTTTAAACAATACGGTACATAAGTGCCTAAATAAAGTAATTAATGTGTAAAATTTTGGAAAAATAAATTATATTAAAAATTATTTAAAATGTTTAATAAATAATGTTCAAGTTTTAATAATATTAAAAAAAAATATTTAAAATGTTTACAAATAAATCCCAATTTAAATACATATGGAAGAAATAATTGTAATTTTGAAACTTATATACGCGAACTTAAGAAAACTCCGTATAGACTATACAAAAAGGAGAAACTACTAGAAAAATTAGAAGAATTAGAATTACATCCCGGGCGACCTAGCCAGTCTTCAACACAGCGAGATCTAGGGATCTTATAAACAGGGACTGCAGGGACACCAGCCGCCTCACGGCGGTCTTCACGGGTCACTGGCTCGTGGGAACTCATGCAGAGAAATTGCAGAGACCATACAATATCCATTGTAGAAGTTGTGGAAACTCAGAAGAGAAGGAAACCTTAATCCACTTTCTTTGCGAATACCCGGCTCTGGCGGCCGCAAGAAATAGAACACTAGGAAACTATTTCATAGCGAGTTTATCCGATCTCTCGAAATCTTTTATGATACCTAAACTCCACAAAGTGGATTCAGTGAACAATCCATCATTTTCTCCGGCGTTAAGAGAGGTTGTGGTATCAAAACGTCGCTAAGGCGATAATTGTGATCCATGTGAGGACTGACTGGGATCAGTCACTAAAACCAACAAACCAACCATATATTACTCAAATTACTACTCAAATCATACTAACAATTCAGCACATGGCAGCTCCGCAGTAATTTTGTAATTTTATTTTAATGTACATTTACATCTGTTCAAGGACATTAGGTAATTTTTTTTTACAATTATCTGGAAAATACCTGTGGCTTTGATCCAATGGCATAATAATCTTTTTTGTGACAATAGTTATAGTTTTGTACAATATTTTCAACACGCGGATTTAAATATTTTTTGGCAGCAAGTGGTATTGTTTTCCCTCTGCACCAATTTATTGACCCCGTCGTTAGGATAACAGATTACTTTCAGTACATCATTTTGGTATAATTTCTTGATTCCTTCGTTAACAGTTTGTATATTTAACGTATACACAAATTTGAGACGTATCAAGTAGCATTAACTATTGTCCTGAAAATTTCGTTTTGTTGAATAATTGTTATGTTAGAACTTTTCGATGTTCCTCACATTTGTGGTCCATATTGGTTTAATAATCATAGTATATGCTAGAAGTTTATTTTTAATAATTTGTTTGGATAGTTTAACTATGAGCCAATAAAGGTAACGGAGTTTCTCTTTAATCTGATTGCGTGTTTGGAGTATATGATTTATTTCCCAGTTATTTTTGATATCAACAGCAATAAGTTGATTTGTCTATACGAAGAGGTATTTGAAGATCGTTTCCATGTTTTGGGATGGCGGTAACCTGTGCTACTTTCCATAATTTTGGTTAATACCTTGGTACATATAACATTTAAGATATCCTTATGAATATCATTGCCTGTTTCGGGAGTAGCCTGGTGCTTTTTTTTTAAGTGTACTTACGTGTATCTTTTCTGCATGAATACGTTGTATTTTCAGTTAGTAATAAGTTTTATTGAATGGAGTTTAGTGTTGTTTGAATTGTCGTTGCAAAAGTTTTCTTCAAAATAATTAGTAAGTCCAATATTTTACTTGTATTCAGTTTAGCCCAGTTTTCGCTTGATTTTTTAAGTTTAGTTGGTACATTGTCTCTTTGAAGTGTTTAGTTGCCTTCCAATGTGAATAATTTGTTACTGATGGGTTGTTAGATGTGTTATACCATGTTTTGGGGACAGAAATTCCACTTTATGAGTTTTCGCTAAGAAGCTAAGAATTTATTTATTAATAAAACAAAAAAAGAATGATTTTCAATTTACAAATATTTTACCGAAGAACTTGAAAAAATTTGGTATTTCTGCTTCATGCATTCGCTGTTCAAGTCTAATACAGGTTCACTTTTATTTTTGACATTTCTTTTGATAAAAATTAGTACTTTGTGCCATTGCAGTTGAGGATTGCCAATTAACTTTAAAGGGAATATTATCAGAGGAAAAAATTAAATAATAAAGTTGACGGAGAGTCGCTGCGTTGGTAACATTCCCCCTTCCGTATCTTGACCAACGGGAAGGAGTACACCTCAAGCATGAACAACGTTGTCATCGACTTTCGGTTTGACATCTAGCACGGATATTTTATCATCTGGCCGGTGGTATTCACCGTTTGCTGTGCGTATCATTGCGCTCCTGACTTGATTGTCTTTACTTGTCACTACATCAGTCACAATTCCCTTGGGCCAATAGTGACGAGGTGAATTCGGGTTGACAATAATCACGCAGTCTCCCATTTTTATGGGTTTCGCTTTAGTGAACCAATTCGTTCTGAGCGTCATCATTGGTAGAAATTCAACTAACCACCTTTTCCAAAATTGATCGGCTAGTAGTTGGGAATGTCTCCAGGAGCTTTGTGTGGAATTGTTAGTTGCATTGAAGTCTCCAGACGTTTTATTGAATGGAGTTTAGTGTTGTTTGAATTGTTGTTTTGTGCCCAGACGAGAAGCCTAACAGGAAGTGGTTCGGCGTGACAGCTTATTCAAGGGAGTAGTATCAAGGGATAGGTAAGTCAACGGTCGTGAGTTCAAAATGCTTTCGACTTCTAAAAACAAGTAGTTCAGCTTTTCATTTGTGAGCTTTGTCGGTGGAGTGATGATATGGTATATTACCGTCTTAACGGAGCGCACATGGCGTTTCCATGCGCCGCACATGTGTGGACTTGTTGGTGGGGATAAATCTCCATTTGGTTCCTGGGGACGTAAATTCTTCTTGTAGGTCAGCGAAATTTATTTGCTTGTAGTATTCACGCAGTTCCTTTTCGGCGGCTACCAGATTGCTGCCGTTGTCACTATAAAAGTGTACGGGTTGGCGTCTGCGCGCAATAAACTTTCGAATGACCATGATGCATGAATTCATAGACAAGCTCTGGGCCACCTCTAAGTGTACTGCGCGACAAGTCAGGCAGGTGAATAAAGTCCCATATCACTTCTCAGTTCGTCCTCCGATTGTGACCAAAAAGAGGCCGAAGAAGTCTACCCCAACATGGGAGAATGGTTCGGGATGTGATACTTTTGAAAAAGTTCATCTATATACACCTGAGCAGGCGTTCCCAACGTGAAAATCATTCGCAGTCAAGTAAGGGCCATTGCAGTGCGACATGGGTGACTACATGTTGCTTGTCACGCAGTTCTAGATCAGGCGGCTATTGACTCGTTATGTTGCTGACGTCATAATTTGAAAATGTGTTTAAAGGTTGTCTTAAAAATGATGGTCCTGTAAACCATAGGCTGTCTGGGTTGCATAGAGGCTGGCTAATCCATTTCTTATGCCAGCGTTTTTTCCAATCCTCGAAACACTTCTGAAACGCTTTTTTTGGTATCGCCAACAGCTCCTGTTTCGATTTTTCTTTTATCTCCTCAATCGTAGCAAAACGCTTTTCTTTCATCGGTGTCTTCAGTTTTGGAAAGAGGAAAAAGTCAGCGGGGGCCAAGTCCGGTGAATACGGTGGTTGAGGCATGATAACGGTTTTGTTTTTGGCCAAAAAGAGCTCCTGAGCGATGTCCATGCGACGGTGTTTTTACTCAAAATTTAGCAATTTTGGAACAATCTTCCTGCCGCACGTTTCATGCCTAAAACATCCGTAAAAATTGCTTGGCATGAGCCGAACGATATGCCAACATCATCAGCAACCTCTCTGATAGTGATTCGACGATTATCCAAAATCATTTTTTCACTGCGTCAATGTTTTCATCGGTTGTTGACGTGCTCGGGCGACCAGGACGAGCATCGTCATTGACATCTTCTCGGCCTTCCTTAAACCGGTTATACCACAATTGAACTTGTGTTCTGCTCATAGTAGACTCGCCAAAGGCCACAGTCAACATTTCAAATGTCCTTGCGCATTTAATTTCATTTTTTACACAAAACTGAATACAGTTTCTTTGATCCATTTTTTCGAATAGTACAAAATCGAAGAGCACACCAAAACACGACTAACCTTTTTATCTGTCAAAAACAAACTGACAATCCAAAATGGCTGGTATTGCCAACATATATAACAGACATGTGTACCAACATAAAAAAAATAATGCGAACATAGAATATACGTAACACACGAAAAGATTAAAATAACGGTTATCTTTTGATCACAACTCGTACACCGAATGAAGCACCGTTTAGTAAATAATAATTCTATAAGAAAAATAAAATCATAAGACAGTCGTGGGTAAGTAATATAAAACTTAACTTAAAATATATACATAAGAGTACATACATACTACAGTTTATGAACTGAAATTCAACGGGTAAGCGTTAACGCCAGGCAACCGAACCGCTGGTGGAGTAAGTATATATATGTATATATGTGTATAATGTACAGAATGAATGTACGAAGGTATATTTGGGAAAGTATGTAATTTTGTTAATAGGAATGAGTATGGCCATATAAGTAAGTATGTAGGGACATATGATTAGGAATTGGGAATCTGCAGTTATTTTGATGCTGCAGCAGGCTATATGAAACTATATGTAACTATACATAGATTTTTCGGTTTATCGCTTAGGAGATTAGCGTGCGGGGAATAGTAATGTATATATATGTATACATATATTGAATTAGAACAATATATTTTGCTTACCATTACACATTAGGTAATAACTGTAGCAATTAATTTTAAACAATTGAAAGTGCCTTGAATGTATGTATGTATTCATATAAAAGCAGGTTACATGTTGTAGGGAACTACACTTGTTAATGGATATATACATACCGGGCTAGTGGTAAAATTTAAATATATAGAATAATTAGATGCAATGAAAAATTGAGGCATGCAATGGTCAATGTGTTCACATAAACGGGTTGATCTTAAATATTCTGGTTTATGTCACTGGGCAAAAGAATTTGCTCAGAATTGAAAAATTTAAAAAGATATATAAAAAGAAAAATGATATGAAAGGAATTATGAATGTCTAAACGAAAGAAAAATAAATAATAAATTTATCTTTTACATACTCGCTTATGTAAGATGGGCAACTAGTTTTGCCACGAATTGATATAAAAAAAATTTTTTTTTTTTTGGCGGCATGTAAATAATTGTTATGTATGAATCAAATTATTATAAAATGTATATTCATTGAGAAGAATTTAAATTTTGAATGCCGCTAATAATTTAAAGAAAATTGTATCATAGTTAATTAATAATATTTGTAAAGAAAACTGTTTTTATTACTTATTTATAGTTTGGTTATTAAGACGTATTAGATATACGATATATAAATTTAAATAACACATAAAATTTACTATTTTCGTATATTCGTTAACAAGAATATTAAAAATGAAATAAATTTAATAGCCAGTAAGTATAATTAAAACTCGGCAAGTTCGATACATGTATAGAAGTATGGTTTTTAGGTAATCGGGCGTTGGTGAACAGACAAGGACATCTGGATGGTTCAATTTTGTGCAGCATGAACCGGGAAGGGACTTCCTGCAGCGTCAAAGGAGGAGTAAGAGGTTAACCAACATCCAGGAGACCAGTAGATGAAATGCAAGAGCAGCGAACAAAAATCTGACTGAATAAGAAGAAGTGAAAAGACGTGGAAGAAGGGTAATTAGTAAGCCGCAAAGGAATAAAGACGAGATTGGCAACGATGATGTCCAGAGATAATTTTTGGTTGGAAGTAAATGAAAACGAAATTAGTGAGAATTCATTTTTATATGAAAGAGTGGAAGAGCTTCCAACTTCCCATGTGCGAGATGACTACGATTTAAGCTTATGAAAAAATGGAGATGGTATCGGCTGAATACAATAGTCTCTATCTGACAAGTAAAGGTCTAATAATACTTGAATTTTATTGCATAACTGACAAAATGGAATGAAAACACTAAAGTGTACGTTGTCCGTATAGAAAATCCAACGTGTCAGCCATTATTGCATATATCAGTATGTATATTGTATTATTGTCTAGAAAGAAGAAGAGATAATTTTAGCCAAAACCCAAAGATACTCTGTAATTTTAGCGAGAAACGGCTACAACAACAATAACAGCCACAACTACCATCGTTCAATTAGCTTCGTAGAATAATCTCCTGGCGCAAAAAATCGTTTTAACCACGAAAAGATCGAGCATAACATAGCTTTATCGCCTAACTTCGTAACGATGTCTCCAATGAGAAAATATCCATTGTCACTGACTAAGCGAATATCGAATATTTATTTTGACTTCGTCAGAAGCGCATCTAGTCGCGCAAGCTTGCATCATCTTTTTACGTACCGGTCCAGAAAGAAGGGAGGGGTATGCAGAGTTCATCGAGGGACTTCACTCTGACAACGACGGTCGTCAACTGGACCAGCAGGTAGCAGAGGCCGCAGTATAATATAAGGTTTTTTGTATAGAATAGAATTGTGTTATTGTTTAGATATTTGTATATACGCCAATGAGAAAAGAGTCAATTAAAAACCAAATTATAAAAAGGGGAATATAAAAAAAATGAAACATAAAAATAAGAAAAAAAAAACAAAGTAAAGAAAAAAAACTACAAAAGAAAATAAAAGCTAGAAAAAAAAATATGGAAAAGAAAAGAATAAAAACCGTGATAGAACCCAAATAAGGCGATTTAAAAAAAAAAAAAATAAAAACAAATTATATGTATGTAATATAGAGTTAAATCGATGCACATATTTGTTTGCAGTGCAAGGAAAATATTGTAGAGATTTAATGGAAGTTAGTTGCACTAACTTCTTTTAGAAAGAGGGGAGGGATGTTGTGAGTTAGAATCAAGCTACCTACGCGTAGTTGACTCACAGCACCGGCTCCTATTAAATTCATTAAGAACGCACATATTTTTAGGGTGCAAATATTGTAAATGAATAGTATTTATGCATTAATTATGATGTAAACTTTTAGGGTGTCACAGTTCCGCAGTCAAGCTGACGAGGGGCATTTAGAATGCACCGACGACACTTTTACTTTCAGTAGGCCAGTTGGCTTGACCAACTGACACCAAATGACAATTGCGTAACTGGAACACCAGAAAAGTCAAGACGTAGACTGTAATGTTTATTTGTAAATAGTATATAAAAACTAGTATTTTACGAATAAAGCTTCTTGTTGTTTTAAACCCAAAATAGTGCAGTGCTTATTTAAGAAAGTGATGTAGGTTTACAGGTTCCCGCGCAGGACAAGCCGCGAGAGGACATTCCATAGGACGTTCCCGACAACAAGTAGCAAGGACACCCCAACACACCCCAAATATGTATTTAAGCCAAGACACAATTCATGCAGATAATAGCTTTCTTCGAGGTGTAGATAATGTTTTAGAATGTTCCCGAAATTTCCTACGAGGTGTAGATAATGTTCTCAAAACTTCCTACGAGGTGTAGATAATGTTCTAGAATCTTCTTGAAACTTCTTCCGAGGTGTATATAATGTTTTAGAAAGTTCTACTTCAACATAAGAGAGGTATATAATCTACCAGCAATTCAAAGTCGACATCGTGCATTTTTAATCATAACAGTAAGAGTATTAAAAAGTAATAAAGTGCAAAATTGTGTTAAAGTAAACTTTAAGCCTAATATTAAGTGTGTAAATTGCAATAATTAAATAAAGTTAATTATTTTAAGTTAACCTGCGATGTCGCAGAGTGGACATCGTGCTAGCAACGGACAGTTGAGCAGGGATCGTCGGAGAGCGAACATCGTGATACCAACAGTAGCAGGAAGTGATTAAATAAAAAGTGTAGTGCAACAACTGACTGACTGAAGCAAATTATAAGCGAAGGCGAAGTGTGAGAAGTGAGCAAATAGAAATAAATCCAATTGTATTGAAGGAATTGTTTGCTTATTACACAATCCAGCGATACGAATCTGAGTATTGAGATTGGTATAAATTCTCAAATTTGAGCAAAAACTAAGAATTAACTCCGATACACATTAACATTAAAGACCAAGCTCCATACCATGCTTTCCGACGGCAACGCGTTTGACGTTGAATATATGCATTTTGAATAAAACAACCTCCACAAAAAGTGTTTGCCGTTTAAAGTTGGGCAACTTTCAACTTTTTACACTTTTCGACGGCAAACAGATTGTGTATATAGTGGTACAAAATATAATTTGTGTATCCTACTAGAAAAGAGTGTTAGATTTGTAATTTATTATATTGATTTAAATAAAAATAAAAAAATTTAATTTTATATATACGAGTATATTATATTTGCATAATGAAAGAAAAATTAATTTAAGAAGCACAAAGTAGTTTTTACGAAAAATAGCTTCGAATGTAGAAGCAGGCAAGAACGTGCCGAAGTTTGGTGAGCAAGGCGTAGAAAAACCAGCATTCATGTACAATTCACCCTGAAACGCATTTTATTTTTTAAAATTAAATGCATCATTTGCATATAAAATGAGTATAAAATTATAAAAAATCTATAAAGTCTTTCAACGACTTCTGTTCCTTATCCAGTTTAAATTATTTTTTCTTATATGATTTCACATCAGCTGATTTAAAAATAATACCAAAATGCGTGTAACGCGTGATATGCAGTTTGCAAATATAGAAAACAACAAACGCACAAAACGCGTTTGCTATCAAAAAGCGTTTGCCGTCGAAAAGCGTGGTATGGAGCTTGGCCTTCAATGTCAGCTACTCCGAAGCCACAATCAAAATAAATAGATTAGAAGCCAGCAAATAGAAAAACAGACTTAACGGAACAAATGAAACCTGAAGGCCCAGGTTCAATACCTGGGAGGATTCATAGTAGGTGCGCTGTTGATTTCTGAGACATAATAAATGCTTGGGGAAAAATTGCATCTCATTGAAAGATCTCTGAGGATAAGTGGCGTGTTCTAAATAGCTATAAGATCTGTCAAAATGTTTCAATAATTCTTCTTCTGAAAATTATTACGATGGCATAACCACACATACAAAAATTTTGCGACTACCGCGTGCAAATTGTCTTCTCAATAAATTCGCTGAAAAATAATCTTAATATATAATATATATATTTTAGTATGCATAAATATAGAAAGAACATCATTGATTTTTTATACCCTTTACCTTGAAAAGAGGTACAAAGGGTCTACTAATTTTGTGCTTTTGAGAGGGGTTGCAATTTCAAAAAGGAGGCGTGGTATGGACTTAAGTATACAAATATTTCACAGGAAGGTTGCGGGTACTAACATTAAAAACCACACAAAAAATGAGCGGGATATTTTGACAGCCCCGCCCACTATTGAAAAATTTTTTATAATTTACGATATATACAATAAATTTTATATTAGCACTGCAAAACCATACAACAGAAATGAGGTCGATCAGACAAAGGCCACGCCTTCCTGTAACATAATCAAATTATGGTACCCTACCGAAAATTAGCGTAGATATGCTCCTGATGATTTTTGAAGAAAACATCCCCATTGTAGAACTCGTACGCACAAGGAAAGGTAAAGAGTATTTCGAAGTCGGTCTAACCCGACTTCAGACTTCATTACTCGTTTAAATTAAATAATAAGACACACATTAAAATCACGTCAGTCACGTTCGCTTTTCTCTACTCGACTGCTGTGTCGCAACAAAGTAGTAAAAAATGATCAACAAAGAGCATCTGACCCTAACGTTTTCGAACGCTGACAGAAATCTGCAGAAATTTTATCGGCGTTCGGATTTTTTTGTTTCGCTACGATTGTTCCGCCAAGACTAATCGGACCTTAACACAGAAACATCTATTTCATTCTTCCAGTAGTATGACATGTCCACTCTGTCATAACAATAACAGACATATCTGTTTACCATATTTTCTACAAATGGCCGGTCGAATATTTTGACTATTCACTCTGAACCATTTTTGTTGTATTTGTAGAACGTATACATTAGTTATTCATAAGCGATAGATTCTGATATTAAGTTTCAATTTTTTTTTGGTATAATTTATATATTATATATTACTCTAACCGAAGAAAAGCTAAAATGAACACACAAAATATTCCAACTTCAAGTAAAATACGAGTAAGATATATAATAAAATAAAGTTATTCCACAATGTTTAATTTTGAAATACATAAACTATTTATGTATATCTGTATGAAATATGCGAATGACAGCATGGGCTCTGTCAAATTATATTCCCGTACCTGCCTGGACTCGCATTTTAAGGAATTTAATATCGGAGTATCTCCAAAAAACCAAGATCAACTTTTGAACTTCTTTATTTTTGAGTTTGATATATGAAATAGACGTAAAAAAGATTATAATTCAAATGAAATCTTCCGTCAGACAATGTGTATCCTCAAATTCCCCAACTGGGGACTCTTTCTCCTGAAAAAGATTGATATGTACTATGGTTTAAAATGTATAGAGAGAATTCTACCACATAATACAATTGGATACGGTGATGAGTTCATATCAACGACGCTAGCATAACGCGACACAAACGAACAGAACAAGAAGATTATTACCCCAATTCTAAATAACTTTTTCAACAAAATATGCATTCGATTTTTCACATTTCAATTTTCGAACTTGCGAAAAAATCAGCAAAAAAAATTCCACATCCAGGTATTCTAAATAACATAAATTAGCGGAAATTTTTCACATTTCATTTCATTTTGTTCGCCAACATTTTTGATGTGAAATTAGTGTAATATTTGTGAGTATTTAATTAAAATTTATTTTAGCCTTATGGGTATTTAAATACCCAATAAAGTATTGGTATTGGCACTTAAAAAATTCTAGCGCGTCCAGGTGAGAGATATCGCTGTAATTTTTTTTAAAGTAAAGTGGAAGTAGGGCCTACAAGAAAAATAATAGAAGATAATAATATCCCGCGGTATAGCTCAAGTTTTTTACCAGTCAAAATCGAGGTTTTTTCTCTGTCAGAAAATGATCGGGAAAAGTGTTGCCAAATATTGGAAAATGGGAAACACAAGAAGCGCCCACCCTTACCAGACAGCTTCAAGTGTCCTCTATGCAATGGAGGAAAAACAACAGCAATATGTCAAAATACCTGACCGTCACACCAGATTTAACGGAAATGGGTATTTAAATACCCGACAGTCATGGTGTATACTAAAAATATGTTTTTTTGTTATATTGAAAATTTTCGTGTAATATGAATAAAAAGCGGAATTTTGGTATTTTATTAGGAAACATGATGTTTATTATCACGAACAGTTCCTAAAGCAAAGAAACCATCGTCCGACAAACGACTCATTAGTTTGTGACTTGTTTTAAAATTTGTCATATATTACAGTGTGCTTAGCTCGGTCCGCCAGAAGGGATAGTACAACCCTTTCACACAGCCCGAAACCTGAGTCATCCTGATCCGATGCTCCGGCATATGGAATGTATTGATACAATCAGCCTTCTGTCGATGCCAAACACCAATTATTGTACCCGAAACGAATTGGTTGGTTTTCCCTTGGTGAACATTTTGCACGAATGTCGGCCGTAGTAAGCAATCATGCGTTCATCAATTGAAAGGTTTGTGCGAGAATATACCGAATTGAAGGAATTTTTGGGTCAATAATTGATTCAATGGTGCAACTTTTGCAAATTTGTTTTTTGGATCTAATGCTGCGTTGTCACACACGTGAAAAAATTGCTTACTTCTTCTAAAACTATCTCTCGAAATACATTCTTTTATAAGCTCGCATACTAACGATTCTCGATTTGACCAATAATTTTGTGTTTGCGGCAAGGTGTGGTAACCGGTAATATACAACACAACCAAAAATTCGCTAATTGATGTAACGAATGAAGGACAATTGTTGGCCGCAGCATATTGGTTGGTAAAAGGAAGCAACAGTAGCAAAACCTCTTCAACGGTAAACATTTCCTACAGCGCTTTGCATGAATTGCCCGTATCATCGAATGGAACCTTATTGACATTTTGCTTCCGAGACCTTTTTGGTTTCTTCATGGATTCGGGGTCGCTTCTGTGCGTTCCTTGTATTCGGTGTTGCTTTGCAACTACCACCGCTAGATGTTGTGGCCACCAGCGTATAATTTTCTTCTTCTTGTTCAGCTTCGGGTTCTTTACAGCATCCGTATCATCATATCACCGCCCGATGGCATGTGTTCGTTCCCATCATCCATTTCGACCACAAATAATATGACAAATTTTGTTTTGCTTTCGTACGTACACATTCTATAGCTGATTTCGGGGAAGAATATATTTCAACATTCGGCGAATGAAAGAACAAAAAAAAAATGTCAAAAAAAATAGCGCGCGGAATTTTTTTGGTAGACATGTATGTGAAACTATCCCATACACACATACATTCATTTATATATACATATATATAGATAGATAAATAATTGTTATCCACTGAGATATTTTTAACTACTTTACGTAATATTTTTTTTGAAACTTGTGTGCGTGGGAATTCTAAAACCAAACCACAGTTCGAAGTGTGGTTTGAAACTACACTAAGAAATTCGAATCCACATAAATTTAGAATAGGAAGAAAAAATCCGCACGGAATATAAAATCTGCGTGAACAAGAATCCGCATGAGTTTTTAGAATTGGGGTGTATCAGCCTTATCGTGAAGCTCGTACTCACGTGAACTCATTCACATGAAAGCAGTTCCCTTATCGTGGATGACATATGTATATGTGAATTCTTTCGCATTTTCGAAGAATTCCCCTTATCAGCAATTGATTGTAAAAGGGAAGTTTGTTATAGCTTCGCGTGAAAATGTTCACTTTATTTTTGACAGTGAAAAGACGTAGAGCAACATGTAAGTTCTTATTAGTTATTCAATAAAATATTTTATGAAAAACACTTATTTTTTAATTTCGGAGTAAAGTAATAATTAAAGTCAAAAAAGACATTCTCCTAAGTGGTAAGGAAGCAAATATTGGAAAAGATTAAAATTGGTTTAAAATTAAGAAAGCAAAAGATCAATTCAATTACTTTTTTTATTTTATTATTTTTCTCACTTGGGCAACTTTACTATTGACATGGATTAGGATTTTATTTTTAGATTTAACAAATAACATTGTGATTTTTACCAGTTTTATTTATCACTAACAAAAATAAGAATACTGAATTTTTTGTTCTTTTTAAATGACTTGAAATTAAAATGCAAAACTTTATAGACTGTTCACTATATCAGCTGTAATACGTTGAGCTGCAGGTAAATAAGTATTACTTTGGTCAGTATGTTTCTTCTGCAACGGGAAAATACTATGCATTGACCTTATAATATATATTAAATATACATTTGAAGTCTTTTACAATATTTGTGTGGAAAAATATGAATTCCAAGTAAATAAAAAAGGCAACAAATGAAAAATCACTATTCACTACAGTTTTGTTCAACTCTTATTTAGTTTCGAAATCAGCTCTGTTATTTCGAAGTGAAATTTTTATTCACGTGAGATTTTCGATGTTTCTTTTTCACGTGAACAAAAAATTCGGAGGAAACAGATTGTTCCCGCGAGATTCACAAGGCCGATTATGACCAACATTTCATAATGAAAGTGTTTGTGCAACACATACGAGTATAAATGAAATAAATACCAGACAAGCTAAGAAATAATATTCAACGTTTTTAGTATTATAAGTTATGTTCAATATTTCATCAAAATTTTATAAAGCTAAAAAATTCGAACAAAAAAGTTCTATATAACTGTTGTTCTCTTCGAGTCGAAAGCCTCTGTAACTCGTTCCCCCAACACCTTGCACTCATTAATTATGGTGTATGGAATAATATAATACTAATAATACATATACTCAATAAACACGAAAGGTTTGTAAAACCATCACTAAATAATTATTCATTAGTGATGAATGTTAGTTTTGCAATTTTTCAATTGGACGTACATGGGAATATTATTTCTGAATTATTATTGTAATACTTACTTTGCCACAAATTCCTCCTTAGTACAGCAATCAACGCCATTGGTGCAAAGGTACTTATTAGCTTTTTCCAATGGTTGCACTAGACATAGTCCTACAATGTGACATTTACGAACTGCGATATACGCCTAAAAAGCAAGATTAGTTTACATTTAATGGAATTTTAACTTTATTATTGACTCTAAAATTTTATTTATAATATTTTTATATACTCTCATACCACAAATATTTTAGGAACTGTATAGGAGGAAACCCCTAGCTCTTTATCAACGATTTTTAAAATATCCCACAACCGTTCCTTGCGTTTATTGTGGGAACACTGAGATAACCGCAATATGCGACCATCAGAAGCCCACTCTGGAAAAATGGCTACTCTGTCTTCATCAATCCATCCTTTAAAACGTAACACGTGAAGGGAAGCATGATATTCGCGGTGCAGTTTTTCCTCTTCAGGCTCGTGCATAGTATAAACAAGACCGCACTGTTTGCATTGCTGTGCACCAAAATTCTTTTGTCCTGCATCAATCTGGTATTGTCTAAGTCCTTGACCACCAGTCCAAACGCGCTGAGGACGTCGAGTTGACTTATGAATTAATGGCTGACAACCCATGTGGAATAAAGGAAACAACTTTCCGGACACATTACTGGAATTTATTGTATTATGGAAATTATTCCTTTCTAGGAAGGCATTATTTTGGTTTCTTAAACCGTTATTATATTCCGTGGGGTAAGGGTTGGCTTCCCTACAATTATTAATATTATTTCTTCCAACCACAGCATCATTTTGAGTTTGAACGTTGGCCATGATATTATCAGCTTCGGACTTCCGCTCATCATAGTTTATTATAAAAATGTCAAAATTCTCTTCTGTACAAATATTGTTTTCTATAAGAAAATCGAGAAAATAGTTCTGTTGTGCGATCAATTCTGGTTCGGTAGTGTTGTATGGAATCAGATTACGAAAATCTGCAAATTCATTTACTACCACGATTACTTGATTAACAATGTAAGCAGCCTCCTCTTTATGATTATCAGGATCTGCTATAAAAATCTTAAAATTATCTTCTGTACAAATATTGTTAGTTATTAGAAAATCCAATAGTAAATTTTGTTGCTCTATAGTATCTGGCTCACTAGTATTGTATGGGAGTCGGTTACGGAATTCAGTATAATCTGTATAATTTTGGAATTGAACTTCGTTTTCTAATTCTGTGAATTCCAGTTGTAGTTCTTCATTTATTTTATCCACGAATTTATTGCTACCCGATGCAACTTCTGAATCGCCAAAGGTTGTATCATCTAGATTTTTCAGAATCGTCTCCACCGTGGCCTGTTCGTCCAAAAACTTATTTGACTCTGCAATATTAGAAATTAAAATTAGCATTAAGTTCCGAATAGAAGTGAATATTTTGTTTGTGATACTATTTATAAAGTAAATTTAGTTAAAATGTATAAATATATGCAATAAATTGAAATAAAAATCTTATACAAAACCTCTTTTGTTTTTTGTGAAATAATTGATGTAATGGTAAATTTGAGAAAATTGAGAAAACATTTTTTAAAAATAATAGGCACAATAAATTACGGTTACACAAACACTGCGAAAACTTCACACATATGGAGCTCGGGTTCGATTCATGGGAAGGCTCGGTATGAACGGTTGGTGTGCTTTTGCTTTTACAGACATATTTATCGGGGTTTTCAATAAGAGCGCTACAAAAGTTTTTTTTAAATAAAACAAAACCGGTTTTAGATATCAATGAAATTCTTTATTCCTGTGAAAGTACGTTCGATGCCATTATGTATGGAACTCAATTTCTTTTGCATGGCCACCACGGGCACGCTTGCAGAAGTCCAGACGCTGAACCCAATTTTCAACGGTTTTCAAGCATAAATCGGCCGATACTGCTGCAATTTCACGTTCGATATTCGTACGAAGTTCATCAATCGTCGCTGGCTTGTTGGCATAGACGATAGACTTGACGTAGCCCCACAGGAAATAATCTAACGGCGTCAAATCGCACGACCGAGGAGGCCAATCGACTGGGCCATTTCGTGAGATAACACGTTCACCAAACTTGGTTTGCAGTAAATTGATTGTGGCATTCGCTGTGTGGCTTGTGGCGCGTCCTGTTGGAACCTCATGTCCTCCAAGTCCATATTATCCAATTGGGGCCAAAAATATTCGGTTATCATTGAACGGTAGCGATTCGCATTCACAGTAATGTGCCGGTCTTGATCATCACGGAAGAAGTACGGCCCAATGACGCCGCCGGCCCATAAACCGCACCAAACCGTAATTTTTTCGGGATGCAATGATGACTCATGGAGTACGTGTGGATTGCTGTCTAGCCAATAACGCATATTTTGCTTATTGACGAAGCCATTCAGCCAG
This sequence comes from Clusia tigrina, assembly GCA_920105625.2. Taxonomy (NCBI): domain Eukaryota; kingdom Metazoa; phylum Arthropoda; class Insecta; order Diptera; family Clusiidae; genus Clusia; species Clusia tigrina. The sequence continues at coordinate 125,666,752 of OV050032.1, read as the reverse complement.
AAATGAGCCTCATCATAAATTGGACGTAGCGCTCTTAAAGTTGAGGCGACTGACTCCAAATTTCGGTAGTAAATTTTAATAATTTCGACTCGTTGTTGGCACGTATATCTTTGCACGATGAAATGGCAAACCTTACTGAAGAGAAATGTCAAAAGAGCGGGAAAAAATATGGCGTTGTTTGCTGTCACTATTGATTTACTTTTGTAGCGTTTCTTTTGAAAAACCCTTTACTTGGAAAAATTGGGTTTTCCTTGAAAGGTGTCTGAAGAAGACAGTGGAGTGTCCAGAATAACTTTAAGTTCCTCCAAATATTTTCAATAATTATCCATTCGATAATTTATTTCAGTGTCATGACCAGATGACACATGCCGTAAAATCTAATATACTTTCATATCCAAAATGAGGATTAAGCGTATTTTTCCGCAGGATGGGAATATGTGATTTTAGTTATAACGAGGAACATTAACCGCTATCCCATCTATACCGTTAGTGCGTGGCGAAGAGTCACACCCTGCTAGATGTAACCTTGCTATTCAACAGAACACTACGGATCTAGGCTGTGGAGTCAATAAACACCTTCCCTATACAGAGTGCGGTGAACTCCAAACCTCTGGGTTGAATCAAGGTGTCATACGATCCGTCCCGATGTTTAAACTAGCTAGGTGCCCATATTAACGCCCAGTATCGAACGGAGTCCTCTGGATACTTGGCGGCCTCCTGTTCCATGTAGCCTTATCCGCGCACACAGACGTCTGCGCGGGCGGGCCTCTTTCGTCCAAAACTCGTGGGACCAAATATGAACATAAATCGAAATATATAAACTTTAAAAGCAATGGAGAGCTGTTCTCCCAAAAAACCGTCCGAGGCGATCCTGACTGCATTTAAATCGAAGGAAAAAAGGACGAAAAACAAAACCCGTTCCAAAAAATTAAGATGTTACAAAGATCCCCAACACAACATAAAAACTAATATAAATATAAAAACAAATAACAAAGCTAATAACATCTCTGAAGATATTGAACAAGCAAAAGCACCAAACACATCCAACGCAACAAATATATCTGTTCAAAACATGGTGTTTCACTGAGAAAGCCTGGACTGCACTCGTTGACTTCCATCCGGGTCTTGATTAATGTGTAATTTATTGTTTGTATATTTTCCCAGTTGGTTTTATATTTTTGAAATATAAATTTCATACACAATTTGAAACACTGAAAAACAACCGGTTATAATAGTTACAAAATGAACTTTTGGAAATGTATTAATTGATTTGTGGAACAAAAATATGTCTTCTTGTCCAAAAGACTGTAGAAAAAATGTGGTTGTTGATGCTGCTGCTGTCCAAAGATAAGGGGCGAAATTCGGCTGCTGGCTGCCTACGGCAGCGTGTTCATGCCGAATTCACTGTATTGAGAAAAGATGGCTACGGCCCGGACATACATATGTTCACTCGGACTTTACGCTCACCTCTCGGTGAGACATGAAGGGGGGAACTCTGTTGTGAGTTAGAATCAAGCTGCCTGCGCGTAGTGTCTCACATCATCGACTCCTAACAGATGCCACACATTCTGTGTGATTAGCATGTGTTAAAGTTACATAAGAATATTTTTAGGGTACGAGTATTTTGAATTAATATTACCTATGTAATATTTATTATGTAAACTTTTAGGGTGCTACAGTTTCGCAGTCGAGCCACCGAAGGGCATTGAAATTTAGAATGCACCATCAACACTTTCAAAATGGCGTAGGTCAGTTGGCTTGACCAACTGACACCAATTAACAGGTGCGAAACTGGAACACCATAAAGGTCAGTTTTTGTATTGTAATTGTGAATTGTAAATAGTATATAAGAATTAGTATTTTAAGAATAAAGGGGCTTGTGATTTAAAAACTTAAAGTGTAATGTAGTGATTTTTCCAAAGAGTGTTTTCAGTCACACGCGCACAGCAGAAGGACGTCCCCCGTCAACCAAACACGGACCCCAACATTTTGGCGCAGCCGGTCTAAAGGACCTACAGGAGGAATCCCAGGGCAAGGAACCCTGAAGCAGTGAAGCATCCTGCAACAATATCCCAAGGATAACACCAGCACAAAGGACCTGGAGGCAAAGATGTCATCGAATAAAATAATGGTGAGTAGAGTGTATAATAGCGTAATTTAAGTAGATACTTCTGCGACCCTGAAGGCGCCGTAGCGCTGGTCAAAGAAGTCGCAACCTATAGGCGCGTTCGCGCTGTTGCACGCAGCTTTGAATGGCAACCATAAACCGTCAGTTTGATCGGACGGTCTATGCATGTTCATCCTAGCTGTGAGGATTTTTTTTTGTATGGGATTTGCGATTGTTTGTCGTGAGGGACATTTATATTGTTTATAAAGTCATGTAATTTTTATTGGAGACATTTAAATTGTTTTTATATTGTTTAAATTCATATGTTTTTAATTTATGTTGTTTGAAAACATAAAACATAAAAAATTTGATTTTAATATTTGGCATTTTGAGCTTAGGGTATTAGGTGAAAATATTTCAAGAGGTGCAGACAACTCGTGCTGTTGCATCAAAGTTTGTGTAGTTCCGAAACTACAATTTGCGTAGCAATGTTGCATACGTAGCAATGTTGAAGAAAACATTTAAATGCTATTATTACGTACGGGTTTATTTTTAAATATGGATTCAAATTTCCGGGAATGAATCAATACACTTTTCCCTGTAAATCCAATTTCGGTTTTTACAAACACATGGCATTTTCTATGGATTTTTGGGAGTATTAATGATGGTGAGAGGAAATCAAGAAGTATATGTGAGAAAGTCAAGGACCAATTTGCACTGATGGAAGGACTTAATTGACGCCGGCAGACAGCGGGTATGGAACTTGTGATGGAAGATAAGTAAAGAAAGAATATTAAGATAGAATTTACGGTGGAATGTTTTTTAATAAGTTTGTATTTATCATTATGTAAGATGCAATAAAAAAATTGGGATAAGTTAATAACAAGTTTTAACAATTATTGGGTTTTATTTGTAAATTGTTTTGGTAATGGGGATACGCCAGCTGTTCTGGCATTTGGGATATGACGAAGGAAGCGCAAGGATTACTGCTGATGCAGGAGCAAATTGGCGAAGCGATTGAAAAACTGGTCCGTAACTTTAAGAAAGACGGCAGGTTACGTAAGGATAACGTGTATTACCGCAACCGAATAACACAGTTGCAAAATCTGGGGAGAGAGTTCAACAATAATCACGGGCTGTTGTTGTCTCACGCAGTTGAGTACGGCAAAGGAAATTATTTTACGGAGAATTACGCAGACTACATAAATAGTCTGGTCAACGAATGGGCAGATACATTTAGTTCTGAATTAGAAGGACTAGGGCAACCAACAGTGAGTTTGGTTTCGCCAGACGAGGAAGTAAGGAACAGATTGAAATCAATGCAGTCAGAGGTGGAACTGTTTACTGGGAAAATAATTGACCAGGGGCAGGGAAGAAGCTCAGGAATTGTGGAAGCAGGCGAATGCCGGAGGAGCTGTGTCACCATTAGAAGTAGCGGATCAAGCCTTAACGGCAATCCAAAAAAGAACGGAAGAAACGTTGTTCAGTTTTCATAAGAAAACAGAAGATTGGAGAGCACAAACAGAGTATCTCGAGAATAGGGTAAAGGAACTTTCTCGGAGATTGACGGAGACAGAGGAAGCAGCATCGCTGTTGGAAAAGGAGTGTGCGGAATTAAAAAGAGGACGGGCTACCAATAGTACCTCACTGAACAGGGAGAGATCAAAATCAGCATTGGCTGGATTTACGCAGACAGTATTGACATTGCCTCCGGAAGTACGCTGGCCGGAATATTTAACACCATAAGGAATAAGCCGCATGGTAAAGCCAAATTTAGTATTTAATGAAGAAAGGCAAGCGAAATTTTTGTTTGGCGCATCTGAAGTCGGTGTCGAGCCTTTTTCTCCGGTCAGTCCGATAAATAATAAAAATAAGGGATATCTGCCAAAGGAGCCGGAAGCAGTAACAGTGCAGCAAAGTTCCAAAACTGTGGACAGTATTTCGCTTGTACGAGCAGATGGTCGAAGACTAATCAGTTTGAGTCCGACACTGGTCCAGGATCTCTCAGATCCGGGAGAAGAGAATTTGGAAATCCCCCAAGAGATTAATAAAGCTAAGGTTTTACCAGCAATTGAGAAAACACAAAGGAGGAAAATAGGCATTCTGGAAGTTGTTCATGCGGTGGAGAAGTTGGTGCCCATGTTCTCAGGAGTCGAGTTGTATGATCTGAGAACTGAGATCAGGCGCTTCAAATCAGGTTGTGAGCTAGCACAACAGAGACTTCCGGAAGCGGACGGGGAACACTTAATAAAGTGTATTGGGCAAAGAACCACGGGTGATGCGTTTGATTTACTGGTGCATAGCTCAGTAAGCACCCTGGCAGAATTATACGCACTTTTGGATAGGACGTATTTAAAACAAAAGTCGTATGACTATCTCGTTCGGGAAATTCAGGAATCAACTCAGACTCCGGGGGAGGAATTGAGAGCCTGGGGACGAAGGCTCCAGTCTCTGGGGAACGCTGCTGAGACGGAAGCCAACAGGCTGTTTCCAGGAAACGTTACAGCATACAAGGCTCAAGTAGAACGGACTATGATTTCTGTGTTTAAGGCAGGTCTCATAAATAGGGACTTGGCTAATTATACTCTTACTCTCACCCCGAGGAGCATGACAGAGCTAATGGAAGCGGTCTCTTCCGCTGAAGCAGCAATACAACAGCGAACGACAACAGGTGGAATCTGCTGGACTGATGCTCCTGCAGAAGTAGGACCAGTGCATCACCGAAACACGAGTGGAGTCGGTAGATTGATGGGCCAATTTCCGCAACAAAGAGACCAAGAATTCCTGGTTGAGAGGTTCCAGCCAAGGAAACCCATTTGCTCATTCTGTGAGGGCATACAAGGGATGAATACGTTACACGCAAAAATACGCCCTATTGTATGGAGTGCCAAACATATGCCCATGAGGCAAGTAGACAGTGCAAAGTAGACACTAAATGGGATCAAAGTAGATGGCAGCCAGGTACGAGGCGCCCGGATCCACCCTTGAGGGACGGCAGGGGTAGTAGTCCTCGAGTTAATTCAACGGAAGGAATTAACCAAGGAAGAAATACTTTCAAAACTGGGAGTGGTCTGCAGCGACCAAATTGGAATTCCAGAAGGGAACCAAGGATAAGCAACACCCGACAGGGGCTGAGATGCTTCTCATGTGGACGAATGGGACATCAGGCAGCGGAATGCAGGGAAAGACAATCCCAACAAAAGAACCAGGGAAACTTCCAGCGGCCCAGCCGAGGCCAGTAGACTGGAAAGCCAAAAGACAGAAAGTAATAATTAGGCCGGAAGTGCGTGTGAGTAGTAATGTAGAAACTACAGTCCAGGAGAAGGAGGAGCAAGAGGCTCTCCAATATAGCGAAGGGTTAGGAAGTGGATATGCGTCCATTTTGGAATCAAAAGGGCGTTGTTTCGTTGTGAGCAGGATAGGCGATGCTTTTATCAAGATACCCTGCAAGGAGGCAGCTAGTGGAAGGCTAGTGCTTTTGGTAGACTCAGGGGCGGACACCAGCCTCGTAAAATCTAGTGTTTTACGGAAAGGACTAGTTGTTAACCCAAAGGATGTAAGAACGCTTAATGGAGCGTTTGGAGGATACATCAGGACACTGGGGTCGCTCAGAATAGGGCACAGTGAAGTTAAAGGCATGAGTTTTAGAGTGCATGTAGTGGAATTGGATAGGGAAGGTATCCCGGCCGATGGGATAATTGGTCGCGATAATCTTTGGGGCCGCACCATACGGGATGCGCTAGAAACGCAGTTATCATTTTATGATGATAATACGAATAGAATCCTTACTCTTCCATTAAAGTCATGGGAGGATGGAACCGTGAATAGGATTAAGAATTGTATGGAGGTAGTGAATGCAAGGTCAATTAGAGTTGTTACTATGCGAGTAAACACGAAACTTAGGACTGTTGTTTTGCACAAGCAGCAGCTAGCGGACGGCGTATATATGGGAGAGACCATAACGCACGTTGACAAGGGTAAGGTGTACGCTTCCGTACTCAACACATCAGAAAAGGACTACCTGATGGATGAGGATTTTAGGCCTAAGTTCACAAGCTATGGTAATATATATAGGAATATTTTAAGGAACCGAATTGTAGATCGGTAAATCAGATTAAGCAGGTAGATATAAGGAAAAGAATGGAGAGGGTGCTAGAATCACTGAAGTTAGACCGAAGCGTAAATATAGAGCAGAAGGCATCGATAGAAGCCATTTGTACGTCATTCCATGACAAATTTTTACTGGAAGGAGACCACCTAACGTATACACCAGAGGTAGAGGATGAAATACCTCCTAGAGCTGATCAACCACCAATAAACCTGAAACAATACAGATTGCCACAAGCTCACAAAGATGAGTTAAACAGGCAAGTAGAAGGAATGTTAAAGGATAACGTAATTTCACCGAGTATTTCGCCTTGGAACTCACCAATAATTTTGTTGCCAAAGAAGGGAGGTGCTCAGGGTCAAAAGAAGTGGAGAATGGTCGTCGATTTTAGGAAATTGAACTACGCCACTATCAAGCAGGTGTACCCGATACCAAGGATAGAAGCAATTCTGGATCAATTGGGACACAGTAGATATTTTTCTACACTTGATTTAGCGAGTGGCTACCACCAAGTTCTGGTGGATACCCAAGATAAGAAAAAAACCACGTTCAGCACCGGTTTGGGGCATTATGAGTTTAATAGAATGCGGTTTGGATTAAGAGGAGCACCGGCTACCTTCCAACGGCTGATGAACCATGTGCTAACAGGCTTGCTAGGGTTAGATTGTTTTGTGTATCTGGATGATATTGTAATTTATGGGAAGAACTTGCAGCAGCATTCGCAACGATTGAGCAAGCTGCTCCAGAAATTACGAGAGAACACAATTTGAAATTGAACACGGAGAAGTGTCAATTTTTGCGAAGAGAGGTGGTTTATTTAGGCCATCGTTGCTCAGAGGCAGGAGCACTGCCTGACCCGCAGAAGGTGGAAAGCGTTAAAAATTTAGCGTTTCCTAGAAGTCGAAAGGGAGTGCAAGCATTCCTAGGACTAGTGAACTATTACAGAAAGTTCGTAGAAGGACTAGCCGGAATTGCGTTGCCGATTAATAAGTTGCTACGAAAAGAAGCAAAGTTCGAATGGGCAGAGAGATGTCAGCAAGCATCCAAGAGGCTAAAGGAAATAGTTAGCTCGCCACCGATTTTGGTGCACCCCGACTTTGAGCAAACTTTCTTGTTGACCACTGATGCTTGCAATGAAGCATTAGGGGCAGTATTGTAAGAAGGAGAAGTCGGTAATTTTTTTTTTTGTTTTATTTCCCTTTATTTCATACGTCTGTCACCATTATATTAACACCTAGTACATGATTTGACAATTTTTTGGAAATTAAAATTAAAAACACATTTTGGCCAGTGCCAAGAAGTGATACAACAAAAATTATTTACATTAATTATAATAGTTCACTATAATTATATTATAACAAATTATGATCAAAATTATGTTTATGATAATTATTTACATTTACATTTATAATACTATTACTAATATGTGTAGTCTGGATTTCCTAGTTCAGTAGTGCGTTTGGTCGAGTTCTCTTTAAACGGCACATGGTGGTTTCTTCTAGATGTAGCAACTCGTTTATTTCTTCGTTATTATGCCCATGCAGTGTATCGTAGTGTTTTGTGGATTTTTTTTTTTATTTCTTCGTCAATTCTTGTCATATTTAGTTTGCGGTGTATATCTTCATTTGTTGTGTACCAACCAGACTTTATGATAACTCTTAATATTCTAGATTGCTGTCTTTGAATTTTTTGTATGTGTGACCGCTTTGCCGTTCCCCATACTTGGAGTCCGTACGTCCAAATTGGCTTTATAGTACACTTGTATAACAGCAACTTGTTGTTAATTGTGAGTTTAGATTGCTTACCCATTAACCAATATAGTTGCCTAAATTGTTCTTTTATTTGTTTCGTTTTTTGTTTGATGTGGTAGTGCCAATTTAGCTTTGAGTCCATGTGTATACCAAGGTAGTAGACCCTATTTTTATATCTTTATTGTTTATTTTAATAGGTATTGGGTTAAATTTTGTTTTAATTGTAAAAATTATTTGTACAGTCTTATCTTCATTAATTTTCAAGCACCATTTATCAAACCATTCCTTAACATTCTCTGTATATATCTGCAGATTTGCAGTCGCAGTATTTAGATTTTTGTCAGATGCTAAGAGGATTGTGTCGTCAGCAAAGGTAGCAATTGTGGTATTCAGTTCTTTTGGAAGTGGTATATCTGAGGTAAATATGACATATAGCAGTGGTCCTAAAACACTCCCTTGAGGAACTCCAGCTGTTGTAAGATGAATACACGAACACTCTTCATTATATTTGACGTAAAAGTAACGACCGCTAAGATAACTTTCAATAATCAAATAGTAGTCAAGTGGCAGGATCGTCTTCAGTTTATGCAGCAGTCCTTTATGCCATACTTTGTCAAATGCTTTTGCAACGTCTAAGAATACAGCAAAGCAGTACCGCTTATATTCTATGTCTGTTTCAATTTTGTTTGCTATACGGTATATCTGTTGAATTGTTGGATGTCGTTTTCTGAAGCCGAATTGATGATTTGGTATAATGTTTTTATTGTCAAGGATCTGGCTAAGTCTGTCATGTAATAGTTTTTCAGCAACTTTAGAGATTATGGGAAGTAAGCTAATTGGTCTATACGACGAAGCAATTGTAGCATCTTTGCCCTACTTCGGTAGTGCAATAATTTCAGCAACTTTCCATACTTTGGGAAACAATTGTAGTCGGAACATTGAGTTGATAACATTCCTTAAGTAGTTATAACCTACAGTAGGTAGCTCAGCGAGACCTTTTCCTGTCAACATATCGTATCCTGATGCTTTTTTGTGGTTTATTCGTTTTTTAATGCAATTAATTATTTCTGTTGTGCTTGTTTTCTTTATTTTGGTTGTAATGTCTATATTTCAGTCATTGCGTGTTTCAATATATTTATCTTCATCGTTTGATAGGACTTTTTCAAAGTATTTAGCCAATGCAGTTGCTTTTTCTTCATTGGTAGTAGCCCATGAGTTGTCATCTTTCCGTAGTGGTGGCTTATTTGAGTTTTTAATTTCTTTGTGCATTTCCATAATGAGTAGTTAGTATCCTGGGTAGGCGTCAAGTTTTTTAGGTAATTTTCAACTTCTATATTTTGTCTTTTAGTTAATATTTTCTTGAGTTTTTTGCAGGCTATATTTAAATTGTGTTTATCCTCAGGCGATCTAGTTAGCTCCCACCTATTTCTCAGCTTTCTCTTCTCAATAATTTGCTTCCTTATGAAAATATCCGTTGTAGGTTTATTTCTTCTAAATTTATGCTGTTGGCTTGATTTGATTCCTGCGTCTAGGACCACATCAATGTCTAATTATGTTTTCAGTGTGATACTTATTCAGTTGATTTTCAATATGCTGTGTATACTCATTCCAGTTTGTTTTGTGGCTAAAAATCTTAGTTATTGGTTCTATGGGTTTGATGTCAGTTGTGTAGTCAAGTATTATCGGAGAGTGGTCTGAAGAAAGTTCAAAACAAGCTTTAATTTTGAATTGGTTACACTTTATATTTTTTGTTATGCTGAAGTCGATTAGATCTGGTATCTTTTTCCTTATCTGTTGGCCAGTATGTGGGTTCACCTGAGCTTAAAAATTTGCAGTTATTTTTGTTTATAGCATTAATCAGATTTCGTCCTTTTTTATTGGTTAGCCTAGATCCCCAGTCAGTGTGTTTTGCATTCAGATCTCCAGCTGCAATGAATCTTACGCCATGCGTCTTTATGTAGTCATCATATTGATCCGTCGTTATTAGGTGTCTGGGGGGACAGTAAACTGAGGAGATGAGTATTGTCCCACTTGTATCCGCAATTTGCACAGTAGTGGATTGAATATGAGGTGTTGCATATGGTTGCCGTTCAGTATGTTTTAATTGTGAATTTATTATGATAGCTGTCCCACCACGAGCTTCACCATCAGGATGATTTGTCACATAAATTTTATATCCAGGAAATACTAAATAGCTTTTGTTCGTAAAAAGTGTTTCTGAAACTAGAGCTATATCAATTTTCTTGTCATACAAAAATTGCTCTAATTCAAAATAATGTTTTGTTAGGCCATTTGCATTCCAGGCTACAATTATTAAACTATTACTTTCGTGCATTTAAGCTTGTTAGTAACATTGTAATGATATTCATCATATTAGTCATTTGAGTGATTAGGGATTTCACCATGTCTTTAAGTTCATTAATATCACTATCGTTTGAATTTTTTGTATTTTCTTCAGTTTTTTTTGGATTTGACGACCCTGCAATTTCGGCATAGCTTATATTTTTGGTCTGTAGTAATAATGGATCCTTTCTGCGTAAAGATGGAAACCTTTGTATATTTCACAGCCTTTGCAATTTGCAGTATGATTTCCGCCACATAGGGCACAATTAATTTCAGCTGCGTTGGTTATTTTTTTTTTGACATTCACTTGTTAGATGCTTTCCAGCGCATTTCTCACATACTGGATCCCTTGTACAATAGTTTTTTGTATGTCCGTATTTTTGGCATTTAGTGCATTGCGCGACTTCTCTTTTATGATGAGGTGCCTCAAAAACTACTATGCAATGCACTAATTTGTTAATGCTATAAATATCTTTATTGTTAGTATTTGTTTCTAGTTCTATGCTAAACAGTGGTAGCAGTTTTTTTGTTGTCCGTTGAGTTATGTTAGTTCTGTTTAAAACTTTGTGACCGTTTTCACCAAGCTCATTTTTAATTTCTTCTTGGTCTGCGGAGGGGTGCATATTGCGAAGAATGACTTTGAAACCCCTTTCATTTTTGGGTTTAAATGTGTACAGCTTCGTACCTTTTTGCTTTAGCATTTTAAATATTTTTGTGTATGTTGCCGAGTCATTCGATTGAACTCGTACTTCATTGTTTGTTAATATTTTAAATATAAAGTTACTGTCTGCAACATCGGTTAGCGCTTTTTTTAAAGTCTTTATGCATTCTACGCCTTGTACGTATATAGGGGGTGGTTTGTTTAAACTTTTTTTTCGGACTAGTTGTTCTTTTTCTTTTTCGGACTCATTTTGATCAACTTGTCCATTGTGCGAGGGTTCAGCAAGTTCGTCATCATCAACGGTCAAAGCAGCAAATCTGTTTTTTCTTTCTGAAGTAGTATCGCTCAACCAGAAGTTTGATAACTTACTTTGGCTTGGGTTTTTTGCAATTTTTTGCTTTTTGATAGTGTTGGGCGTTCTTTTCGTTTTATCTGTCGTGGGTGAGGTTCGTGCTCTCTTTCGTAGCGATTGCAGTTGACTTACCTGCACGCCTTTTGGTGGAATTTGCACACAGGCAGAAGAACATGTTGATGTCGCAGTTGTAGTCGAGAATGTAGTTGTTGTACCGTATGTAGAGAAGGCAGATGTTGTTGTTGCTGACGAATTTGTTGTAGTTGTCGCACAATCCATTGCTATACTGGAGCAGGACATTATTGGGGGTTTGCCATGTGCACTCCACGAAGAGTGGAGTGATTCGCTCATAGATCTCGTTCTCTCCCACGGGGGAGAGCGCTGCACACTCATGGCGATTACCGACTATACATTGTTTTTAGTTTTCTTAAAATTTTATTTATTATTATTGTTGCTATATTTTAATCATATTTATGTATGTATGTAAAATATCACGAAAAACAAAATTTTTTGGTGTGGTAGCTCTAATCATTTATTATGGCCAGAGTCCACTGTGGCAACACCACACACAATCGGGATTATTTTATTTGTTGTCTCTTTCAAGTTTTAACTCATATATGTACATAACTGTTCCTTTGTTTGTTTGATTGTTTATTTAACACTTTTAATAAATTTCAAATTAGTTATTATAAGTATTTAGATTATCTAAACAGAACTAGACACTTCCTTGAAAATTGCACTTTTGTTTAGCGTCTCTTTCGCGGGTTTTGTAAAATTAGTTATTTGGTTTTAAACAACGATAAATGTCACAAGGGCGGAGCTCGGTAATGACCGACCAATAGCATTCGCAAGCAGAGCGCTTAGCGATACGGAGAAAAGATACTCCACAATAGAGAAGGAATTCCTAGCCATAGTGTGGGTTACGAAGAATTTTAGAGCATATCTGCTAGGACGCCCATTTAAAATATATACTGATCACCAGCCGTTGAGAGGCGTAGCAAATTTGAAAGACCAAACGTCTAGGCTAGCCAGGTTCAGACACAAATTGTCTGAGTATGATTGTGAAATCATATACAAACCTGGGAAGAAGAATCTGAATGCGGACGCACTCAGCAGAGTACCGCAGGCAAAGAAAGTATATGTAGTGCAAACGAGGGCCAAAGCACGGTCAGATAAGGAGAAGGCCGAGAGAATGCAAGAAAATAAAATTGATGTGACAAGAGCTGTTAGCAATGCGGGTTTCGATGCCAATGAACAAACAGCCAGTAATGCGGAATGGCTGGAGGATAAAAAAGATATCTAGGCTGTGTTAAAGGGTTTCCATGATTAACCTCTAGGTGGACACCAGGGATTCTGGAAAACCCATGACAGAATTAGGCGAGTATACGGATGGAAAGGTATGCTCAAAGACATTAAAAAATACATAAAGAGTTGTCCGAAATGACAGGCCAAGAAGAGTTCAAGGCTAACAAAGATGCCAATGGTGTTAACTGACACACCAAAACAGCCATTTGATAAAGTTCATATGGATATTGTAGGTATTTTACCTGAGACAGTTTCGGGATATAAATACATTTTGACGTTCCAAGACGATTTCTCAAAGTATATGGCGTGCGTGGCTATACCCGATGCTGCAGCAAGTACGGTGGCCAAGGCATTATTTGATGAAATTATAGCACGGTACAACATACCTAAGGTTTTGCTAACCGACAATGGTTCGAATTTTGTATATAAATTATTCTCGGAAACATGTAAAATGCTGGGAATCAAGAAATTTCATATTAACACCATATCATCCACAGGCGAATGGCTCATTGGAACGCAGTCATCGACCTCTGGCCGAGTACTTGCGTAGTTTTGCCAAGGAAGGCGGCTCGAATTGGGATCAATGGTTGACCACTGCAATGCATGTACACAACAATACTGTGCATGTATCAACGAAGCAAACTCCGTTTAGGACGCTCTACGGGTTTGATTTTAACATGCCAGCAAATTTGAAGCGCAAATGTGCACCAGTGTACAATGCTGATGACCCCAATAAAGTGCAAAAATATCAGTTGCAGCAAGCGCACGAATTGGTTAGAGAAAACCAGGATTGTGCTAAACGAGTAGCCAGGGAGGCCTACAACAAGGTACTAAACCCAGTAGTTTTTCATGTGGGTGACCAGGTACTAATGAAGAATCAGGCTAGGAGAAACAAATTCTCACCTGTTTGGATAGGTGCGTATGCAGTAGCAGAAATCCGCAGCCCAGTTACAACAGTCGTAACGATTAAGGGCAAGAATAAAAAGCTACATAATAATTTGTTGAAATTATTCCATACAAGGCCACACAATTAGAGACATGTGTTGGCAGTGTTTTACAAGCGAAAACACAAAATAACAACGTAAACAAACTGATACCGCGTAAGTATATCAAATAGCACGGTTCTGACGTTCAAAGTCAAGGCCAACAGAAATGTGCCAATTAAACTTGGGCGAGTATAATTGACGTAAGAAAAATATGCTTATCAGGCATTACGGCCGAACAAAGCACAGTAGAGGAAAATATATTAAATAAAAAGAAACGGGTTCATTGGACACAATTTAAAAAATAAAATTATAAGACAGTCGTGGGTAAGTAATTTAAACTAAACGTGGAATATATGCACTCATACATACGGCAGTTAATGAAATGAAATACGATGCGTAAGCAGTAGCGCCGGCACCGTTGGTGAAGTAAGTATATATGTATGTAGCTGTATAATGTATTGAATGAATGTACGAATGTATATTTAAACAAGTAAGTAATTTTGTTAATAGGAATGGGTATGGCCATATAAGTAAGTATATAGGGACATATGATTAGGAATTGGGAATTTGCAGATACTGCAGCAGGCTATATGTAAATATACATAGATTTTTACTGTTTATTGATTAGGAAATTAGCGTATGGAAAATTGAAGACATGTATATATTGAGATATAAAAAAAAAAATGTGTATAGGTTAATTGGGAAAATACCGTTAGCAATTAATTCTAAATAATTTAAAGCGCCTCGAATGTATGTATGTCCATATACGAGCTAATTACAGAGTGGAAAAATACAATCGTTAATGGATATATCCATACCAGGTTATAATTAAGTTTAAAGCCAATAAAATTAGTGAATGCGATGAAAAATATAGTCATGCAATGGACAAAGTTTTGACATAAACGGGTTTATCTTATATAATCTTGTTTTTGTCGGAGGGGCAAATCAATTTGCTCAAAATTGAAATGAGTGATAACTCACGTGTTAAAGAAGAGCACGAAAAAATTAAACGAAGTAAAACTGATGCCCTATATGGCACAATGATAATAGATTTTTTTTTTTTTTTTTTTTTTTTTTGTCGGAACAATCTAGTAAGCGCAGCACTCAGACAGAGTATATATCCATAGTACTGCACTTAAGGTTCCCTTTTACTCTGTTTTAAATCTACCCGACCTCCGAAGAAGTAGAAGTAGATCCTGTGGTGCCAAGGAGCCAAGTTGGTTACTCCTCAGCACATCAGTGCCAAAAATCCCGAACCTGATTCGAGCAAAGGCAGGGCAGACGCAAAGAAAATGGTCCGCCGTCTCGTCTTCCTCTCCACAGGCTGGGCACAGCGCACTGTCTGATATGCCAATCCTTTCCATGTGCCTAGCCCTTAGAAAGTGCCCTGTCATCACGCCAACCAACAGCCTGCAGTCCCTCCTACCTAAAGATAGAAGGAACCGTGACCATCGGTCAGAGATAGCAGGTAGCATAATTTTCGTCCATCCGCAGCCTCTCTCAGCCCGCCATGCTCGCTTGTGGGTCGAAACAACCCACTTGTTTGCAGTGGCTTTGATGGCAGCGGAAGGGAGTGGCAGAACAGGCTCTGGGCCAATAAAAACAGCCTCGGAGCCCATCCTGGCCAAGGAGTCAGAGGTCTCGTTACCCGCAATGCCAGCGTGTCCCGGGACCCAAGTCAACGTCAGACTATTATGTTTTCCAACACACATTAGCCTGGATTTGCAGGACCTGACTATCGTGGAAGTGGTGGTCGGACTATCCAAGGCCATGAGCGCAGCTTGGCTGTCACTGCAGACACAAATAGATTTGCCTTTCCACCTGTTTTCCACAACAAAGTCCATCGCCTCAAGTATCGCATACACCTCCGCCTGAAACACAGACGCATGCAGACCAAGGGCAAAGAACCGACGGGTCCCACAGGATTCCACGAAGACACCAGAACCTGAACCCTCTTCAGTCCTGGAGCCATCAGTGAAAATACGGCAGCAGTGTTTGCCGGGCTCGTTCTCGGGATCTAACCATGAACGAGCCTCTGGCAGCAACACATTGTACCGCTTTTCTAGTATGACGGTTGACGACATGGAGTCCGGGGGCATAGACTGGATTGCAGAATCGATGTCAGTGCCTGCGCCGTCGTCCAACATCGAGCACACCCCATACCAGTGGCCACTATGTTTCACTCTGCAGATGGCCTTAATGGCCTCTCCGCGGATGAAGACATCTAGTGGCGGGATAATAGATAGTCCGGTCCTCTTTTCCTTCTGGATGCAGTAGCAGATCCGATGATGTAAGGGGAAAAGACGAGTGGACGTAAGTTGAATGATATAGCATTCAACTGTAGATTAAGCGTATTAATTATAAGTGTTATAATTAGTTATTTAAAAATCCGAATTTATGCTAAGTAGGAAAATTGTCCACAAGAGTATATATAGTATATATATGGTTTATTTATTTAATTATTATATGTTGTTGAAATTGGTGTGTTAAATTAACTGGTGAAATGTTGGATGAAACTAAAATGTTAACTAGAAAACTAAGAATATTAGTATAAGGATTCAGCTCTGAAGATGTGAACCGAAGCAGGAAATTCCAGGAACAGCGCATTTCGGAAGACGGTGCAGACTAAGGGACCAGCGTAGTATTCGGAAAGATGTGTTTTTGAAAAACAGGGATTTCTGGCAGCTATCCAAGGTTTGGGAATCCGGTTGTAACCGCAAGGATGCCAACATAATGGATTGGGGATGAATGGCGACGGATTTATTTTTCTTTACGGAATGGCCGCAGTATTTGAACGCGTTGTGGATGGGTTTATTGACAAGCAACGAACAAGTTTCCTTGCGGAGTCATGCTTTGCATTGGACAGTTTTATATTACAATGTCCACCCAGTGTTTTACAATCTCAACAGAATCAATTTTGGATAAGTTGAAGATAGGTAAAAGCTTAAGGAGGGTGACTAAAACTACCACCAAATATAATAAGCAGAAGAAATTTGGCTCGCGGAAGTTAATTGCTTCATTGAAGTATATGTCCAATCTAGAGTATGAACATATGAAATGTGATTTACATATGAAATATGATTTAATACAAGAGGACACAGATTACGTCATTAAGAATGTATCTCAGAGAAATACCGATAGTCTACACATCGAAGGCAACGAAAAAAAAATACAATTATGAGAAAGCCAAAGAAAAACACTTCCACCAAAAAACGCATTGCTGCAAGCGAAGTTTTAATGGTAACCCAAAACGCCAGTCTAGAATATCATACGCACAGGTCCAGAAAGAAGGGAGGGGTATGCAGAGTTCATCGAGGGATTTCAATCCGACAACGACGGCCGGCATCCAAATCAGCAGAAAGCAGAGGACGCAGTATAATGTAAGATCTTACTTACGCCAGTGAGAAAAGAGTCGATGAAAGACCAAATATAAAAAGGGGAATATAACTAAAAAAAAAAAAGAACAAAATAAAACAAAAGAAAAAAAACTATAAAAGAAGTAATAAGAGAAAAGAAAACACAAAAGTAAAAAAGAAAAGAATACAATAATAGAACCCAAGTAAGGCGATTAAAAAAAAAAAGGAGAAAATATATACATGTACTATAGGTTTAAGAAAATCCACGGATTGTTCAAAGTGCAGAAAAAATAAATATTGTAAAAGATTCATTAGAAGTTAGTTGCACTAACTTCTTTTAGAAAGAGGGGAGGGATGTTGTGAGTTAGAATCAAGCTGCCTGCGCGTAGTGTCTCACATCATCGACTCCTAACAGATGCCACACATTCTGTGTGATTAGCATGTGTTAAAGTTACTTAAGAAAGCACATATTTTTAGGGTACGAGTATTTTGAATTAATATTACCTATGTAATATTTATTATGTAAACTTTTAGGGTGCTACAGTTTCGCAGTCGAGCCACCGAAGGGCATTGAAATTTAGAATGCACCATCAACACTTTCAAAATGGCGTAGGTCAGTTGGTTTGACCAACTGACACCAATTAACAGGTGCGAAACTGGAACACCAGAAAGGTCAGTTTTTGTATTGTAATTGTGAATTGTAAATAGTATATAAGAATTAGTATTTTAAGAATAAAGGGGCTTGTGATTTAAAAACTAAAAGTGTAATGTAGTGATTTTTCCAAAGAGTGATTTAGGGTTTTCAGCCACACGCGCACAGCAGAAAGACGTCCCCCGTCAACCAAACACGGACCCCAACAACTCTCTCCCAAAACATGTCACACTTCGAGGGGAGAAAAGCCATGGTGACGCGAGCACCGGCTCGCAGTCACCTTCAGGAAAAGGTTCGCGGACTGAGCATGCCCACCCTTTCAATATTTGCATTGGAGACGGCATAGCCACGACGGAACTCCGACTCATCCCCTCACAGGTAGAGGGTGGTACAATGTTCCTCCCGGCAGATAGCGCACGGGGACTGGCGGCATCCCGAGGCGAAGTGTTTGATGCGCTAACACTTCCAGCATAATTTTGCGCGTCACCACTTGGTCCCGTCGTTTGCGAGGGTGGTTTTCCAAAAACCGCGAACACCCCTCGATATGATGCCCTGGTTGCCGGCACAGGGTGCAAATAACCCGCGGACGGGGTCCGGCCATGGGGACGAATGGTAGTCGCCGTTGAGGCGTCGGGTTAGAATCCCGTCCTGGTGGTGATACCGGAATTGGCCCGGTGTCGACGGGTGCAAGCACAGCTGGTGAGGATGCTGCACGCGTGTGTATTGTCAGCGTAGTTCGTCGGGCTCGGCGAGGCGATACCAGAATTGAACCGGTGTCGACGGGTGCAACCACAGCTGGCGAGGGTGCTGCACGCGTGGGTATTGCCAGCGTAGTTGATCGGGCTCGGCGAGGTGAGCACGTATCTATCTGGAAATGACCAGGCCGATGGAGCGCGTCAAGAAGCCGTTGCGCTGGTGGGAGATTGGTACCCCACGTTGTGGTTGCCGATGGCCTCTGACATTCTGGTCCTGTGGTGACCGCTTGAACTCCGGCCAGCCAGTTCCATATGGTCGACTCGTCGAGCGACGGTGGCAATGGGTCCCTTAGAGGCGGGGACACCGCTAGCCCCCTGAATATGGCAAGATTCAGGGTGGGGAGGCACAGTTCGCCCCGGCAGTGTCTTAGGTTCTGCAACCTAGATGGGAATAAACAAAAAATTCATTTGTTATGGGTCGGTAGCCAGAGGAGTTTGCAAAGATGTTACGTTAGATTAAATCAATTAAGATACTCATCCCATCGGGGGGGAGGGGGCTCAGATGGTAATACCACAATTTTCGTAATAGGCCGGGTCACACTTCCACGTGCAGTCCGCACATCTACAACCCGGACTGTCCCGTCCGGACCTAGGTGCGTGTGGACAATTCGGTGTGTAGTGAGATGAGGTGAGTAAACTTGACGACCAGACGAGTAAAGTGGCTGTAATAAGGTAGAATACCTCTCGGAAAAGGCTAAATGCACGGTTAACGCCAATCGACCTAACGTTTCATTCGGAGTGTCCCATCGGAATGCAGGAAGGGATTCAGTGTGAGCAGAGGGCTCGAGTTAGGGATGGGGTCTCCTCTGAGGAGAGCGGTGCATTCTTTTGGGTAATAGAGATGTTGGGCGTGCGTGATGAGGCGAATCGTTGTGGCCTCGATTTCTTGCCTACTTAGGGCGACCCCTCGTTCGGACGTGGTCTGGCCAAGCTATATGTCATGAACCTTCACACGAGGCTCAAGACTCGTAGCGCTCTAGAGAAGGTTGAGAAGCGTAGGGTGGCGTCGTCTTTTTGAGATATGCGTAACATGTTGATGTGGACGGGTCGCATTTCTTCCTCTGTGCAAGCATGTTTCATTAGTGTTCATCGACCGCTCCGATCGGTCTTGTTGAAGCCATTTCGGTCCATTCCACCAAGGCTCACGCCTTGGACCCTCGGCTTGCAAGGTCAGCTGGATTATCTGCCGATCGGACATGGTGCCGTGCCAATTGCCACCACCTTATAGAGAATCGTTGTCACTCGATTTGCCACGAAGAGCTTCAGATCCGGAGCGGATCTGACCTAACGAAGCACTTGAATGAGCGATATCGTTGGGTGTTGAGATAGAAACAATTCCCCTCGGGGCCAAAGTTTCTTCCGTTTGGTGTAGAAAGTGGTAGTCGACAAAGCTGCTACATGGAAGTAAAAATAGTCTTGCCGGGCATTCCATTGAATGCCTAAGGTGCAAGTTGTGCTAGACTCCTCGAGTTTGAGGAAATCCTCTCGGAGTAAACGATCCAGCGGTAAATCGGATAGGATAGCCTCATGATTGCAGTCCATTTGTGCATGGAGAACCCCGCCGATTCCAGGATACCTATCAACGCATTCCGCGTTTGGATCGCAGTGGAAATATCGTGCGTACCTATCAGGGCATCGTTAACGTTCATTGAGAGGCAAAGCGCGTGTGCAGACAGTGGGTATTTGTACCCCATGTCGTCTGCCAGTTGTAAATATTTTTATCGCGAGATAAGGAGCACAATTCACCATAAAGGTGACCGTTCTTAGTTCGAAATCCGGTATGGGAGCGGTCTCGAAGGAGAATGCGTTGGTACGACGTCTGGGTAGGGTCCACCAAGATTTGACGGTACATTTTTTGTATGTCTTCGTTGATACTCCACTGAATGACGAGTCGGGTCAGGTCGATTGAAATACTGGCTCTGTGTGCAACACATCATTCAAACTGATGGTGTTCGTGGTCGGTTGTGACGCGTTGAACACCACTCGGATCTTGGTAGAGGTGCTCTCTGGCTTGTACACCTCGTGGTGCGCTAGGTAGTAGTGAGGCACCGGGGATACGGACGGAGGCGAAACTTCGGACATGTGGTTGAGCTTCATGTATTCCACTATCACCTCGTCATATAGTTGTTTGTTCTCTGGGAGTCTGCCCAGCCGTACTTCATTACGTTCAAATTGATTGAGTGTAATTTGACGTGATGAACCTAAGAATTGACTAGGATCAAAATCAGATTTAAAAAGCAAAGATACAATATATCGCCCGGAGGCGTCCCGACTGGTCGTCTGGGAGTATAATTTGAGGCATGCCTCGTCTATCGGCGTACGTTTCCTTTCGGAAGGCGCCTCCCCGATTTCCTAAAACCGTTTGAGGAGAGAATCGAGGGGTTGAGATTCATCAACCTTCACTCTCGTAGCAAAGGTCGAGATTCTGCGTTCCGGCACTGGGCCCGTGAGGATCCAGCCGAATATGGTCTTTTGAGCGAGTAGAAACCACACAATGTTTCTCTTTAACCCTTTCACTTTGAAGGGCTGTAGCGCGAGCTTAAAACTATTTTACAAATTTTCGTGACGTTAGCAGCCACCACATTGCTTACCCCCGACACTTGTGCATACCCAGTTCGCACTGGCAGCTTGAGCCGCTTTTGGAGACGGTCGGAAATAAAGAACCCCTCAGATTCCGAATCTACCAGAGCCCGGGCTATGTAACTGACTCCCCGGTGTTCGACGTTGAGAATGGCGGTACCCAGCAGTACTCTATTAGACAGTTGACCTCTCGGATGGCTTGGACTGGATCCCTACTTATCTGCCGCAACATGACTTGCGTTGTGTGGGCGCTGGATATGACAGCAGGTGGGTTTGAGAGGTTGGGCTGGTTCACTGGATCATGACGTCTCCCCCTGGAGCAAGTGGTCGTTTGGCTGTTGTTAGGCCGACTTCTTGGCTGATCTGAATGCAGAATGGTGTGATGCCTCGAATATTATTATATTATTTTCGTACCGATCTGTCAAATTTCCCCACACCTGTTCAAAACCTGGGGTGATTTCAGAACGATATCCTTGACTTCCCCCATTTGACAGTCGATTGTTGTGGATGTAGAGCGCAGTTAACATATCGTAGTTCCCCTCGAAAGGCTCGATCTCGCAGGGCGGTACAGGAATGCTATGTCCCGAGGGTGCTGGCATCCCATTTGCTGACTGAGCAGGTGAGGGCTGCACTAAGGCTTGTGCGAATTTGGTCATTGCGAATTTACACCTGCGGTAGATGACGTAGCTCGCCTCGAATCGCTGGCGTATAGAAGCCAACACCTCTTTGGCATTCTTGATGGCCTGTGTTCCCACGGTCACCGCGACATTCGCTTCTCGGATGGCGACCCACCGTGACTCCAGTCCATTCTGATCAATTTCTAGAGAGATGCAAGAATGACTCCCCGGTTGCCGTTTCTCAAACCCGCTTACAAACGCAGTCAGCGCGTCCGCCGCGTTTACATATGGTGTCAACATCACGATGAATTTGCTAGAATACGAGCGGAGCTCAATTGTAGAGCAAATGTCTCAAAAATCACCACAATTGGATACACTAAATCGTGGGATGCACGACACCTCGTGATTATAAACTATCGTTGCTAGCACTAGGGAGAAAGGCGGTTGATGTCACCCAAGAGTGATGTCTCTTCATGACAGAGTTCCAGTGACCTTGAGGACGATTGGCAATTATAACCTCGGTGAAGATTACCTGGTTACCTAAATCGCGACACATTCCCCAAAAAACAGCATTACATTATTGCATACAGTGGTTAAGTTTGTCTTCGTTTACAGGGGGGTCCGCTGTACCACCACTGTATGCAATAAATACCCAACGAAGAACCCACATTCTAGTCACAAGCTGATCTGCTAATGGGCTTAGGAAAAGGTTGGGACTCCCAGGTTCGTATATTAAGCCTAACACGCGTAATCGATCGAGGGCACAAGTGTGACACCCAACTTAGCAACACAGAAAGCAACAACCAAAGCAGTGGAATAAATAAGTGCCGTTAATTGCATGTGCCCAAAATATGCAAAAGAAACTGCCGCTACCAATGTACGGTACCAACTTTGAGCGATAGCCCAAAGCAGAGCTGAAAATAGCGGAACACAAAACTCCACTGCCGCTATTTTGTGTAAGCGCACACACAGCGGCACTAATTATGAGACTATCGCGGAAGAACTGCTGGGTCCCGGTAGAGAAATTGTGCGTAAAGCAGAGCAAAATAACAAATTATTTATGTATGTGCAATTGTTTGTGAAATATATGTACCCTACGTGAACCGTTGTTCATACACATGGAAATATACCGATCAGTTGGTTCACTAATTGGTTGCCGATTCCTTGGGTGCAATACCGAAGGATCGTGTTGATAACTTCAAGGGCAATACTTGAAGCCTCATGTCTCTTTGGGTACAGTACCGAAAGAGTGCTATGGCCAATCAAGTATTCTTGAATTAACATTGTGGTTGATATCGCCGGCAAAGGAAAACACTGTGGATTGTTTGACTTCAAAAGTATATCTCCATTTTAATATATTAGTTTATCGAATTTATATAAAAATTTTGCTTATTCTACAGAATTAAATATATATGTGGAGTCTACAATTATGTGCAAAGCACCAGCGTTTGTGAATACTTAGTGCTAATTAATACTTTAGACCGCACGTGTAAGGAAATGCTGATGAGGCTTCACACGCTGTATATCCGTTCGTCGAGTGTACTGCTTATTCAGCGTTCAAGAGCAGGCATTGGAGTAGGTGCAAACATCCTCCCGCCTGTTGAACATATTCTCAACTTAGAATTATATGCTGTCTGCGCGAACCCACACTCGAAAATCTGGAGCTCGCCGCTTCTTTTGCTTCGAATATCGATGGTAAAAGATCCAGATTAGACAGATCAAGGTGATGAGTAAACTGACATATCCGATGCTGAACTGATGAACCTCTCGGCTCTTAAGCGGGAGATCCATTAGCTCATTGTTTTGCAATTGTTGCACATGTTCATTAGCACTTGAATGACGTCCGTCACGTTGACGTTTTGTTGTAATGAGTGTGTTGCAGCCTTCATATAGTCTCAACTCAGTTAGATTTACTTTCGATATGATCGTGCTGGTGAACTTTGAAACGTATGTCCGATGTTCCATTATGGTACTCATCTCTTATAGTGCATCCTTGTCTCAAGGTTAAGGTTCTTATTCCCTCCTGTAATTCTGTAAGGATGTTTGAGCCGCAGATGACGCTGATTTGACGGGCTGGCTGAGCCATATATATCCGTGAGTTGTCTTTAAGTAATGGAATCCATTGAGGTGAATCGTGTGTATGATGAACCTTGCAGCTTTTTGTGTTTGGAATTTGACATAATATCTACATCTCACATTGGTTGATGTAATGCGATGTGTTGGATGTAATACATGCATATTAGAATTGAATGCAGTGCATGTTGACAATTCTCCTGCTGATAATGAATAATATTTGTCTCGATGTAGATTAGTGACCATATACTCGATTGTCCCTTCCAAGATGAAAATTCCAATGCCTTTCAAAATAGACAAGCTTCTAACAATTGCCAATGGGGCGTCTCGCTGTTGACGATGGATTTGTTCGTCGTACTGTCAGTACTCACTATTTTGTTGGATTAGCTGCCAATTAGTACGGAACTGGTCCACAGTTTTCTCAGAATGATTTGTACCGCTTTTGATACGTTAACGCGCTCGCTGCATTGCTGTTATTCCTTGTACTATGTTTTTGCGCTCAAGCCAGTATTGGGAGATATTGTAATACACAACTATATTCCAATCTGTTGTTGTTAAGAAGGTCAGACCCAGTTTTTCGAAATAGAGTCCTGTTTGGCTTCCGAAAGGCACCTTGGTAAAGTATATCTCAATTTGAATATATTAGTTGATTGAATTTATATCAAAACTATGCTCATTGTACAGAATTAAATATGGTGTCTGGAGAGGGTTCGCGGAGTGAACACGTGGAATCACTAAATAAGAGGGTCAGAAGCCTTTCGCTTCCACTAGTAGATTTCAACAGCTTTATAGAAGCTCTTAAAAAAGAGCTATATATCGAAGAGAAAAACCATCTCATCAGAAGAATATAGCCCAGAAATTCTAGACACGTATAGCCATAACGGTGACGAAAATACTAAAAAAAAATAACCCGAAATATTAACTTAAAGTAGCTAGGCGAGAAATTCAAGAACCAAAAGAAATAATTAGTGCAATTGAATCTGAATATTTAAATCAGTAATAGAATCTACTAACGCAACAGAAGAAACTAATTGGTTACAGCAAATAAATAATAAAAAAAAAGAAAAACGATACCAAAATCGGTCAATACTCCAAGAGTATATAAAAAAAAATAAAAATAAGTATTTGACTCTCGATTCAATAAATATTCACAAAGTCCGCAAAGCAATATACAGATTAACGATTTCTTCCAAAGTTCACAGACAAAATTTTATTTACTTACCCTAATGCCAAGTAATAATAGTGTGCCTGAAAAATTAAATGATACACCAAAATCAAACGAGAACAAAACAGCACAAAAAATTACTCAACACCAATAGTTGGTTGGTTGGTTTCAGTGGCTGATCCAAGTCGGTCCTCACATGGATCACAATTATCGCCTTAGCGACGTTTTGATACCACAACCTCTCCTACCGCCGGAGAAAACGATGGGTTGTTCACTAAATCCACTTGGTATCTTAAATGATCTTTCGGTTTTACACCCGAGAGATCGGATAAACTCGCTAGGAAATAGTTTCCTAGTGTTCTATTTCTTGCGGCTGCCAGAGCCGGGCATTCGCAAAGAAAATGGATCAACACCAATAGTAAAAAGCAAAAAAAAAACCCAATAAATTTTAGTAACGTAAGTAATTATGCTGTGTAAAAAAACAAGCTTTAAACTCTAAATAACGTGATGAAACAAAATCAAACAAAAGTAAACTTAAAAACAGACATAGAATACAAAATTCGCCAATGAATCACCAATGGAATAGTAAATGGAATTCTTATGAGAACAAACAAACCAGACCAATCAGAGTAATGGCAATGACACCTTCATCCCTTATGCGACCCAGGGGATAAAAAGGAAGAACATCTAGGTGAAAAATTTCAAATTCCAAAAGTGGAAAATAAATATATTGAAACGTGATAGCTCAGTAAAAAGGGATTGCATACTTTTAGGATCCCATCTGGAGAATGAGTCCCCCTGTGAGTCAAGATGCGAACTATTCGAATAAAAGCTTATTCAACAACCATCTGTCGGTAACATCAAAAAGAATATTCTCGACTTCTGTCGAAGTGGATCGAAAATTCTAGAAAATACGAGAATGGCGTGGAATTGTCTACACCAACCATTCGAAAACTATAAAAGCGACAAGACTGTTCAAAGTCGAGGACAGTAGATCAGAGATCGTAAAAGTGTATACATCAGGCATTTTAATCTAAGCAGCAGTATTAGCAGTATTTGTAATTTTGCAAAGTGATGAAATTCATTATTAAATAAAGTGATGAAATTACTTATTAAATAAAGTGACTAATGGTTTGTGAAATAAAGTGCAAATAATAACTAAGTAAACTTTAAGCCTAATATTAAATGTGTAAATAGCAATAATTAAATAAAGCTAATTATTTTAATTTAACCGGCGATTGTTTGATTACTACACAATCCAGTGGTACGAGTCCGAGTACAGAGAGTTAGAGGAATTGTCAGGAGGGCAATTTTGTAACAGAGTAAATTGTCAAGAGGGCAATTTCGTAACAATTGGTGTCAGAAGTGGGATTGTGTATCTGTAATAAACAATGGTTAAATTTGAAAAGCTGAGATTAGAACAGCTCAAGAAGGAGCTTGAGCGTTTAAATTTGCAAACACAAGGGCTTAAAGCGGAGCTGCAGGTGAGACTAAGAAGCGCTTTAGAGGAGCAGGGTATAGACGTCGATGAGCATGAATTCCAATGTGAAGAGCCAACGACATCTCGACACGAAGAAACACCCCCAGAAACTAAAACGGGTAACTTTGACATGAGCGTACTCATCGGGGTAATGCAATCCTTCAAACAGGATATGCAGCAGCGAGATGAAAAGATGCAGCAGCAGTTACAACAAAGTTCTCAAGCAGCCGAAGAGAGAATGCAGCAGAGAGATGAGAAGATGCAGCAGGAGTTACAACAAAATTCTCAAGCTGTCAAGGAACAATTAGAACAAAATGCTGAAACCCTGAAGCAAGCAGTCGATGAGAGGATACAGGAACGATTACAACAAAATGCTCAAGCTGTCAGAGAGGATGTTAAAGAACAGTTACAGCAGAGTGAAATACGACTTGCTCTACTAGCGGAACAAAACTCACAGCAGATGAAAGAAATGTCCGAGATGGTAGACAGGAAGGTTTGTGAAATTGAGACACGGCAGGAATCGTTCGAAAAATCTGTAGAACAAAAATTCATTGCGAACGAGCAAAAGCAGAACGAATTAGAGCAAAGAATTCACCTACTACAGGAAGGTGCATTGCCTGTGCCAGCTTTATCCTCAATAAAACTGAAGCCTCCTACCTATGATGGAACCACAACATTTAGTGTCTTCAGAATGCAGTTTGAGACTACCGCTAGCACAAATGGTTGGAGTGCTCGCGAAAAAGTGGCTGCATTAACCGTTTCGTTGAAAGGTGCTGCCGCTGATGTGCTTCAAAATATCTCAGAAAGTGAGCGAGACTGCTATGAAAGCTTAATGAATGCAGTTCAGCGCAAGTATGGTAGTGAACATCGCAAGCAGATGTACCAAGTAGAGCTACGAACACGGGTGCAGAAGAGTGGTGAGTCTCTACAACAGTTTGCGGCGGAAGTGGAACGGTTGGCTCATCTTGCCTACCCAGGAGAGATCACTTAGAGGTGTATGATGGACACCTTCGTATATGGCATTCGCGATGCGGAGATAAAGCGTTCTGCGATAACTAATCCGAAAGCTACATATATGGAGACAGTAGCTAGCGCTTTGTTATCAGAGACAGCAGCATTGGTGTGTCGGTCAGAATGCACAGCCCGTCAGATAAGAGTCGAGAACAGACAAAGTTTCACGGGCAAATGCTTTACCTGCGGTGATGTGGGGCACATGGCTCGTGATTGTCAGTTGAGATGGAAACGTTATGCAACACACGCTCCGGTAAGATTGCCAAAGCAAGACAAAGTCCGAATTAGGGAATCGGAAAAGATTGTCAAGCCGGGAACTGAACGGACTCCCACAACTGATGGCCCAAGAATCTTCGTTTCTCAGATGGCGCGGAAAAATAACAGCCTAACTGTCAACAGTGTAATAAGCGGAAGAAAAGTTGTGGTAACATTGGATACGGGGGCATCACATTCCATAATCAGAAGGGATCTCATTCGGGGAATCGAGCCGCTTCAGGGAATAAGTTTGCGTACGGCAACTGGAGATGATGCACCGGTACTTGGAAAAGTTACACGGAAAATCACTATCGGCACCACAACAGTGAAGCACGAGTTTATAGTTGCGGATATTGTGGATGAAGTAATCTTAGGTGTGGATTTCATGATTCGGAATGGATTCACACTAGATTTTAAAAGCCGAGTACTGAAATATGCGAACACCGAAATACCGTTATTTATAGGTGATGATAAGTATGGAGTTGTTAAACAAGCCATTGTATCGCGATGGACAAAAATCGGACCCAAGTCAGAGGCAGTTATACGGGCCAAAATGAGCGGAGATGTTGGGAAGCATAAGAGCCGAATCGTACCAGGAAAAGTAGTGAATATTTCAAATACCGCTGAAACCATAGCGAAAAAGAAGGTAAGGTGCCAGAGAATTTCAGCAATTGTAAACTGTGAGAGGCAACCGCGAGTTACGAAAAGCAAGATACGAGCTAATAAAAAGGTACCCGACGATCTAGCGAAAGAATGGTCTAAAGAGTCATCTACAGTACTTCAATGCAGCAATTGTATACCTAAAAAACGAGGACAGTTGAATGAAATTCATGGAAACAGCAGAAATCGTACGCAACTGATGAGTGATAAAAGGGAAGAGAGATATGATGTACGAGTAAACTCTAAGGGATTTCAGGGTGGGCAACTAGTTATGCTTCATAATCCGCAAAGGAAAAGTGGATTATCGCCAAAAGTGCAAACACACTGGGAAGGACCTTATAAGGTGATAAAACGGATCAACGATGCTAGATACCGCATCCAGTGGACGAGACATGTCAGGAGCAAAATGAAAGTCGTTCATTTAGAGAGGCTATCTCCTTATAAAGGTTGCAGTACTATCCTTGTTCGGGACGAACAAGTTTAAGCGGAGGGCAGTGAAACGTGATAGCTCAGTGAAAAGGGATTGCATACTTTTAGGATCCCATCTGGAGAGTGAGTGCCCCCTGTGAGTCAAGATGCGAACTATTCGAATAAAAGCTTATTCAAGAACCATCCGTCGGTAATATCAAAAAGAATATTCTCGACTTCTGTCGAAGTGGATAGAAGCTTCTAGAAAATACAAGAATAGCGTGGAATTTTCGACTCCAACCATTCGAAAACTATAAAAGCGGCAAGACTGTTCAAAGTCGAAGACAGTAGATCAGAAACCGTAAGAGTGTGTGCATCTAGCATTATAATCAAAGCTGTAATTGTGTAAAGTGATGAAATTCATTAGTAATTAAAGTGACTAATTCTCGTATTTTCTAGAAGCTTCTATCCACTTCGACAGAAGTCGAGAATATTCTTTTTGATATTACCGACGGATGGTTCTTGAATAAGCTTTTATTCGAATAGTTCGCATCTTGACTCACAGGGGGCACTCATTCTCCAGATGGATCCTAAAAATATGCTATCCCGTTTCACTGATATGCAATCACGTTTCACTGCCCTCCGCTTAATCTTGTTCGTCCGGAACAAGGATAGTACTGCAACCTTTGTAAGGAGATAACCTCTCTAAATGAACGCCTTTCATTTTGCTCCTGGCATTTCTCGCCAACTGGATGCGGTATACTACATCGTTGAGCCGCTTTATCACCTTATAAGGGCCTTCCCAGTGTGTTTGCAGTTTTGGCGATAATCCCTTTTTCCTTTGCGGATTATGAAGCATAACTAGCTGCCCTTCCTGAAATCCCTTGGAGTTTGCTCGTAGATCATATCTGGCTTACATTTTATCACTCATCAGTTGTGTGCGCTTTCTGATGGTTCCATGAATTTCATTCAGCTGTCTTCGTTTGTCAGCTACATAACTGCTACATGAAACTTCCGTAGATGAGTAGGCACCGAATTTCAGATCTGCAGGTAATCTTATGTTACAACCGAAAATAGCCTTAGCTGGTGTTGTAGATGTTGTATCGTGAGTTGCCGATCGGTATGCCATTAAGAAGAAGGGTATGTGTTGGTCCCAATCTTTCTGGTTTCTGTTCACGACATTCCCTAGGTGTTCCTCAAGCGTACGATTAAATCTTTCAACCATTCCATCGGATTGTGGGTGCAAAGGGGTTGTACGAGTTTTGCGTATGCCCATCAATTCACTCATTTCCCTGAATATTGTTGACTCGAAATTTCTGCCTTGATCCGAGTGCAACTCGAGGGGAGCTCCGAATCTGCAGACCCAATTATTGATAAATGCATCTGCAACGGTCTTAGCTTCTTGATTGGGAATGGGGTATACTTCTGGCCATTTACTAAAATAGTCGATTACGACGAGAACATATTTGTTGCCGGAATCACTAATTGGAAACGGACCTGCTATGTCCATTGCAATGCGCTCAAATAGCGCTCCCACGTTGTATAAATGCATCTTCCCCTGGCTGCGACGGCTCGGTCCCTTGGCAGCTGTACACTTTTCACAAGCACTAATCCAGTCAACTACCGATTGCTGGCAACCAACCCAATAAAATCGTGTTTTAATCTTCTCGATTGTTTTTGTTATTCCCAAATGCCCTCCGCTTGGCCCACTATGGTATTCCTTGAGAATTTCGCTTATTCTTGCCTTGGGTACCACAATCAAGTTCTTCGTGGTTTTTCCATCTTCGCTCTCCCACAGGCGGAATAGGCATCCATCTTGCAGCTTTAAGCTATTCCATTGAGCCCAATATGCTTTAGTTATGGGGCTTTCAGTCGAGATTTCGTTCCAATCAGGCCGTTTTCCTTCATTCTTACTTGATACGATTTTTGCCAAATCTGGGTCATTTCGTTGTTCTTCTTTTATCTTTTCCGCTGTCCATTCATCGTCTGGTAAAACAGCCATTAAGCGCACATCGACTACTCCTTCTTTCCCTACAGCTTTAGAACAGTGCTTACATTCCATACTGCAAGGACGTCGTGATAGTGCATCAGCATTCCCGTGGTTTCCGCCTCTGCGATGTTCTATTGTGAAATCGTAGCTTTGGAGTCTCTCAATCCATCTCGCAACCTGACCTTCGGGATTTTTGAACTGTAATAGCCAGCGCAGAGCAGCGTGATCCGTTCTCAACAAGAACTTTTGTCCATACAGGTACTTGTTAAAGTGCTTCACGCACTGCATAACCGCCAAAAGTTCTCTCCGTGTTACACAGTAATTTCGCTCTGGCTTTGATAAGATCTTACTGAAGTAGGCTATTACTCTTTCATGTCCGTCAATAACTTGCGACAGGACACCTCCAATCCCGAATCCACTTGCATCTGTATCCAAAATAAATTTTTCGCCAGGTATTGGATACGCAAGGATCGGAGCTGTACACAATAGCTCTTTCAATCTGTTTAATGCCTTCTCCTGTTCGCTTTTCCACTCAAAAGGACAATTTTTCCTCGTTAATGCATGCAGACTACCAGCCACGTCCGCAAAGCCTGGAACAAAGCGTCTGTAATAGGTGCAAAGACCCAAGAATCTGCGTAGCTCATGCAAACTAGTTGATCTTGGCCACTCCCTTACTGAGTCTATCTTATCTGGATCTGTGTGTACTACTTCAGGTGTGACTTTGTGTTCAAGGTACTTGACTTCTTTCTTGAAGAACGAGCATTTCTTTGCGCTCAGCTTCAACCCTGAAGCTCCTAATCGCATCAATACTTCTTCCTAATTCTTCAAGTGGTCCTCGAAGTCCTTTCCCATAACGATGATGTCATCTAGGTACACCAGACACGATTTCCAGTGGAGACCCTTTAGCACATGTTCCATTAAGCGTTCAAATGTAGCTGGAGCATTACACAGTTCGAATGGCATCACCAAAAATTGCCATAGTCCATCACCGGCACTGAATGCTGTCTTTTCCTTGTCTTGTTCGTCTACTGCCACTTGCCAATATCCGCTTTGTAAATCCAGCGTTGAGAACCAATTTGAACCAGAAAGTGTGTCCAACGTATCGTCGATTCGAGGTAATGGATAACTATCTTTCTTCGTTACCTCATTTAGTTTACGATAATCTACACAGAAACGTGTGGAGCCATCCTTCTTCTTGACTAATACCACTGGAGAACTCCAGGGGCTCGCTGATGGCTCTATGACGTTGTTCTGATGCATTTCCTTCAGCAATACATTCACCTCTTCTCTCTTTGCCAGAGGTACTCTTCTTGACGCTTGACGAATGGGTTTGGCATCACCAGTGTTGATTGTGTGTTTCACCATCTTTGGTCTGCCTTCGTTTTTACCCTTTTCAGCAAATACTGACCAATGTCTTGCCAAAAGTTGGCTGGCAGTCCTCCTCTGCTCTGTGGATAAGTCTTTGCTCCATTCTTTCGTAAGATCGTCGAGTACCTTTTTATCAGCTGGTATCTTCATTTTTGTGTCTCGCGGCTAGCTTTCACAGTTTACAATTGCCGAAATTGCCCGGCAATTTCCAATTATCTGTCCTTTCTCTATGGTTTTAGCGGAATTTGCAAGATTGACCACTCTTACTGGCACTATTCTGTTCTGCTGTTCTTCTACGAGGGTTTTTCCAATGATGATGTCATCCAGTACAAATTTTTCATCCGTCTCCACAACCCACAACTTGTTCTTCTCCATATCTCCGTCCATTTTGGCCCATATGACTGCCTCTGACTTTGCGGGGATTTTTGTCCGCCGCTATACAATGGCTTGTCGGATACCTCCATACTTATCCTCACCAACGGATAACGGTATTTCGGTGTTCGCATACTTCAACGTTCGGCATTTCAAATCTAGGGTGAATCCATTCCGAATCATAAAATCCACACCTAAGATTAATTCGTCCACAATATCCGCAACTACAAACTCGTGCTTCACTGTTGTGGTACCGATAGTGATTTTCCGTGTAACTTTTCCAAGTACCGGTGCATCATCTCCAGTTGCCGTACGCAAACTTATTCCCTGAAGCGGCTCGATTCCCCGAACGAGATCCCTGCTAATTATGGAATGTGATGCACCCGTATCCAATGTTACCACGATTTTTCTTCCATTTACTACGCTGTCGACAGTTAGGCTGTTGATTTTCCGTGCCATCTGAGAAACGAAGATTCTGGGGCTACATGTTGTGGGAGTCAGATCAAGCCCCTCGAGACTGACTCCATCTAGTTTGTCGACGACTTTTCATCATTTTCTGATTCCCTATTTTGGAATCTGACTTGCTTTGGAGGTCTTACCGGTGAGCGTGATCTAGAACGTTTCCGTCTCGATTGGCAATTACGGGCCATGTGTCCGACCTCTCCGCAGGTGAAGCATTTGCCCGTGAAACTTTGGCCGCTTTCGACTTGTACCTGACGGGCTCTGTATACTGGCTGGCACACCAAGGCTGCTGTCTCTGAAGTTAAAGCGCTAGCTACTGTCTCCATATATGTAGCTTTCGGATTAGTTATTGCAGAACGCTTTATCTCCGCATCGCGAATGCCATATACAAAGGTGTCCATCATACACCTCTCAGTGATCTCTCCTGGGTAGGCAAGATGAGCCAACCGTTCCACTTCCGCCGCAAACTGTTGTAGAGACTCACCACTCTTCTGTACACGTGTTCGTAGCTCTACTTGGTACATCTGCTTCCGGTGTTCACTACCATACTTGCGCTGAACGGCATTCATTAAGCTTTCATAGCAGTCTCGCTCACTTTCTGAGATAGTTTGAAGCACATCAGCGGCAGCACCTTTCAATGAAACGGTTAATGCAGCCACTTTTTCGCGAGCACTCCAACCATTTGTGCTAGCGGTAGTCTCAAACTGCATTCTGAAGACACTAAATGTGGTGGTTCCATCATAGGTAGGAGGCTTCAGTTTTATTGAGGATAAAGCTGACACAGGCAATGCACCTTCCTGTAGTAGATTAATTCTTTGTTCTATTTGTTGCTTAAATTCATTCTGCCTTTGTACTAAAGGGCTGGACTTATGAATGACGAAGACAGGAATCAAATTTATAAAGAACTTAATGCAATTAACGAAAATACATTTCACCTAGTAAAAAACAATAATAAACAATATAAGATTAATTAAATTAATTTAAATTAATTAAATTAAATTAATTTTTCACACCAAGGAAAACCTTTAGTTATAAAAGGGGACGGAGAGTTTGGTAGCCAACTTATTCAGGAATTCTTACAATCAGAAAATATAGAATTAATTATTTCTCCAGCAGAATGCTCAAATGCAATATCTGATCTAAACAGAACACATAATACATTGAACGAGCACTTACGTTTATATAACAGTAGACCGGAAAAGACAGACCTTCCTTTACACACGAAAATTAACAGGAATAGAATACATATATAATAATACAATTCACTCTACCACGAACAAACGACCAATTGACTTTAAAAATAACAAAATAACACAGGAAGAAAAAATCAAAATAATAAACACAATGAATAAAATAAAAGAAAAATCAAACATGTATTTAAATAAAAACAAAGGTAAAGAAGCCAATCTAATTGACCAACAGGATTATTTTGTAAGACAAAATTATAAACACACGTTTAATATTTCTAAAACCCAGCCTCGATATACTCAAAAGAAACTTTATAAGGATAATAGATATTTTACATACAAAAATAATAATCGTCATATAAAAGTAGATAATAATTTTATAAAACCCCCTTTCAGGTATCAGAACAATAATTCTAATTCTATTAATGAGCCATTCGAGCCATCAACAAACAATCCAAATCCAACATAGTCCCGCTCAGGAAAAAGGAT
Source organism: Clusia tigrina (assembly GCA_920105625.2). Lineage (NCBI taxonomy): Eukaryota > Metazoa > Arthropoda > Insecta > Diptera > Clusiidae > Clusia > Clusia tigrina. The sequence goes on along the minus strand of OV050032.1, from coordinate 125,632,259 downwards.
ATATTATAATTAAAAAGGAATATATTCAGATAATAAACGACTATAAAACAATTTTAAACATAGTAAATTTAACAACAATTAGAGTGCTGGTATTATAGAATCTAGTATAATAGAGTATGAAAAATATTATACGAAGGACATAAAGTTGAACATTTTAAAAACTAGTTTTAAGAATCTATTAATTAATACAAATATACTTACAAATTTCGACAATAAAAAATTTAAAGTTAAACGCGCAGTAAATATGAGTAGCATAGATGAAAACTCGAAATTTATTCCACAACAAGTGGCTTCATTTGGACAGGCATTTTGGTCATGGAATGCAGACCTTGCTAAAGAAAGGGCTGGACTTATGAATGACGAAGACAGGAATCAAATTTATAAAGAACTTAATGCAATTAACGAAAATACATTTCACCTAGTAAAAAACAATAATAAACAATATAAGATTAATAAAGAACTCGATAATCAATTACAAGAAATTGCCACATACATTAATGCACAAACAGAAGAGATGAAAAAGAATAATAGGAATATAGAGAAATTCAGGAAAAATTATTAGCCTTCGATCAGTTTAACATAATAATGAATAATATTGATTCACTTACAAGATATACTGATTCAATAGTCAATTGTATTAATTATAAATACCTTAATATTATTGATCCAAAATTACTCACGTTTGAAGAAATTAACGAATTAAATATAAATAGAGAAATTTTGCCGTATATTAAACAGGATGCAATTTTAACAAAAGGACTTATCGCTTTTACTTTGTCAATTCCAAAAATAGAAATAAGCAAATTTGCTAAAGCAAAAATTGAACCTATACCTAATAAAGAAAATTATGAACTCGATTTAAAAGATTCTGAGAAATTAATAATTATTAAAGGAAACGAAGTATTCGAAAACAATAAAAAAGATATTATTCATAAAGAAGAACTTAGATATCCAAATAATGAATGTATAAAAAATCTACTTAAAGTAAATCACGTATGTAGCTATAAAAAAAATTTTGAAAGTAAAATAGTAAATATAAAACACAATGTAATTTTAGCAATTAATATAAATGAAACAATAAAACAAGATTGTCTTGAAAATGAAATAAGAATCCAAAATTCTAATATTATAACTTTTAATAACTGCAGTGTTACACTTTCAAATAAAACTTTGACATCTATTAATGAATATTATCATCCGATTGAATTAATTCCGATAAATCACTTAAACTCAATAAAGATATATGAAAAACCTATTCCAATAGAAAAACTGTATTTGGAGCATTTAGATAATATTGAAAAAATTAAATTGTTAACCTACCACAGAGAAAAACACGAAGGTTGGTTTGAAAAAATTAAGAAAACATTTATATCTGTTTTAATATTGTTAATTTTATTATATATTTTGAAATGTATACTTTTAAAAATTATATTAAAGAAATGTGGAAAACCAAATAAATCCCCAGAGGTGATTCTTGTGGAGGGAGGAGTTATCCCCCCACCTAACTGCTATTTTTGAGTTTATTAAATAATGTTAAATTCCGGACCAAAGCAACGCCTTGGTCAGCATAAATAATTGTTTATACTTTGTTTCCGCTGCAACATAACAGCTCATATTACATCTGTATTATTCTAAGTATCCACACAGCGAGCGCTTATCAGCAACCGTTTGTGTGAAGTAAGTTATTTTTAAGCTCCCACACTTTTTGTATCTTTAGCTTTAAGTCAATTTTGAACAAATAAAGTTTTTAATCTTCATACAAATATTAAGTGTACTTCGATGCAGCAGTTGTATACCTGAAAAACGCGAACAGCTGAATCAAATTCACGGAAACAGCAGAAATCGTACACAACTGATGAGTGATAAATCGAAAGCCAGATATGATCTACGAGCAAACTCCAAGGGATTTCAGGAAGGGCAGCTAGTTATGTTTAATAATCCGCAAAGGTAAAAAGGGATTATCGCCAAAACTGCAAACACACTGGGAAGGACCTTATAAGGTGATAAAGCGGATCAACGATGTTAGATACCGCATCCAGTGGACGAGAAATGTCAGGAGCAAAATGAAAGTCGTTCATTTAGAGAGGCTACCTCCTTACAAAGGTTGCAGTACTATCCTTGTTCGGGACGAACAAGATTAAGCGGAGGGCAGTGAAACGTGATTGCACATCAGTGAAACGGGATTGCATACTTTTAGGATCCCATCTGGAGTTTGAGAATGAGTGCACCACCCTGTGTGTGTAAGTCAAGACACGAACTATTCGTATAAAAGTTTACTTAAGAACACCCTGTCGGTGGTGTAAAATAATGAAAGCTTCCTTTGAGGTGTATATCAAGTTCTAGAAAGATCGAGAAATTTCTACTGTATTGTAGAAATTTCCACCTCAACCATTCGAAACTATAAAAAGCACAAGCCTGTGCAAAGTCGAGGACATTCGAACAGAGATCGTGATAGTGTGTACACCGAGCATTATAATCGAAGCAGCAGTATTTGTAATTGTGCAAAGTGATGAAATTCCTTGTGAAATAAAGTACAAATTGTAAAAAAGTAAACTTTAAGCCTAATATTAAATGTGTAAATAGCAATAGTTAAATAAAGTTAGTTATTTTAATTTAACCAGCGATTGTTTGATTGCTACACGATCCAGTGGTACGAATCCGAGTACAGAGAGTTAGAGTAAATTGTCAGGAGGGCAATTTCGTAACAGAGTAAATTGTCAGGAGGGCAATTTCGTAACAATATTTTAAAAAAAGTGAATTATGTCGAATATATCACGAAATTTCAATTATTTATACTTACCTTCGAAATTTCTGAAGATATAAGAAGAATCTTCGAAATCTGACACTTTACACCATGAAGATAAAATTTGAAGCCATCAGGACCAACAACTCTATACCTCAATGCAAGACATGTCAACGATTTGGTCACACTCACAAATATTGCCAGCGTGACCCACCTTGTGTCAAATATGCGGGGTCACAACTGACAATAACTTCCTCCTTCAAAAACAGAGACTTACCAGCAAAATTTGGTAATTGTTCAGAAGCTCACCCTACTATAAAGGATGCTTAACAGCTAAGGAGCTTCAAAAAAGACGAAATGCAGTAAACAACACAAAAAATGTATCTAATAATGAACACTTGAATACTAATCTACATAAATAATTAAATAACACCACATATGCAAAAGTATTGAATATGAGTAGACAAAATTACAATCCTCATACGATCATAATACAAATCAGGAAAACTACTGTCAAATATCTTTGAAATAGCAAATAAATTATCGCTCAGAATGGACAAACTGGAAGGATTTTGCTCAAGTATAAGCGCTAGCTCTTCATCATAGTACACCAAAATAACCTAAAAATAACAACATGGAACACAAATAGCGTAATAAAGTACACGTATTGGAAATATTCTTAAATATGCATAAAATACATATATGCTTATTAACTGAAACACACATCACAAACCAAATGTACCGAAAAAGGAAAGAATATCATACACCTCGCTAGTCATCCGAATAATCAGGCCAAAGGCGGTAGTGCAATACTTGTAAAAGAAAGTATCAACCATTACACAGCAAAATGCATACAAACCGCTTTTGTAATTACATATGACAATCAAAAATTAGTAGTAGGGCCGCCATATATCAAACCGAAACATAATCTGAAAAAGATCACTAGGAGGCCATACAGACATCAACATAGGCCATCTCCACCTACAACGAGAGAAGAAATGGCTACGCGCACCATCTTACAGAAACATAACAACAAAATACAAAATGCACAATCATCCCCGACATTCCACAGACGTTATAGTTAATAAAAAGTTAACACCTCCATACTTATTACACAAACAAGCAGACACCGCACGAGTCGTACGAATAAGCGTAGCAGCGACTCGAGCGCAGAAAACAAGCAAGGAACGAACTCCAAAATATTATACAAATTGCAACGACTGGCCAATGACACAAACAAAACTAATTGCAGCAAAGAGACCAAGTGCAGCAATGAGAAAAACGTACCAACAAACACAAAGCAAAATTGAAGACAAAAATTAAAAGTCTACAACAAAAATTCTCAAAGCACCAAAGGTGATTGCACGGAGAGAAACAGTAAGCAAGTACTCAAGGTGAAATCGCGGATCGGCTACACTAACAACGAATTACGAACAGACAATGTGAGTAGCAAGAACAAAAATAACAATAAAGCGGTAGAATGTGAATCAGAAAGGGAACATGAGAGAGCGATGTACAGGTAAACTGGCCGTATGTACATGAGACGAATAAGACAGGAGAATATTAATATTCTAACTCGAGAGTAAATTTAAATATTTAAAATCGTTACAACAACAATAGCAATGCGACAACAACAACAACATAGCCACCAGCCACGGTTTTGGGACACACTGGCCCTCCAGGCAACAATACTTCCGGACAACGAAACTACTGCAGCAAGGTGGTAGACCAGCAGAATTTGAAGTTGGTCCCAAGGGCAACTGGGCAGGCGAAGCGGTCCTACAGAGATGGGACAACATAACGGTTCACCCGCAACAACACGATGCACTGACCCCTGTGGCTGCTTTTGCTATATAAACAGAATGGCGCGGGCAGTAGGGCCCTTGTTGATCTGACCAGCAAAGTGACCAACACGGCCTCAACGTTTACTAAAGCACCATCGACTATGGCGTTATCGACAGCAGCAGCAGCGCTAGGTCTTACAGCACATTGTCTCTCCTTAGAACTGACATAATAACTAGACAGAGCCAGGAGCTTATGGTTTTCACCGACTCTCCCTGGGACTTACTCGTATATACAAACTGCATAGAGCTAGGAGTTTATGGATTTCACCGATTCTCCTGAAGATATATATATATATATATATATATATATATATATATATATATATATATATATATATATATATATATATATATATATATATATATATATATATATATATATATATATATATAAATATAAATATATATATATATATATATATATATATATATATATATATATATATATATATACGAGGTTTGATTAAAAATAACCATTATTTTCAATTTCAAGTATTTATTTATTCATCAACAACTATCTTGTCCCCTTCAAAGTAATTCCCCTCAGATATAATACACTTATGGCAGCGTTTTCTCCAATCCTCGAAACACTTCTGAAACGCTTTTTTTGGTATTGCCAACAGCTCCTGTTTCGATTTTTCTTTTATCTCCTCAATCGTAGCAAAACGCTTTCCTTTCATCGGTGTCTTCAGTTTTGGAAAGAGGAAAAAGTCAGCGGGGGCCAAGTCCGGTGAATACGGTGGTTGAGGCATGATAACGGTTTTGTTTTTGGCCAAAAAATTACGCACAAGCATCGATGTGTGAGCTGGTGCGTTATCATGGTGCAAAATCCATGATTGGTTTTTCCACAATTCTGGGCGTTTCTGACGAATTGCTTCTCGCAAACGGCGCATAACTTCAAGGGATTATTCCTTGTTGACCGTACGACCTTGTGGCAAGAATTCATGATGCACCACGCCATTGCAATCAAAGAAAACTGTCAGCAAAACCTTTACGTTCGGCCGAACTTTTTTCGGTCTTGGCTCATCTGGACGTTTCCATTGGGATGATTGGGCTTTGGTTTCAAAGCCATACACCCACGATTCGTCACCAGTTATGATCTTTTTAGGAAATCTGGATCGTCGTTGACGATGTTCAACAGCTTCTGAGCGATGTCCATGCGACGTTGTTTTTGCTCAAAATTTAGCAATTTTGGAACAATCTTCGCTGCCGCACGTTTCATGCCTAAAACATCCGTAAAAATTGCATGAGCCGAACGATATGCCAACATCATCAGCAACCTCTGATAGTGATTCGACGATTATCCAAAATCATTTTCTTCACTGCGTCAATGTTTTCATCGGTTGTTGACGTGCTCGGGCGACCAGGACGAGCATCGTCATTGACATCTTCTCGGCCTTCCTTAACCGGTTATACCACAATTGAACTTGTGTTCTGCTCATAGTAGACTCGCCAAAGGCCACAGGCAACATTTCAAATGTCCTTGCGCATTTAATTTCATTTTTTACACAAAACTGAATACAGTTTCTTTGATCCATTTTTTCAAATAGTACAAAATCGAAGAGCACACCAAAACACGACTTACCTTTTTATCTGTCAAAAACAAACTGACAATCCAAAATGGTTGGTATTGCCAACATATATAACAGACATGTGTACCAACATAACATAAAAAAAATGCGAACATCGAACATACGTAACTCACGAAATTTGAAAATAACAGTTATTTTTTGATCACACCTCGTATATATATAACCTATTGCGCAAACGTGATAAAAAGGCAGACAAATTCACAAGATTAATTCAACAAGCTGCATGGGATAACACTAAGGTATCAATAGTTAAATCCGCAACTAAGAAATATCCCAAATCGATAAGGGAAATAATAAAAAATAATAGATTAAGAAACAATTGCAGCTTTCAAGAGAACTTACTAACAGAATAACAAAAAAAATAAAACAAGAAATATTGAAATATAATGAACAAAACATGACATATACTTCGCTTTTCCTGTCAAACAGTTCGTTAGTCGGAAAAAATAAAAAAAATCAATTTTAACATTCTTTAGTTTTACTAATTTTGTAATTTCTAATCTTTTTTAATCGGAATATAATAAATTCAATCTAATAAAAATAGTGTATAGTTCAACCCAAATTAATGGGGATCACCCCGCTATCATAATAGGTTTATAGACCTAAATTCGGACGAAAACCTCAGTAAAACAAGACACAAACGTCTTAGAGCCGGGGACTTTGTACCGCTTCCTGAAACACGCCAAAATAGTGATAATTATCCCAGATACTTGGTAATTTCGGCAAATAAGGATTCATCAGAGCAGACACCTCGACCCATGTCTTCCTACAATGTATTCCAAATAGAAAGAGGATTAAATCATATCTCACGTGAGTACACCGAAGTGACAGAACTTAGATCTGGCGATCTTTTGATCAAAACAGATAGTTTAAAAGCTACAAAAGAATTTATAAAAGTAAACTATGTTGACTGTGTTCCTGTTAAAATAACATATCAGGATAATCTTAACCAAATTCAAGGTAGAATTTACTCCAAAAAAATCATCGATATTCCTAATGAGGAATTGATTTCCTCATTGGCAGATCAAAAAGTTGTTGGAGTTAGGAAAATAATGAGAAAAGTTGAAGATAAAATTTTCCCAACTGGTGCTGCCTTTTAACATTTAACCCGATCCGTCGTCCTGAATACCTTAACTTAGGTTGGGAAAAAGTGGAGGTAAAGGAATACTTTCCAACCACTATATATATATATATATATATATATATATATATATATATATATATATATATATATATATATACCATTTTTAATTTAATTAATTTTTTTCTTTTTAAGAAAAATTTATTTTTATGTAATATAAAATATATTTAATAATTTATCGATTTCGTGGTTAATTAAAAAAAAAAATGTTTTCTTCTTTAAACAATTACTTAATTTATTCTTTGCAATTTATTTCTCATTTCTTTATTTTAATTTCACTAAATTTATTTGCTTTGTTTTTTTGTGTTATTCTTCGAAATTAATTTTTTCTTTGTTATTCTTACACAAGTCACAAACTTAAAATAACTTAACATTAAACCTATATCTGCAAATGTGTTGGTGCACGCGCTGCTGAATTTTCCTGTTGACGTCGCTTCCCTGCGACTGTTGCACTTTTTGGTGGGAACGCGGTTCAGCGGATTCCAAGCATCAAATTACGTCTAGTTGGTTGCAGGCGCGTGTAGCGAGCATGTAGAATTTGGTGATAAGTATTTTCAATAAGATATGTGTTAACTCCTCCACCCTTAGATTCGAGCGTCCTCGCTTGAATATTAAAAGAATGGTATCTGGCTGATCCTGGAAACTTTAGGTGAATTTGTTTTTCCTGCCATGTTAATTGATCCTTGTGAAATTCCTTTTCTAATGTTGGCCGTTTCGTTTTCTATTTGTGTTATGACTTCTATTGCTTGTGGTGTTTCAATGTTGGTCGTTTCGTTGGAGGTGTAGATTGTGTTATTTATTTTTATAGTAGCATTGTGGTATTGCAGGATAAAGGTTCCGGTAAGGTTCAGTAGATTGTTGTCTATTGTCACTGATCCATTGTATTGATTAAGTAGTATGGTGCCGTCGGCTATCTCATCGATAGTTGGTAGGTGCTGGTTATTTGTTACAGTGCAGTTAGATGGTAAGCTTTTTAGTAAATTAGGTATAAATTTTGTATTATTTATTTCTATAATGTTCTTGTTATTACAAATAGACAGTTCGTAAAAGTTTTACAATTTGTTGTAATGCCGAAAATTTCGTTTTTGCATTTTAAAATTTTATCAAATAATAATTCGTTTGTTATTCTGCCTTTTTTGATAGGCTTAAGTAATATTTTTTCGCATGACTCTTTTTTAGTAATAGGTAAACTAATTATGTAGACCAAAGTTGTATAATTGGATGCTATTTTTACTTCACTAAATTCTAAAACTTCGATAATATTAATATAGGGCATTTCTTCTGTATCAAAAATGAATTTTGTTGTATTTATTTCTACGTTTGACAAAATATAGGTATTAATTATTCCTGCCTTAGCCCATTGTATTGCGTAATCAATATTAAGAAGTTCTTCTTTAATAATATCAATTTAATATTTAATGTTGGTTACAAATTCGTTTTTTATGACTTCATTTGATTTGACAATTTTAAGTATTTCGTTCGTTACATTAGTAATTTCATTAATTCTAGCAATTGAAACTTTATTGATTACCATTTGTTGGTTATTGTTTTTTAACAGATTATTCATTTTATTTTGGACTATTTGAAAATCTTCATGGTCTGGATTACCCGCAATCCATTTCCATGCGCTTCCTATGAAATTAAGGGATCGTTTTGGTCTTTCTTTGGGCTGTAGTCTATTAAGAAGAGCGCGTATTTGAGAAAGCTGGTGTGATATGAATGGATATATTGCATTCTGGGTGCTGTTTTGTTTTACTGTTAGTTCCGTTTCGTCCATAAACTTTTGGTAGGGGTCCAAGTCGATTACGTGTATAATTTTGAAATTGCCATTTTATATTTTTGCTTTTCCAATTTGAAACTCAATTAGTTGAGCGTTAGTAAAATCCAGTATTTGTATTTCTGCGTGGCATAAGGGGAATATGAGTCTGAAAATATGGTAATTTTTATTAGCGGTCTTAATTGCGTATGTTGTTTTTGTGAACTAATTTTTGTGATTCAGTTACTACTGTACTATTTCTATTGTCCTTTACTATTTCTTCTTTAAATTTTCCTGAAAGTTTGGTTCCTAATCTTTTGTTTTGTTTTACGTAAATAACTTGGCCTGGCACATAATCCTTGATTGCCTTTCTTTTTTGTTGTGTTGTCTTAGGTCAGTTTGCTGTTTTTGTGTCAATTTCTGTATATTGTCCTGTCGTGTTTTCTCGTAGTCTTGTGGACTAAAATCAACGGTTCTCCCGAAAAAAAGATCTACTGGTTTCTTTCCAGTAATAGAATGAATACTGTGGTTGTATTCGTTTGTTGACCTTTCGAGGAGTTCCTCGAAGTTTCTATCAGTTCCGTCCGCTTTGAGACATCTCATAATTTCTGATAAAGTCGAATGGAATCGCTCTACTTGCCCATTGACTTCGCTTCTGTATGGGTGTGTATTGCGATGGTTTTGATTATTGGGAGTTATGTTTCTCTGTAGATTTAGATTACTAAGACGGTTAGCAAGTTCCTCTGCTGCATCCACCATTTTTAATTTAATTAATTTTTTTTCTTTTTAAGAAAAATTTATTTTAATGTAATATAAAAAATATTTAATAATTTATCGATTTCGTGGTTAACTAAAAAAAAAATGTTTTCTGCTTTAAACAATTACTTAATTTAGTCTTTGCAATTTATTTCTCATTTCTTTATTTTAATTTCACTAAATTTATTTGCTTTGTTTTTTTGTGTTATTCTTCGAAATTAATTTTTTCTTTGTTATTCTTAGTTTCAATTAATTTATATTCTTCCTATTTTAATATTCAACAATCGCTATTTCTTTCTTAATATAGTTTCGATTGTTCAACTTACATTATAATTCTAATACTTAATTCTATCATGGTGACCAGTGTCCTGACGACGAGTGTTGGGCAGTCGGCTGTTCTTCTAGAACTCCTTTTCCTACGATGTTTATCCGATTACGAAGGGGCCTTTTTTTCTGCTACGAAGTTCGTCGTACTTTTGGATTTTCAACGTTTTTTTAGAGTTTTTATTTTTTGTGGCACTTTTTAGTTGCGCTTTTCTTTTATTCAAAAAATTCCGCTCACTTTTGTGGCACTTTTTATTTTTCAGTGGCACCTTTTTTAGTTGCGGCTTTCTGTTAAAATATCACGCACTTTTTGTAGCACTTTATTTATTCAAACTCTATCGTTTACTTTTTTACACTGGTCCCTGCTCGGGCGCCAGTTAAGTCTTTTTGAATTAAAAAGTTTAAAAAAAATATATTTTTCGGCCTAAGCCTTCTTTATTGTTTTACTTCCGCTTATCAACTAACTCACAAACTTAAAATGACTTAACATTAAACCTATATCTGCAAATGTGTTGGTGCACGCGCTGCTGAATTTTCCTGTTGACGTCGCTTCCCTGCGATTGTTGCACTTTTTGGTGGGAACGCGGTTCAGCGGATTCCAAGCATCAAATTACGTATGGTTGGTTGCAGGCGCGTGTAACGAGCATGTAGAATTTGGTGATAAGTATTTTCAATAAGATATGTGTTAACTCCTCCACCCTTAGATTCGAGCGTCCTCGCTTGAATATTAAAATAATGGTATCTGGCTGATCCTGGAAACTTTAGGTGAATTTGTTTTTCCTGCCATGTTAATTGATCCTTGTGAAATTCCTTTTCTAATGTTGGCCGTTTCGTTTTCTATTTGTGTTATGACTTCTATTGCTTGTGGTGTTTTAATGTTGGTCGTTTCGTTGGAGGTGTAGATTGTGTTATTTATTTTTATAGTAGCATTGTGGTATTGCAGGATAAAGGTTCCGGTAAGGTTCAGTAGATTGTTGTCTATTGTCACTGATCCATTGTATTGATTAAGTAGTATGGTGCCGTCGGCTATCTCATCGATAGTTGGTAGGTGCTGGTTATTTGTTACAGTGCAGTTAGATGGTAAGCTTTTTAGTAAATTAGGTATAAATTTTGTATTATTTATTTCTATAATGTTCTTGTTATTACAAATAGACAGTTCGTAAAAGTTTTACAATTTGTTGTAATGCCGAAAATTTCGTTTTTGCATTTTAAAATTTTATCAAATAATAATTCGTTTGTTATTCTGCCTTTTTTGATAGGCTTAAGTAATATTTTTTCGCATGACTCTTTTTTAGTAATAGGTAAACTAATTATGTAGACCAAAGTTGTATAATTGGATGCTATTTTTACTTCACTAAATTCTAAAACTTCGATAATATTAATATAGGGCATTTCTTCTGTATCAAAAATGAATTTTGTTGTATTTATTTCTACGTTTGACAAAATATAGGTATTAATTATTCCTGCCTTAGCCCATTGTATTGCGTAATCAATATTAAGAAGTTCTTCTTTAATAATATCAATTTAATATTTAATGTTGGTTACAAATTCGTTTTTTATGACTTCATTTGATTTGACAATTTTAAGTATTTCGTTCGTTACATTAGTAATTTCATTAATTCTAGCAATTGAAACTTTATTGATTACCATTTGTTGGTTATTGTTTTTTAACAGATTATTCATTTTATTTTGGACTATTTGAAAATCTTCATGGTCTGGATTACCCGCAATCCATTTCCATGCGCTTCCTATGAAATTAAGGGATCGTTTTGGTCTTTCTTTGGGCTGTAGTCTATTAAGAAGAGCGCGTATTTGAGAAAGCTGGTGTGATATGAATGGATATATTGCATTCTGGGTGCTGTTTTGTTTTACTGTTAGTTCCGTTTCGTCCATAAACTTTTGGTAGGGGTCCAAGTCGATTACGTGTATAATTTTGAAATTGCCATTTTATATTTTTGCTTTTCCAATTTGAAACTCAATTAGTTGAGCGTTAGTAAAATCCAGTATTTGTATTTCTGCGTGGCATAAGGGGAATATGAGTCTGAAAATATGGTAATTTTTATTAGCGGTCTTAATTGCGTATGGTGTTTTTGTGAACTAATTTTTGTGATTCAGTTACTACTGTACTATTTCTATTGTCCTTTACTATTTCTTCTTTAAATTTTCCTGAAAGTTTGGTTCCTAATCTTTTGTTTTGTGTTACGTAAATAACTTGGCCTGGCACATAATCCTTGATTGCCTTTCTTTTTTTGTTGTGTTGTCTTAGGTCAGTTTGCTGTTTTTGTGTCAATTTCTGTATATTGTCCTGTCGTGTTTTCTCGTAGTCTTGTGGACTAAAATCAACGGTTCTCCCGAAAAAAAGATCTACTGGTTTCTTTCCAGTAATAGAATGAATACTGTGGTTGTATTCGTTTGTTGACCTTTCGAGGAGTTCCTCGAAGTTTCTATCAGTTCCGTCCGCTTTGAGACATCTCATAATTTCTGATAAAGTCGAATGGAATCGCTCTACTTGCCCATTGACTTCGCTTCTGTATGGGTGTGTATTGCGATGGTTTTGATTATTGGGAGTTATGTTTCTCTGTAGATTTAGATTACTAAGACGGTTAGCAAGTTCCTCTGCTGCATCCACCATTTTTAATTTAATTAATTTTTTTTCTTTTTAAGAAAAATTTATTTTAATGTAATATAAAAAATATTTAATAATTTATCGATATCGTGGTTAATTAAAAAAAAAAATGTTTTCTTCTTTAAACAATTACTTAATTTATTCTTTGCAATTTATTTCTCATTTCTTTATTTTAATTTCACTAAATTTATTTGCTTTGTTTTTTTGTGTTATTCTTCGAAATTAATTTTTTCTTTGTTATTCTTAGTTTCAATTAATTTATATTCTTCCTATTTTAATATTCAACAATCGCTATTTCTTTCTTAATATAGTTTCGATTGTTCAACTTACATTATAATTCTAATACTTAATTCTATCATGGTGACCAGTGTCCTGACGACGAGTGTTGGGCAGTCGGCTGTTCTTCTAGAACTCCTTTTCCTACGATGTTTATCCGATTACGAAGGGGCCTTTTTTCCTGCTACGAAGTTCGTCGTACTTTTGGATTTTCAACGTTTTTTTAGAGTTTTTATTTTTTGTGGCACTTTTTAGTTGCGCTTTTCTTTTATTCAAAAAATTCCGCTTACTTTTGTGGCACTTTTTATTTTTCAGTGGCACCTTTTTTAGTTGCGGCTTTCTGTTAAAATATCACGCACTTTTTGTAGCACTTTATTTATTCAAACTCTATCGTTTACTTTTTTACACTGGTCCCTGCTCGGGCGCCAGTTAAGTCTTTTTGAATTAAAAAGTTTTAAAAAAATATATTTTTCGGCCTTTATTTCCGCTTATCAACTAACTCACAAACTTAAAATGACTTAACATTAAACCTATATCTGCAAATGTGTTGGTGCACGCGCTGCTGAATTTTCCTGTTGACGTCGCTTCCCTGCGACTGTTGCACTTTTTTGGTGGGAACGCGGTTCAGCGGATTCCAAGCATCAAATTACGTCTGGTTGGTTGCAGGCGCGTGTAGCGAGCATCTAGAATTTGGTGATAAGTATTTTCAATAAGATATGTTTTAACTCCTCCACCCTTAGATTCGAGCGTCCTCGCTTGAATATTAAAAGAATGGTATCTGGCTGATCCTGGAAACTTTAGGTGAATTGGTTTTTCCTGCCATGTTAATTGATCCTTGTGAAATTCCTTTTCTAATGTTGGCCGTTTCGTTTTCTATTTGTGTTATGACTTCTATTGCTTGTGGTGTTTTAATGTTGGTCGTTTCGTTGGAGGTGTAGATTGTGTTATTTATTTTTTTTATAGTAGCATTGTGGTATTGCAGGATAAAGGTTCCGGTAAGGTTCAGTAGATTGTTGTCTATTGTCACTGATCCATTGTATTGATTAAGTAGTATGGTGCCGTCGGCTATCTCATCGATAGTTGGTAGGTGCTGGTTATTTGTTACAAAGCAGTTAAATGGTAAGCTTTTTAGTAAATTAGCTATACATTTTGTATTACTTATTTCTATAATGTTCTTGTTATTACAAATAGACAGTTCGCTAAAAGTTTTACAATTTGTTGTAATGCCGAAAATTTCGTTTTTGCATTTTAAAATTTTATCAAATGATAATTCGTTTGTTATTCTGCCTTTTTTGATAGGCTTAAGTAATATTTTTTCGCATGACTCTTTTTTAGTAATAGGTAAACTAATTATGTAGACCAAAGTTGTATAATTGGATGCTATTTTTACTTCACTAAATTCTAAAACTTCGATAATATTAATATAGGGCACTTCTTCTGTATCAAAAATGGATTTTGTTGTATTTATTTCTACGTTTGACAAAATATAGGTATTAATTATTCCTGCCTTAGCCCATTGTATTGCGTAATCAATATTAAGAAGTTCTTCTTTAATAATATCAATTTAATATTTAATGTTGGTTACAAATTCGTTTTTTATGACTTCATTTGATTTGACAATTTTAAGTATTTCGTTCGTTACATTAGTAATTTCATTAATTCTAGCAATTGAAACTTTATTGATTACCATTTGTTGGTTATTGTTTTTTAACAGATTATTCATTTTATTTTGGACTATTTGAAAATCTTCATGGTCTGGATTACCCGCAATCCATTTCCATGCGCTTCCTATGAAATTAAGGGATCGTTTTGGTCTTTCTTTGGGCTGTAGTCTATTAAGAAGAGCGCGTATTTGAGAAAGCTGGTGTGATATGAATGGATATATTGCATTCTGGGTGCTGTTTTGTTTTACTGTTAGTTCCGTTTCGTCCATAAACTTTTGGTAGGGGTCCAAGTCGATTACGTGTATAATTTTGAAATTGCCATTTTATATTTTTGCTTTTCCAATTTGAAACTCAATTAGTTGAGCGTTAGTAAAATCCAGTATTTGTATTTCTGCGAGGCATAAGGGGAATATGAGTCTGAAAATATGGTAATTTTTATTAGCGGTCTTAATTGCGTATGTTGCTTTTGTGAACTAATTTTTGTGATTCAGTTACTACTGTACTATTTCTATTGTCCTTTACTATTTCTTCTTTAAATTTTCCTGAAAGTTTGGTTCCTAATCTTTTGTTTTGTTTTACGTAAATAACTTGGCCTGGCACATAATCCTTGATTGCCTTTCTTTTTTTGTTGTGTTGTCTTAGGTCAGTTTGCTGTTTTTGTGTCAATTTCTGTATATTGTCCTGTCGTGTTTTCTCGTAGTCTTGTGGACTAAAATCAACGGTTATCCCGAAAAAAAGATCTACTGGTTTCTTTCCAGTAGTAGAGTGAATACTGTGGTTGTATTCGTTTGTCGACCTTTCGAGGAGTTCCTGGAAGTTTCTATCAGTTCCGTCCGCTTTGAGACATCTCATAATTTCTGATAAAGTCGAATGGAATCGCTCTACTTGCCCATTGACATCGCTTCTGTAGGGGGGTGTATTGCGATGGTTTTGATTATTGGGAGTTATGTTTCTCTGTAGATTTAAATTACTAAGACGGTTAGCAAGTTCCTCTGCTGCATCCACCATTTTTAATTTAATTAATTTTTTTCTTTTTAAGAAAAATTTATTTTTATGTAATATAAAAAATATTTAATAATTTATCGATTTCGTGGATAACTAAAAAAAAATGTTTTCTTCTTTAAACAATTACTTAATTTATTCTTTGCAATTTATTTCTCATTTCTTTATTTTAATTTCACTAAATTTATTTGCTTTGTTTTTTTGTGTTATTCTTCGAAATTAATTTTTTCTTTGTTATTCTTACACAAGTCACAAACTTAAAATAACTTAACATTAAACCTATATCTGCAAATGTGTTGGTGCACGCGCTGCTGAATTTTCCTGTTGACGTCGCTTCCCTGCGACTGTTGCACTTTTTGGTGGGAACGCGGTTCAGCGGATTCCAAGCATCAAATTACGTATGGTTGGTTGCAGGCGCGTGTAACGAGCATGTAGAATTTGGTGATAAGTATTTTCAATAAGATATGTGTTAACTCCTCCACCCTTAGATTCGAGCGTCCTCGCTTGAATATTAAAATAATGGTATCTGGCTGATCCTGGAAACTTTAGGTGAATTGGTTTTTCCTGCCATGTTAATTGATCCTTGTGAAATTCCTTTTCTAATGTTGGCCGTTTCGTTTTCTATTTGTGTTATGACTTCTATTGCTTGTGGTGTTTTAATGTTGGTCGTTTCGTTGGAGGTGTAGATTGTGTTATTTATTTTTTTTATAGTAGCATTGTGGTATTGCAGGATAAAGGTTCCGGTAAGGTTCAGTAGATTGTTGTCTATTGTCACTGATCCATTGTATTGATTAAGTAGTATGGTGCCGTCGGCTATCTCATCGATAGTTGGTAGGTGCTGGTTATTTGTTACAAAGCAGTTAAATGGTAAGCTTTTTAGTAAATTAGCTATACATTTTGTATTACTTATTTCTATAATGTTCTTGTTATTACAAATAGACAGTTCGCTAAAAGTTTTACAATTTGTTGTAATGCCGAAAATTTCGTTTTTGCATTTTAAAATTTTATCAAATGATAATTCGTTTGTTATTCTGCCTTTTTTGATAGGCTTAAGTAATATTTTTTCGCATGACTCTTTTTTAGTAATAGGTAAACTAATTATGTAGACCAAAGTTGTATAATTGGATGCTATTTTTACTTCACTAAATTCTAAAACTTCGATAATATTAATATAGGGCACTTCTTCTGTATCAAAAATGGATTTTGTTGTATTTATTTCTACGTTTGACAAAATATAGGTATTAATTATTCCTGCCTTAGCCCATTGTATTGCGTAATCAATATTAAGAAGTTCTTCTTTAATAATATCAATTTAATATTTAATGTTGGTTACAAATTCGTTTTTTATGACTTCATTTGATTTGACAATTTTAAGTATTTCGTTCGTTACATTAGTAATTTCATTAATTCTAGCAATTGAAACTTTATTGATTACCATTTGTTGGTTATTGTTTTTTAACAGATTATTCATTTTATTTTGGACTATTTGAAAATCTTCATGGTCTGGATTACCCGCAATCCATTTCCATGCGCTTCCTATGAAATTAAGGGATCGTTTTGGTCTTTCTTTGGGCTGTAGTCTATTAAGAAGAGCGCGTATTTGAGAAAGCTGGTGTGATATGAATGGATATATTGCATTCTGGGTGCTGTTTTGTTTTACTGTTAGTTCCGTTTCGTCCATAAACTTTTGGTAGGGGTCCAAGTCGATTACGTGTATAATTTTGAAATTGCCATTTTATATTTTTGCTTTTCCAATTTGAAACTCAATTAGTTGAGCGTTAGTAAAATCCAGTATTTGTATTTCTGCGGGGCATAAGGGGAATATGAGTCTGAAAATATGGTAATTTTTATTAGCGGTCTTAATTGCGTATGTTGCTTTTGTGAACTAATTTTTGTGATTCAGTTACTACTGTACTATTTCTATTGTCCTTTACTATTTCTTCTTTAAATTTTCCTGAAAGTTTGGTTCCTAATCTTTTGTTTTGTTTTACGTAAATAACTTGGCCTGGCACATAATCCTTGATTGCCTTTCTTTTTTTGTTGTGTTGTCTTAGGTCAGTTTGCTGTTTTTGTGTCAATTTCTGTATATTGTCCTGTCGTGTTTTCTCGTAGTCTTGTGGACTAAAATCAACGGTTATCCCGAAAAAAAGATCTACTGGTTTCTTTCCAGTAGTAGAGTGAATACTGTGGTTGTATTCGTTTGTCGACCTTTCGAGGAGTTCCTCGAAGTTTCTATCAGTTCCGTCCGCTTTGAGACATCTCATAATTTCTGATAAAGTCGAATGGGATCGCTCTACTTGCCCATTGACATCGCTTCTGTAGGGGGGTGTATTGCGATGGTTTTGATTATTGGGAGTTATGTTTCTCTGTAGATTTAAATTACTAAGACGGTTAGCAAGTTCCTCTGCTGCATCCACCATTTTTAATTTAATTAATTTTTTTCTTTTTAAGAAAAATTTATTTTTATGTAATATAAAAAATATTTAATAATTTATCGATTTCGTGGATAACTAAAAAAAAATGTTTTCTTCTTTAAACAATTACTTAATTTATTCTTTGCAATTTATTTCTCATTTCTTTATTTTAATTTCACTAAATTTATTTGCTTTGTTTTTTTGTGTTATTCTTCGAAATTAATTTTTTCTTTGTTATTCTTACACAAGTCACAAACTTAAAATAACTTAACATTAAACCTATATCTGCAAATGTGTTGGTGCACGCGCTGCTGAATTTTCCTGTTGACGTCGCTTCCCTGCGACTGTTGCACTTTTTGGTGGGAACGCGGTTCAGCGGATTCCAAGCATCAAATTACGTATGGTTGGTTGCAGGCGCGTGTAACGAGCATGTAGAATTTGGTGATAAGTATTTTCAATAAGATATGTGTTAACTCCTCCACCCTTAGATTCGAGCGTCCTCGCTTGAATATTAAAATAATGGTATCTGGCTGATCCTGGAAACTTTAGGTGAATTTGTTTTTCCTGCCATGTTAATTGATCCTTGTGAAATTCCTTTTCTAATGTTGGCCGTTTCGTTTTCTATTTGTGTTATGACTTCTATTGCTTGTGGTGTTTTAATGTTGGTCGTTTCGTTGGAGGTGTAGATTGGGTTATTTATTTTTATAGTAGCATTGTGGTATTGCAGGATAAAGGTTCCGGTAAGGTTCAGTAGATTGTTGTCTATTGTCACTGATCCATTGTATTGATTAAGTAGTATGGTGCCGTCGGCTATCTCATCGATAGTTGGTAGGTGCTGGTTATTTGTTACAGTGCAGTTAGATGGTAAGCTTTTTAGTAAATTAGGTATAAATTTTGTATTATTTATTTCTATAATGTTCTTGTTATTACAAATAGACAGTTCGTAAAAGTTTTACAATTTGTTGTAATGCCGAAAATTTCGTTTTTGCATTTTAAAATTTTATCAAATAATAATTCGTTTGTTATTCTGCCTTTTTTGATAGGCTTAAGTAATATTTTTTCGCATGACTCTTTTTTAGTAATAGGTAAACTAATTATGTAGACCAAAGTTGTATAATTGGATGCTATTTTTACTTCACTAAATTCTAAAACTTCGATAATATTAATATAGGGCATTTCTTCTGTATCAAAAATGAATTTTGTTGTATTTATTTCTACGTTTGACAAAATATAGGTATTAATTATTCCTGCCTTAGCCCATTGTATTGCGTAATCAATATTAAGAAGTTCTTCTTTAATAATATCAATTTAATATTTAATGTTGGTTACAAATTCGTTTTTTATGACTTCATTTGATTTGACAATTTTAAGTATTTCGTTCGTTACATTAGTAATTTCATTAATTCTAGCAATTGAAACTTTATTGATTACCATTTGTTGGTTATTGTTTTTTAACAGATTATTCATTTTATTTTGGACTATTTGAAAATCTTCATGGTCTGGATTACCCGCAATCCATTTCCATGCGCTTCCTATGAAATTAAGGGATCGTTTTGGTCTTTCTTTGGGCTGTAGTCTATTAAGAAGAGCGCGTATTTGAGAAAGCTGGTGTGATATGAATGGATATATTGCATTCTGGGTGCTGTTTTGTTTTACTGTTAGTTCCGTTTCGTCCATAAACTTTTGGTAGGGGTCCAAGTCGATTACGTGTATAATTTTGAAATTGCCATTTTATATTTTTGCTTTTCCAATTTGAAACTCAATTAGTTGAGCGTTAGTAAAATCCAGTATTTGTATTTCTGCGTGGCATAAGGGGAATATGAGTCTGAAAATATGGTAATTTTTATTAGCGGTCTTAATTGCGTATGTTGTTTTTGTGAACTAATTTTTGTGATTCAGTTACTACTGTACTATTTCTATTGTCCTTTACTATTTCTTCTTTAAATTTTCCTGAAAGTTTGGTTCCTAATCTTTTGTTTTGTTTTACGTAAATAACTTGGCCTGGCACATAATCCTTGATTGCCTTTCTTTTTTGTTGTGTTGTCTTAGGTCAGTTTGCTGTTTTTGTGTCAATTTCTGTATATTGTCCTGTCGTGTTTTCTCGTAGTCTTGTGGACTAAAATCAACGGTTCTCCCGAAAAAAAGATCTACTGGTTTCTTTCCAGTAATAGAATGAATACTGTGGTTGTATTCGTTTGTTGACCTTTCGAGGAGTTCCTCGAAGTTTCTATCAGTTCCGTCCGCTTTGAGACATCTCATAATTTCTGATAAAGTCGAATGGAATCGCTCTACTTGCCCATTGACTTCGCTTCTGTATGGGTGTGTATTGCGATGGTTTTGATTATTGGGAGTTATGTTTCTCTGTAGATTTAGATTACTAAGACGGTTAGCAAGTTCCTCTGCTGCATCCACCATTTTTAATTTAATTAATTTTTTTTCTTTTTAAGAAAAATTTATTTTAATGTAATATAAAAAATATTTAATAATTTATCGATTTCGTGGTTAACTAAAAAAAAAATGTTTTCTTCTTTAAACAATTACCTAATTTATTCTTTGCAATTTATTTCTCATTTCTTTATTTTAATTTCACTAAATTTATTTGCTTTGTTTTTGTGTGTTATTCTTCGAAATTAATTTTTTCTTTGTTATTCTTAGTTTCAATTAATTTATATTCTTCCTATTTTAATATTCAACAATCGCTATTTCTTTCTTAATATAGTTTCGATTGTTCAACTTACATAATAATTCTAATACTTAATTCTATCATGGTGACCAGTGTCCTGACGACGAGTGTTGGGCAGTCGGCTGTTCTTCTAGAACTCCTTTTCCTACGATGTTTATCCGATTACTAAGGGGCCTTTTTTCCTGCTACGAAGTTCGTCGTACTTTTGGATTTTCAACGTTTTTTTTAGAGTTTTTATTTTTTGTGGCACTTATTAGTTGCGCTTTTCTTTTATTCAAAAAATTCCGCTAACTTTTGTGGCACTTTTTATTTTTCAGTGGCACCTTTTTTAGTTGCGGCTTTCTGTTAAAATATCACGCACTTTTTGTAGCACTTTATTTATTCAAACTCTATCGTTTACTTTTTTACACTGGTCCCTGCTCGGGCGCCAGTTAAGTCTTTTTGAATTAAAAAGTTTTAAAAAAATATATTTTTCGGCCTAAGCCTTCTTTATTGTTTTACTTCCGCTTATCAACTAACTCACAAACTTAAAATGACTTAACATTAAACCTATATCTGCAAATGTGTTGGTGCACGCGCTGCTGAATTTTCCTGTTGACGTCGCTTCCCTGCGACTGTTGCACTTTTTGGTGGGAACGCGGTTCAGCGGATTCCAAGCATCAAATTACGTATGGTTGGTTGCAGGCGCGTGTAACGAGCATGTAGAATTTGGTGATAAGTATTTTCAATAAGATATGTGTTAACTCCTCCACCCTTAGATTCGAGCGTCCTCGCTTGAATATTAAAATAATGGTATCTGGCTGATCCTGGAAACTTTAGGTGAATTTGTTTTTCCTGCCATGTTAATTGATCCTTGTGAAATTCCTTTTCTAATGTTGGCCGTTTCGTTTTCTATTTGTGTTATGACTTCTATTGCTTGTGGTGTTTTAATGTTGGTCGTTTCGTTGGAGGTGTAGATTGGGTTATTTATTTTTATAGTAGCATTGTGGTATTGCAGGATAAAGGTTCCGGTAAGGTTCAGTAGATTGTTGTCTATTGTCACTGATCCATTGTATTGATTAAGTAGTATGGTGCCGTCGGCTATCTCATCGATAGTTGGTAGGTGCTGGTTATTTGTTACAGTGCAGTTAGATGGTAAGCTTTTTAGTAAATTAGGTATAAATTTTGTATTATTTATTTCTATAATGTTCTTGTTATTACAAATAGACAGTTCGTAAAAGTTTTACAATTTGTTGTAATGCCGAAAATTTCGTTTTTGCATTTTAAAATTTTATCAAATAATAATTCGTTTGTTATTCTGCCTTTTTTGATAGGCTTAAGTAATATTTTTTCGCATGACTCTTTTTTAGTAATAGGTAAACTAATTATGTAGACCAAAGTTGTATAATTGGATGCTATTTTTACTTCACTAAATTCTAAAAATTCGATAATATTAATATAGGGCATTTCTTCTGTATCAAAAATGAATTTTGTTGTATTTATTTCTACGTTTGACAAAATATAGGTATTAATTATTCCTTCCTTAGCCCATTGTATTGCGTAATCAATATTAAGAAGTTCTTCTTTAATAATATCAATTTAATATTTAATGTTGGTTACAAATTCGTTTTTTATGACTTCATTTGATTTGACAATTTTAAGTATTTCGTTCGTTACATTAGTAATTTCATTAATTCTAGCAATTGAAACTTTATTGATTACCATTTGTTGGTTATTGTTTTTTAACAGATTATTCATTTTATTTTGGACTATTTGAAAATCTTCATGGTCTGGATTACCCGCAATCCATTTCCATGCGCTTCCTATGAAATTAAGGGATCGTTTTGGTCTTTCTTTGGGCTGTAGTCTATTAAGAAGAGCGCGTATTTGAGAAAGCTGGTGTGATATGAATGGATATATTGCATTCTGGGTGCTGTTTTGTTTTACTGTTAGTTCCGTTTCGTCCATAAACTTTTGGTAGGGGTCCAAGTCGATTACGTGTATAATTTTGAAATTGCCATTTTATATTTTTGCTTTTCCAATTTGAAACTCAATTAGTTGAGCGTTAGTAAAATCCAGTATTTGTATTTCTGCGTGGCATAAGGGGAATATGAGTCTGAAAATATGGTAATTTTTATTAGCGGTCTTAATTGCGTATGGTGTTTTTGTGAACTAATTTTTGTGATTCAGTTACTACTGTACTATTTCTATTATCCTTTACTATTTCTTCTTTAAATTTTCCTGAAAGTTTGGTTCCTAATCTTTTGTTTTGTGTTACGTAAATAACTTGGCCTGGCACATAATCCTTGATTGCCTTTCTTTTTTTGTTGTGTTGTCTTAGGTCAGTTTGCTGTTTTTGTGTCAATTTCTGTATATTGTCCTGTCGTGTTTTCTCGTAGTCTTGTGGACTAAAATCAACGGTTCTCCCGAAAAAAAGATCTACTGGTTTCTTTCCAGTAATAGAATGAATACTGTGGTTGTATTCGTTTGTTGACCTTTCGAGGAGTTCCTCGAAGTTTCTATCAGTTCCGTCCGCTTTGAGACATCTCATATTTTCTGATAAAGTCGAATGGAATCGCTCTACTTGCCCATTGACTTCGCTTCTGTATGTGTGTGTATTGCGATGGTTTTGATTATTGGGAGTTATGTTTCTCTGTAGATTTAGATTACTAAGACGGTTAGCAAGTTCCTCTGCTGCATCCACCATTTTTAATTTAATTAATTTTTTTTCTTTTTAAGAAAAATTTATTTTAATGTAATATAAAAAATATTTAATAATTTATCGATTTCGTGGTTAACTAAAAAAAAAATGTTTTCTGCTTTAAACAATTACTTAATTTAGTCTTTGCAATTTATTTCTCATTTCTTTATTTTAATTTCACTAAATTTATTTGCTTTGTTTTTTTGTGTTATTCTTCGAAATTAATTTTTTCTTTGTTATTCTTAGTTTCAATTAATTTATATTCTTCCTATTTTAATATTCAACAATCGCTATTTCTTTCTTAATATAGTTTCGATTGTTCAACTTACATTATAATTCTAATACTTAATTCTATCATGGTGATCAGTGTCCTGACGACGAGTGTTGGGCAGTCGGCTGTTCTTCTAGAACTCCTTTTCCTACGATGTTTATCCGCTTACTAAGGGGCCTTTTTTTCTGCTACGAAGTTCGTCGTACTTTTGGATTTTCAACGTTTTTTTAGAGTTTTTATTTTTTGTGGCACTTTTTAGTTGCGCTTTTCTTTTATTCAAAAAATTCCGCTCACTTTTATGGCACTTTTTATTTTTCAGTGGCACCTTTTTTAGTTGCGGCTTTCTGTTAAAATATCACGCACTTTTTGTAGCACTTTATTTATTCAAACTCTATCGTTTACTTTTTTACACTGGTCCCTGCTCGGGCGCCAGTTAAGTCTTTTTGAATTAAAAAGTTGAAAAAATATATATTTTTCGGCCTAAGCCTTCTTTATTGTTTTACTTCCGTTTATCAACTAACTCACAAACTTAAAATGACTTAACTTTAAACCTATATCTGCAAATGTGTTGGTGCACGCGCTGCTGAATTTTCCTGTTGACGTCGCTTCCCTGCGACTGTTGCACTTTTTGGTGGGAACGCGGTTCAGCGGATTCCAAGCATCAAATTACGTATGGTTGGTTGCAGGCGCGTGTAACGAGCATGTAGAATTTGGTGATAAGTATTTTCAATAAGATATGTGTTAACTCCTCCACCCTTAGATTCGAGCGTCCTCGCTTGAATATTAAAATAATGGTATCTGGCTGATCCTGGAAACTTTAGGTGAATTTGTTTTTCCTGCCATGTTAATTGATCCTTGTGAAATTCCTTTTCTAATGTTGGCCGTTTCGTTTTCTATTTGTGTTATGACTTCTATTGCTTGTGGTGTTTTAATGTTGGTCGTTTCGTTGGAGGTGTAGATTGGGTTATTTATTTTTATAGTAGCATTGTGGTATTGCAGGATAAAGGTTCCGGTAAGGTTCAGTAGATTGTTGTCTATTGTCACTGATCCATTGTATTGATTAAGTAGTATGGTGCCGTCGGCTATCTCATCGATAGTTGGTAGGTGCTGGTTATTTGTTACAGTGCAGTTAGATGGTAAGCTTTTTAGTAAATTAGGTATAAATTTTGTATTATTTATTTCTATAATGTTCTTGTTATTACAAATAGACAGTTCGTAAAAGTTTTACAATTTGTTGTAATGCCGAAAATTTCGTTTTTGCATTTTAAAATTTTATCAAATAATAATTCGTTTGTTATTCTGCCTTTTTTGATAGGCTTAAGTAATATTTTTTCGCATGACTCTTTTTTAGTAATAGGTAAACTAATTATGTAGACCAAAGTTGTATAATTGGATGCTATTTTTACTTCACTAAATTCTAAAACTTCGATAATATTAATATAGGGCATTTCTTCTGTATCAAAAATGAATTTTGTTGTATTTATTTCTACGTTTGACAAAATATAGGTATTAATTATTCCTGCCTTAGCCCATTGTATTGCGTAATCAATATTAAGAAGTTCTTCTTTAATAATATCAATTTAATATTTAATGTTGGTTACAAATTCGTTTTTTATGACTTCATTTGATTTGACAATTTTAAGTATTTCGTTCGTTACATTAGTAATTTCATTAATTCTAGCAATTGAAACTTTATTGATTACCATTTGTTGGTTATTGTTTTTTAACAGATTATTCATTTTATTTTGGACTATTTGAAAATCTTCATGGTCTGGATTACCCGCAATCCATTTCCATGCGCTTCCTATGAAATTAAGGGATCGTTTTGGTCTTTCTTTGGGCTGTAGTCTATTAAGAAGAGCGCGTATTTGAGAAAGCTGGTGTGATATGAATGGATATATTGCATTCTGGGTGCTGTTTTGTTTTACTGTTAGTTCCGTTTCGTCCATAAACTTTTGGTAGGGGTCCAAGTCGATTACGTGTATAATTTTGAAATTGCCATTTTATATTTTTGCTTTTCCAATTTGAAACTCAATTAGTTGAGCGTTAGTAAAATCCAGTATTTGTATTTCTGCGTGGCATAAGGGGAATATGAGTCTGAAAATATGGTAATTTTTATTAGCGGTCTTAATTGCGTATGTTGTTTTTGTGAACTAATTTTTGTGATTCAGTTACTACTGTACTATTTCTATTGTCCTTTACTATTTCTTCTTTAAATTTTCCTGAAAGTTTGGTTCCTAATCTTTTGTTTTGTTTTACGTAAATAACTTGGCCTGGCACATAATCCTTTATTGCCTTTCTTTTTTGTTGTGTTGTCTTAGGTCAGTTTGCTGTTTTTGTGTCAATTTCTGTATATTGTCCTGTCGTGTTTTCTCGTAGTCTTGTGGACTAAAATCAACGGTTCTCCCGAAAAAAAGATCTACTGGTTTCTTTCCAGTAATAGAATGAATACTGTGGTTGTATTCGTTTGTTGACCTTTCGAGGAGTTCCTCGAAGTTTCTATCAGTTCCGTCCGCTTTGAGACATCTCATAATTTCTGATAAAGTCGAATGGAATCGCTCTACTTGCCCATTGACTTCGCTTCTGTATGGGTGTGTATTGCGATGGTTTTGATTATTGGGAGTTATGTTTCTCTGTAGATTTAGATTACTAAGACGGTTAGCAAGTTCCTCTGCTGCATCCACCATTTTTAATTTAATTAATTTTTTTTCTTTTTAAGAAAAATTTATTTTAATGTAATATAAAAAATATTTAATAATTTATCGATTTCGTGGTTAACTAAAAAAAAAATGTTTTCTTCTTTAAACAATTACTTAATTTATTCTTTGCAATTTATTTCTCATTTCTTTATTTTAATTTCACTAAATTTATTTGCTTTGTTTTTGTGTGTTATTCTTCGAAATTAATTTTTTCTTTGTTATTCTTACACAAGTCACAAACTTAAAATAACTTAACATTAAACCTATATCTGCAAATGTGTTGGTGCACGCGCTGCTGAATTTTCCTGTTGACGTCGCTTCCCTGCGACTGTTGCACTTTTTGGTGGGAACGCGGTTCAGCGGATTCCAAGCATCAAATTACGTATGGTTGGTTGCAGGCGCGTGTAACGAGCATGTAGAATTTGGTGATAAGTATTTTCAATAAGATATGTGTTAACTCCTCCACCCTTAGATTCGAGCGTCCTCGCTTGAATATTAAAATAATGGTATCTGGCTGATCCTGGAAACTTTAGGTGAATTTGTTTTTCCTGCCATGTTAATTGATCCTTGTGAAATTCCTTTTCTAATGTTGGCCGTTTCGTTTTCTATTTGTGTTATGACTTCTATTGCTTGTGGTGTTTTAATGTTGGTCGTTTCGTTGGAGGTGTAGATTGGGTTATTTATTTTTATAGTAGCATTGTGGTATTGCAGGATAAAGGTTCCGGTAAGGTTCAGTAGATTGTTGTCTATTGTCACTGATCCATTGTATTGATTAAGTAGTATGGTGCCGTCGGCTATCTCATCGATAGTTGGTAGGTGCTGGTTATTTGTTACAGTGCAGTTAGATGGTAAGCTTTTTAGTAAATTAGGTATAAATTTTGTATTATTTATTTCTATAATGTTCTTGTTATTACAAATAGACAGTTCGTAAAAGTTTTACAATTTGTTGTAATGCCGAAAATTTCGTTTTTGCATTTTAAAATTTTATCAAATAATAATTCGTTTGTTATTCTGCCTTTTTTGATAGGCTTAAGTAATATTTTTTCGCATGACTCTTTTTTAGTAATAGGTAAACTAATTATGTAGACCAAAGTTGTATAATTGGATGCTATTTTTACTTCACTAAATTCTAAAACTTCGATAATATTAATATAGGGCATTTCTTCTGTATCAAAAATGAATTTTGTTGTATTTATTTCTACGTTTGACAAAATATAGGTATTAATTATTCCTGCCTTAGCCCATTGTATTGCGTAATCAATATTAAGAAGTTCTTCTTTAATAATATCAATTTAATATTTAATGTTGGTTACAAATTCGTTTTTTATGACTTCATTTGATTTGACAATTTTAAGTATTTCGTTCGTTACATTAGTAATTTCATTAATTCTAGCAATTGAAACTTTATTGATTACCATTTGTTGGTTATTGTTTTTTAACAGATTATTCATTTTATTTTGGACTATTTGAAAATCTTCATGGTCTGGATTACCCGCAATCCATTTCCATGCGCTTCCTATGAAATTAAGGGATCGTTTTGGTCTTTCTTTGGGCTGTAGTCTATTAAGAAGAGCGCGTATTTGAGAAAGCTGGTGTGATATGAATGGATATATTGCATTCTGGGTGCTGTTTTGTTTTACTGTTAGTTCCGTTTCGTCCATAAACTTTTGGTAGGGGTCCAAGTCGATTACGTGTATAATTTTGAAATTGCCATTTTATATTTTTGCTTTTCCAATTTGAAACTCAATTAGTTGAGCGTTAGTAAAATCCAGTATTTGTATTTCTGCGTGGCATAAGGGGAATATGAGTCTGAAAATATGGTAATTTTTATTAGCGGTCTTAATTGCGTATGTTGTTTTTGTGAACTAATTTTTGTGATTCAGTTACTACTGTACTATTTCTATTGTCCTTTACTATTTCTTCTTTAAATTTTCCTGAAAGTTTGGTTCCTAATCTTTTGTTTTGTTTTACGTAAATAACTTGGCCTGGCACATAATCCTTGATTGCCTTTCTTTTTTGTTGTGTTGTCTTAGGTCAGTTTGCTGTTTTTGTGTCAATTTCTGTATATTGTCCTGTCGTGTTTTCTCGTAGTCTTGTGGACTAAAATCAACGGTTATCCCGAAAAAAGATCTACTGGTTTCTTTCCAGTAGTAGAGTGAATACTGTGGTTGTATTCGTTTGTCGACCTTTCGAGGAGTTCCTGGAAGTTTCTATCAGTTCCGTCCGCTTTGAGACATCTCATAATTTCGAATGGAATCGCTCTACTTGCCCATTGACATCGCTTCTGTATGGGGGTGTATTGCGATGGTTTTGATTATTGGGAGTTATGTTTCTCTGTACATTTAAATTACTAAGATTGCAGGCGCGTGTAGCGAGCATGTAGAATTTGGTGATAAGTATTTTCAATAAGATATGTGTTAACTCCTCCACCCTTAGATTCGAGCGTCCTCGCTTGAATATTAAAAGAATGGTATCTGGCTGATCCTGGAAACTTTAGGTGAATTGGTTTTTCCTGCCATGTTAATTGATCCTTGTGAAATTCCTTTTCTAATGTTGGCCGTTTCGTTTTCTATTTGTGTTATGACTTCTATTGCTTGTGGTGTTTTAATGTTGGTCGTTTCGTTGGAGGTATAGATTGTGTTATTTATTTTTTTTATAGTAGCATTGTGGTATTGCAGGATAAAGGTTCCGGTAAGGTTCAGTAGATTGTTGTCTATTCTCACTGATCCATTGTATTGATTAAGTAGTATGGTGCCGTCGGCTATCTCATCGATAGTTGGTAGGTGCTGGTTATTTGTTACAGTGCAGTTAGATGGTAAGCTTTTTAGTAAATTAGGTATAAATTTTGTATTATTTATTTCTATAATGTTCTTGTTATTACAAATAGACAGTTCGTAAAAGTTTTACAATTTGTTGTAATGCCGAAAATTTCGTTTTTGCATTTTAAAATTTTATCAAATAATAATTCGTTTGTTATTCTGCCTTTTTTGATAGGCTTAAGTAATATTTTTTCGCATGACTCTTTTTTAGTAATAGGTAAACTAATTATGTAGACCAAAGTTGTATAATTGGATGCTATTTTTACTTCACTAAATTCTAAAACTTCGATAATATTAATATAGGGCATTTCTTCTGTATCAAAAATGAATTTTGTTGTATTTATTTCTACGTTTGACAAAATATAGGTATTAATTATTCCTGCCTTAGCCCATTGTATTGCGTAATCAATATTAAGAAGTTCTTCTTTAATAATATCAATTTAATATTTAATGTTGGTTACAAATTCGTTTTTTATGACTTCATTTGATTTGACAATTTTAAGTATTTCGTTCGTTACATTAGTAATTTCATTAATTCTAGCAATTGAAACTTTATTGATTACCATTTGTTGGTTATTGTTTTTTAACAGATTATTCATTTTATTTTGGACTATTTGAAAATCTTCATGGTCTGGATTACCCGCAATCCATTTCCATGCGCTTCCTATGAAATTAAGGGATCGTTTTGGTCTTTCTTTGGGCTGTAGTCTATTAAGAAGAGCGCGTATTTGAGAAAGCTGGTGTGATATGAATGGATATATTGCATTCTGGGTGCTGTTTTGTTTTACTGTTAGTTCCGTTTCGTCCATAAACTTTTGGTAGGGGTCCAAGTCGATTACGTGTATAATTTTGAAATTGCCATTTTATATTTTTGCTTTTCCAATTTGAAACTCAATTAGTTGAGCGTTAGTAAAATCCAGTATTTGTATTTCTGCGTGGCATAAGGGGAATATGAGTCTGAAAATATGGTAATTTTTATTAGCGGTCTTAATTGCGTATGTTGTTTTTGTGAACTAATTTTTGTGATTCAGTTACTACTGTACTATTTCTATTGTCCTTTACTAGTTCTTCTTTAAATTTTCCTGAAAGTTTGGTTCCTAATCTTTTGTTTTGTTTTACGTAAATAACTTGGCCTGGCACATAATCCTTTATTGCCTTTCTTTTTTGTTGTGTTGTCTTAGGTCAGTTTGCTGTTTTTGTGTCAATTTCTGTATATTGTCCTGTCGTGTTTTCTCGTAGTCTTGTGGACTAAAATCAACGGTTCTCCCGAAAAAAAGATCTACTGGTTTCTTTCCAGTAATAGAATGAATACTGTGGTTGTATTCGTTTGTTGACCTTTCGAGGAGTTCCTCGAAGTTTCTATCAGTTCCGTCCGCTTTGAGACATCTCATAATTTCTGATAAAGTCGAATGGAATCGCTCTACTTGCCCATTGACTTCGCTTCTGTATGGGTGTGTATTGCGATGGTTTTGATTATTGGGAGTTATGTTTCTCTGTAGATTTAGATTACTAAGACGGTTAGCAAGTTCCTCTGCTGCATCCACCATTTTTAATTTAATTAATTTTTTTTCTTTTTAAGAAAAATTTATTTTAATGTAATATAAAAAATATTTAATAATTTATCGATTTCGTGGTTAACTAAAAAAAAAATGTTTTCTTCTTTAAACAATTACTTAATTTATTCTTTGCAATTTATTTCTCATTTCTTTATTTTAATTTCACTAAATTTATTTGCTTTGTTTTTGTGTGTTATTCTTCGAAATTAATTTTTTCTTTGTTATTCTTACACAAGTCACAAACTTAAAATAACTTAACATTAAACCTATATCTGCAAATGTGTTGGTGCACGCGCTGCTGAATTTTCCTGTTGACGTCGCTTCCCTGCGACTGTTGCACTTTTTGGTGGGAACGCGGTTCAGCGGATTCCAAGCATCAAATTACGTATGGTTGGTTGCAGGCGCGTGTAACGAGCATGTAGAATTTGGTGATAAGTATTTTCAATAAGATATGTGTTAACTCCTCCACCCTTAGATTCGAGCGTCCTCGCTTGAATATTAAAATAATGGTATCTGGCTGATCCTGGAAACTTTAGGTGAATTTGTTTTTCCTGCCATGTTAATTGATCCTTGTGAAATTCCTTTTCTAATGTTGGCCGTTTCGTTTTCTATTTGTGTTATGACTTCTATTGCTTGTGGTGTTTTAATGTTGGTCGTTTCGTTGGAGGTGTAGATTGGGTTATTTATTTTTATAGTAGCATTGTGGTATTGCAGGATAAAGGTTCCGGTAAGGTTCAGTAGATTGTTGTCTATTGTCACTGATCCATTGTATTGATTAAGTAGTATGGTGCCGTCGGCTATCTCATCGATAGTTGGTAGGTGCTGGTTATTTGTTACAGTGCAGTTAGATGGTAAGCTTTTTAGTAAATTAGGTATAAATTTTGTATTATTTATTTCTATAATGTTCTTGTTATTACAAATAGACAGTTCGTAAAAGTTTTACAATTTGTTGTAATGCCGAAAATTTCGTTTTTGCATTTTAAAATTTTATCAAATAATAATTCGTTTGTTATTCTGCCTTTTTTGATAGGCTTAAGTAATATTTTTTCGCATGACTCTTTTTTAGTAATAGGTAAACTAATTATGTAGACCAAAGTTGTATAATTGGATGCTATTTTTACTTCACTAAATTCTAAAACTTCGATAATATTAATATAGGGCATTTCTTCTGTATCAAAAATGAATTTTGTTGTATTTATTTCTACGTTTGACAAAATATAGGTATTAATTATTCCTGCCTTAGCCCATTGTATTGCGTAATCAATATTAAGAAGTTCTTCTTTAATAATATCAATTTAATATTTAATGTTGGTTACAAATTCGTTTTTTATGACTTCATTTGATTTGACAATTTTAAGTATTTCGTTCGTTACATTAGTAATTTCATTAATTCTAGCAATTGAAACTTTATTGATTACCATTTGTTGGTTATTGTTTTTTAACAGATTATTCATTTTATTTTGGACTATTTGAAAATCTTCATGGTCTGGATTACCCGCAATCCATTTCCATGCGCTTCCTATGAAATTAAGGGATCGTTTTGGTCTTTCTTTGGGCTGTAGTCTATTAAGAAGAGCGCGTATTTGAGAAAGCTGGTGTGATATGAATGGATATATTGCATTCTGGGTGCTGTTTTGTTTTACTGTTAGTTCCGTTTCGTCCATAAACTTTTGGTAGGGGTCCAAGTCGATTACGTGTATAATTTTGAAATTGCCATTTTATATTTTTGCTTTTCCAATTTGAAACTCAATTAGTTGAGCGTTAGTAAAATCCAGTATTTGTATTTCTGCGTGGCATAAGGGGAATATGAGTCTGAAAATATGGTAATTTTTATTAGCGGTCTTAATTGCGTATGTTGTTTTTGTGAACTAATTTTTGTGATTCAGTTACTACTGTACTATTTCTATTGTCCTTTACTATTTCTTCTTTAAATTTTCCTGAAAGTTTGGTTCCTAATCTTTTGTTTTGTTTTACGTAA
The DNA here is from genome assembly GCA_920105625.2 of Clusia tigrina. Taxonomy (NCBI): domain Eukaryota; kingdom Metazoa; phylum Arthropoda; class Insecta; order Diptera; family Clusiidae; genus Clusia; species Clusia tigrina. Next base: position 125,599,435 of record OV050032.1, on the reverse strand, counting down.
ATAACTTGGCCTGGCACATAATCCTTGATTGCCTTTCTTTTTTGTTGTGTTGTCTTAGGTCAGTTTGCTGTTTTTGTGTCAATTTCTGTATATTGTCCTGTCGTGTTTTCTCGTAGTCTTGTGGACTAAAATCAACGGTTCTCCCGAAAAAAAGATCTACTGGTTTCTTTCCAGTAATAGAATGAATACTGTGGTTGTATTCGTTTGTTGACCTTTCGAGGAGTTCCTCGAAGTTTCTATCAGTTCCGTCCGCTTTGAGACATCTCATAATTTCTGATAAAGTCGAATGGAATCGCTCTACTTGCCCATTGACTTCGCTTCTGTATGGGTGTGTATTGCGATGGTTTTGATTATTGGGAGTTATGTTTCTCTGTAGATTTAGATTACTAAGACGGTTAGCAAGTTCCTCTGCTGCATCCACCATTTTTAATTTAATTAATTTTTTTTCTTTTTAAGAAAAATTTATTTTAATGTAATATAAAAAATATTTAATAATTTATCGATTTCGTGGTTAACTAAAAAAAAAATGTTTTCTTCTTTAAACAATTACTTAATTTATTCTTTGCAATTTATTTCTCATTTCTTTATTTTAATTTCACTAAATTTATTTGCTTTGTTTTTGTGTGTTATTCTTCGAAATTAATTTTTTCTTTGTTATTCTTAGTTTCAATTAATTTATATTCTTCCTATTTTAATATTCAACAATCGCTATTTCTTTCTTAATATAGTTTCGATTGTTCAACTTACATTATAATTCTAATACTTAATTCTATCATGGTGACCAGTGTCCTGACGACGAGTGTTGGGCAGTCGGCTGTTCTTCTAGAACTCCTTTTCCTACGATGTTTATCCGATTACGAAGGGGCCTTTTTTCCTGCTACGAAGTTCGTCGTACTTTTGGATTTTCAACGTTTTTTTAGAGTTTTTATTTTTTGTGGCACTTTTTAGTTGCGCTTTTCTTTTATTCAAAAAATTCCGCTCACTTTTATGGCACTTTTTATTTTTCAGTGGCACCTTTTTTAGTTGCGGCTTTCTGTTAAAATATCACGCACTTTTTGTAGCACTTTATTTATTCAAACTCTATCGTTTACTTTTTTACACTGGTCCCTGCTCGGGCGCCAGTTAAGTCTTTTTGAATTAAAAAGTTGAAAAAATATATATTTTTCGGCCTAAGCCTTCTTTATTGTTTTACTTCCGTTTATCAACTAACTCACAAACTTAAAATGACTTAACTTTAAACCTATATTTGCAAATGTGTTGGTGCACGCGCTGCTGAATTTTCCTGTTGACGTCGCTTCCCTGCGACTGTTGCACTTTTTGGTGGGAACGCGGTTCAGCGGATTCCAAGCATCAAATTACGTATGGTTGGTTGCAGGCGCGTGTAACGAGCATGTAGAATTTGGTGATAAGTATTTTCAATAAGATATGTGTTAACTCCTCCACCCTTAGATTCGAGCGTCCTCGCTTGAATATTAAAATAATGGTATCTGGCTGATCCTGGAAACTTTAGGTGAATTTGTTTTTCCTGCCATGTTAATTGATCCTTGTGAAATTCCTTTTCTAATGTTGGCCGTTTCGTTTTCTATTTGTGTTATGACTTCTATTGCTTGTGGTGTTTTAATGTTGGTCGTTTCGTTGGAGGTGTAGATTGGGTTATTTATTTTTATAGTAGCATTGTGGTATTGCAGGATAAAGGTTCCGGTAAGGTTCAGTAGATTGTTGTCTATTGTCACTGATCCATTGTATTGATTAAGTAGTATGGTGCCGTCGGCTATCTCATCGATAGTTGGTAGGTGCTGGTTATTTGTTACAGTGCAGTTAGATGGTAAGCTTTTTAGTAAATTAGGTATAAATTTTGTATTATTTATTTCTATAATGTTCTTGTTATTACAAATAGACAGTTCGTAAAAGTTTTACAATTTGTTGTAATGCCGAAAATTTCGTTTTTGCATTTTAAAATTTTATCAAATAATAATTCGTTTGTTATTCTGCCTTTTTTGATAGGCTTAAGTAATATTTTTTCGCATGACTCTTTTTTAGTAATAGGTAAACTAATTATGTAGACCAAAGTTGTATAATTGGATGCTATTTTTACTTCACTAAATTCTAAAACTTCGATAATATTAATATAGGGCATTTCTTCTGTATCAAAAATGAATTTTGTTGTATTTATTTCTACGTTTGACAAAATATAGGTATTAATTATTCCTGCCTTAGCCCATTGTATTGCGTAATCAATATTAAGAAGTTCTTCTTTAATAATATCAATTTAATATTTAATGTTGGTTACAAATTCGTTTTTTATGACTTCATTTGATTTGACAATTTTAAGTATTTCGTTCGTTACATTAGTAATTTCATTAATTCTAGCAATTGAAACTTTATTGATTACCATTTGTTGGTTATTGTTTTTTAACAGATTATTCATTTTATTTTGGACTATTTGAAAATCTTCATGGTCTGGATTACCCGCAATCCATTTCCATGCGCTTCCTATGAAATTAAGGGATCGTTTTGGTCTTTCTTTGGGCTGTAGTCTATTAAGAAGAGCGCGTATTTGAGAAAGCTGGTGTGATATGAATGGATATATTGCATTCTGGGTGCTGTTTTGTTTTACTGTTAGTTCCGTTTCGTCCATAAACTTTTGGTAGGGGTCCAAGTCGATTACGTGTATAATTTTGAAATTGCCATTTTATATTTTTGCTTTTCCAATTTGAAACTCAATTAGTTGAGCGTTAGTAAAATCCAGTATTTGTATTTCTGCGTGGCATAAGGGGAATATGAGTCTGAAAATATGGTAATTTTTATTAGCGGTCTTAATTGCGTATGTTGTTTTTGTGAACTAATTTTTGTGATTCAGTTACTACTGTACTATTTCTATTGTCCTTTACTAGTTCTTCTTTAAATTTTCCTGAAAGTTTGGTTCCTAATCTTTTGTTTTGTTTTACGTAAATAACTTGGCCTGGCACATAATCCTTTATTGCCTTTCTTTTTTGTTGTGTTGTCTTAGGTCAGTTTGCTGTTTTTGTGTCAATTTCTGTATATTGTCCTGTCGTGTTTTCTCGTAGTCTTGTGGACTAAAATCAACGGTTCTCCCGAAAAAAAGATCTACTGGTTTCTTTCCAGTAATAGAATGAATACTGTGGTTGTATTCGTTTGTTGACCTTTCGAGGAGTTCCTCGAAGTTTCTATCAGTTCCGTCCGCTTTGAGACATCTCATAATTTCTGATAAAGTCGAATGGAATCGCTCTACTTGCCCATTGACTTCGCTTCTGTATGGGTGTGTATTGCGATGGTTTTGATTATTGGGAGTTATGTTTCTCTGTAGATTTAGATTACTAAGACGGTTAGCAAGTTCCTCTGCTGCATCCACCATTTTTAATTTAATTAATTTTTTTTCTTTTTAAGAAAAATTTATTTTAATGTAATATAAAAAATATTTAATAATTTATCGATTTCGTGGTTAACTAAAAAAAAAATGTTTTCTTCTTTAAACAATTACTTAATTTATTCTTTGCAATTTATTTCTCATTTCTTTATTTTAATTTCACTAAATTTATTTGCTTTGTTTTTGTGTGTTATTCTTCGAAATTAATTTTTTCTTTGTTATTCTTACACAAGTCACAAACTTAAAATAACTTAACATTAAACCTATATCTGCAAATGTGTTGGTGCACGCGCTGCTGAATTTTCCTGTTGACGTCGCTTCCCTGCGACTGTTGCACTTTTTGGTGGGAACGCGGTTCAGCGGATTCCAAGCATCAAATTACGTATGGTTGGTTGCAGGCGCGTGTAACGAGCATGTAGAATTTGGTGATAAGTATTTTCAATAAGATATGTGTTAACTCCTCCACCCTTAGATTCGAGCGTCCTCGCTTGAATATTAAAATAATGGTATCTGGCTGATCCTGGAAACTTTAGGTGAATTTGTTTTTCCTGCCATGTTAATTGATCCTTGTGAAATTCCTTTTCTAATGTTGGCCGTTTCGTTTTCTATTTGTGTTATGACTTCTATTGCTTGTGGTGTTTTAATGTTGGTCGTTTCGTTGGAGGTGTAGATTGGGTTATTTATTTTTATAGTAGCATTGTGGTATTGCAGGATAAAGGTTCCGGTAAGGTTCAGTAGATTGTTGTCTATTGTCACTGATCCATTGTATTGATTAAGTAGTATGGTGCCGTCGGCTATCTCATCGATAGTTGGTAGGTGCTGGTTATTTGTTACAGTGCAGTTAGATGGTAAGCTTTTTAGTAAATTAGGTATAAATTTTGTATTATTTATTTCTATAATGTTCTTGTTATTACAAATAGACAGTTCGTAAAAGTTTTACAATTTGTTGTAATGCCGAAAATTTCGTTTTTGCATTTTAAAATTTTATCAAATAATAATTCGTTTGTTATTCTGCCTTTTTTGATAGGCTTAAGTAATATTTTTTCGCATGACTCTTTTTTAGTAATAGGTAAACTAATTATGTAGACCAAAGTTGTATAATTGGATGCTATTTTTACTTCACTAAATTCTAAAACTTCGATAATATTAATATAGGGCATTTCTTCTGTATCAAAAATGAATTTTGTTGTATTTATTTCTACGTTTGACAAAATATAGGTATTAATTATTCCTGCCTTAGCCCATTGTATTGCGTAATCAATATTAAGAAGTTCTTCTTTAATAATATCAATTTAATATTTAATGTTGGTTACAAATTCGTTTTTTATGACTTCATTTGATTTGACAATTTTAAGTATTTCGTTCGTTACATTAGTAATTTCATTAATTCTAGCAATTGAAACTTTATTGATTACCATTTGTTGGTTATTGTTTTTTAACAGATTATTCATTTTATTTTGGACTATTTGAAAATCTTCATGGTCTGGATTACCCGCAATCCATTTCCATGCGCTTCCTATGAAATTAAGGGATCGTTTTGGTCTTTCTTTGGGCTGTAGTCTATTAAGAAGAGCGCGTATTTGAGAAAGCTGGTGTGATATGAATGGATATATTGCATTCTGGGTGCTGTTTTGTTTTACTGTTAGTTCCGTTTCGTCCATAAACTTTTGGTAGGGGTCCAAGTCGATTACGTGTATAATTTTGAAATTGCCATTTTATATTTTTGCTTTTCCAATTTGAAACTCAATTAGTTGAGCGTTAGTAAAATCCAGTATTTGTATTTCTGCGTGGCATAAGGGGAATATGAGTCTGAAAATATGGTAATTTTTATTAGCGGTCTTAATTGCGTATGTTGCTTTTGTGAACTAATTTTTGTGATTCAGTTACTACTGTACTATTTCTATTGTCCTTTACTATTTCTTCTTTAAATTTTCCTGAAAGTTTGGTTCCTAATCTTTTGTTTTGTTTTACGTAAATAACTTGGCCTGGCACATAATCCTTGATTGCCTTTCTTTTTTGTTGTGTTGTCTTAGGTCAGTTTGCTGTTTTTGTGTCAATTTCTGTATATTGTCCTGTCGTGTTTTCTCGTAGTCTTGTGGACTAAAATCAACGGTTCTCCCGAAAAAAAGATCTACTGGTTTCTTTCCAGTAATAGAATGAATACTGTGGTTGTATTCGTTTGTTGACCTTTCGAGGAGTTCCTCGAAGTTTCTATCAGTTCCGTCCGCTTTGAGACATCTCATAATTTCTGATAAAGTCGAATGGAATCGCTCTACTTGCCCATTGACTTCGCTTCTGTATGGGTGTGTATTGCGATGGTTTTGATTATTGGGAGTTATGTTTCTCTGTAGATTTAGATTACTAAGACGGTTAGCAAGTTCCTCTGCTGCATCCACCATTTTTAATTTAATTAATTTTTTTTCTTTTTAAGAAAAATTTATTTTAATGTAATATAAAAAATATTTAATAATTTATCGATTTCGTGGTTAACTAAAAAAAAAATGTTTTCTTCTTTAAACAATTACTTAATTTATTCTTTGCAATTTATTTCTCATTTCTTTATTTTAATTTCACTAAATTTATTTGCTTTGTTTTTGTGTGTTATTCTTCGAAATTAATTTTTTCTTTGTTATTCTTAGTTTCAATTAATTTATATTCTTCCTATTTTAATATTCAACAATCGCTATTTCTTTCTTAATATAGTTTCGATTGTTCAACTTACATTATAATTCTAATACTTAATTCTATCATGGTGACCAGTGTCCTGACGACGAGTGTTGGGCAGTCGGCTGTTCTTCTAGAACTCCTTTTCCTACGATGTTTATCCGATTACGAAGGGGCCTTTTTTCCTGCTACGAAGTTCGTCGTACTTTTGGATTTTCAACGTTTTTTTAGAGTTTTTATTTTTTGTGGCACTTTTTAGTTGCGCTTTTCTTTTATTCAAAAAATTCCGCTCACTTTTGTGGCACTTTCTATTTTTCAGTGGCACCTTTTTTAGTTGCGGCTTTCTGTTAAAATATCACGCACTTTTTGTAGCACTTTATTTATTCAAACTCTATCGTTTACTTTTTTACACTGGTCCCTGCTCGGGCGCCAGTTAAGTCTTTTTGAATTAAAAAGTTTTAAAAAAATATATTTTTCGGCCTTTATTTCCGCTTATCAACTAACTCACAAACTTAAAATGACTTAACATTAAACCTATATCTGCAAATGTGTTGGTGCACGCGCTGCTGAATTTTCCTGTTGACGTCGCTTCCCTGCGACTGTTGCACTTTTTGGTGGGAACGCGGTTCAGCGGATTCCAAGCATCAAATTACGTATGGTTGGTTGCAGGCGCGTGTAACGAGCATGTAGAATTTGGTGATAAGTATTTTCAATAAGATATGTGTTAACTCCTCCACCCTTAGATTCGAGCGTCCTCGCTTGAATATTAAAATAATGGTATCTGGCTGATCCTGGAAACTTTAGGTGAATTTGTTTTTCCTGCCATGTTAATTGATCCTTGTGAAATTCCTTTTCTAATGTTGGCCGTTTCGTTTTCTATTTGTGTTATGACTTCTATTGCTTGTGGTGTTTTAATGTTGGTCGTTTCGTTGGAGGTGTAGATTCTATAATGTTCTTGTTATTACAAATAGACAGTTCGCTAAAAGTTTTACAATTTGTTGTAATGCCGAAAATTTCGTTTTTGCATTTTAAAATTTTATCAAATGATAATTCGTTTGTTATTCTGCCTTTTTTGATAGGCTTAAGCAATATTTTTTCGCATGACTCTTTTTTAGTAATAGGTAAACTAATTATGTAGACCAAAGTTGTATAATTGGATGCTATTTTTACTTCACTAAATTCTAAAACTTCGATAATATTAATATAGGGCACTTCTTCTGTATCAAAAATGGATTTTGTTGTATTTATTTCTACGTTTGACAAAATATAGGTATTAATTATTCCTGCCTTAGCCCATTGTATTGCGTAATCAATATTAAGAAGTTCTTCTTTAATAATATCAATTTAATATTTAATGTTGGTTACAAATTCGTTTTTTATGACTTCATTTGATTTGACAATTTTAAGTATTTCGTTCGTTACATTAGTAATTTCATTAATTCTAGCAATTGAAACTTTATTGATTACCATTTGTTGGTTATTGTTTTTTAACAGATTATTCATTTTATTTTGGACTATTTGAAAATCTTCATGGTCTGGATTACCCGCAATCCATTTCCATGCGCTTCCTATGAAATTAAGGGATCGTTTTGGTCTTTCTTTGGGCTGTAGTCTATTAAGAAGAGCGCGTATTTGAGAAAGCTGGTGTGATATGAATGGATATATTGCATTCTGGGTGCTGTTTTGTTTTACTGTTAGTTCCGTTTCGTCCATAAACTTTTGGTAGGGGTCCAAGTCGATTACGTGTATAATTTTGAAATTGCCATTTTATATTTTTGCTTTTCCAATTTGAAACTCAATTAGTTGAGCGTTAGTAAAATCCAGTATTTGTATTTCTGCGGGGCATAAGGGGAATATGAGTCTGAAAATATGGTAATTTTTATTAGCGGTCTTAATTGCGTATGTTGCTTTTGTGAACTAATTTTTGTGATTCAGTTACTACTGTACTATTTCTATTGTCCTTTACTATTTCTTCTTTAAATTTTCCTGAAAGTTTGGTTCCTAATCTTTTGTTTTGTTTTACGTAAATAACTGGGCCTGGCACATAATCCTTGATTGCCTTTCTTTTTTTGTTGTGTTGTCTTAGGTCAGTTTGCTGTTTTTGTGTCAATTTCTGTATATTGTCCTGTCGTGTTTTCTCGTAGTCTTGTGGACTAAAATCAACGGTTATCCCGAAAAAAAGATCTACTGGTTTCTTTCCAGTAATAGAATGAATACTGTGGTTGTATTCGTTTGTTGACCTTTCGAGGAGTTCCTCGAAGTTTCTATCAGTTCCGTCCGCTTTGAGACATCTCATAATTTCTGATAAAGTCGAATGGAATCGCTCTACTTGCCCATTGACATCGCTTCTGTAGGGGGGTGTATTGCGATGGTTTTGATTATTGGGAGTTATGTTTCTCTGTAGATTTAAATTACTAAGACGGTTAGCAAGTTCCTCTGCTGCATCCACCATTTTTAATTTAATTAATTTTTTTCTTTTTAAGAAAAATTTATTTTTATGTAATATAAAAAATATTTAATAAATTATCGATTTCGTGGATAACTAAAAAAAAATGTTTTCTTCTTTAAACAATTACTTAATTTATTCTTTGCAATTTATTTCTCATTTCTTTATTTTAATTTCACTAAATTTATTTGCTTTGTTTTTTTGTGTTATTCTTCGAAATTAATTTTTTCTTTGTTATTCTTACACAAGTCACAAACTTAAAATAACTTAACATTAAACCTATATCTGCAAATGTGTTGGTGCACGCGCTGCTGAATTTTCCTGTTGACGTCGCTTCCCTGCGACTGTTGCACTTTTTGGTGGGAACGCGGTTCAGCGGATTCCAAGCATCAAATTACGTCTGGTTGGTTGCAGGCGCGTGTAGCGAGCATCTAGAATTTGGTGATAAGTATTTTCAATAAGATATGTTTTAACTCCTCCACCCTTAGATTCGAGCGTCCTCGCTTGAATATTAAAAGAATGGTATCTGGCTGATCCTGGAAACTTTAGGTGAATTTGTTTTTCCTGCCATGTTAATTGATCCTTGTGAAATTCCTTTTCTAATGTTGGCCGTTTCGTTTTCTATTTGTGTTATGACTTCTATTGCTTGTGGTGTTTTAATGTTGGTCGTTTCGTTGGAGGTGTAGATTGTGTTATTTATTTTTATAGTAGCATTGTGGTATTGCAGGATAAAGGTTCCGGTAAGGTTCAGTAGATTGTTGTCTATTCTCACTGATCCATTGTATTGATTAAGTAGTATGGTGCCGTCGGCTATCTCATCGATAGTTGGTAGGTGCTGGTTATTTGTTACAGTGCAGTTAGATGGTAAGCTTTTTAGTAAATTAGCTATACATTTTGTATTACTTATTTCTATAATGTTCTTGTTATTACAAATAAGACAGTTCGCTAAAAGTTTTACAATTTGTTGTAATGCCGAAAATTTCGTTTTTGCATTTTAAAATTTTATCAAATAATAATTCGTTTGTTATTCTGCCTTTTTTGATAGGCTTAAGTAATATTTTTTCGCATGACTCTTTTTTAGTAATAGGTAAACTAATTATGTAGACCAAAGTTGTATAATTGGATGCTATTTTTACTTCACTAAATTCTAAAACTTCGATAATATTAATATAGGGCATTTCTTCTGTATCAAAAATGAATTTTGTTGTATTTATTTCTACGTTTGACAAAATATAGGTATTAATTATTCCTGCCTTAGCCCATTGTATTGCGTAATCAATATTAAGAAGTTCTTCTTTAATAATATCAATTTAATATTTAATGTTGGTTACAAATTCGTTTTTTATGACTTCATTTGATTTGACAATTTTAAGTATTTCGTTCGTTACATTAGTAATTTCATTAATTCTAGCAATTGAAACTTTATTGATTACCATTTGTTGGTTATTGTTTTTTAACAGATTATTCATTTTATTTTGGACTATTTGAAAATCTTCATGGTCTGGATTACCCGCAATCCATTTCCATGCGCTTCCTATGAAATTAAGGGATCGTTTTGGTCTTTCTTTGGGCTGTAGTCTATTAAGAAGAGCGCGTATTTGAGAAAGCTGGTGTGATATGAATGGATATATTGCATTCTGGGTGCTGTTTTGTTTTACTGTTAGTTCCGTTTCGTCCATAAACTTTTGGTAGGGGTCCAAGTCGATTACGTGTATAATTTTGAAATTGCCATTTTATATTTTTGCTTTTCCAATTTGAAACTCAATTAGTTGAGCGTTAGTAAAATCCAGTATTTGTATTTCTGCGTGGCATAAGGGGAATATGAGTCTGAAAATATGGTAATTTTTATTAGCGGTCTTAATTGCGTATGTTGTTTTTGTGAACTAATTTTTGTGATTCAGTTACTACTGTACTATTTCTATTGTCCTTTACTATTTCTTCTTTAAATTTTCCTGAAAGTTTGGTTCCTAATCTTTTGTTTTGTTTTACGTAAATAACTTGGCCTGGCACATAATCCTTGATTGCCTTTCTTTTTTGTTGTGTTGTCTTAGGTCAGTTTGCTGTTTTTGTGTCAATTTCTGTATATTGTCCTGTCGTGTTTTCTCGTAGTCTTGTGGACTAAAATCAACGGTTATCCCGAAAAAAGATCTACTGGTTTCTTTCCAGTAGTAGAGTGAATACTGTGGTTGTATTCGTTTGTCGACCTTTCGAGGAGTTCCTGGAAGTTTCTATCAGTTCCGTCCGCTTTGAGACATCTCATAATTTCGAATGGAATCGCTCTACTTGCCCATTGACATCGCTTCTGTATGGGGGTGTATTGCGATGGTTTTGATTATTGGGAGTTATGTTTCTCTGTACATTTAAATTACTAAGATTGCAGGCGCGTGTAGCGAGCATGTAGAATTTGGTGATAAGTATTTTCAATAAGATATGTGTTAACTCCTCCACCCTTAGATTCGAGCGTCCTCGCTTGAATATTAAAAGAATGGTATCTGGCTGATCCTGGAAACTTTAGGTGAATTGGTTTTTCCTGCCATGTTAATTGATCCTTGTGAAATTCCTTTTCTAATGTTGGCCGTTTCGTTTTCTATTTGTGTTATGACTTCTATTGCTTGTGGTGTTTTAATGTTGGTCGTTTCGTTGGAGGTATAGATTGTGTTATTTATTTTTTTTATAGTAGCATTGTGGTATTGCAGGATAAAGGTTCCGGTAAGGTTCAGTAGATTGTTGTCTATTCTCACTGATCCATTGTATTGATTAAGTAGTATGGTGCCGTCGGCTATCTCATCGATAGTTGGTAGGTGCTGGTTATTTGTTACAGTGCAGTTAGATGGTAAGCTTTTTAGTAAATTAGGTATAAATTTTGTATTATTTATTTCTATAATGTTCTTGTTATTACAAATAGACAGTTCGTAAAAGTTTTACAATTTGTTGTAATGCCGAAAATTTCGTTTTTGCATTTTAAAATTTTATCAAATAATAATTCGTTTGTTATTCTGCCTTTTTTGATAGGCTTAAGTAATATTTTTTCGCATGACTCTTTTTTAGTAATAGGTAAACTAATTATGTAGACCAAAGTTGTATAATTGGATGCTATTTTTACTTCACTAAATTCTAAAACTTCGATAATATTAATATAGGGCACTTCTTCTGTATCAAAAATGGATTTTGTTGTATTTATTTCTACGTTTGACAAAATATAGGTATTAATTATTCCTGCCTTAGCCCATTGTATTACGTAATCAATATTAAGAAGTTCTTCTTTAATAATATCAATTTAATATTTAATGTTGGTTACAAATTCGTTTTTTATGACTTCATTTGATTTGACAATTTTAAGTATTTCGTTCGTTACATTAGTAATTTCATTAATTCTAGCAATTGAAACTTTATTGATTACCATTTGTTGGTTATTGTTTTTTAACAGATTATTCATTTTATTTTGGACTATTTGAAAATCTTCATGGTCTGGATTACCCGCAATCCATTTCCATGCGCTTCCTATGAAATTAAGGGATCGTTTTGGTCTTTCTTTGGGCTGTAGTCTATTAAGAAGAGCGCGTATTTGAGAAAGCTGGTGTGATATGAATGGATATATTGCATTCTGGGTGCTGTTTTGTTTTACTGTTAGTTCCGTTTCGTCCATAAACTTTTGGTAGGGGTCCAAGTCGATTACGTGTATAATTTTGAAATTGCCATTTTATATTTTTGCTTTTCCAATTTGAAACTCAATTAGTTGAGCGTTAGTAAAATCCAGTATTTGTATTTCTGCGTGGCATAAGGGGAATATGAGTCTGAAAATATGGTAATTTTTATTAGCGGTCTTAATTGCGTATGTTGTTTTTGTGAACTAATTTTTGTGATTCAGTTACTACTGTACTATTTCTATTGTCCTTTACTATTTCTTCTTTAAATTTTCCTGAAAGTTTGGTTCCTAATCTTTTGTTTTGTTTTACGTAAATAACTTGGCCTGGCACATAATCCTTGATTGCCTTTCTTTTTTGTTGTGTTGTCTTAGGTCAGTTTGCTGTTTTTGTGTCAATTTCTGTATATTGTCCTGTCGTGTTTTCTCGTAGTCTTGTGGACTAAAATCAACGGTTCTCCCGAAAAAAAGATCTACTGGTTTCTTTCCAGTAATAGAATGAATACTGTGGTTGTATTCGTTTGTTGACCTTTCGAGGAGTTCCTCGAAGTTTCTATCAGTTCCGTCCGCTTTGAGACATCTCATAATTTCTGATAAAGTCGAATGGAATCGCTCTACTTGCCCATTGACTTCGCTTCTGTATGGGTGTGTATTGCGATGGTTTTGATTATTGGGAGTTATGTTTCTCTGTAGATTTAGATTACTAAGACGGTTAGCAAGTTCCTCTGCTGCATCCACCATTTTTAATTTAATTAATTTTTTTTCTTTTTAAGAAAAATTTATTTTAATGTAATATAAAAAATATTTAATAATTTATCGATTTCGTGGTTAACTAAAAAAAAAATGTTTTCTTCTTTAAACAATTACTTAATTTATTCTTTGCAATTTATTTCTCATTTCTTTATTTTAATTTCACTAAATTTATTTGCTTTGTTTTTGTGTGTTATTCTTCGAAATTAATTTTTTCTTTGTTATTCTTAGTTTCAATTAATTTATATTCTTCCTATTTTAATATTCAACAATCGCTATTTCTTTCTTAATATAGTTTCGATTGTTCAACTTACATAATAATTCTAATACTTAATTCTATCATGGTGACCAGTGTCCTGACGACGAGTGTTGGGCAGTCGGCTGTTCTTCTAGAACTCCTTTTCCTACGATGTTTATCCGATTACTAAGGGGCCTTTTTTCCTGCTACGAAGTTCGTCGTACTTTTGGATTTTCAACGTTTTTTTTAGAGTTTTTATTTTTTGTGGCACTTATTAGTTGCGCTTTTCTTTTATTCAAAAAATTCCGCTAACTTTTGTGGCACTTTTTATTTTTCAGTGGCACCTTTTTTAGTTGCGGCTTTCTGTTAAAATATCACGCACTTTTTGTAGCACTTTATTTATTCAAACTCTATCGTTTACTTTTTTACACTGGTCCCTGCTCGGGCGCCAGTTAAGTCTTTTTGAATTAAAAAGTTTTAAAAAAATATATTTTTCGGCCTTTATTTCCGCTTATCAACTAACTCACAAACTTAAAATGACTTAACATTAAACCTATATCTGCAAATGTGTTGGTGCACGCGCTGCTGAATTTTCCTGTTGACGTCGCTTCCCTGCGACTGTTGCACTTTTTGGTGGGAACGCGGTTCAGCGGATTCCAAGCATCAAATTACGTCTGGTTGGTTGCAGGCGCGTGTAGCGAGCATCTAGAATTTGGTGATAAGTATTTTCAATAAGATATGTTTTAACTCCTCCACCCTTAGATTCGAGCGTCCTCGCTTGAATATTAAAAGAATGGTATCTGGCTGATCCTGGAAACTTTAGGTGAATTGGTTTTTCCTGCCATGTTAATTGATCCTTGTGAAATTCCTTTTCTAATGTTGGCCGTTTCGTTTTCTATTTGTGTTATGACTTCTATTGCTTGTGGTGTTTTAATGTTGGTCGTTTCGTTGGAGGTGTAGATTGTGTTATTTATTTTTTTTATAGTAGCATTGTGGTATTGCAGGATAAAGGTTCCGGTAAGGTTCAGTAGATTGTTGTCTATTGTCACTGATCCATTGTATTGATTAAGTAGTATGGTGCCGTCGGCTATCTCATCGATAGTTGGTAGGTGCTGGTTATTTGTTACAAAGCAGTTAAATGGTAAGCTTTTTAGTAAATTAGCTATACATTTTGTATTACTTATTTCTATAATGTTCTTGTTATTACAAATAGACAGTTCGCTAAAAGTTTTACAATTTGTTGTAATGCCGAAAATTTCGTTTTTGCATTTTAAAATTTTATCAAATGATAATTCGTTTGTTATTCTGCCTTTTTTGATAGGCTTAAGTAATATTTTTTCGCATGACTCTTTTTTAGTAATAGGTAAACTAATTATGTAGACCAAAGTTGTATAATTGGATGCTATTTTTACTTCACTAAATTCTAAAACTTCGATAATATTAATATAGGGCATTTCTTCTGTATCAAAAATGAATTTTGTTGTATTTATTTCTACGTTTGACAAAATATAGGTATTAATTATTCCTGCCTTAGCCCATTGTATTGCGTAATCAATATTAAGAAGTTCTTCTTTAATAATATCAATTTAATATTTAATGTTGGTTACAAATTCGTTTTTTATGACTTCATTTGATTTGACAATTTTAAGTATTTCGTTCGTTACATTAGTAATTTCATTAATTCTAGCAATTGAAACTTTATTGATTACCATTTGTTGGTTATTGTTTTTTAACAGATTATTCATTTTATTTTGGACTATTTGAAAATCTTCATGGTCTGGATTACCCGCAATCCATTTCCATGCGCTTCCTATGAAATTAAGGGATCGTTTTGGTCTTTCTTTGGGCTGTAGTCTATTAAGAAGAGCGCGTATTTGAGAAAGCTGGTGTGATATGAATGGATATATTGCATTCTGGGTGCTGTTTTGTTTTACTGTTAGTTCCGTTTCGTCCATAAACTTTTGGTAGGGGTCCAAGTCGATTACGTGTATAATTTTGAAATTGCCATTTTATATTTTTGCTTTTCCAATTTGAAACTCAATTAGTTGAGCGTTAGTAAAATCCAGTATTTGTATTTCTGCGTGGCATAAGGGGAATATGAGTCTGAAAATATGGTAATTTTTATTAGCGGTCTTAATTGCGTATGTTGTTTTTGTGAACTAATTTTTGTGATTCAGTTACTACTGTACTATTTCTATTGTCCTTTACTATTTCTTCTTTAAATTTTCCTGAAAGTTTGGTTCCTAATCTTTTGTTTTGTTTTACGTAAATAACTTGGCCTGGCACATAATCCTTGATTGCCTTTCTTTTTTGTTGTGTTGTCTTAGGTCAGTTTGCTGTTTTTGTGTCAATTTCTGTATATTGTCCTGTCGTGTTTTCTCGTAGTCTTGTGGACTAAAATCAACGGTTCTCCCGAAAAAAAGATCTACTGGTTTCTTTCCAGTAATAGAATGAATACTGTGGTTGTATTCGTTTGTTGACCTTTCGAGGAGTTCCTCGAAGTTTCTATCAGTTCCGTCCGCTTTGAGACATCTCATAATTTCTGATAAAGTCGAATGGAATCGCTCTACTTGCCCATTGACTTCGCTTCTGTATGGGTGTGTATTGCGATGGTTTTGATTATTGGGAGTTATGTTTCTCTGTAGATTTAGATTACTAAGACGGTTAGCAAGTTCCTCTGCTGCATCCACCATTTTTAATTTAATTAATTTTTTTTCTTTTTAAGAAAAATTTATTTTAATGTAATATAAAAAATATTTAATAATTTATCGATTTCGTGGTTAACTAAAAAAAAAATGTTTTCTTCTTTAAACAATTACTTAATTTATTCTTTGCAATTTATTTCTCATTTCTTTATTTTAATTTCACTAAATTTATTTGCTTTGTTTTTGTGTGTTATTCTTCGAAATTAATTTTTTCTTTGTTATTCTTAGTTTCAATTAATTTATATTCTTCCTATTTTAATATTCAACAATCGCTATTTCTTTCTTAATATAGTTTCGATTGTTCAACTTACATAATAATTCTAATACTTAATTCTATCATGGTGACCAGTGTCCTGACGACGAGTGTTGGGCAGTCGGCTGTTCTTCTAGAACTCCTTTTCCTACGATGTTTATCCGATTACTAAGGGGCCTTTTTTCCTGCTACGAAGTTCGTCGTACTTTTGGATTTTCAACGTTTTTTTTAGAGTTTTTATTTTTTGTGGCACTTATTAGTTGCGCTTTTCTTTTATTAAAAAAATTCCGCTAACTTTTGTGGCACTTTTTATTTTTCAGTGGCACCTTTTTTAGTTGCGGCTTTCTGTTAAAATATCACGCACTTTTTGTAGCACTTTATTTATTCAAACTCTATCGTTTACTTTTTTACACTGGTCCCTGCTCGGGCGCCAGTTAAGTCTTTTTGAATTAAAAAGTTTTAAAAAAATATATTTTTCGGCCTTTATTTCCGCTTATCAACTAACTCACAAACTTAAAATGACTTAACATTAAACCTATATCTGCAAATGTGTTGGTGCACGCGCTGCTGAATTTTCCTGTTGACGTCGCTTCCCTGCGACTGTTGCACTTTTTGGTGGGAACGCGGTTCAGCGGATTCCAAGCATCAAATTACGTCTGGTTGGTTGCAGGCGCGTGTAGCGAGCATCTAGAATTTGGTGATAAGTATTTTCAATAAGATATGTTTTAACTCCTCCACCCTTAGATTCGAGCGTCCTCGCTTGAATATTAAAAGAATGGTATCTGGCTGATCCTGGAAACTTTAGGTGAATTGGTTTTTCCTGCCATGTTAATTGATCCTTGTGAAATTCCTTTTCTAATGTTGGCCGTTTCATTTTCTATTTGTGTTATGACTTCTATTGCTTGTGGTGTTTTAATGTTGGTCGTTGGAGGTGTAGATTGTGTTATTTATTTTTTTTATAGTAGCATTGTGGTATTGCAGGATAAAGGTTCCGGTAAGGTTCAGTAGATTGTTGTCTATTGTCACTGATCCATTGTATTGATTAAGTAGTATGGTGCCGTCGGCTATCTCATCGATAGTTGGTAGGTGCTGGTTATTTGTTACAAAGCAGTTAAATGGTAAGCTTTTTAGTAAATTAGCTATACATTTTGTATTACTTATTTCTATAATGTTCTTGTTATTACAAATAGACAGTTCGCTAAAAGTTTTACAATTTGTTGTAATGCCGAAAATTTCGTTTTTGCATTTTAAAATTTTATCAAATGATAATTCGTTTGTTATTCTGCCTTTTTTGATAGGCTTAAGTAATATTTTTTCGCATGACTCTTTTTTAGTAATAGGTAAACTAATTATGTAGACCAAAGTTGTATAATTGGATGCTATTTTTACTTCACTAAATTCTAAAACTTCGATAATATTAATATAGGGCACTTCTTCTGTATCAAAAATGGATTTTGTTGTATTTATTTCTACGTTTGACAAAATATAGGTATTAATTATTCCTGCCTTAGCCCATTGTATTGCGTAATCAATATTAAGAAGTTCTTCTTTAATAATATCAATTTAATATTTAATGTTGGTTACAAATTCGTTTTTTATGACTTCATTTGATTTGACAATTTTAAGTATTTCGTTCGTTACATTAGTAATTTCATTAATTCTAGCAATTGAAACTTTATTGATTACCATTTGTTGGTTATTGTTTTTTAACAGATTATTCATTTTATTTTGGACTATTTGAAAATCTTCATGGTCTGGATTACCCGCAATCCATTTCCATGCGCTTCCTATGAAATTAAGGGATCGTTTTGGTCTTTCTTTGGGCTGTAGTCTATTAAGAAGAGCGCGTATTTGAGAAAGCTGGTGTGATATGAATGGATATATTGCATTCTGGGTGCTGTTTTGTTTTACTGTTAGTTCCGTTTCGTCCATAAACTTTTGGTAGGGGTCCAAGTCGATTACGTGTATAATTTTGAAATTGCCATTTTATATTTTTGCTTTTCCAATTTGAAACTCAATTAGTTGAGCGTTAGTAAAATCCAGTATTTGTATTTCTGCGGGGCATAAGGGGAATATGAGTCTGAAAATATGGTAATTTTTATTAGCGGTCTTAATTGCGTATGTTGCTTTTGTGAACTAATTTTTGTGATTCAGTTACTACTGTACTATTTCTATTGTCCTTTACTATTTCTTCTTTAAATTTTCCTGAAAGTTTGGTTCCTAATCTTTTGTTTTGTTTTACGTAAATAACTGGGCCTGGCACATAATCCTTGATTGCCTTTCTTTTTTTGTTGTGTTGTCTTAGGTCAGTTTGCTGTTTTTGTGTCAATTTCTGTATATTGTCCTGTCGTGTTTTCTCGTAGTCTTGTGGACTAAAATCAACGGTTATCCCGAAAAAAAGATCTACTGGTTTCTTTCCAGTAGTAGAGTGAATACTGTGGTTGTATTCGTTTGTCGACCTTTCGAGGAGTTCCTGGAAGTTTCTATCAGTTCCGTCCGCTTTGAGACATCTCATAATTTCTGATAAAGTCGAATGGAATCGCTCTACTTGCCCATTGACATCGCTTCTGTAGGGGGGTGTATTGCGATGGTTTTGATTATTGGGAGTTATGTTTCTCTGTAGATTTAAATTACTAAGACGGTTAGCAAGTTCCTCTGCTGCATCCACCATTTTTAATTTAATTAATTTTTTTCTTTTTAAGAAAAATTTATTTTTATGTAATATAAAAAATATTTAATAATTTATCGATTTCGTGGATAACTAAAAAAAAATGTTTTCTTCTTTAAACAATTACTTAATTTATTCTTTGCAATTTATTTCTCATTTCTTTATTTTAATTTCACTAAATTTATTTGCTTTGTTTTTTTGTGTTATTCTTCGAAATTAATTTTTTCTTTGTTATTCTTACACAAGTCACAAACTTAAAATAACTTAACATTAAACCTATATCTGCAAATGTGTTGGTGCACGCGCTGCTGAATTTTCCTGTTGACGTCGCTTCCCTGCGACTGTTGCACTTTTTGGTGGGAACGCGGTTCAGCGGATTCCAAGCATCAAATTACGTCTGGTTGGTTGCAGGCGCGTGTAGCGAGCATCTAGAATTTGGTGATAAGTATTTTCAATAAGATATGTTTTAACTCCTCCACCCTTAGATTCGAGCGTCCTCGCTTGAATATTAAAAGAATGGTATCTGGCTGATCCTGGAAACTTTAGGTGAATTTGTTTTTCCTGCCATGTTAATTGATCCTTGTGAAATTCCTTTTCTAATGTTGGCCGTTTCGTTTTCTATTTGTGTTATGACTTCTATTGCTTGTGGTGTTTTAATGTTGGTCGTTTCGTTGGAGGTGTAGATTGTGTTATTTATTTTTATAGTAGCATTGTGGTATTGCAGGATAAAGGTTCCGGTAAGGTTCAGTAGATTGTTGTCTATTCTCACTGATCCATTGTATTGATTAAGTAGTATGGTGCCGTCGGCTATCTCATCGATAGTTGGTAGGTGCTGGTTATTTGTTACAGTGCAGTTAGATGGTAAGCTTTTTAGTAAATTAGCTATACATTTTGTATTACTTATTTCTATAATGTTCTTGTTATTACAAATAAGACAGTTCGCTAAAAGTTTTACAATTTGTTGTAATGCCGAAAATTTCGTTTTTGCATTTTAAAATTTTATCAAATGATAATTCGTTTGTTATTCTGCCTTTTTTGATAGGCTTAAGTAATATTTTTTCGCATGACTCTTTTTTAGTAATAGGTAAACTAATTATGTAGACCAAAGTTGTATAATTGGATGCTATTTTTACTTCACTAAATTCTAAAACTTCGATAATATTAATATAGGGCATTTCTTCTGTATCAAAAATGAATTTTGTTGTATTTATTTCTACGTTTGACAAAATATAGGTATTAATTATTCCTGCCTTAGCCCATTGTATTGCGTAATCAATATTAAGAAGTTCTTCTTTAATAATATCAATTTAATATTTAATGTTGGTTACAAATTCGTTTTTTATGACTTCATTTGATTTGACAATTTTAAGTATTTCGTTCGTTACATTAGTAATTTCATTAATTCTAGCAATTGAAACTTTATTGATTACCATTTGTTGGTTATTGTTTTTTAACAGATTATTCATTTTATTTTGGACTATTTGAAAATCTTCATGGTCTGGATTACCCGCAATCCATTTCCATGCGCTTCCTATGAAATTAAGGGATCGTTTTGGTCTTTCTTTGGGCTGTAGTCTATTAAGAAGAGCGCGTATTTGAGAAAGCTGGTGTGATATGAATGGATATATTGCATTCTGGGTGCTGTTTTGTTTTACTGTTAGTTCCGTTTCGTCCATAAACTTTTGGTAGGGGTCCAAGTCGATTACGTGTATAATTTTGAAATTGCCATTTTATATTTTTGCTTTTCCAATTTGAAACTCAATTAGTTGAGCGTTAGTAAAATCCAGTATTTGTATTTCTGCGTGGCATAAGGGGAATATGAGTCTGAAAATATGGTAATTTTTATTAGCGGTCTTAATTGCGTATGTTGTTTTTGTGAACTAATTTTTGTGATTCAGTTACTACTGTACTATTTCTATTGTCCTTTACTATTTCTTCTTTAAATTTTCCTGAAAGTTTGGTTCCTAATCTTTTGTTTTGTTTTACGTAAATAACTTGGCCTGGCACATAATCCTTGATTGCCTTTCTTTTTTGTTGTGTTGTCTTAGGTCAGTTTGCTGTTTTTGTGTCAATTTCTGTATATTGTCCTGTCGTGTTTTCTCGTAGTCTTGTGGACTAAAATCAACGGTTCTCCCGAAAAAAAGATCTACTGGTTTCTTTCCAGTAATAGAATGAATACTGTGGTTGTATTCGTTTGTTGACCTTTCGAGGAGTTCCTCGAAGTTTCTATCAGTTCCGTCCGCTTTGAGACATCTCATAATTTCTGATAAAGTCGAATGGAATCGCTCTACTTGCCCATTGACATCGCTTCTGTAGGGGGGTGTATTGCGATGGTTTTGATTATTGGGAGTTATGTTTCTCTGTAGATTTAAATTACTAAGACGGTTAGCAAGTTCCTCTGCTGCATCCACCATTTTTAATTTAATTAATTTTTTTCTTTTTAAGAAAAATTTATTTTTATGTAATATAAAAAATATTTAATAATTTATCGATTTCGTGGATAACTAAAAAAAAATGTTTTCTTCTTTAAACAATTACTTAATTTATTCTTTGCAATTTATTTCTCATTTCTTTATTTTAATTTCACTAAATTTATTTGCTTTGTTTTTTTGTGTTATTCTTCGAAATTAATTTTTTCTTTGTTATTCTTACACAAGTCACAAACTTAAAATAACTTAACATTAAACCTATATCTGCAAATGTGTTGGTGCACGCGCTGCTGAATTTTCCTGTTGACGTCGCTTCCCTGCGACTGTTGCACTTTTTGGTGGGAACGCGGTTCAGCGGATTCCAAGCATCAAATTACGTCTGGTTGGTTGCAGGCGCGTGTAGCGAGCATCTAGAATTTGGTGATAAGTATTTTCAATAAGATATGTTTTAACTCCTCCACCCTTAGATTCGAGCGTCCTCGCTTGAATATTAAAAGAATGGTATCTGGCTGATCCTGGAAACTTTAGGTGAATTTGTTTTTCCTGCCATGTTAATTGATCCTTGTGAAATTCCTTTTCTAATGTTGGCCGTTTCGTTTTCTATTTGTGTTATGACTTCTATTGCTTGTGGTGTTTTAATGTTGGTCGTTTCGTTGGAGGTGTAGATTGTGTTATTTATTTTTATAGTAGCATTGTGGTATTGCAGGATAAAGGTTCCGGTAAGGTTCAGTAGATTGTTGTCTATTCTCACTGATCCATTGTATTGATTAAGTAGTATGGTGCCGTCGGCTATCTCATCGATAGTTGGTAGGTGCTGGTTATTTGTTACAGTGCAGTTAGATGGTAAGCTTTTTAGTAAATTAGCTATACATTTTGTATTACTTATTTCTATAATGTTCTTGTTATTACAAATAAGACAGTTCGCTAAAAGTTTTACAATTTGTTGTAATGCCGAAAATTTCGTTTTTGCATTTTAAAATTTTATCAAATGATAATTCGTTTGTTATTCTGCCTTTTTTGATAGGCTTAAGTAATATTTTTTTGCATGACTCTTTTTTAGTAATAGGTAAACTAATTATGTAGACCAAAGTTGTATAATTGGATGCTATTTTTACTTCACTAAATTCTAAAACTTCGATAATATTAATATAGGGCACTTCTTCTGTATCAAAAATGGATTTTGTTGTATTTATTTCTACGTTTGACAAAATATAGGTATTAATTATTCCTGCCTTAGCCCATTGTATTGCGTAATCAATATTAAGAAGTTCTTCTTTAATAATATCAATTTAATATTTAATGTTGGTTACAAATTCGTTTTTTATGACTTCATTTGATTTGACAATTTTAAGTATTTCGTTCGTTACATTAGTAATTTCATTAATTCTAGCAATTGAAACTTTATTGATTACCATTTGTTGGTTATTGTTTTTTAACAGATTATTCATTTTATTTTGGACTATTTGAAAATCTTCATGGTCTGGATTACCCGCAATCCATTTCCATGCGCTTCCTATGAAATTAAGGGATCGTTTTGGTCTTTCTTTGGGCTGTAGTCTATTAAGAAGAGCGCGTATTTGATAAAGCTGGTGTGATATGAATGGATATATTGCATTCTGGGTGCTGTTTTGTTTTACGGTTAGTTCCGTTTCGTCCATAAACTTTTGGTAGGGGTCCAAGTCGATTACGTGTATAATTTTGAAATTGCCATTTTATATTTTTGCTTTTCCAATTTGAAACTCAATTAGTTGAGCGTTAGTAAAATCCAGTATTTGTATTTCTGCGTGGCATAAGGGGAATATGAGTCTGAAAATATGGTAATTTTTATTAGCGGTCTTAATTGCGTATGTTGCTTTTGTGAACTAATTTTTGTGATTCAGTTACTACTGTACTATTTCTATTGTCCTTTACTATTTCTTCTTTAAATTTTCCTGAAAGTTTGGTTCCTAATCTTTTGTTTTGTTTTACGTAAATAACTTGGCCTGGCACATAATCCTTGATTGCCTTTCTTTTTTTGTTGTGTTGTCTTAGGTCAGTTTGCTGTTTTTGTGTCAATTTCTGTATATTGTCCTGTCGTGTTTTCTCGTAGTCTTGTGGACTAAAATCAACGGTTATCCCGAAAAAAAGATCTACTGGTTTCTTTCCAGTAGTAGAGTGAATACTGTGGTTGTATTCGTTTGTCGACCTTTCGAGGAGTTCCTGGAAGTTTCTATCAGTTCCGTCCGCTTTGAGACATCTCATAATTTCTGATAAAGTCGAATGGAATCGCTCTACTTGCCCATTGACATCGCTTCTGTATGGGGGTGTATTGCGATGGTTTTGATTATTGGGAGTTATGTTTCTCTGTAGATTTAAATTACTAAGACGGTTAGCAAGTTCCTCTGCTGCATCCACCATTTTTAATTTAATTAATTTTTTTCTTTTTAAGAAAAATTTATTTTTATGTAATATAAAAAATATTTAATAATTTATCGATTTCGTGGTTAATTAAAAAAAAAAAATGTTTTCTCTAAACAATTACTTAATTTATTCTTTGCAATTTATTTCTCATTTCTTTATTTTAATTTCACTAAATTTATTTGCTTTGTTTTTTTGTGTTATTCTTCGAAATTAATTTTTTCTTTGTTATTCTTACACAGGTCACAAACTTAAAATGACTTAACATTAAACCTATATCTGCAAATGTGTTGGTGCACGCGCTGCTGAATTTTCCTGTTGACGTCGCTTCCCTGCGACTGTTGCACTTTTTGGTGGGAACGCGGTTCAGCGGATTCCAAGCATCAAATTACGTCTGGTTGGTTGCAGGCGCGTGTAGCGAGCATGTAGAATTTGGTGATAAGTATTTTCAATAAGATATGTGTTAACTCCTCCACCCTTAGATTCGAGCGTCCTCGCTTGAATATTAAAAGAATGGTATCTGGCTGATCCTGGAAACTTTAGGTGAATTGGTTTTTCCTGCCATGTTAATTGATCCTTGTGAAATTCCTTTTCTAATGTTGGCCGTTTCGTTTTCTATTTGTGTTATGACTTCTATTGCTTGTGGTGTTTTAATGTTGGTCGTTTCGTTGGAGGTGTAGATTGTGTTATTTATTTTTTTTATAGTAGCATTGTGGTATTGCAGGATAAAGGTTCCGGTAAGGTTCAGTAGATTGTTGTCTATTGTCACTGATCCATTGTATTGATTAAGTAGTATGGTGCCGTCGGCTATCTCATCGATAGTTGGTAGGTGCTGGTTATTTGTTACAAAGCAGTTAAATGGTAAGCTTTTTAGTAAATTAGCTATACATTTTGTATTACTTATTTCTATAATGTTCTTGTTATTACAAATAGACAGTTCGCTAAAAGTTTTACAATTTGTTGTAATGCCGAAAATTTCGTTTTTGCATTTTAAAATTTTATCAAATGATAATTCGTTTGTTATTCTGCCTTTTTTGATAGGCTTAAGTAATATTTTTTCGCATGACTCTTTTTTAGTAATAGGTAAACTAATTATGTAGACCAAAGTTGTATAATTGGATGCTATTTTTACTTCACTAAATTCTAAAACTCCGATAATATTAATAAAGGGCATTTCTTCTGTATCAAAAATGGATTTTGTTGTATTTATTTCTACGTTTGACAAAATATAGGTATTAATTATTCCTGCCTTAGCCCATTGTATTGCGTAATCAATATTAAGAAGTTCTTCTTTAATAATATCAATTTAATATTTAATGTTGGTTACAAATTCGTTTTTTATGACTTCATTTGATTTGACAATTTTAAGTATTTCGTTCGTTACATTAGTAATTTCATTAATTCTAGCAATTGAAACTTTATTGATTACCATTTGTTGGTTATTGTTTTTTAACAGATTATTCATTTTATTTTGGACTATTTGAAAATCTTCATGGTCTGGATTACCCGCAATCCATTTCCATGCGCTTCCTATGAAATTAAGGGATCGTTTTGGTCGTTCTTTGGGCTGTAGTCTATTAAGAAGAGCGCGTATTTGAGAAAGCTGGTGTGATATGAATGGATATATTGCATTCTGGGTGCTGTTTTGTTTTACTGTTAGTTCCGTTTCGTCCATAAACTTTTGGTAGGGGTCCAAGTCGATTACGTGTATAATTTTGAAATTGCCATTTTATATTTTTGCTTTTCCAATTTGAAACTCAATTAGTTGAGCGTTAGTAAAATCCAGTATTTGTATTTCTGCGTGGCATAAGGGGAATATGAGTCTGAAAATATGGTAATTTTTATTAGCGGTCTTAATTGCGTATGTTGCTTTTGTGAACTAATTTTTGTGATTCAGTTACTACTGTACTATTTCTATTGTCCTTTACTATTTCTTCTTTAAATTTTCCTGAAAGTTTGGTTCCTAATCTTTTGCTTTGTTTTACGTAAATAACTTGGCCTGGCACATAATCCTTGATTGCCTTTCTTTTTTTGTTGTGTTGTCTTAGGTCAGTTTGCTGTTTTTGTGTCAATTTCTGTATATTGTCCTGTCGTATTTTCTCGTAGTCTTGTGGACTAAAATCAACGGTTCTCTCGAAAAAAAGATCTACTGGTTTCTTTCCAGTACTAGAATGAATACTGTGGTTGTATTCGTTTGTCGACCTTTCGAGGAGTTCCTCGAAGTTTCTATCAGTTCCGTCCGCTTTGAGACATCTCATAATTTCTGATAAAGTCGAATGGAATCGCTCTACTTGCCCATTGACTTCGCTTCTGTATGGGGGTGTATTGCGATGGTTTTGATTATTGGGAGTTATGTTTCTCTGTAGATTTAGATTACTAAGACGGTTAGCAAGTTCCTCTGCTGCATCCACCATTTTTAATTTAATTAATTTTTTTTCTTTTTAAGAAAAATTTATTTTAATGTAATATAAAAAATATTTAATAATTTATCGATATCGTGGTTAATTAAAAAAAAAATGTTTTCTTCTTTAAACAATTACTTAATTTATTCTTTGCAATTTATTTCTCATTTCTTTATTTTAATTTCACTAAATTTATTTGCTTTGTTTTTTTGTGTTATTCTTCGAAATTAATTTTTTCTTTGTTATTCTTAGTTTCAATTAATTTATATTCTTCCTATTTTAATATTCAACAATCGCTATTTCTTTCTTAATATAGTTTCGATTGTTCAACTTACATTATAATTCTAATACTTAATTCTATCATGGTGACCAGTGTCCTGACGACGAGTGTTGGGCAGTCGGCTGTTCTTCTAGAACTCCTTTTCCTACGATGTTTATCCGATTACTAAGGGGCCTTTTTTCCTGCTACGAAGTTCGTCGTACTTTTGGATTTTCAACGTTTTTTTAGAGTTTTTATTTTTTGTGGCACTTTTTAGTTGCGCTTTTCTTTTATTCAAAAAATTCCGCTCACTTTTGTGGCACTTTCTATTTTTCAGTGGCACCTTTTTTAGTTGCGGCTTTCTGTTAAAATATCACGCACTTTTTGTAGCACTTTATTTATTCAAACTCTATCGTTTACTTTTTTACACTGGTCCCTGCTCGGGCGCCAGTTAAGTCTTTTTGAATTAAAAAGTTTTAAAAAAATATATTTTTCGGCCTAAGCCTTATTTATTGTTTTACTTCCGCTTATCAACTAACTCACAAACTTAAAATGACTTAACATTAAACCTATATCTGCAAATGTGTTGGTGCACGCGCTGCTGAATTTTCCTGTTGACGTCGCTTCCCTGCGACTGTTGCACTTTTTGGTGGGAACGCGGTTCAGCGGATTAAATTACGTCTGGTTGGTTGCAGGCGCGTGTAGCGAGCATGTAGAATTTGGTGATAAGTATTTTCAATAAGATATGTGTTAACTCCTCCACCCTTAGATTCGAGCGTCCTCGCTTGAATATTAAAATAATGGTATCTGGCTGATCCTGGAAACTTTAGGTGAATTTGTTTTTCCTGCCATGTTAATTGATCCTTGTGAAATTCCTTTTCTAATGTTGGCCGTTTCGTTTTCTATTTGTGTTATGACTTCTATTGCTTGTGGTGTTTCAATGTTGGTCGTTTCGTTGGAGGTGTAGATTGTGTTATTTATTTTTATAGTAGCATTGTGGTATTGCAGGATAAAGGTTCCGGTAAGGTTCAGTAGATTGTTGTCTATTGTCACTGATCCATTGTATTGATTAAGTAGTATGGTGCCGTCGGCTATCTCATCGATAGTTGGTAGGTGCTGGTTATTTGTTACAAAGCAGTTTAAGCTTTTTAGTAAATTAGCTATACATTTTGTATTACTTATTTCTATAATGTTCTTGTTATTACAAATAGACAGTTCGCTAAAAGTTTTACAATTTGTTGTAATGCCGAAAATTTCGTTTTTGAATTTTAAAATTTTATCAAATGATAATTCGTTTGTTATTCTGCCTTTTTTGATAGGCTTAAGTAATATTTTTTCGCATGACTCTTTTTTAGTAATAGGTAAACTAATTATGTAGACCAAAGTTGTATAATTGGATGCTAATTTTACTTCACTAAATTCTAAAACTTCGATAATATTAATATAGGGCATTTCTTCTGTATCAAAAATGAATTTTGTTGTATTTATTTCTACGTTTGACAAAATATAGGTATTAATTATTCCTGCCTTAGCCCATTGTATTGCGTAATCAATATTAAGAAGTTCTTCTTTAATAATATCAATTTAATATTTAATGTTGGTTACAAATTCGTTTTTTATGACTTCATTTGATTTGACAATTTTAAGTATTTCGTTCGTTACATTAGTAATTTCATTAATTCTAGCAATTGAAACTTTATTGATTACCATTTGTTGGTTATTGTTTTTTAACAGATTATTCATTTTATTTTGGACTATTTGAAAATCTTCATGGTCTCGATTACCCGCAATCCATTTCCATGCGCTTCCTATGAAATTAAGGGATCGTTTTGGTCTTTCTTTGGGCTGTAGTCTATTAAGAAGAGCGCGTATTTGAGAAAGCTGGTGTGATATGAATGGATATATTGCATTCTGGGTGCTGTTTTGTTTTACTGTTAGTTCCGTTTCGTCCATAAACTTTTGGTAGGGGTCCAAGTCGATTACGTGTATAATTTTGAAATTGCCATTTTATATTTTTGCTTTTCCAATTTGAAACTCAATTAGTTGAGCGTTAGTAAAATCCAGTATTTGTATTTCTGCGTGGCATAAGGGGAATATGAGTCTGAAAATATGGTAATTTTTATTAGCGGTCTTAATTGCGTATGTTGCTTTTGTGAACTAATTTTTGTGATTCAGTTACTACTGTACTATTTCTATTGTCCTTTACTATTTCTTCTTTAAATTTTCCTGAAAGTTTGGTTCCTAATCTTTTGTTTTGTTTTACGTAAATAACTTGGCCTGGCACATAATCCTTGATTGCCTTTCTTTTTTTGTTGTGTTGTCTTAGGTCAGTTTGCTGTTTTTGTGTCAATTTCTGTATATTGTCCTGTCGTGTTTTCTCGTAGTCTTGTGGACTAAAATCAACGGTTATCCCGAAAAAAGATCTACTGGTTTCTTTCCAGTAGTAGAGTGAATACTGTGGTTGTATTCGTTTGTCGACCTTTCGAGGAGTTCCTGGAAGTTTCTATCAGTTCCGTCCGCTTTGAGACATCTCATAATTTCGAATGGAATCGCTCTACTTGCCCATTGACATCGCTTCTGTATGGGGGTGTATTGCGATGGTTTTGATTATTGGGAGTTATGTTTCTCTGTACATTTAAATTACTAAGATTGCAGGCGCGTGTAGCGAGCATGTAGAATTTGGTGATAAGTATTTTCAATAAGATATGTGTTAACTCCTCCACCCTTAGATTCGAGCGTCCTCGCTTGAATATTAAAAGAATGGTATCTGGCTGATCCTGGAAACTTTGGGTGAATTTGTTTTTCCTGCCATGTTAATTGATCCTTGTGAAATTCCTTTTCTAATGTTGGCCGTTTCGTTTTCTATTTGTGTTATGACTTCTATTGCTTGTGGTGTTTTAATGTTGGTCGTTTCGTTGGAGGTGTAGATTGTGTCATTTATTTTTATAGTAGCATTGTGGTATTGCAGGATAAAGGTTCCGGTAAGGTTCAGTAGATTGTTGTCTATTCTCACTGATCCATTGTATTGATTAAGTAGTATGGTGCCGTCGGCTATCTCATCGATAGTTGGTAGGTGCTGGTTATTTGTTACAGTGCAGTTAGATGGTAAGCTTTTTAGTAAATTAGCTATACATTTTGTATTACTTATTTCTATAATGTTCTTGTTATTACAAATAGACAGTTCGCTAAAAGTTTTACAATTTGTTGTAATGCCGAAAATTTCGTTTTTGCATTTTAAAATTTTATCAAATGATAATTCGTTTGTTATTCTGCCTTTTTTGATAGGCTTAAGTAATATTTTTTCGCATGACTCTTTTTTAGTAATAGGTAAACTAATTATGTAGACCAAAGTTGTATAATTGGATACTATTTTTACTTCACTAAATTCTAAAACTTCGATAATATTAATATAGGGCACTTCTTCTGTATCAAAAATGGATTTTGTTGTATTTATTTCTACGTTTGACAAAATATAGGTATTAATTATTCCTGCCTTAGCCCATTGTATTACGTAATCAATATTAAGAAGTTCTTCTTTAATAATATCAATTTAATATTTAATGTTGGTTACAAATTCGTTTTTTATGACTTCATTTGATTTGACAATTTTAAGTATTTCGTTCGTTACATTAGTAATTTCATTAATTCTAGCAATTGAAACTTTATTGATTACCATTTGTTGGTTATTGTTTTTTAACAGATTATTCATTTTATTTTGGACTATTTGAAAATCTTCATGGTCTGGATTACCCGCAATCCATTTCCATGCGCTTCCTATGAAATTAAGGGATCGTTTTGGTCTTTCTTTGGGCTGTAGTCTATTAAGAAGAGCGCGTATTTGAGAAAGCTGGTGTGATATGAATGGATATATTGCATTCTGGGTGCTGTTTTGTTTTACTGTTAGTTCCGTTTCGTCCATAAACTTTTGGTAGGGGTCCAAGTCGATTACGTGTATAATTTTGAAATTGCCATTTTATATTTTTGCTTTTCCAATTTGAAACTCAATTAGTTGAGCGTTAGTAAAATCCAGTATTTGTATTTCTGCGTGGCATAAGGGGAATATGAGTCTGAAAATATGGTAATTTTTATTAGCGGTCTTAATTGCGTATGTTGCTTTTGTGAACTAATTTTTGTGATACAGTTACTACTGTACTATTTCTATTGTCCTTTACTATTTCTTCTTTAAATTTTCCTGAAAGTTTGGTTCCTAATCTTTTGTTTTGTTTTACGTAAATAACTTGGCCTGGCACATAATCCTTGATTGCCTTTCTTTTTTTGTTGTGTTGTCTTAGGTCAGTTTGCTGTTTTTGTGTCAATTTCTGTATATTGTCCTGTCGTGTTTTCTCGTAGTCTTGTAGACTAAAATCAACGGTTATCCCGAAAAAAAGATCTACTGGTTTCTTTCCAGTAGTAGAGTGAATACTGTGGTTGTATTCGTTTGTCGACCTTTCGAGGAGTTCCTGGAAGTTTCTATCAGTTCCGTCCGCTTTGAGACATCTCATAATTTCTGATAAAGTCGAATGGAATCGCTCTACTTGCCCATTGACATCGCTTCTGTATGGGGGTGTATTGCGATGGTTTTGATTATTGGGAGTTATGTTTCTCTGTAGATTTAAATTACTAAGACGGTTAGCAAGTTCCTCTGCTGCATCCACCATTTTTAATTTAATTAATTTTTTTCTTTTTAAGAAAAATTTATTTTTATGTAATATAAAAAATATTTAATAATTTATCGATTTCGTGGTTAATTAAAAAAAAAAAATGTTTTCTCTAAACAATTACTTAATTTATTCTTTGCAATTTATTTCTCATTTCTTTATTTTAATTTCACTAAATTTATTTGCTTTGTTTTTTTGTGTTATTCTTCGAAATTAATTTTTTCTTTGTTATTCTTACACAGGTCACAAACTTAAAATGACTTAACATTAAACCTATATCTGCAAATGTGTTGGTGCACGCGCTGCTGAATTTTCCTGTTGACGTCGCTTCCCTGCGACTGTTGCACTTTTTGGTGGGAACGCGGTTCAGCGGATTCCAAGCATCAAATTACGTCTGGTTGGTTGCAGGCGCGTGTAGCGAGCATGTAGAATTTGGTGATAAGTATTTTCAATAAGATATGTGCTAACTCCTCCACCCTTAGATTCGAGCGTCCTCGCTTGAATATTAAAAGAATGGTATCTGGCTGATCCTGGAAACTTTAGGTGAATTTGTTTTTCCTGCCATGTTAATTGATCCTTGTGAAATTCCTTTTCTAATGTTGGCCGTTTCGTTTTCTATTTGTGTTATGACTTCTATTGCTTGTGGTGTTTTAATGTTGGTCGTTTCGTTGGAGGTGTAGATTGTGTTATTTATTTTTATAGTAGCATTGTGGTATTGCAGGATAAAGGTTCCGGTAAGGTTCAGTAGATTGTTGTCTATTGTCACTGATCCATTGTATTGATTAAGTAGTATGGTGCCGTCGGCTATCTCATCGATAGTTGGTAGGTGCTGGTTATTTGTTACAAAGCAGTTTAAGCTTTTTAGTAAATTAGCTATACATTTTGTATTACTTATTTCTATAATGTTCTTGTTATTACAAATAGACAGTTCGCTAAAAGTTTTACAATTTGTTGTAATGCCGAAAATTTCGTTTTTGCATTTTAAAATTTTATCAAATGATAATTCGTTTGTTATTCTGCCTTTTTTGATAGGCTTAAGTAATATTTTTTCGCATGACTCTTTTTTAGTAATAGGTAAACTAATTATGTAGACCAAAGTTGTATAATTGGATGCTATTTTTACTTCACTAAATTCTAAAACTTCGATAATATTAATATAGGGCACTTCTTCTGTATCAAAAATGGATTTTGTTGTATTTATTTCTACGTTTGACAAAATATAGGTATTAATTATTCCTGCCTTAGCCCATTGTATTGCGTAATTAATATTAAGAAGTTCTTCTTTAATAATATCAATTTAATATTTAATGTTGGTTACAAATTCGTTTTTTATGACTTCATTTGATTTGACAATTTTAAGTATTTCGTTCGTTACATTAGTAATTTCATTAATTCTAGCAATTGAAACTTTATTGATTACCATTTGTTGGTTATTGTTTTTTAACAGATTATTCATTTTATTTTGGACTATTTGAAAATCTTCATGGTCTCGATTACCCGCAATCCATTTCCATGCGCTTCCTATGAAATTAAGGGATCGTTTTGGTCGTTCTTTGGGCTGTAGTCTATTAAGAAGAGCGCGTATTTGAGAAAGCTGGTGTGATATGAATGGATATATTGCATTCTGGGTGCTGTTTTGTTTTACTGTTAGTTCCGTTTCGTCCATAAACTTTTGGTAGGGGTCCAAGTCGATTACGTGTATAATTTTGAAATTGCCATTTTATATTTTTGCTTTTCCAATTTGAAACTCAATTAGTTGAGCGTTAGTAAAATCCAGTATTTGTATTTCTGCGTGGCATAAGGGGAATATGAGTCTGAAAATATGGTAATTTTTATTAGCGGTCTTAATTGCGTATGTTGCTTTTGTGAACTAATTTTTGTGATTCAGTTACTACTGTACTATTTCTATTGTCCTTTACTATTTCTTCTTTAAATTTTCCTGAAAGTTTGGTTCCTAATCTTTTGTTTTGTTTTACGTAAATAACTTGGCCTGGCACATAATCCTTGATTGCCTTTCTTTTTTTGTTGTGTTGTCTTAGGTCAGTTTGCTGTTTTTGTGTCAATTTCTGTATATTGTCCTGTCGTGTTTTCTCGTAGTCTTGTGGACTAAAATCAACGGTTATCCCGAAAAAAAGATCTACTGGTTTCTTTCCAGTAATAGAATGAATACTGTGGTTGTAATGAATACTGTGGTTGTATTCGTTTGTCGACCTTTCGAGGAGTTCCTGGAAGTTTCTATCAGTTCCGTCCGCTTTGAGACATCTCATAATTTCTGATAAATTCGAATGGAATCGCTCTACTTGCCCATTGACATCGCTTCTGTATGGGGGTGTATTGCGATGGTTTTGATTATTGGGAGTTATGTTTCTCTGTAGATTTAAATTACTAAGACGGTTAGCAAGTTCCTCTGCTGCATCCACCATTTTTAATTTAATTAATTTTTTTCTTTTTAAGAAAAATTTATTTTTATGTAATATAAAAAATATTTAATAATTTATCGATTTCGTGGTTAATTAAAAAAAAAAAATGTTTTCTTTAAACAATTACTTAATTTATTCTTTGCAATTTATTTCTCATTTCTTTATTTTAATTTCACTAAATTTATTTGCTTTGTTTTTTTGTGTTATTCTTCGAAATTAATTTTTTCTTTGTTATTCTTACACAAGTCACAAACTTAAAATGACTTAACATTAAACCTATATCTGCAAATGTGTTGGTGCACGCGCTGCTGAATTTTCCTGTTCACGTCGCTTCCCTGCGACTGTTGCACTTTTTGGTGGGAGCGCGGTTCAGCGGATTCCAAGCATCAAATTACGTCTGGTTGGTTGCAGGCGCGTGTAGCGAGCATCTAGAATTTGGTGATAAGTATTTTCAATAAGATATGTTTTAACTCCTCCACCCTTAGATTCGAGCGTCCTCGCTTGAATATTAAAATAATGGTATCTGGCTGATCCTGGAAACTTTAGGTGAATTGGTTTTTCCTGCCATGTTAATTGATCCTTGTGAAATTCCTTTTCTAATGTTGGCCGTTTCGTTTTCTATTTGTGTTATGACTTCTATTGCTTGTGGTGTTTTAATGTTGGTCGTTTCGTTGGAGGTGTAGATTGTGTTATTTATTTTTTTTATAGTAGCATTGTGGTATTGCAGGATAAAGGTTCCGGTAAGGTTCAGTAGATTGTTGTCTATTGTCACTGATCCATTGTATTGATTAAGTAGTATGGTGCCGTCGGCTATCTCATCGATAGTTGGTAGGTGCTGGTTATTTGTTACAAAGCAGTTAAATGGTAAGCTTTTTAGTAAATTAGCTATACATTTTGTATTACTTATTTCTATAATGTTCTTGTTATTACAAATAGACAGATCGCTAAAAGTTTTACAATTTGTTGTAATGCCGAAAATTTCGTTTTTGCATTTTAAAATTTTATCAAATGATAATTCGTTTGTTATTCTGCCTTTTTTGATAGGCTTAAGTAATATTTTTTCGCATGACTCTTTTTTAGTAATAGGTAAACTAATTATGTAGACCAAAGTTGTATAATTGGATGCTATTTTTACTTCACTAAATTCTAAAACTCCGATAATATTAATAAAGGGCATTTCTTCTGTATCAAAAATGGATTTTGTTGTATTTATTTCTACGTTTGACAAAATATAGGTATTAATTATTCCTGCCTTAGCCCATTGTATTGCGTAATCAATATTAAGAAGTTCTTCTTTAATAATATCAATTTAATATTTAATGTTGGTTACAAATTCGTTTTTTATGACTTCATTTGATTTGACAATTTTAAGTATTTCGTTCGTTACATTAGTAATTTCATTAATTCTAGCAATTGAAACTTTATTGATTACCATTTGTTGGTTATTGTTTTTTAACAGATTATTCATTTTATTTTGGACTATTTGAAAATCTTCATGGTCTGGATTACCCGCAATCCATTTCCATGCGCTTCCTATGAAATTAAGGGATCGTTTTGGTCGTTCTTTGGGCTGTAGTCTATTAAGAAGAGCGCGTATTTGAGAAAGCTGGTGTGATATGAATGGATATATTGCATTCTGGGTGCTGTTTTGTTTTACTGTTAGTTCCGTTTCGTCCATAAACTTTTGGTAGGGGTCCAAGTCGATTACGTGTATAATTTTGAAATTGCCATTTTATATTTTTGCTTTTCCAATTTGAAACTCAATTAGTTGAGCGTTAGTAAAATCCAGTATTTGTATTTCTGCGTGGCATAAGGGGAATATGAGTCTGAAAATATGGTAATTTTTATTAGCGGTCTTAATTGCGTATGTTGCTTTTGTGAACTAATTTTTGTGATTCAGTTACTACTGTACTATTTCTATTGTCCTTTACTATTTCTTCTTTAAATTTTCCTGAAAGTTTGGTTCCTAATCTTTTGCTTTGTTTTACGTAAATAACTTGGCCTGGCACATAATCCTTGATTGCCTTTCTTTTTTTGTTGTGTTGTCTTAGGTCAGTTTGCTGTTTTTGTGTCAATTTCTGTATATTGTCCTGTCGTATTTTCTCGTAGTCTTGTGGACTAAAATCAACGGTTCTCTCGAAAAAAAGATCTACTGGTTTCTTTCCAGTACTAGAATGAATACTGTGGTTGTATTCGTTTGTCGACCTTTCGAGGAGTTCCTCGAAGTTTCTATCAGTTCCGTCCGCTTTGTGACATCTCATAATTTCTGATAAAGTCGAATGGAATCGCTCTACTTGCCCATTGACATCGCTTCTGTATGGGGGTGTATTGCGATGGTTTTGATTATTGGGAGTTATGTTTCTCTGTAGATTTAAATTACTAAGACGGTTAGCAAGTTCCTCTGCTGCATCCACCATTTTTAATTTAATTAATTTTTTTCTTTTTAAGAAAAATTTATTTTTATGTAATATAAAAAATATTTAATAATTTATCGATTTCGTGGTTAATTAAAAAAAAAAAATGTTTTCTTCTTTAAACAATTACTTAATTTATTCTTTGCAATTTATTTCTCATTTCTTTACTTTAATTTCACTAAATTTATTTGCTTTGTTTTTTTGTGTTATTCTTCGAAATTAATTTTTTCTTTGTTATTATTACACAAGTCACAAACTTAAAATGACTTAACATTAAACCTATATCTGCAAATGTGTTGGTGCACGCGCTGCTGAATTTTCCTGTTGACGTCGCTTCCCTGCGACTGTTGCACTTTTTGGTGGGAACGCGGTTCAGCGGATTAAATTACGTCTGGTTGGTTGCAGGCGCGTGTAGCGAGCATGTAGAATTTGGTGATAAGTATTTTCAATAAGATATGTGTTAACTCCTCCACCCTTAGATTCGAGCGTCCTCGCTTGAATATTAAAAGAATGGTATCTGGCTGATCCTGGAAACTTTAGGTGAATTTGTTTTTCCTGCCATGTTAATTGATCCTTGTGAAATTCCTTTTCTAATGTTGGCCGTTTCGTTTTCTATTTGTGTTATGACTTCTATTGCTTGTGGTGTTTTAATGTTGGTCGTTTCGTTGGAGGTGTAGATTGTGTCATTTATTTTTATAGTAGCATTGTGGTATTGCAGGATAAAGGTTCCGGTAAGGTTCAGTAGATTGTTGTCTATTCTCACTGATCCATTGTATTGATTAAGTAGTATGGTGCCGTCGGCTATCTCATCGATAGTTAGTAGGTGCTGGTTATTTGTTACAAAGCAGTTAAATGGTAAGCTTTTTAGTAAATTAGCTATACATTTTGTATTACTTATTTCTATAATGTTCTTGTTATTACAAATAGACAGTTCGCTAAAAGTTTTACAATTTGTTGTAATGCCGAAAATTTCGTTTTTGCATTTTAAAATTTTACCAAATGATAATTCGTTTGTTATTCTGCCTTTTTTGATAGGCTTAAGCAATATTTTTTCGCATGACTCTTTTTTAGTAATAGGTAAACTAATTATGTAGACCAAAGTTGTATAATTGGATGCTATTTTTACTTCACTAAATTCTAAAACTTCGATAATATTAATATAGGGCACTTCTTCTGTATCAAAAATGGATTTTGTTGTATTTATTTCTACGTTTGACAAAATATAGGTATTCATTATTCCTGCCTTAGCCCATTGTATTGCGTAATCAATATTAAGAAGTTCTTCTTTAATAATATCAATTTAATATTTAATTTTGGTTTCAAATTCGTTTTTTATGACTTCATTTGATTTGACAATTTTAAGTATTTCGTTCGTTACATTAGTAATTTCATTAATTCTAGCAATTGAAACTTTATTGATTACCATTTGTTGGTTATTGTTTTTTAACAGATTATTCATTTTATTTTGGACTATTTGAAAATCTTCATGGTCTGGATTACCCGCAATCCATTTCCATGCGCTTCCTATGAAATTAAGGGATCGTTTTGGTCTTTCTTTGGACTGTAGTCTATTAAGAAGAGCGCGTATTTGAGAAAGCTGGTGTGATATGAATTGATATATTGCATTCTGGGTGCTGTTTTGTTTTACTGTTAGTTCCGGTTCGTCCATAAACTTTTGGTAGGGGTCCAAGTCGATTACGTGTATAATTTTGAAATTGCCATTTTATATTTTTGCTTTTCCAATTTGAAACTCAATTAGTTGAGCGTTAGTAAAATCCAGTATTTGTATTTCTGCGTGGCATAAGGGGAATATGAGTCTGAAAATATGGTAATTTTTATTAGCGGTCTTAATTGCGTATGTTGCTTTTGTGAACTAATTTTTGTGATTCAGTTACTACTGTACTATTTCTATTGTCCTTTACTATTTCTTCTTTAAATTTTCCTGAAAGTTTGGTTCCAAATCTTTTGTTTTGTTTTACGTAAATAACTTGGCCTGGCACATAATCCTTGATTGCCTTTCTTTTTTTGTTGTGTTGTCTTAGGTCAGTTTTCTGTTTTTGTGTCAATTTCTGTATATTGTCCTGTCGTGTTTTCTCGTAGTCTTGTGGACTAAAATCAACGTTCTCTCGAAAAAAAGATCTACTGGTTTCTTTCCAGTACTAGAATGAATACTGTGGTTGTAATGAATACTGTGGTTGTAATGAATACTGTGGTTGTATTCGTTTGTCGACCTTTCGAGGAGTTCCTCGAAGTTTCAATCAGTTCCGTCCGCTTTGAGACATCTCATAATTTCTGATAAAGTTGAATGGAATCGCTCTACTTGCCCATTGACTTCGCTTCTGTATGGGGGTGTATTGCGATGGTTTTGATTATTGGGAGTTATGTTTCTCTGTAGATTTAGATTACTAAGACGGTTAGCAAGTTCCTCTGCTGCATCCACCATTTTTAATTTAATTAATTTTTTTTCTTTTTAAGAAAAATTTATTTTAATGTAATATAAAAAATATTTAATAATTTATCGATATCGTGGTTAATTAAAAAAAAAAATGTTTTCTTCTTTAAACAATTACTTAATTTATTCTTTGCAATTTATTTCTCATTTCTTTATTTTAATTTCACTAAATTTATTTGCTTTGTTTTTTTGTGTTATTCTTCGAAATTAATTTTTTCTTTGTTATTCTTAGTTTCAATTAATTTATATTCTTCCTATTTTAATATTCAACAATCGCTATTTCTTTCTTAATATAGTTTCGATTGTTCAACTTACATTATAATTCTAATACTTAATTCTATCATGGTGACCAGTGTCCTGACGACGAGTGTTGGGCAGTCGGCTGTTCTTCTAGAACTCCTTTTCCTACGATGTTTATCCGATTACTAAGGGGCCTTTTTTCCTGCTACGAAGTTCGTCGTACTTTTGGATTTTCAACGTTTTTTTAGAGTTTTTATTTTTTGTGCCACTTTTTAGTTGCGCTTTTCTTTTATTCAAAAAATTCCGCTTACTTTTGTGGCACTTTTTATTTTTCAGTGGCACCTTTTTTAGTTGCGGCTTTCTGTTAAAATATCACGCACTTTTTGTAGCACTTTATTTATTCAAACTCTATCGTTTACTTTTTTACACTGGTCCCTGCTCGGGCGCCAGTTAAGTCTTTTTGAATTAAAAAGTTTTAAAAAAATATATTTTTCGGCCTTTATTTCCGCTTATCAACTAACTCACAAACTTAAAATGACTTAACATTAAACCTATATCTGCAAATGTGTTGGTGCACGCGCTGCTGAATTTTCCTGTTGACGTCGCTTCCCTGCGACTGTTGCACTTTTTGGTGGGAACTCGGTTCAGCGGATTCCAAGCATCAAATTACGTCTGGTTGGTTGCAGGCGCGTGTAGCGAGCATGTAGAATTTGGTGATAAGTATTTTCAATAAGATATGTGTTAACTCCTCCACCCTTAGATTCGAGCGTCCTCGCTTGAATATTAAAAGAATGGTATCTGGCTGATCCTGGAAACTTTAGGTGAATTTGTTTTTCCTGCCATGTTAATTGATCCTTGTGAAATTCCTTTTCTAATGTTGGCCGTTTCGTTTTCTATTTGTGTTATGACTT
Source organism: Clusia tigrina (assembly GCA_920105625.2). Taxonomy (NCBI): domain Eukaryota; kingdom Metazoa; phylum Arthropoda; class Insecta; order Diptera; family Clusiidae; genus Clusia; species Clusia tigrina. The sequence continues at coordinate 125,560,098 of OV050032.1, read as the reverse complement.
CTATTGCTTGTGGTGTTTTAATGTTGGTCGTTTCGTTGGAGGTGTAGATTGTGTCATTTATTTTTATAGTAGCATTGTGGTATTGCAGGATAAAGGTTCCGGTAAGGTTCAGTAGATTGTTGTCTATTCTCACTGATCCATTGTATTGATTAAGTAGTATGGTGCCGTCGGCTATCTCATCGATAGTTGGTAGGTGCTGGTTATTTGTTACAAAGCAGTTAAATGGTAAGCTTTTTAGTAAATTAGCTATACATTTTGTATTACTTATTTCTATAATGTTCTTGTTATTACAAATAGACAGTTCGCTAAAAGTTTTACAATTTGTTGTAATGCCGAAAATTTCGTTTTTGCATTTTAAAATTTTATCAAATGATAATTCGTTTGTTATTCTGCCTTTTTTGATAGGCTTAAGCAATATTTTTTCGCATGACTCTTTTTTAGTAATAGGTAAACTAATTATGTAGACCAAAGTTGTATAATTGGATGCTATTTTTACTTCACTAAATTCTAAAACTTCGATAATATTAATATAGGGCACTTCTTCTGTATCAAAAATGGATTTTGTTGTATTTATTTCTACGTTTGACAAAATATAGGTATTCATTATTCCTGCCTTAGCCCATTGTATTGCGTAATCAATACTAAGAAGTTCTTCTTTAATAATATCAATTTAATATTTAATTTTGGTTTCAAATTCGTTTTTTATGACTTCATTTGATTTGACAATTTTAAGTATTTCGTTCGTTACATTAGTAATTTCATTAATTCTAGCAATTGAAACTTTATTGATTACCATTTGTTGGTTATTGTTTTTTAACAGATTATTCATTTTATTTTGGACTATTTGAAAATCTTCATGGTCTGGATTACCCGCAATCCATTTCCATGCGCTTCCTATGAAATTAAGGGATCGTTTTGGTCTTTCTTTGGACTGTAGTCTATTAAGAAGAGCGCGTATTTGAGAAAGCTGGTGTGATATGAATTGATATATTGCATTCTGGGTGCTGTTTTGTTTTACTGTTAGTTCCGTTTCGTCCATAAACTTTTGGTAGGGGTCCAAGTCGATTACGTGTATAATTTTGAAATTGCCATTTTATATTTTTGCTTTTCCAATTTGAAACTCAATTAGTTGAGCGTTAGTAAAATCCAGTATTTGTATTTCTGCGTGGCATAAGGGGAATATGAGTCTGAAAATATGGTAATTTTTATTAGCGGTCTTAATTGCGTATGTTGCTTTTGTGAACTAATTTTTGTGATTCAGTTACTACTGTACTATTTCTATTGTCCTTTACTATTTCTTCTTTAAATTTTCCTGAAAGTTTGGTTCCAAATCTTTTGTTTTGTTTTACGTAAATAACTTGGCCTGGCACATAATCCTTGATTGCCTTTCTTTTTTTGTTGTGTTGTCTTAGGTCAGTTTGCTGTTTTTGTGTCAATTTCTGTATATTGTCCTGTCGTGTTTTCTCGTAGTCTTGTGGACTAAAATCAACGGTTCTCTCGAAAAAAAGATCTACTGGTTTCTTTCCAGTAATATAATGAATACTGTGGTTGTATTTGTTTGTTGACCTTTCGAGGAGTTCCTCGAAGTTTCTATCAGTTCCGTCCGCTTTGAGACATCTCATAATTTCTGATAAAGTCGAATGGAATCGCTCTACTTGCCCATTGACTTCGCTTCTGTATGGGGGTGTATTGCGATGGTTTTGATTATTGGGAGTTATGTTTCTCTGTAGATTTAAATTACTAAGACGGTTAGCAAGTTCCTCTGCTGCATCCACCATTTTTAATTTAATTAATTTTTTTTCTTTTTAAGAAAAATTTATTTTAATGTAATATAAAAAATATTTAATAATTTATCGATTTGGTGGATAACTAAAAAAAAAAATGTTTTCTTCTTTAAACAATTACTTAATTTATTCTTTGCAATTTATTTCTCATTTCTTTATTTTAATTTCACTAAATTTATTTGCTTTGTTTTTTTGTGTTATTCTTCGAAATTAATTTTTTCTTTGTTATTCTTACACAAGTCACAAACTTAAAATGACTTAACATTAAACCTATATCTGCAAATGTGTTGGTGCACGCGCTGCTGAATTTTCCTGTTGACGTCGCTTCCCTGCGACTGTTGCACTTTTTGGTGGGAACGCGGTTCAGCGGATTCCAAGCATCAAATTACGTCTGGTTGGTTGCAGGCGCGTGTAGCGAGCATGTAGAATTTGGTGATAAGTATTTTCATATATATATATATATATATATATATATATATTGGAGAGCAAACTTAAAAAATTCAAACATTTCTATATTTACCAAACCCAAAGTGAACACTTTCGTGACATTAAAGAACAAATTGAATCCCATGAGGCAGTGCTTCAAATAGACTTTACGGAAAATTTTACGTTCACTTCCCAGGATGAAGTGCAAAGCTCGCACTGGAATCAGGCGCAAAAAACTATTTTTACAGCATGTGCCTGGGTGAAGTCTGAAGTTGGTCTCACTTCCCATTCTTTCGCAATCATAAGTGATGATTTAAACCACAATAAAGAAAGCGTGTGGTATTTTATAAAAGCTGTTGCTGAACACCTCAAAAGTAACACGTACTATACACGTGTTTTCGGATGGATGTGCTGCACAATTTAAAAATAGATTCAATCTTTTTAATTTATGCTTTGCAAAGGAGGACTTCGACTTAAATATGACATGGTCGTTTTTTGTATTGAGGCATGGTAAGGGCGCAGTGGATGGGATTGGGGCCACAATCAAAAGATCCTTGTGGGTAGCAATAATGTCCCGGCAAGCTAAAATTATCACTGCAGCAGAAGCTTTTAATTTCTTCGTTCATAATAATTGGATGGAGTGATTGTGTTATACTGCAATAAGAAAGAAATAATGCAGAAAACAGAGTTCTTAAAAGAAAGGTGGGCAAATCTAAAACAAATCGAAAATATCCAAAAGATGCACTATTTTAAGAACGCTGACTTCAATTCATTGCTTTTTGGGGTTACCGCATTGTCTTCCTTTCAATTGGGCTACTTAAAACACTTGAATAAAATCGCAAGCATATTTTCTGATGTTTTAATTGTTTTGCTGTGAAATATACATATAAACAAACTCAAAAGTCGTTTAATTTTTTATGGTGTCGCGACTGAAACTTTTACAAAAAAGATTTTTTTTATTTCCTCACATCGTCATGCCACAAAATAAGTATATTCTTGTACACAATACAACAAAGAACTTAATGGCATTTCTTTTTTTTTGGCATTCCTTGCGAAATTTTACAGTGGAAGATGTTTCCTATCAAAATTTGAAAACAACATATTTGTAATGTCGCGACAGTAACCTTTTGAATAATTTAAAATATATTTTAAATTCACTTTTTCTGAATGCAGAACTAGACATTTCATATTTTTAAAATCAAACAATACTTTTGATGTATTTATTCAGATTTGAATTTTATTAAAAAATAATCGAAAACCCGTCGCGACTGTAACTATGGAAATACCCATATACATACATATGTACATACATACATGCATACATTTAACTAATTTTAGAGACGGACTTTTCCTTAAAGCAATACATTTTATCTTGAATTAAGTATATATACCTTTTTTTATGGTAGAAATCCTTATAACTTTAAAAAGAATTGTTGAGTCATATTTTGATATTTTTAATTATAAATTCAATAGAAACCAAATTAATAAAAATGATAATATAAATTAAAATTACTTATTTAATCAAATTACCTTTACCGGAACTCCCAAGTTTAAATACTTTTCGCTGTGGTTTTTTTCCTGACACCAGAGATATTCTTCCATTACACAGCGATGCTCTGATGGTGTCGGTTATCTTTACTTCCATTCGAGTATTGTTGGCACGACCAGACTTAAAAAATTTTCGTTTAACTATGCTACCATCATTGTTAGTTTCATTCAACAATTTTTTCTCAGCTCTATCGTAAAAATCGTGAGTTATTATTGGAATGATTTCTTCTAAATTATTTTTCGGTAAGTCTGCATCTTCACAATCGCTTTCAATGTCTGAAAAATCCATCGCCATATTTCCTTGATGAGTGTTTTTTTTCGCACAAAAGACGTCAACATCATCACTGTGGATAGACGCATCAATACAACTTAGAGCACTTAGTGGTCGGGCCATATCAATTGGATTTTGTCCGTTTCGAAATATTCTATGAACTTTCTCAATTTGTACTCTTTCTTCCCGTTTGGAAGAAATTAATTTAAGAAGTTTGTCATTGCGAATATTACTGAGAATAACATTGATATCTATTGATGGAGTCGACCATGTTTTTGTGGTAAGTGGACGCGGGCGACGAATTTTGTGACAAACGCCTTTGTTAATAGTTCCTTGAACACATCGGCGATCGTTGCGGCGAGTGCGACCAGGTGAAGTGCGAATAGTGGAACTAGAAACATTAGAAGAAGCAAAGTTTATATCTTGCGATCCTTTTGAAGCTGAATAAAATATTTTCGTAGATATAGCAAGAGAATCTAATAATTCAGCTCCTTTGGCGACATTATGGTAATTATTTCTTTCATGAGAGATTCTATGACTTAGTTCTCGATTGATGCGCTTATTTTCCTGATTCTCTTCCAGATCAAAGTTTTCGCCCGCATTCATATTTTTACTGAACAAGTTAGGAATAGCTTGCATATTAAGTTGCATTGAAGTGGAAAACAATATCTGTAGTTGGTCTTCTGAATATATTGTCGGTATCATAAATGAGTATATTCACTTTTAATTTTATACAAAACTTGTCAATTTATTCTTGGTATGTAAGCAAAATGAAACTAAACCACAATGCTACGAAGTTTATAAAATCCAATTCGTACCGAAAAATTTTTTTTATTATTATTATCAATCAACTGTAACCAACGACCGAAACTTACGATTTTTTACTAAAATCACTCCAATAGTTAAAAATCTTGCTTTAAGCAACTTTAGAATCCTTATACTATAAACAATATGAAAAACTATCATTTTGGCGCCAAAATGTAAGTAGCAAATGTAACTTAACATAGTGATTCGAGTAGCTATAATCAGTGTTGCACAAGTACGTACTTTCGTACTATTTAGAGTACCTTTTTATATTGCGAGTACCAAGTACATATATTTTAGTATTAATACTTTTTTATTTTTTCAAATTTTATTTAATATTTTTTTTTTTTAGTACGACATTTTATCGGAAGTTCTAAAGAGCACATTTTCTATAACAAGGTAGGTTCTAAAAAATTTAAACTTTGCAGTTGGGAGTTTTTGTTTTTCATATTTTTTTTTTTAAATAAGGGTAATTTTAATTTTCCTTTTCTACACGAAAATTTACAGCTCTGCAAAAGTGGAGAATGACGACTGAAAATGAAAAGATGCCAAATAGTATAGAAGACAGAATTATTGATGAATACTAATAAGGTGGAAGGTACGAAGGACAGAACACAGAGAAAGGATACTTAAACGTCAAACGGCAAAGCAGCGAAAAAAAAAGCAAACGGACATTGTACATGACCACTATTTGTTCCCAGCAGGAAAATTGCCTAATTAATTGTGAAAATATAAAATTTATTTTGTAAAATAATAAATCTGATTACTATCCCAACAAAACAATAGAAATATTTTTCAGTTGCTTAGTATCATAGGATATATTTAAATTTACCATTAACAATTCTAACACAAGTCAAAATTTCAAATTTATATAAGAAGAATTGAATAATTTCGCTAAATAAATCTTTGGACAGGCAGTCGTTTGCATCATCTTATTTCCTGCAAGATGGTTATATATATAAATATATACGTGTATATATATATATATATATATATATATATATATATATATAGATATAGATATATATATATATATATATATATATATATATATATATATATATATATATATATATATATATATATATATATATATATATACATATATATATATATACATTTGGCTGCTCGCGTGCTCAACGTAGCGTTGCCAATAAAAAACAGAAATATTTGTTATATCGTATATATAATATATGATAAAATACGTTCCTGCGAATTTATTTGTTATATCGTATATATAATATATGATGAAATACGTTTCTGCAAATTTCTAGAGACTGTGTTAAGTCCAGTAATGAATATAACTTTTTTGATTGCACAAAACGCTCTATAACACGTCACCATAGCTTCAGCACAGAAAGAGAAAGAAGGGTTGAATGAAAGGCCGGAAACACGAAGTGTGTTGTTCAGCAGCCAACACAGGCTAGTTCCGGTTGCCCATAAGCACGCTGTGCGACAGCGATAGCGTGTTAATAGATGACGCGCGGAACTAGCGCCTGCTTGCGTTGGCGTACCCGACAACTGGGTGGGGGTAGTGGTGTCGCCACAGGTACTCCTCCCCCAGTGATCGGCGCAGGAGGCGCGGAGAACGATACCCGTTTCGTCGCTCGACTCCCCGGCTGTGGTGAGGGCTGGTCCCCTGAGCGGGGCGTTGGTTGACTCCTCAGATGACTCCTTGGATGGATCGCTGGCGGGTCATTTGTAGCTGACGATGACGACGATTGCGGCGATGGCGATCGGGTTGGTGATGGTGATCGGGATGCCTGCAGCGATGGCGACGATGTTGAGTCACTCACCTCGAGGTGGGCCGGCTTCAAGCAGTCCGTAGAGATGGCTTTCTCGACGCCGTTCAAGTCGATGATGAAACTCTTGTCGTTGACCCGGCGAATTACCTTATGGGGGCCCGTTTATGGCGGCTCGAGTGGCCTCCGGATTTTGTCCAGCTTGCAGAATACGTGCGTGCAGGTGCGCAATTCTTTGAAGACGAACGGCTTCTGTCTCGAGTGGTTGGACGCTGGTACTGGCCTGATCGCTTTTACCAGCTTGCGCAACTGCTCGACGAAAACCGGTTGGGTGGTAGGGTCGTTCTGTTCTCCGAAGAATTCCCCCGGCAGGCGGAGTTGGTTGCCGAAGAGCATCACGGCTGGAGTTGCTTTGAGTTCCTCTTTGTACGCCGTCCGCATCCCCAATAGTACTATTGGCAAGGCGTCTGGCCATGGTGTGTCTGGACTGCACATCAAGGCCGCTTTTAGTGTGTGGTGTAGTCTCTCCACCATGCCGTTTGACTGTGGGTGGTAAGGCGTTGTGTGAACATGGTTAGCACCCGTCATTTTCGCGAGAGCCGTGAATAGTTCCCCCTCTAATTGACCCCCTGGTCGGTGGTGATGGTGAGTGGCGTGCCGAAAGTGCAGACCCAACTGTGGAAGAATGCTCGTGCGACGGTCACAGCTCGAATGTCCGGGAGTGGGACAGCCACCGGCCATCGGGAAAAGCGGTCGATGATGGTCACGCAGTGCGACAGAAGGCGGTGCTCGATGCGTCGGTGTAGAGAGCGATTGGCGAGAGGAAAGCTGAATCTGTAGCTGCTGCGATACTCGCCTTGCACTGCTGGAATGCCTGCTCCGTTTGCGGCGTCCAGCTAATCGCCGCCTTCTTCTTCGTGGGATTCCTCAGAAGTTCGTTGAGCGGGGCCTGTAGTTCCACGGCGTGCGGTATACACCTGCGGTAATAATTAACCATACCCAGGAAACGTCTCAGCTGGGTAGAGTCTGTCGGGCTTGGAAAAGCGTCGATCGCCTCGATCTTTGGGCGCGGGGGCCTAAACCCCTCTTTCGAGACCCGATTCCCAGCGAATGTAACCTCCTGAGCACTGAGTTGGCATTTGTCCAGGTTGATGCGTAGATTCGCCGCTTTCAGCGTCTACAACAATTGGCTCAAATGGTGCAGGTGTTCGTCATGCGTCTCGGATGCGATGCGCAGGTCGTATACGTAGCCCCTCACGAAGGGAAGTTTCCGCAGTAGGTGATTAGTTACCCGCTTAGTTGGCTAAGCTAACTGACCTACTATGAAAGTGTCGACGGTGCATTACGCTGCCCTCGTCGAATCGACTGCGGAACTGCAATACCCTAAAAGCTTACATAATAACATTACACAAATCATATTAACTTAAAATACTTGGACCCTAAAAGTATGTTTTATTCTTAAATAAATTTTAGCATATGCTAATCCCACAGAGTGTGGCATCTATTAGGAGTCGATATTGTGAGTCGACTACTCGTAGGTAGCTTGGTTCTAACTCACAACATGCCTCCCCTCTTTCTAAAAGAAGTTAGTGCAACTAACTTCTAATGAAAGTTTACAATCATTTCTACACTTTAAACAATCTGTGCATTTTCTTAAACCTATAGTACATATGTATAATTTTTGTTCTTTTTTTTCAAATTCGCCTTATTTGGGTTCTATTATTCTATTCTTTTCTTTTTACTTTTGTATTATTTTTTTTACTTTTTTTTTCTTATTACTTCTTTTATAGTTTTTTTTCTCTTTTGTTTTATTTTGTTCTTTTATCTGTATCTTTTTTCCTTTTTTTTATGTAGTTATATTCCCCTTTTTAGGTTTGGTCTTTCACCGACTCTTTTCTCACTGGCGTATATACAAACAAAATTACAAACTAATTACATATTTAGCTACGCTTCTTATAAATACGGTCCTCTGCAATTGTTGGTCCTGGTAACGTCCGTCCTGCGAGAGTGAAGTCCCTCGATGAACTCTGCATACCCCTCCCTTCTTTCTGGATCGGTACATACAAAGATGTTATAGGTTGGCGATCTGGTTTGCCATTAAAACTTTGCTTTTAGTGGCCTTCTTCTTTCCATTTATATAGCGTGGCCCACGGCTGTATGTGGTACTGCCTCTGCTTATAGTATTCAACTTGTAAAAAACATTTGGAATACATGAGAGATTACAATACTCCTTCTTATTTTGCAGCAATGCGTTTTATGGTGGAAGTGTTTCTCTTGAGCTTCCTCATAATGGTATTTGACATCGTTTGGCTTTGATGTGGAGACAATCGGTATTTCTCTGAGACACACATTTAATGATGTAATTTGTGTACTCTGATCGGTTACCAGTCTCTGTGTCCTCTTGTATGAAATCAAATTTCATATGTAAATCACATTTCATATGTTCATATTGTTACGAAATTGCCCTATTGACAATTTACTCTGTTACAAAATTGCCCTCCTGACAATCTCTAACTCTCTGTACTCGGACTCGTACCACTGGATTGTGTAGTAATCAAGCAATCGCTAAATTAAAATAACTAACTTTATTTAACTATTTCTATTTACATATTTAACATTAGGCTTAAAGTTTACTTCTTTACAATTTGTACTTTATTTCACAATGAATTTCATCACTTTGCACAATTACAAATACTGCTGCTTCGATTATAATGCTCTATGTACACACTGTCACGATCTCTGTTTTTATAGTTTCGAATGGTTGAGGTGGAAATTTCTACAATACAGTAGAAATTTCTCGATCTTTCTAGAACTTGATATACACCTCAAAGGAAGCTTTCATTATTGTACACCACCGACAGGGTGTTGTTAAGTAAACTTTTATACGAATAGTTCGTGTCTTGACTTACACACACAGGGTGGTGCACTCATTCTCAAACTCCAGATGGGATCCTAAAAGTATGCAATCCCTTTTCACTGAGCTATCACGTTTCAATATACTTCAATGAAGCAATTAACTTCCGTGAGACAAATTTCTTCTGCTTATTATATTTGGTGGTGGTTTCAGTCACCCACCTTAAGCTTTTACCCATCTTCAACTTATCCAAAATCGATTCTGCTGAGATTGTGATACACTGGGTGGAAATTGTAATATAAAACTGTCCACTGCAAAACATGACTGCGCAAGGAAACTTGCTTATTTTTCGTTGCTTGTCAATAACTCATTTACAACGCGTTCAAATGCTGCGGCCATATGCCGTTTCGCAAAGAAAAATAAATCCGTCACCATTTATCCCCAATCCAATATATTGGCATCCTTGCGGTCACAACCGGATTCCCAAACCTAGGATAGCTGCCAGAAATCTCTGATTTTCAAAAACACATCTTTCCGAATAATACGTTGGTCCCTTAGTCTGCACCGTCTTCCGATATGAGCTGTTCCTGGAATTTCCTGCTTCGGTTCACATCATTAAAACGGAATACTTATAATAATTTTCTTAATTTTTCTAGTTAACATTTTAATTTGATATTTTTCTATGTTTAATTTAGCCGAACATTTCATAAGCTAATTTAATAAATCAATTTCAAAATTGTATAATATTTAAACAAATATACTATATATACTATATATACTCTTGGGTATAATTTTCCCATTAGTATAATTTGTGATTTCTTTGGATTACTACATTTATTTCTTTATAAATTTAGAATTTAAATAATTAATTTCTGTAACATTAATTATTTTCTAAACTACCTTTAATTTTAATCTGAACTTTTACACAGATAATAATTTTTTAATTTATAACTTTTCTTAAACATACGCTATTCCTGAATATATAAAAAAAAACAATATTTCTAGAACATGCTTATTCTATAATTGAATGCTATATCATTCAATTTGCGTCCACTCGTCTTTTCCCCTTACATTCTTGGATTCGCTACTGCATCCTAGAGGAAAAGAGGACTGGACTATGTGTTATTATTGCCATATAGGGCATCAGTTTTGCTTTGTTTAAAACTTTTCCATGCTTTTCTTAGCAATGTGAGTTGTCACTCATTTAAATTTCGAGCACATCCCTTTGCTCCTCCTACAAAAACAAGATTATACAAGATAAACCCGTTTATGTTAAAAACTTGTCCAGTGCATGACTGAACTTTTCATTGCATACAATTACTTTTTATTTAAATTTACTTCTAGCCTGATATGTATATATCCATTAACGATTGTATTTTCCACCCTGTAATTAGCTCATATATGGCTATATATATACGTACATTCGAGGCGCTTTAAATTACCTAGAACTAATTGCTAACGTTATTTTCCCCAATTAACTATACATTTTTTTTTATATCCCAACATATACATTTATTAAAATTTCCATACGCTAATTTCCTAATCAATAAACAGTAAAAACCTATGTATATTTACATATAGCCTACTGCAGTATCTGGAAAAATATACATAAGTACATACCCATTCCTCTTAACTAGAATACTTACTTCTTTAAATATACATTCGTACATTCATTCTTTATCTTATACACATATTTACATATTGTTACGAAATTGCCCTCTTGACAATTTACTCTGTTACAAAATTGCCCTCCTGACAATTTCTCTAACTCTCTGTACTCGGACTCGTACCACTGGATTGTGTAGTAATCAAACAATCGCTGGTTAAATTAAAATAATTACCTTTATTTAATTATTGCTATTTACACATTTAATATTAGGCTTAAAGTTTACTTAGTTATTATTTGCACTTTATTTAATAAGTAATTTCATCACTTTGCACAATTACAAATACTGCTGCTTTGATTATAATGCTAGATGTACACACTTTTACGATCTCTGATCTACTGCGTTCGATTTTTAACAGTCTTGTCGCTTTTATAGTTTTCGAATGGTTGGAGTCGAAAATTCCACGCTATTCTTGTATTTTCTAGAAGCTTCTATCCACTTCGACAGAAGTCGAGAATATTCTTTTTGATATTACCGACGGATGGTTCTTGAATAAGCTTTTATTCGAATAGTTCGCATCTTGACTCACAGGGGGCACTCATTCTCCAGATTCTCCAGATGGGATCCTAAAAGTATGCAATCCCTTTTCACTGAGCTATCACGTTTCACTGCCCTCCGCTTAAACTTGTTCGTCCCGAACAAGGATAGTACTGCAACCTTTATAAGGAGATAGCCTCTCTAAATGAACGGCTTTCATTTTGCTCCTGGCATTTCTCGCCAACTGGATGCGGTATACTACATCGTTGATCCGTTTTATCACCTTATAAGGTCCTTCCCAGTGTGTTTGCTGTTTTGGTGATAATCCCTTTTTCCTTTGCGGATTATGAAGCATAACTAGCTGCCCTTCCTGAAATCCCCTTGAGTTTGCTCTTACATTATATCTGGCTTTCATTTTATCATCTAGTTGTGTACGATTTCTGCTGTTTCCATGAATTTGATTCAGCTTTTCGCGTTTTTCAGGTATACAACTGCTGCATCGAAGTACTGTAGATTACTTTTATTCCATTCTTCGTCTGCTTATCTACTACTATTCCTCGCTTATCACACTGTCAGCAATTAGGAATCTGACTTTCCGTTCGATCTGAGAAACGAGGATTCTGGGGCTGCATGTTGTGGGAGTCAAATCTTGCCCCTCGAGACTGACTCCATTTTGTTAGTCGACAGCTTAAAAACATCATCCAATTCCCTGCCTTTGCGGTCCCACATGCGAGTCTGATGGAGAACGTTTGCGTTTCGTCCGACAACCACGAGCCGCGTATCCAACCTCACTGGAGGCAAGGCACTTGCCCGTGCAACCCTGTCCACTTTCAACTTGCACCTGACGGGCTCTGCATACTGGCTGGCACACCAAGGCCGCTATCTCAAACGTTAAATCGCCAGCCACTGTTTCCATACATGTAGCTTTTGGGATTGTCATCGCTGAATAGTCCATTTCCGCATCGGGAATACCACATACGAAAGTATCCATCATACTTCTCTCTGCAATCTCGCCTGGACAGGCAAGATGGGGAAAACATTCCACCTCCACCACAACCTGTTGTGGAGATTTCCCACTCCTCTGCTGAACGGCATTCATCACGTTTTCATAACAGTCTCTCTCACCCCCTGCGATGGTCACCAGTACATCAGCACCTTTCAATGACATAGCCAGCGGTGCCAGTACTTCCCGATTACTCCAACCATTTGGGCTAGCGGTAGCCTCAAACTGCTTCCTGAAGATGCCCAATGGCGTGGTAGCATCATGGGGTGGCATAGGCAATACACCCTCCTGTATTAGGTGCATCGTTTGTATTATTTGTTCTCCAATTTCGTTCTCCCTTTGCTCGTTCGTATTGAATTTTTGTTCCACTAATCCTTCGAACGACTCCTGCCGTGACCCAAACACACAAACCTTCCTGTCCACCACCTCGGACATTTCTTTCTTCTGCTGTGAATTCTATTGCGGTAGTTTAGTAGGTGATGTTTCACTCTGCTGTAACGGTTCCTTGGCATCCTCTTTGACTGCTGAAGCATGTACTTGTAATCGCTGCCGTAGAAACTCACGGTGTTGCTGGAAGAGCTTCTGTATTTCCTCGATAAGCACGTTCATGTCAAAGTTACCCGTGTTAGTTCTTTTAGGTGCTTCTTCCTCTCGAGATGTCGTTGGCTCTTCAAATTTGAATTCGTACTCCCCGACGTCTATACCCTGCTCCTCTAAAGCGCTTCTTAGTCTCACCTGCAGTTCCGCTTTAAGCCCTTGTGTTTGCAAATTTAAGCGCTCAAGCTCCTTCTTGAGCTGCTCCAATCTCAGCTTTTCAAATTTAACCATTGTTTATTACAGATACACAATCCCACTTCTGACACCAATTGTTACGAAATTGCCCTCTTGACAATTTACTCTGTTACAAAATTGCCCTCCTGACAATTTCTCTAACTCTCTGTACTCGGACTCGTACCACTGGATTGTGTAGTAATCAAACAATCGCTGGTTAAATTAAAATAATTACCTTTATTTAATTATTGCTAATTACACATTTAATATTAGGCTTAAAGTTTACTTAGTTATTATTTGCACTTTATTTAATAAGTAATTTCATCACTTTGCACAATTACAAATACTGCTGCTTTGATTATAATGCTAGATGTACACACTTTTACGATCTCTGATCTACTGCATTCGATTTTTAACAGTCTTGTCGCTTTTATAGTTTTCGAATGGTTCTAGTCGAAAATTCCACGCTATTCTTGTATTTTCTAGAAGCTTCTATCCACTTCGACAGAAGTCGAGAATATTCTTTTTGATATTACCGACGGATGGTTCTTGAATAAGCTTTTATTCGAATAGTTCGCATCTTGACTCACAGGGGGCACTCATTCTCCAGATTCTCCAGATGGGATCCTAAAAGTATGCAATCCCTTTTCACTGAGCTATCACGTTTCAATATATATACTTACTTCACCAGCGGTTCCGTTGCCTGGCGTTAACGCTTATGCGTCGAATTTCAGTGCATACACTGCCGTATGTATGTATGTACATATTTGAAGTTAAGTTTTATATTACTTACCCACGACTGTCTTATTATTTTATTTTATTTTTTAATTACGTGCAGTGAACCCCTTTTTTATCATTTAATATTTAAAAAATATTTTTCCCTACTGTCTTCATTCGGCCATAGTGCCTAATTAGCACATTTTTATTACGACAATTTTACTTGCCCGCGTTTAAGTGGCACACTTCCACTGGCATTGACTTTGAACGCCAGAACCGTGCTATTTGATATACTTACGCGGCATCAGTTTGTTTACGTTCTTATTTCGTGTTTACACTTGTAAAGCATCGCCAACACATGTCTCTATTTGTGTTGCCTTGCATGGAATAATTCCAACAAATTATTATGTAGCTTTTTATTCTTGCCCTTAATTGTTACGACTGTTGTAACTGGGCTGCGGATTTCTGCTACTGAATATGGACCTATCCACACAGGTGAGAATTTGTTTCTCCTAGCCTGATTCTTCATTAGTACTTGGTCACCCACATGAAATATTACTGGGTTTAGTACCTTGTTACAGGCTTCCCTGGCTACTCGTTTAGCACAATCCTGGTTTTCTCTAACCAATTCGTGCGCTCGCTGTAGCTGATACTTTTGCACTTTATTCTGGTCATTAGCATTGTACACTGGCGCACATTTGCGCTTCAAATTCGCTGGCATGTTGAAATCAAACCCGTAGAGCTTCCTTAACGGAGTTTGCTTCGTTGATACAAGCACAGTATTGTTGTGTACATGCATTGCAGTGGTCAACCATTCATCCCAATTCGAGCCGTCTTCCTTGGCAAAACTGCGCAAGTACTCGGCCAGAGGTCGATGACTACGTTCCAATGAGCCATTCGCCTGTGGATGATATGGTGTTATATGAAATTTCTTGATTCCCAGCATTTTACACGTTTCTGAGAATAGTTCTGATACAAAATTTGAACCATTGTCGGTTATCAAAACCTTAGGTATGTTGTAGCGTGCTATAATTTTATCAAATAATGCCTTGGCCACCGTACTTGCTGCAGCATCGGGTATAGCCACGCACGCCATATACTTTGAGAAATTGTCCTGGATAGTCAAAATGTATTTATTTCCCGAAACAGTCTCAGGTAAAATACCTACAATATCCATATGAACTTTATCAAATGGCTGTTTTGGTGTGTCAGTTAACACCATTGGCATCTTTGTTAGCCTTGAACTCTTATTGGCCTGACATTTTGGGCAACTCTTTACATATTTTCTAATATCTCGGAGCATACCTTTCCATCCGTATACTAGTCTACTTCTGTCATAGGTTTTCCAGAATCCCTGGTGTCCTCCTAGAGGTGAATCATGGAAACCCTTTAAGACCGCCTGGATATCCTTTATATCCTCCAGCCACTCCACACTACTGGCTGTTTGTTCATTGGCATCGTCACCCGCATTGTTAACATTTCTTGTTGCATCAATTTTCTTTTCTTGACTTCTCTCGGTCTTCTCCTTATCCGACCGTGCTTTGGCCCTCGTTTGCACTACTGATACTTTCTGTGCCTGCGGTACTCTGCTGAGTGCGTCCGCATTCAGATTCTTCTTCCCAGGTTTGTAAATGATTTCAAAATCATACTCAGACAATTTGTGTCTGAACCTGGCTAGCCTAGACGTTTGGTCTTTCAAATTGGCTATGCCTCTCATCGGCTGATGATCCGTGTATATCTTAAATGGGCGTCCTAGCAGATATGCCCTAAAATTCTTCGTAGCCCACACAATGGCTAGGAATTCCTTCTCTATTGTGGATATCTTTTCTCCGTATCGCTAAGCGCCCTGCTTGCGAATGCTATTGGTCGGTCATTACCGACTTCCCCTTCGGTCATTACTGCCCCTAATGTTTCATTGCTAGCGTCAGTGGTCAACAAAAAAGTTTGCTCAAAATCAGGGTACGCCAAAATTGGTGGCGAGCTAATTATTTCCTTTAGCCTCTCGAATGCTTGCTGACATCTCTCTGTCCATTCGAACTTTGCTTCTTTTCGTAGCAACTTATTCACTGGTAACGCAATTCCGGCTAGTTCTTCCACGAACTTTCTATAATAGTTCACTAGTCCTAGGAATGCTCGCACTTCAAACAATATTTCTAGAACATGCTTATTCTATAATTGAATGCTATATCATTCAATTTGCGTCCACTCGTCTTTTCCCCTTACATTCTTGGATTCGCTACTGCATCCTAGAGGAAAAGAGGACTGGACTATGTGTTATTATTGCCATATAGGGCATCAATTTTTTTTTGTTTAAAACTTTTCCATGCTTTTCTTTCCAATGTGAGTTGTCACTTATTTAAATTTCGAGCACATCCCTTTGCTCCTCCTACAAAAACAAGATTATACAAGATAAACCCGTTTATGTTAAAAACTTGTCCATTGCATGACTGAACTTTTCATTGCATACAATTACTTTTTATTTAAATTTACTTCTAGCCTGATATGTATATATCCATTAACGATTGTATTTTCCACCCTGTAATTAGCTCGTATATGGCTACATACATACATTCGAGGCGCTTTAAATTACCTAGAACTAATTGCTAACGTTATTTTCCCCAATTAACTATACATTTTTTTTTATATCCCAACATATACATTTATTAAAATTTCCATACGCTAATTTCCTAATCAATAGACAGTAAAAACCTATGTATATTTACATATAGCCTACTGCAGTATCTGGAAAAATATACATAAGTACATACACATTCCTCTTAACTAGAATACTTACTTCTTTAAATATACATTCGTACATTCATTCTTTATCTTATACACATATTTACATATATATACTTACTTCACCAGCGGTTCCGTTGCCTGGCGTTAACGCTTATGCGTCGAATTTCAGTGCATACACTGCCGTATGTATGTATGTACATATTTGAAGTTAAGTTTTATATTACTTACCCACGACTGTCTTATTATTTTATTTTATTTTTTAATTACGTGCAGTGAGCCCCTTTTTTATCATTTAATATTTAAAAAATATTTTTCCCTACTGTCTTCATTCGGCCATAGTGCCTAATTAGCACATTTTTATTACGACAATTTTACTTGCCCGCGTTTAAGTGGCACACTTCCACTGGCATTGACTTTGAACGCCAGAACCGTGCTATTTGATATACTTACGCGGCATCAGTTTGTTTACGTTCTTATTTCGTGTTTACACTTGTAAAGCATCGCCAACACATGTCTCTATTTGTGTTGCCTTGCATGGAATAATTCCAACAAATTATTATGTAGCTTTTTATTCTTGCCCTTAATTGTTACGACTGTTGTAACTGGGCTGCGGATTTCTGCTACTGAATATGGACCTATCCACACAGGTGAGAATTTGTTTCTCCTAGCCTGATTCTTCATTAGTACTTGGTCACCCACATGAAATTTAGTACCTTGGGTTCTTGGGGTTTAGTACCTTGTTACAGGCTTCCCTGGCTACTCGTTTAGCACAATCCTGGTTTTCTCTAACCAATTCGTGCGCTCGCTGTAGCTGATACTTTTGCACTTTATTCGGGTCATTAGCATTGTACACTGGCGCACATTTGCGCTTCAAATTCGCTGGCATGTTGAAATCAAACCCGTAGAGCTTCCTTAACGGAGTTTGCTTCGTTGATACAAGCACAGTATTGTTGTGTACATGCATTGCAGTGGTCAACCATTCATCCCAATTCGAGCCGTCTTCCTTGGCAAAACTGCGCAAGTACTCGGCCAGAGGTCGATGACTACGTTCCAATGAGCCATTCGCCTGTGGATGATATGGTGTTATATGAAATTTCTTGATTCCCAGCATTTTACACGTTTCTGAGAATAGTTCTGATACAAAATTTGAACCATTGTCGGTTATCAAAACCTTAGGTATGTTGTAGCGTGCTATAATTTCATCAAATAATGCCTTGGCCACCGTACTTGCTGCAGCATCGGGTATAGCCACGCACGCCATATACTTTGAGAAATTGTCCTGGATAGTCAAAATGTATTTATTTCCCGAAACAGTCTCAGGTAAAATACCTACAATATCCATATGAACTTTATCAAATGGCTGTTTTGGTGTGTCAGTTAACATCATTGGCATCTTTGTTAGCCTTGAACTCTTATTGGCCTGACATTTTGGGCAACTCTTTACATATTTTCTAATATCTCGGAGCATACCTTTCCATCCGTATACTAGTCTACTTCTGTCATAGGTTTTCCAGAATCCTTGGTGTCCTCCTAGAGGTGAATCATGGAAACCCTTTAAGACCGCCTGGATATCCTTTATATCCTCCAGCCATTCCACACTACTGGCTGTTTGTTCATTGGCATCGTCACCCGCATTGTTAACATTTCTTGTTGCATCAATTTTCTTTTCTTGACTTCTCTCGGTCTTCTCCTTATCCGACCGTGCTTTGTCCCTCGTTTGCACTACTGATACTTTCTGTGCCTGCGGTACTCTGCTGAGTGCGTCCGCATTCAGATTCTTCTTCCCAGGTTTGTAAATGATTTCAAAATCATACTCAGACAATTTGTGTCTGAACCTGGCTAGCCTAGACGTTTGGTCTTTCAAATTGGCTATGCCTCTCATCGGCTGATGATCCGTGTATATCTTAAATGGGCGTCCTAGCAGATATGCCCTAAAACTCTTCGTAGCCCACACTATGGCTAGGAATTCCTTCTCTATTGTGGATATCTTTTCTCCGTATCGCTAAGCGCCCTGCTTGCGAATGCTATTGGTCGGTCATTACCGACTTCCTCTTCGGTCATTACTGCCCCTAATGCTTCATTGCTAGCGTCAGTGGTCAACAAAAAAGTTTGCTCAAAATCAGGGTACGCCAAAATTGGTGGCGAGCTAATTATTTCCTTTAGCCTCTCGAATGCTTGCTGACATCTCTCTGTCCATTCGAACTTTGCTTCTTTTCGTAGTAACTTATTCACTGGTAACGCAATTCCGGCTAGTTCTTCCACGAACTTTCTATAATAGTTCACTAGTCCTAGGAATGCTCGCACTTCAAACAATATTTCTAGAACATGCTTATTCTATAATTGAATGCTGTATCATTCAATTTGCGTCCACTCGTCTTTTCCCCTTACATTCTTGGATTCGCTACTGCATCCTAGAGGAAAAGAGGACTGGACTATGTGTTATTATTGCCATATAGGGCATCAATTTTTTTTTGTTTAAAACTTTTCCATGCTTTTCTTTCCAATGTGAGTTGTCACTCATTTAAATTTCGAGCACATCCCTTTGCTCCTCCTACAAAAACAAGATTATACAAGATAAACCCGTTTATGTTAAAAACTTGTCCATTGCATGACTGAACTTTTCATTGCATACAATTACTTTTTATTTAAATTTACTTCTAGCCTGATATGTATATATCCATTAACGATTGTATTTTCCACCCTGTAATTAGCTCGTATATGGCTACATACATACATTCGAGGCGCTTTAAATTACCTAGAACTAATTGCTAACGTTATTTTCCCCAATTAACTATACATTTTTTTTTTATATCCCAACATATACATTTATTAAATTTTCCATACGCTAATTTCCTAATCAATAAACAGTAAAAACCTATGTATATTTACATATAGTCTACTGCAGTATCTGGAAAAATATACATAAGTACATACCCATTCCTCTTAACTAGAATACTTACTTCTTTAAATATACATTCGTACATTCATATTTACATATATATACTTACTTCACCAGCGGTTCCGTTGCCTGGCGTTAACGCTTATGCGTCGAATTTCAGTGCATACACTGCCGTATGTATGTATGTACATATTTGAAGTTAAGTTTTATATTACTTACCCACGACTGTCTTATTATTTTATTTTATTTTTTAATTACGTGCAGTGAAGCCCTTTTTTATCATTTAATATTTAAAAAATATTTTTCCCTACTGTCTTCATTCGGCCATAGTGCCTAATTAGCACATTTTTATTACGACAATTTTACTTGCCCGCGTTTAAGTGGCACACTTCCACTGGCATTGACTTTGAACGCCAGAACCGTGTAATAGTTCACTAGTCCTAGGAATGCTTGCACTTCTTTTCTATTTCTTGGAACCGCTAAATTTTTAACGCATTCCACCTTCTGCGGGTCAGGCAGTGCTCCTGCTTCTGAGCAACGATGGCCTAAATAAACCACCTCTCTTCGTAAAAATTGACACTTCTCCGTGTTCAATTTCAAATAGTGTTCTCGTAATTTCTGGAGCACCTTGCACAAGCGTTGCGAATGCTGCTGCAAGTTCTTCCCATAAATTACAATATCATCCAGATACACAAAACAATCTAACCCTTGCAAGCCTGTTAGCACATGGTTCATCAACCGTTGGAAGGTAGCCAGTGCTCCTGTTAATCCAAACGGCATTCTGTTAAACTCATAATGCCCTAAACCGGTGCTGAACGCGGTTTTCTGCTTATCTTGGGTATCCACCAGAACTTGGTGGTAGCCACTCGCTAAATAAAGTGTAGAAAAATATCTACTATGCCCCAATTGATCCAGAATCTCTTCTATCCTTGGAATTGGGAACACCTGCTTGATAGTGGCGTCGTTCAATTTCCTAAAATCGACGACCATTCTCCACAGCTGCTGCTTGTGCAAAACAACAGTTCTAAGTCTTGTATTTACATGCATAATAACTACCCTGGTCGACCTTGCCTTTACTACCTCCATACAATTCTTAACCCTATTCACGGTTCCTTCCTGACATGACTTTAATGGAAGAGTAAGGACGATATTCTTATTATCATCATAAAATGATAACTGCTTTTCTAGCGCATCCAATATGGTGCGGCCCCAGAAATTATCACGGCCAATTATCCCATCGGCCGGGATACCTTCTCTATCCAATTCCACTGCGTGCACTCTAAAACTCATGCCCTTAACTTCACTGTGCCCTATTCTGAGCGACCCCAGTGTCCTGATGCATCCTCCGAACGCTCCATTAAGCGTTCTTACATCCTTTGGGTTGACAACTAGTCCTTTCCGTAAAACACTAGATTTTACGAGGCTGGTGTCCGCCCCTGAGTCTACCAAAAGCAATAGCTTTCCACTAGCTGCCTCCTTGCAGGGTATCTCGATAGAAGCATCTCCTAACCTGCTCACAACGAAACAACGCCCTTTTGATTCCAAAATGGACGCGTATCTACTTCCTAACTCTCCAAACTGTTTTCTCCATGCACCACAGTTATCCCTCACAATCCTATACTCCCTCAAAATTACTGTGAATATCTTAACTATACATCCTCGTACCACGTACGCGGCGATTGGCCTATACTCTCTAACCTTATTAAAACTTAATATAAGTACTAGAATCATCACCGTTACCCAAATCAATACGCAATCAAAACAGTTTTCCCGGAGAGACTCTTGCTCCTCCGTATCTTGAACCATTGTTCTTACGTTACTCGGTACGTGATATTGGAGAGCCTCTTGCTCCTCCTTTTCCTGGACTGTAATTCCTACATTACCAGTCACACGTACCTCCGGCCTAACTGTTACTTCCTTCTTTTTGGCTTTCCAGTCTACTGGCCTCGACTGGGCCGCTGGAAGTTTCCCTGGTCCCTTTGTTGGGATTGTCTATCCCTGCATTCCGCTGCCCGATGTCCCATCCGTCCACATGAGAAGCATTTCAACCCCTGTTGGGTGTTGCCTATCCTTGGTTCACTTCTAGAATTCCAATTTGGTCGCTACTGACCACTCCCAGTGTTGAAAGGAATTCTTCCTTGGTTAATACCTTCCGTTGTATTAACTCGGGGACTACTACCCCTACTGTCCCTTAAGGGTGGATCCGGGCGCCTCGTCGCTGGCTGCCTTCTACTCTGATTCCATTCAGTGTCTACTTGGCACTATCTACTTGCCTCATGACCATATGTTTGGCATTCCATACAGTAGGGCGTGTTTTTGCGTGTAACGCATTCATCCCTTGTATGACCTTGCTTACGGCAGAATGAGCAAATAGGTTTCCTCGGCTGGAATCGCTGGACTAGGAATCCTTGGTCTCTTTGTTGCGGAACTTGATCCATCAATCTGCCGACTCCCCTTGGGCTCCGCTGCTGTACCGGTCCTACCTCTGCAGGAGCATTAGTCCAACAGATTCCACCTGTTGTCGCTCGCTGTTGGATTGCTGCTTCGGTGCAAGAGACCGCTTCAACTAATTCTGCCATACTCCTCTGCGTGAGAATAAGAGTATAATTAGCCAAGTCCCTATTTATCAGACCTGCCTTAAACACAGAAATCATAGATCGTTCTACTTGAGCCTTGTATGCTGCAACATTGCCTGGAAACTGCCTGTTGGCTTCTGTCTCAGCAGCGTTCCCCAGAGACTGGAGCCTTCGTCCCCAGGCTCTCAATCCCTCCCCTGGTTTCTGAGTTGATTCCTGTATTTCCCGTACAAGGCAGTCGTATGACTTTTGTTTTAAATATGTCCGATCTAAAAGTGCGTATAACTCCGGCAGGGTGCTTACTAAGCTATGCGTTAGTAAATCAAACGCATCACCTGTGGTTCTTTGTCTAATACACTATATCAAGTGTTCCCCTTCTGCTTCCGGAAGACTCTGTTGCGCTAACTCAGAACTCGACTCCTGAGAACATGGGCACCAGCTTCTCCACCGCCTGAGCTACTTCCAGAATGCCCATTATACTCCTACGTGCTTGCTTAAGTTCCGATAAAAAACTAGCGTTAACCTCTGTGGGGGTTTCCAGATTCTCTTCTCCCGAATCTGACAGGTACTTAACCAGTGACGGACTCAGACTTATTAGTCTTCGACCGTTTGCTCGTACAGGCGAAATATTGTCCACTGTATTGGGACTTTGCAGCTCTGCTTCTGGCTCGTTTGACGGATAACCCTGATTCTTATTATCTATTGGCGAAAATGGCTCTACACCGATTTCTGCTGCGTCAACCGAAAACTCCGCTTCACTCTCTTCACTCAATACTAGTCTGGGCTTTACCACACGACCTATCCCTTCCGGAGTCAAATATTCCGGCCAGCGAACTTCTGGTGGCAAAGCTAGTACTGTCTGCGTATGTATTTGAGAGGTTGAAGCCGATCTTACTCTTGCTGGCTTAGCAGTTGCCCCTATTCTCTTAAGCTCTAAATTTTCCTTCTCCAGATGCGATGCGGCTTCCTCAGTTTCCCTGAGTTGCCTAGAAAGTACTCTCGTTTTATTCTCGAGAAATTCCGTATTTATCTTCAATTCCTCTGTATCCTTGAAGACTTGGAAAAATGTTTCCTCCGTTCGACTCTGAATAGTCGCTAACGCTTGGTCTGCTGCCTCCAAAGTTGACAAGTTTCCACCGTCCCTCGCTAATCTCCAGAGTACCTGGGCTTCACTCTTGCTGGTTGCCGCTTCCAATTTTTCGGCGAACAACCTTACCTCCGTCTGTAAAGACCTTAGCTTGTCTTGAGCCTTGTCCTCCTGCGAACTAAGAATATCTTCCTGAGCTTCCAGCTCTTCTGCATCCAATCTGAACTTGGTCAGCCAGTCCCGTGTTAAACCGTTGACATGTAACGGATAATCCTTGGCAAAGTATTCCTTGTTGCCACAACAGTCCTTAAAATTTAACAACTCCTCGTTGTTATCATTGAATGTCTTCAACAAGGCTTCTAGTTCCGCTATTCTCTTACGGTAGTACGCGCTATTTTTTCTTGCCTTGCTACCCTTCCTGCAGTTCCTGATTTTCCTTTGGATTGCCTCACTCTGCAGCTTTTGCTCTTCCAGCAATATTTTCGCTTCTTCTGGTGCTTCCATAGACCGAATTAATCTTTACTTTCCACCCAAGACTCCAAAAAAAAGTGTTACAGTATCCTAATTTTACAAAATAACTTGAAAATTCCCTTAAATAGTCCAATATGATTACCCCAAATTCAATTACTCCCCAAATAAACGCATAGCAGTATACCAAATTACAGTTTATTCATATTTTCATTTATTTTATTCCACAAAAGTATTACCAGAAAATTTTCACACCCAAAGAAACATTTTACCGCAGAATTATACGCAAATTCATTTCAGTAAAATGCTCTGTTGAGCTGTTTCGCTTTTCCATGCGAAATATTGGTTCATTCTTGCTGCGCAAATTGTAGTTTCGGAACTTTGATGCGACAACATGTGTTGACGGCACCTCTCCAAATATTTTCACCTAATACCCTAACTCCAATGCCAAAAATTTAAAACAACCATTTAAATTAATTCACATGTCTCCACAATGTATTTATTATTATTAACTCAATTCATAAATAAATAGGAATGTATTTACCAAACAAAAACATAAATAAATTAATTATCTCGCTTTATCAAACAATACAATTCAACGATCACTTCGATTTTACTTACAACAAAACTCTTAAAGCTAGTTGTAAAATTTAAGCTCCGCTTGTTCCAGCCTGAACATTTCCTGCCACAATCTATTGGCTTCGCTCCAAGGCAGAGGAACTTCCTGATCCGCCTGTTCTGCCAGAAACTTCCTCAGAAATGCCAGCCGCTTTCTCTCCCGTGCTGCTTTTCCACCACGTCTATGCCAATAAGGGTGTGTGCGCGGCACCTTTGAAATGGGCCTCAGTTCATTCCTTCGACCTTCTGCAACCGTTACGTACTTGTTACTCTGGTCACTTATTTCCTGATATTCAAAGAATATAAATATCCAATTTTAATACACGAACCGAACTTTAATATAACTTAATCGCTGCCACGAAATACTCGCAACGCCCCCAAAAAGTGAACCTAATTTTATTCCGGTTATTCCGGGACTAAAAGTTTGATTCTCTTGTCCGTGTCAAGTGACAAGAGAATTAAACTTTTAGTCCCGCGAAACGAGCATAAAGAACACCATCCCCTATTATGAATGCATGAACCCTATACCGTGGCACGTTCTTTCCGAACCAAACCAACCGGTATGCACAAGTTCGCAATACAATAGGGATTAGTAACCCGCGAGGAAATTTATTTGCTTTAGAATCACTTTTACACGTTTCACACCCCCCGAGAATGCTGAAATAAACAGTAATTAAAAATATGAACCTAATCTTAATGAAACAAACCTATACAACCTGACCATTAACCATTCTTTCGAATCGACCTAGTGTCACCTAACCGCAGCAGCTATTCTTCTGCATGACCGGCGCAAAACCGCCCACACGGCCACCGAAGAATCGTCGACAAAATTCACTTAAATACAAAAATGTCCTACTATAAGCATACTCACCATTTTTGCTCCCTCCATTGAGCTCCTTTGAGATAGTTATCCTGTTGGTGGATTCCCGCGTAGGAGTGCTTTTTTCTTGGCACTCGACGCTGTATCCTACCGGCTGCGACAAAATGTTGAGGGTGTCCTTGCTGTTCGTCGTGGGACGTCTGTCTCGGTCCGCTGCGCGCATAGCTGAAAACTTTAAAACCATTACCTCTAAATGAGAACACACAGACACTTTCTGGTTTCAAGATAAAAATCACAAGACTTTATTTCTTACAAATACTAATTCTTATATACTATTTCTTAATGCTCATCTCAGTCTGTGAACTGACCTTTCTGGTGTTCCAGTTCCGCACCTGCTAATTGGTGTCAGTTGGTCAAGCCAACTGATCTACTATGAAAGTGTCGACGGTGCATTACGCTGCCCTTGTCGACTCGACTGCGGAACTGTAATACCCTAAAAGTTTACATAATAACATTACACAAACCATTTTAGCTTAAAATACTTGAACCCTAAAAGTATGTTCTATTCTTAAATAATTTTTAAAACATGCTAATCCCACAGAGTGTGGCATCTATTAGGAGTCGATGCTGTGAGTCAACTACTCGTAGGTAGCTTGGTTCTAATTCACAACACTAATTCCTTCTGTGGAATTATCTCTAGGACTGCTGAGATTACTTCCACTAGATACTGTCGACTTGCTTCATCACTATAGGATTGATATTCCATACAGTAGGGCGTGTTTTTGCGTGTAAAGCACTCATTCCTTGTATGACCTGTCTTACGGCAGAATGAGTGAATGAAATGGGTTTTCTTTGTTGGAATCTGTCGACCGGGAATCCTTGGTCCTTCTGTTGCCGAAAATGGCTCTCAAACCTACCGATATCTCATGTGTTCCGTTGTTGCACCGTACCTGCCTCTGCAGGTGTGTTAGACCATCAGATTCCACCTGTTGTCGTTCGCTGTTGGATTTCTGCTCCAGCGGAAGAGACCGCTTCAACTAACTCTGCCATACTTCTCTACATTAGATTAAGTGTGTAATTCGCTTAGTCCCTATTTATTAGACCTGCCTTGCATACATATATCATAGCCCTTTCCACTTGAGCCTTGTTTGCTGCCATGCTTCCTGAAAACTGTCTGTTGGCTTCCGCTTCAGCAGCGTCCCCCAGGAATAAAGTAAGCAGCAACGGCAGTTTAAATGTAAGTAGCAAAGCAGTAGACAACAACAACAAAGATAACGCAAATAACGGCAGTCGGGAGTATAAAACCAACGAGGACAACGAGAAACGAATTGAAAACGAATCTCCTACTATTCAAAATATAACCATCAACGACTAAGTAAGCGGCGACGAAACGCAAACGAGTGAGACACAAAGCAACGTTGAAAAAATCAAAGTAAGCCAAATTAAATTAGACAAAGAGAGTGAAATGGAATTTATGAAGAGGGAAAATGAACTATTACGCCAAGCAAAATTCTTATTGGAAAAGGAGCACGAACTAATGAAAAAGTATGCGCAGCCAAATCTGCCTACAATAACGACTCTACAAAAGGACATTAATCCCAACGAAACATTCAACATATTAAAAGAATTTGTGCCGGAATATGATTGTTCTACTTCATTTGAAAAAACTTAGTTTAAAAAGATGTTGGATATTTTTGCAGTCACCAAAAATTTGGCTGGCGTATTTGCCTATTAACTAAGGAAAAATGCTCAAGTGTGGTTATTTTCGAAATCCAGCTATGCTGTGGAGCCTATTGCAACTTTATTAAGTGAAATGCATATGATTTTTGGCCCATAAGAAACCAAACTTGCACTGCGAAGAAAATTTGAACAACGTAAATGGATCTCTGGTGAGACATTTGCATCGTACTACAATGCAAAAATGATCATTTTGGAGAAAGAGGAACTATTGACTTTTTGATCGAAGGAATTCCTGATTCTCAGCTTCGTTCGCAAGCGTATCTACAATGTTTTTCAAATGAACTGCTATTGACGCAAGCTTTTCAAAAGTCGAATTGCAAAGTCGAAACAGTATTGCAGGTATAAGAATTAAATGTTAAAACTGTAACTAGCTTGGTCATATGGCTGCAGAGTGCCGCAAACCAAAGCGACAAGAGGGTGCCTGCATTATTTGCAAAAATTTGTCGCATCGTGCCATTTCGATATTATTTCTAACTCAAATGGTAAATGTAGTTTTTCTACAGGGTGGCCCAAATAAGACCAGCTGATGTGAAACACAAATAATTTGTTTTTACATAATTTATTTTTTCTTTTTGCAGATTATAACTGAACTCTTGGAAGTTTAAAGTGAATACGTACAGTCCACAACAACGCATTAAAATTATCGAATTTTATTATTCTTCTCAACGATCAATTGTTCTGACGCAGCGAAATTATCGCCGTTTTCGGATGAAGCGCATTTCCATTTAAGTGGTTATGTGAATAAACAAAACTGTAGGTTGTGGGGCTCCGAAAATCCAAGGGCAATACATCAGCATCAGTCACATCCAATCAGATGCACTGTTTGGTGCGGTGTTATGGCCACAAAAATCATCGGCCCATATTTCTGTGAGAATGAGGATGAAACGCCAGAAACGGTCTCCGGGGCTTCTTACAGAACAATGATCGACAACTTTTTGCGGCCAATGGTGGAGCAACATCCTAATTTGTGGTTTCAACAAGATGGAGCCACTGCGCATACTGCTAGGCAAACTATTGACATGCTGCGTGAAATTTTTGGTGAACGCATAATTTCAAGAATTTCAGATTTCCCTTGGCCTCCTCGTTCACCAGATTTAACTGCGCCCGATTTTTTTTTATGGGGATATTTAAAAGACAAAGTGTATGTTAACAAACCACAGACACTTGGACAGCTCAAGCAGAATATTCGAGACGAAATACGGCGCCTGCAACCAGAAACATTACGCCGTGTAATGCAAAATGCGCTAAAAAGAGCCAATGCCTGTATCGAGCAAAATGGTGGTCATTTGTCTGATGTCATATTTCACACATAGTCACGTTAAATTTCCATAAAATGTATTTAACATATTAAAATAGATCATTTAAAAAAACCCGTTATTACAAGAGTTACACGTGTTTAACATCACTAGGTCTCATTTGTGCCACCCTGTATATATATATATATATATATATATATATATATATATATATATATATATATATATATATATATATATTTATATATATATATATATATATATATATATATATATATATATATACATATATGTATATACATATATATATATATATATATATATATATATATATATATATATATATATATATATATATATATATATATATATATATATATATATATATATATTCTGAGCGAGTAGAGTGATTCGGACGGGTTGCTCTGTGAAGTTTTCTAAAAAGTGTAAAAATTACTATTTAATAAAACGTTAAAACTTGTGCGTACCTGTAGTGATTTCCGCCCCGTTGACTTCCAGGGGTCGGTATTCCTGGTGTTAACCAGGGCCTCCCTCAGAAATTTTATTAACGGTTAAAGGCTTTTATTTATATACATATTACCTTGATTAACTCAAAAGAGAGATCTGCTTGTGTATGCACTAAGTACACTTAGTAGTATGACTGTTATCGGCTCCCCTAAAGGGGGTTCCACAAATGTTAACCCACAAGCGGAAACAATCGCCAAAAATACTTATTGTGATCAGTGCAGTACCGTAGAACCAGGAAAAAATGAAAGCGAAGGTAATCGTGGTGAAAACATCACTGGAATGGTGGCTTCAACGAGCCTTAAAGTCCCACAATTGGGAGTGGAGGCATCTGGAATATGGCAGAAAGCACCAAACTCGAAGAGGAATAGATCTAGCTCATTGCGTCCCACTTCAAAACAATCCAAATTGGATAACTACTGGCTCGGAACACCTTCTGTAAACAGCTTGAATAGATTTGCTGCTCTAGACCAAGAAGAGGCACGTCAAGATGCAACAACTGACGTCCGTAGAGAACCAAAACCTCCACCTATTTTTGTTTCAGGCGTGAGTAATATATATATATATATATATATATATATATATATATATATATATATATATATATATATATATATATATATATATATATATATATATATATATATATATATATATATATATATATATATATATATATATATATATATATATATATATTTTTTTTTATTTTTTTTTTTGGTCGGAACAATCTAGTAATCGCAGCACTCAGACAGAGTATATATCCATTGTACTGCACTTAAAGTTCCCTTTTACTCGGTTTTAAATCTACCCGACCTCCGAAGAAGTAGAAGTAGATCCTGTGGTGCCAAGGAGCCAAGTGGGTTACTCCTCAGCACATCAGTGCCAAAAATCCCAAACCTAATTCTAGCAAAGGCAGGGCAGACGCAAAGAAAATGGTCCGCCGTCTCGTCCTCCTCTCCGCAGTCTGGGCACAGCGCACTGTCTGATATGCCAATCCTTTCCATGTGCCTAGCCCATAGAAAGTGCCCTGTCATCACGCCAACCAACAGCCTGCAGTCCCTCCTACCTAAAGATAGAAGGAACCGTGACCATCGGTCAGAGATAGCAGGTAGCATAATTTTCGTCCATCCGCAGCCTCTCTCAGCCCGCCATGCTCGCTTGTGGGTCGAAACAACCCACTTGTTTGCAGTGGCTTTGATGGCAGCGGAAGGGAGTGGCAGAACAGGCTCAGGGCCAATAAAAACAGCCTCGGAGCCCATCCTGGCCAAGGAGTCAGGGGTGTCGTTACCCGCAATGCAGGTTGTCCCGGGACCCAAGTCAGCGTCAGATTATTATGTTTTCCAACACAATTTAGCCTGGATTTGCAGGACCTGACTATCGTGGAAGTGGTGGTCGGACTATCCAAGGCCATGAGCGCAGCTTGGCTGTCACTGCAGACACAAATAGATTTGCCTTTCCACCTGTTTTCCACAACAAAGTCCATCGCCTCAAGTATCGCATACACCTCCGCCTGAAACACAGACGCATGCAGACCAAGGGCAAAGAACAGACGGATCCCACAAAATTCCAAAAAAGACACCAGAACCTGAACCTTCTTCAGTCCTGGAGCCATCAGTGAAAATACGGCAGCAGTGTTTGCCGGGCTCGTTCTCGGGATCTAACCATGAACGAGCCTCTGGCAGCAACACATTGTACCGCTTTTCTAGTATGACGGTTGACGACATGGAGTCCGGGGGCATAGACAGGATTGCAAAATTGATGTCAGTGCCTGCGCCGTCGTCCAACATCGAGCACACCCCATACCAGTGGCCACTATGTTTCACTCTGCAGATGGCCTTAACGGCCTCTCCGCGGATGAAGACATCTAGTGGCGGGAGATTCACCAAAGCATCAAGTGCCGGGCCTGGAGTAGTCGGAAATGCTCCGGTACAACATATGGCCTCAGCACGTTGTAGTTTTGATAGAGCTTTTTTGACCCCTACAAGAGAGAGTCGGCTCATCCAAACCATCGATGCATAGGTGATAATAGGTCTTACCATAGCTGTATAGATCCATAGGACCTTACTAGGGGAAAGACCCCATGTCTTACCAAAAACACCCTTACACTGCCAGAAAACTGACAGTGCTTTGGATGTCTTCAGTTCGACATGTGTTTTCCAAAGAAGTTTGTTATCAAGGATGACTCCAAGATATTTGATTTCCTTGGATAGCTGGATAGTGACTCCTTTTAGTGTAGCAGAATAAGTCCATCAAGTTTTCTCCTTCTGGTAAAGAGGGCAATACCAGTCTTGGCAGGATTAGCCGATAGCCCATTCGCACTGCACCAAGTGTCAATCATATCCAGAGTTCTCTGCACCCTTCTGCAGACAATCATAAGGGATGGACCTGTCATAAGACAGCCAACATCATCCGCATATGCCTGTGCGTATACACCCGAGTCATTAATGGCGTCACCAGCAAATCTTCCTCCGCCCGCACCGTTATGATTCTCTGGGCCAGCATTGAACGTATCCAATTTACTAGGACCCGGTCTACGCCATGCCGCCTAGCAGAGCCGCACATACTGTCGAAAGTAGCATTGTCAAACGCACCCTCTATGTCCACAAATATGCCTATTGCGTATTCTTTCCTGTCGATGGCTCGCTCTATCCTTCCAACAAGGTTTTGCAGAGCCGTCTCGCAGGATTTTCCGCTTTGATAGGCATGCTGAAATGGAGAGAGTGGATGCGTCTTCAGAGACTCCCTACGCATGCGAAGCTCCACCAGCCGTTCTAAACTTTTTAGCATGAACGAGGTCATACTAATAGGTCTGAAGCTCTTGGGATTGGTGTAGTCGTCTCTTCCAACCTTAGGAATGAAAGCAACCCTCACCATCCTCTAAGAGCGTGGTACATAGGCCAGGGCGAGACATGCAGTGAAGATCTTCCTCAGTGCTGCCATCACTAACTCAATGCCTTCCTTCAACACAATCGGATATATGCCATCCAGTCCGCTCGACTTGAAGCTGTCAAAGGATTTGATAGCAAATCTAATAGCAGCCTCATTCGCCACAGTTCTGGCGACATACCAATCATGTCGAGAGGGTGCAGCTGCCCTGACAACATTTCCGATCAAAGGTGGTTGTTGACGGGCTATGCTTACCTGATTTCCTGGAAAGTGTGACTCCAACAGCAAGCTGAGTTTCTCACTTTGCCTCTCCGTATAGGAGCCATCAGGTTTCCTGAGCGACCCCAGCTTAGCGTTTTGGTCCTTTTTCAGGACTTTCACCAGTTTTGCCGTGTCACTCAGGGATTCGATATCACTGCAGAAATCTCTAAAAGAAGTCCTTTTTGAGTCCCGAATTAGCTTCTTGTAGTCCCTCTGAACACGTCGATATCGTTCCCAGTCCTCGTCAAGATTCGTCTTGAGGGCCCGGTTGAGGAGTTTTCTAGACTCACGCCTCAGTACCTGAAGCTCTCGGTTCCACCATGGAACAGGAGTCCGGCTAAGAGGAGGTCTAGTTGGACAGGCTACCTCGAAGCTGTTTGTTAGAGCGGTGTTGAGATGTGCAACAGCCGCCTCAATGTTCTGCTCCTTGCGAAGTTTCAGTGGCGTCACGTGATTGCTACGCAGTGCCTCCCTGAACTTTGGCCAGTCTGTTTTTCTTGGTTTTCTGGTGGGTAATGGCATCGGCGCCCGCTCGCCACACTGAAACTCAATGTATCTGTCCAGTTCGACCATCCACCCCACCCCACCCCGACCACCCCAGTTTTGAATTTGACAGGGTGACGTCAATTACCTCCTGTCTTCTCGTAGTCACAAAAGTAGGCTGCCTGGGGCTCTTATACTGTTGTTATGTGGGGTGATGTGTGCAGCTGGGTGAGTCGTCTACTTAGGAGTACAGTAGCGGCTTTAGAATGCTGCAAGTTGATCTGCGTTACCGTCAAAGGACGATAGCTACGAGAATCGTCCGAGCCATTCATCTGGGAAAGACATGAAAGGTTACAGTCCCAAAGAAGAGACTCAGACGGCTCCGGTACCGAGAAACCATGACATCAACAGTGGCCTCATCCACTCGCACCACAAGACTAGCACCTTCTTTACCATCCCGGTTGCTACCCCTGGTGTGCGAAAGAACTCTCCAAAGCCTCGTGTTGATGCCAGGGTTCTGAGCACGCAGACAAGAAAGGACATCTGTGGTCGTCAGATCGGGATCCGGAATCCAGCAGATGGCCTTCCTGAGGGACACGCCTGCTTCGCTATAGACCGCGAAGCGAGTGGTCCCCATGGGGGGCACGTCATTGACTGCACCCCTGAGCCAATCAAAGTTGGCCTGAGCGCGCAAGTTACGTTAATAAAACACGGAGAGAACTTCGGTTCAACGTTGTTTTTATTACGGAGTTTATTTTAAAACTAAACGAACAATTTTAAATTACTTATGCCGAGACCTTAACTAGCTTACTTAACATCGATTATTTGTTATCGCTGCTGTACAAAAGTATTTTCTAAAATTATGTAGGAGGGTAGAAAGAGAGGTAAACGTCTATAACCACCAATAAGCAGAGTGCAAAGCCGTAGCTGAACAAGTGCTAATGCACTGAGAATTACAGACGTTGCATTTAGGGGTTGTTTGTGTCATTGCACTTCACTTAATTTATGTCATTGTACTGATCGTACTGACTTTGCTTTTTGGAAGGTTTGTGTCATTGCACTTCAGCTGATTTATGTCATTGTACTGATCGTACTGACTTTGCTCTTTGGGAGGTTTGTGTCGTTGCACTTGAGAATGGTCTCGAAATATAAAATGCATAAACGGCTTTGGCGGTCATTTGTGAGATTCATACTTGATAAGAATGATATCTCAGCTGACGTTTGGTGTTAGATTTAGGGTTCGCAGCAACTGCTGGCGTAACTCGCACGACACCTGTAGAGTGCCGTCCTTTGTCTCATAGCCCTTCGCATTAGCTTCAGGACCGGAGGCAATGACGCGACGCATCAGATGACCTTTGCAGTGTTTTATCTCTGCATCAGTCAGCCGATGGTCAGGCCCCAGCTTCCCAATCACCGCCATTGGTTGCGGGCCGGTAGCCTTCTCGCTGTACGATGGCTTGGCTGCACTTTTGGAAGTGCCTGGGCGAAGGTCCAGCTCACCACCCGCCACTGGCAAAGATTTCGCCGGGCAGATGGTTTAGCTGGATACGAGGGGCTGGGCAAGCTGCAGCTTATTGGTAACATTCTTCCGCGCCACATTAGCCGCCACCGAGGTTTCGCTCGTACCCTTTGGGGTCGTGGCGCCACCAGCAGTATCAGCTGCAGGGCAGGTGGGAATGCTGTTTTCAGCAACAATCTTTCGCCGCTTACCTCGCGAGCGAGCTTTCGGAGCGGTCAATCCCTCCGCAGGCTCGGTGGCTTCCGTGGGTGTCACTTCCGCCGACCTGGGCCTTTTGGAGGGAGTCGACACAGAAGGGCCGGCAAAGCCACGTGAGGATTTCTCCTGCACGAGCCTATCAAGCCGCTTCTTCTCTGTCTCCTCGCTTGAGTTCGCGTTGCCCTAGAACCACTGGTCGGTCGTTCCGCCACTGTGGTGACTTCCCGACGCAGGCCCGCTGGATGCAGGGTACGTTCCTCCGTCTCTGAAGAAGAAGAGATTGCGGTAACAATCCCCGTCTCCTCCAGGATGCGCTCTCGCTGATAAAGGCGAGAGACTTTAGCGATGGTTGGGGCCTCCAGAATCCGTGCCCCTGCCGCCGAAGCGGGTGGATTTCCACATGCGTGGGTTCCACCTGGAGTAATTAACCTATTGTTGTCCATCGCCAGACAGTGGTTTTTGTTCGGGACTCCTCCCTAGCCAGTTTGGTCCGCGGATGGTGCCCATTCTCTATACCATCATTGTGATAGACAGACAGCCATAACTCCCGCCCCTCCTAAGAGGTTCAGAAGTAATGTCATTTGCCTACCAAGGGTCCCCCTATCCGCCACCTGGGGACGCGTCCGATGGGATGTCAGGCAAATCCAGCACGGACTGAGTAATATAATTCCCCTAAAAGAATTACTTGGTGTAATTGCTAAGAAAGAATATGAACTCAGAGTTATAAACGGAGACGTTGTCAAAATACAACCAAAGTCCGCTGAAAAATACTCAGCCATAACAAAGGCTCTAACCAAAAAGAACACTGAGTTTCATACTTTTAAATTGAAGCAGGAAAGAGACTTTAATGTAGTACTAAGGGGAATGCACTGTTCAACCCCAATCGACGAAATACGAGAGGCAATTAAGGAGTTGGGTTATACAGTTGTTAACGTTTGCAATACTAGGCAAAGAGCTACAAAAAAACCGCTTCCTATGTTTTACATCAGTCTGAAGCAATGCAGCAATACCAAAGACATATACGAATGTAATACAGTTTTAAACACACGAATTAAAATTGAGCCACCTAGGAAGAAACGTGAAATTCCCCAATGTGTCCGATGCCAACGTTACGGACACACCAAGGGATACTGCAACCGTAGCCCACGATGCGTTAAATGTACAGGAAACCACCTTACTTCCGAATGTTCCCGCAAACTCGTCGCACAAGACATTCGATGTGTGCTCTGCGAAGGCAATCATCCCGCTAATTATAAAGGTTGCACTGTCTATAAGGAGCTGCAACAAAAGTCGTTGCCAGCACTCAGAAACAGAGAAGCGAGGAACATTAACCAGGAAGCGTCTCAAAGATCCGCTCCACGAACAACAACGTCGTATGCAAATGTAGTACGAAACAATATTCCGGTAGAAACCAATACGAACCAAACCATTCCGCTCAACAATCCAAATACACAACTCAATGAAGATATGACCGAGCTAAAAAGCATGCTTAAAACATTGATGGGTCAAGTGAGTACATTACTTAATCTACTAACCACAGTCGTAGCAAATATGTCGAAATGAATAAATCATTAAAAATCGCAGTCTGGAATGCTCAATCGTCATATCCATGAAATATCAGCTTTCTTAGCAGACAAAAATATTGACATTATGTTGATATCTGAAACCCATTTCACTGAAAAAAGTCACGCAAAAATTCCGCAATATGACCTATACTCCACAAACCACCCAGCTGGCACTGCGCGTGGGGGAACTGCTGTAATTATTCGTAACAGTATTGCACACGTGGAGCACGAATGTTATAAAAGAAATACCTACAATCCACGGTTAGACCAATTGATGATTATAAAGGCCCCATAACAATTGCAGCGGTATATTGCCCTCCCAACCATCCAGTTAACTGCGAACAGTTCCAAGAATTTTATAACTCCCTAGGATCAAGATTCATCGCTGGGGGTGATTATAATACTAAGCATCCGCAATGGGGGGTCTAAAATAACAACTCCTAGAGGCCGTAACCTATATAAAGCTATGCGACAAAACAGCCTGTCCCACCTATCAACGGGTGAGCCAACCTACTGGCCAACGGACAGTAACAAGCTTCCAGACGTTATCGACTTTTTTGTATCCAAAGGTGTACCAAAAATAAACACTTCCATGGAATCGTGGCTGGACCTGTCATCAGATCACTCACCGATAGTTCTAACCATTAGCTATGAGGTTCAGATCAGCACAAGAACAATCTATCTGCACAACAAAAGCACAAATTGGGAGTTGTTTAGACAAACCATTATCTAGACTCTAGTCACCAATATTCCTTTACAAAACAGAACCAATATACACGATGCAGTAGAACTTTTGAACTCAACCATTCAGCATGCTGCATGGACTTCCACATTGGAGCCCAGCTGTTTAAGTAATCATCGTGATGTAAGCCAGGTTGTAAAAAAAGAAAAGCGGAAAAAAAGAAAAGCTGCGAATGCGTCGAATTTGGCAAGTGACCAGAAGCCCCTATGACAAAAACCGGTTGAATTGTGCTACAAAACAACTCAAAAATGCCCTACAGTCAACAAAAAATTCAGAAATACCAAACTATCTCAGCAGCTTGTCACCTTCACAGGCTTCAGGTTATTCTCTATGGAAAGCTACAAAAAAACTAAATCAACCAACATCACATGTGCCACCTATTAAATCGAAAAATGGCGGATGGGCCAGATCTGACAAGGAAAAACCACAGTCATTTGCTCTTCATTTATTAGAAGTATTTGCGCCGTTTCCAAGCAAATATCCACAAGAAGACATAAGAATAGCTGAATTACTAGATGCCCCATACCAAATGCATATTCCGATCCAGCATTTTAAAATAAAGGAAATTAGAGGAATTATCAAGAATAAGCTAAAACACAAAAAATCGCTGGGATATGACCTTATTACGAGCAGAATCCTAAAGGAGCTACAAGATTGCGGGTATAAATTCATTGCCAAATTATTCAATGCGATTATCCGATGTGACCACTTCCCAAGCCAATGGAATGTGGTTCAAATTTCCCAAACCTGGGAAACCGGCAGAAGTGGTCACCTCATATAGACCAATAAGCTTGATTCCGGTACTTTCTAAAGTCTTTGAGAAACTTCTTTTGAAGCGACTCCTCCCAATCATCAAGTCAAAACTACTTATACCTTCCCATCAATTTGGATTTCGAAACCATCATGCTACAATAGAACAAATAAAACGAGTATATGCATTTGCACGGAATGCACTAGAAAATAGAGAATACTGTTCAGCCGCATTCCTGGATATCACCCAAGAATTCGACAAGGTGTGGCACCAAGGGTTACTGTACAAATTGAAAATGGATTTACCCTATCACTACTTTGCCATATTAAAGTCCTACTTAGAAAGCAGATTCTTCATGGTCAAAGTTAACAGCGACGTAACTTCCCTCTATCCAATCGAAGCTGGTGTTCCACAAGGGAGCGTTTTGGGACCTGTGCTCTACACACTATTCACGGCTGACCTGCCGCTGACTGTTACCACATATACCGCAACTTTTGCAGATGATACGGTTGTAATGACCAGCAACACTAACCCCGTGTTAGCCTCGAAGCATTAGCAGGAGAACCTGAAGCAAATTGACTTATAGCTAGACAAGTGGCGAATAAAAACAAATGCAATAAAATCAGTGCAAACGACTTTTACCCTACATGCAGGTTCTTGCCCTCCAGTGACACTAAATAACTGCCTCCAGTGACACTAAATAACTGCCACAAGCAGACCATGCAAAATACCTTAGGGTGCACCTGGATCGGCGGCTTACGTGGCGCTGTCACATCTTCTCCAAGCGGAAACAACTTGGACTAACGCTTAGGTCATTGTTCTGGCTACTTGGACGAAGGTCAGCCCTAACACTTGGAAATAAAGTCCTGATATACGAGTATAAGGTAATACTGAAGCCCATATGGACTTATGGTATTCAAATTTCGGGATCAGCATCCAACTCAAACCTGGACATCCAACGATTCCAATCAAAAGTCATACGACTGTGTGCTATTGCACCTTGGTATGGCAGCAACGACATCATTCATCGCGATCTAAACATCCCAAAAGTAAATGATGAAATCATGAAATGTAGCCACTCATATCGCAAACGTCTTAGAGTCCATCCTAACAACCTGGCGGTAGAATTGATAACCAGCGAAACCAGCGTGCGAAGACTAAAAAAATATATACCATTGGACTTACCATTCAGATTTACCCCCTAAGATAAAATTAGAATAAAAAATTAAAAAATAAGCTTAAATTTTAAAAAAATAAAAATAATAATAATAACAATAATAATAAGGAATGAATGAAATTAATATATGAAATCTAACTTTGTTAAATTAATGTACTTAATGTAATGAAAGCTACTGAAAATTCATACACATGTTTGTAACCAAATATAATATAAGTAGTACTGAATGTCCAGCTGGAGAGATTGTAGTTAAATAAATGGTTCGATAAGACCTGGTTCTTGATGCTTCTTTGTTTGGTTTCGGGATTGCTATTATTTGAGCTATCTTCTGCAAGACTGGAAAATAGTTTAGTCTAAATATGGTAAATGGTTTAGTCTACTATATATTATTATAGAGTCGGGTAGTTATTTTAATATTTTGCCGTTGATTAGGTCATATCTAGGTGTCTTTTTGTTTTTCACTTTCGAGATTTGTGTTTTAATTTCAGCATTTTTGTTTTGTTGTAGTGGACATTGTGTAGGTTATGAAATTGGACATTTTGAAGGTCCATGTCGTTACTGAAAATGTTTGCGAAGTGTGTTGAGAGAGTGGTTGCTTTCTGAATGATCGTTTTTGCCCAGGTATTATTTTCTCTTTTTATGGGTAGTTTATGTATTATTGCACTGTTTAGTTTTTTACTAGTCTTCCAAAGGCAATAATTTGCCGTTGTCCCTAAATTGTTTAGATAATTTACAAGTTTGCAATTCTCATATTGTTTTATCGTTGCCTTCAGCTCTTTTGCCGCTTTATTGAATTTAGCTTTGTCCTCAGGATGTCGAGTAATTTGCCCTTTTTTCCTGAGTTTTCTTTTCTGTCATATTTTATACTTAATGTGGGCTAGGACCCTAGTCATTTGTGATGGGCTTAGAATTGAGGTTGAATGAATTGCTGCTTTGACGATGTTGTTATTTATGTATGCTATTGCTGTGTCAAGTTCCTTATTTGATTTTAATGAAATATATGTTATGATATTTTCTATCAATTGGTGAAATTTGTTCCAGTCTGTTTTCTAAATATAAATATAAGCCTCCAGATATTTTTGTGTCCTGCTTGCTTTGAAGAGTCAATAGGATTGGTCTGATGACAAATCTAAACATGTTTTTATTGCTAAGTGTTCGTGCAATATGTTTTTTGTAATGCAGAAATCACCCGCACTAATAAAGCGACTATTTTTTTCTTTTATGGCATCTAGTGAGTTGGCGGCCTTTCGCGTTTGTCAGTCTATAGCCCCATATGGAGTTTCTTGCATTATAGTCTCCTCCAGCTATAGAGCGGAATCTTAATGATCTTAAATAGTCAATGTATTGAGCCTTTGTGTTATTATGTTTGAGTGGACAGTACACAGCTGACACGGTAATTGATCCTCTCAAGTCATTTATCTCTACAGAGGTTGCTCAAATGTGATGTGTTTTATATTCTTCTAGTTCTAGACACTTAAAGGATTTCATTATGATAATTACTGCTTCCCCGTGTGCTCGATTGTCAGGGTGATTTGTATAATAAATATTATAGTTCGGTATGTTATTATAGCTTTTGTCAGTAGCATCCGTTTCAGATATTAGCATAATGTCAATTGAATGTTCGCATATGAAAGTTTCAAGTTCGAGTAAGTGGCGCGATAGTCCACTGGCGTTGCAAATAGCAAAAGTTATTTTACTTCTGGGAAACATATAGTTTCGATACGAGCAATGTCACAATGTTCATCATACTTGTCATTTGGGTTATTAATTTCTTCATAATTATTTTGAAATCTGAGAGATCGTCGTTATTTTGTGTTGGTATCATTCTGTTTATTGCTGCGTTCAGGTTTTGTGTTAATTCTGGTGCTGTATTTATCGCTGCTACAGATGGCATTCCAGGTGTGTAGTTTAGTACAATAGTTTTTATTATTATTAATTCCATGACATTTGAAACATTAAAACTATACTTATGCTAACAAAGTTAACTAAAAGACATAATTATAAAAGAGTCAAATATCGCTCCTAGTCGGAGCATAGGGCGGACACAGAAGCTTTCCAACGGTTTCTATCAGCAGCCAGGTGTCTTATTTCGTTCCAGGTGGCTCTGTGGCGACTTTCGCCGTGGATAGTGCGTACCCATGTTTGTCGTGGGCATCCTGCTTTCCGACTACCATTTTGGTTCCATTGAGAGTTCATCTTTGCAATGTTGGTGTCTCTACGCAGAATGTGCCCTATCCAGCTCCACTTGCGTATTTTAATTTCTGTGTCAATAGGCTCGCTATTGGTGAGGCACCACAGGTCTTCGTTCATGATCGTTGTCGACCAGAAAATGCGGCAAATTATTCGTACACATTTGTTGACAAAAGTTTGAAGTTGTCGAGTTATTTGTTCTGAGACCAACCATGTTTCAGACCCATACAACAAAACAGGTTTTATGCTGGTGTTAAATATTCGTATTTTTGTGCGCAGCGATATCACACGAGAATGCCAAATTCGATATAAATTTCGGAATGCCGACCGTGCTTTGTTTATGCGTGCTGCCACATGTTTTGTTACACCCCCATATTTTGTTATGTAGCTACCAAGGTAGCAGAAGCTGTCAACGCCCTCAATGTTGATGGTGGAGTTGTCATTGGGCAGTACAGTGAGTGGAGATCTATTTGCATTTTGCAGTCGCAAAAGTTTAGTTTTGGAGAAGTTGATTTTGAGGCCAGCTGCATGAGCGTTTACTGCTAGTTGCGTATTCTTGACGAGGCGCCTGCTAACATGTGTGTCATGAAACAGATGTTATCAGCGTAGTCCAATTCGCTGAGCTTTTGGTTTAATCTCCACTGCAACCCCTCCTCCATCTACGCCTAAGGTCATCATCCAAGACCACTATAAACAACAGTGGTGACAGAACGCATCCCTGCCTACCGCCTCTGTTTATATTCAAGTTGGCACTATTTTTACCTTTATAACGCACACTAAGGTTCGCGTCTTTATATAGGGCCTTAATGAGCTCGATGATCTTGTCCGGAACTCCGTAATTTTGTAGGGAGCGCCATATTGCGTCTCTGTATACCGTGTCAAATGCCCGGTTGAAGTCCACGAAATGGAGAAATAGTGGCGATCTCCATTTAACAGATTGCTCCACAATTATTCGTAAAGTGTTGATGTGGTGCACGCAAAATCGGTTTGGTCTGAACCCATTTTGTTCACGCCGTAACTGGCTGTTGAGTACACCTGATACTCTATCTAAAATAATAAGAGCTAGGATTTTCAGGATGGAGTTGAGAAGGGTTATGCCCCCCCAATTTTTACATTGGCTGAGATCTCCTTTTTTGGGATAGTGATTATGACTCCCTCTTTCCAGTCAGTGGGGATGGTGTTAGACGTCTAGATGTTATGCATGATAGGGTAGAGATAGGGTCTAGATGTTATGCATGATAGGGTTTCGTATTAGTAAATTTTTTTATGGCTGCATATACGCCCCGCAAGTTGTTACAGTTTGCTGATCGCTCTGCTTCACCAGCAACTCCCTCCACAAATGCCCTTTTATCAATCCTTACAACATTTTTGACCTGCCGATGCATAGCATTGTATGCGCTGAGATAGCTGTTGAGGTCGGATAATAAAGCAGTGTTTACTTTGGTTTTCATCCTTCTAAGTTCTTCGATATATTGCCAAATGG
This sequence comes from Clusia tigrina, assembly GCA_920105625.2. Lineage (NCBI taxonomy): Eukaryota > Metazoa > Arthropoda > Insecta > Diptera > Clusiidae > Clusia > Clusia tigrina. Next base: position 125,518,045 of record OV050032.1, on the reverse strand, counting down.
TGTTGCTTATCCATGGCTTTCTTTTGCGGTGTTGGAGGCCAACTATTTCTTCCGCAGCTTGTGTGCAGACTTTTTGAATTTGTTGCCAGGACGGTCCATGTTCGTAGAGTACAATGGTAGTAGACAGTGTGTTCTGGTAAAGTTGGAGCGTTGCAGGGTTTTTGAAGTTTTCCAGATTAAATCATCTTTCGTTTCTGTTGCTTCCTGATTGGCATACAACTAGGTTATGGTCGCTGAATACGTCCGCACCTCTGCGTGTGCGCACATCAAGGAGGGAGTTGTGAAACCGTCTACTTATAAAATCATGGTCGTTGCCCACTTTTGCGTTCAAATCGCCCAATGTCATGATGATGTCACCTTTTGGGACAGAATTGATGGTAGAGTCTAGCAAGTTGTAGAACGCTTCTTTTGCATCGTCTGTGTCTGGTTCCGTAGGCGCGTAGCATTGAATTACGGTGATTGTATTACGACACTATGACACTTGACATGTGCAGCGTAATTAGAGTCCTAGCGTGCAGTCATTGGTGAATCAGTTTGTTTTACATTTGAGTGGAATTTGAGTTAGTCTTAAGCGAAAGGGATTAGGTATAAACAATTTAGAATAATCGAATTTGTTATCGAATTTATAACTCAAACAAATCATATAAAAAACCCTGCTCGGGAATTAAAGAAATCAGTTTCCAACTGGCAACTCAAAACATTGTATTTTTCTTGCAATCAGCCTTTCTCCGGCTCCAGTCTTTCTTCGGCTCAAATTATTAATTTGCTCAATGGCGTCTGGCCGAGCAACGCTCTGACGTATATACGTATATTTGGTATTTACATATATACGAATATATTCTAATATTCGTACATATATAAAAATATTCTCGCACAAATATATACGTTCATTACAGTATGTATGCTAACAAATTCAGGTAGCAGCAACAATACGTTAATTGAAAGATGTCCAATTATATTTTAGACTGCAGCGCCCTTGATGGCGGTCAAAAGTTGCGCAATTAATATTTTGTTGTTAATGTCACTAATATAATGATGCTATGTGCATATTCTAGAATTGTTTTACACGTAATTTAACATTGAATCACTTTGTTGTCTTAATTTAGTGGGAAATATTAATATTCCCCCATGAGCCACCATAAAATGTGTAGTATGAAACTATTGTTTTGGGGTTCCAAATTTATTTAATTTTTTATTTGTATATTTGTTTGAATGTTATTTGGAAATTTACTCTAAATATAAGAAATCTAAATATTAGAACTTCCCGATCCATCCGTGTTCACTACTCAACGTATACTAACTGCGCCAAAAAGAGTATATGGCGTGACAGTATTGACAGCGTTAGCGGCTCTCTGACGTCACTTTTTTAACCATTTGTTGTGTACCTACACTTTGCCACTCTTGAATAAACCCTATTCTGGCCAGACTTACAAGCTCACCTCATTCACTAATAGTGAATATTCGACAAATAGTAAGTATTCGGAATTCTGACATAAAATTCAAAGCTCTTTCATTTCCTATTTATTAAATGGCGCGAAAGCTATTAACAGCGAATGAAGTACAGTTTCTGGTGTTAAAATGGAAGCAGTTGTGCTTTTATTAATCGAAGAGGAAATCGCGGAAAAAAAATTAAAAAGGCGAAGAATATTAAAAAATATGCGAGACTGTAGTGATCCAGTGAACAGAATTCTTGCCTGCCAGCAGTTGGGGATACTGGCGACAAAAATGCACAGGAACGTAGCTGATCTTGAGTTGCTCGCTCAAATTTAATTTTTTTTATATTTATATTATATAAATCTTAGATTTTTATAATTTACTAGCTGACCCCGCAGGCGTTGCCCTTCGTGAAATTTTGTGTTTTGAAAAGAAAAGAAAGTTGAATTTATATTGTGTTGAAAATCATTTATTTGCGATTTTTCTACATTTTTTCAATGTAACGCAGTTTGATAAACAAAATTTTTTGTTTTCTGTTCCGGTGCGTAAATGTACAGAGAAGATGGTTTTCCAAGTCGTGAACACGCCACGTATAGCTGGCCGTGTGAAAAACATGGCATTTCCAGATTTATGCCACACACTTCCAACGACTGTCGTTGTGACCTGTTGATTGTCATCGCAAATGCAAGTTTCACTGGAAACTGAATACGTTTGAACTGAAATGGCAAATCGTTGGAACTCAAAGGAATTCGTGGAATCAAGCATTCTGCCCCCTTGTAAGTCCCTTTCAAAATTCTTGCAACTATCACATTATTCGATAGCTGCGTCACAATCAGTCGGGTTCCATTACACAGTTTCGGCGCATGAAGATTGCGAAGCATAATAATGACAGATCCAACTTTGAGACGCAAATGATGCGGCGGCATGCCAGGCAAAGCCAAAGAATTTAGAAATTCCACTGGATAAGTCACGGCTTCGTCTTCATTTTCAACACGATCGATCGATTTGTATGAGCGCAAATTTCCCGGAATTTGACTTTGAATCGTCCAGTTTAAGTCATTAACATCGGTATTTTTGGCAGCTAAAATTGCGCGTGCACTCAACCAATAGTTACGATAATTTTGGCCTATGTTCGGATAAACATTCGTGATGAGTTCAGCTTTCGTTGAAGTGAATTGAAAAATGGCAGGTGGAATTGATATCAAACCACTGGAAGTATCAACCGGAATTTGCCCATTTCCAATTCTTAGCAGTTCTTTAGAGAAAACTTCTGCGGTGCTATCCTGTTGCAGGAACACTCGCATATTCATAGTCAATCGTATGGTTTTCTCGTACCGCCACAAATACGATGACTTGAGACATGCGTTTAATTCATCCGCCGCTGTTGATTTCGGAATAACAGGAAGTGTTTGTCGAAAATCGCCTGCTAATAGAATCATTGCGCCACTAAAGCGACGATTATTATTCCGCAGATCTTTCATTGTTCTGTCAAGTGCTTCTAGAGACCGTTTGTGAGCCATTGTGCACTCATCCCATTCTATCAATTTACAATTCCTCAACACTTTTGCCATAGCTGATTGCTTTGAAATATTGCAAACAGGTGTTTCATTGATTTGCATGTTTAACGGAAGCTTCAGTGCCGAATGTGCCGTTCTTCCACCTTCTAGTAGAGTTTCAGCAATCCCAGTAGATGCGAGAGCCAACGCAATGCCATTTTGAGATCGTATTGTTGCCAAAATCAATGATATCAGGAACGTTTTCCCAGTTCCGCCGGGCGCATCAAGAAAAAATAGTCCACCGTTTCCATCATTGACAGCCTTCATCAATTCATCATACGCACTCTTTTGCTGCTCATTCAATAATGGAACATTTCTTTGTACTTGTTGTTCCAAAGTTATTCTGTCGTATGCACGCTCACGTTCCAATTCACGATTCAGTACATCTCTGATTTGACGATTTGGCGCTTGCATATGAATTTCAGTCAATAGTTTGCCACTCATAAGCAAACACAAATCTTTAATCAGCACCAATGCTTCATTGTAGATGTCATCGTTCATTTGCAATTCTGAATTCCATGTTGCCACTCGAATACGATGTAAAATGTCTTCGGCAATGTAATTTTTGTACGTATCCCATAATTGACGCGGATTTGAAGGCTGACATGTCGAAATTATCATCGCGAAAAGTGTGCGAACTTCAGTGGCATGCGAAGTAGCTATCGCATCTTCCATCGTTTGATTCCAGTGATTATCATGTTCCAGCAATTGTAATTGCTGGCATGCTTCTCGAAAAGTTGCACACACCGTACCATTCACAGTACGCAATGACTCAAATGAAGTTGAATCTCGTACATTAATCAATAGCAACCGAAGGTAGAAGCAATCGTCGTTTTTCGGGTGGATTGTGTAAATTCGTCCTAATGCATTAGTTGAGAACACACCTGGATGTCCATCTACTGGTTGGCGTTGCTTTCTGCGTAACCATTTCTTCGACGATGCATTCCATGTATAATATCGAGGCATTTCCGAATAAAGCAATGTTCTCTCAAACGGATCACTGGCGCAAGTTGAGAAAAAACTCGTCAATGTTGTTGCTGGTGGTGTTTTCGCTCGCTGCACTGCATTCTCTGGGTTGAAATACACTTCTTGGCCATTCTCCAAATGAACTGCGAGATGCACAAAAGTGGGAAAACGCTCATGAATTATAAAATAAAATATTCTCCAAAGCGATTCATTGCAGTTCACGTATTGACCCATTTGATACTTGCTGATCTCATCTCGTTCAAGGCCAATAACCGCCATGTCGCTTCCTTTGGTGACGTACTTGCAAACGTATTTGATCGATTTCACAGAACTGCAATACTTAACATTGATATGAGTTTTGAATGTCTTAGACAATATTGGCGAATATGGTACGATCCATGTGTTGTCAACTTCGATATTCACTCCTCTAAATTGAATGCTGAATGTTCTGCCATTGTTGTCTGATGAGCGGCGCCGATAAAGTGGATATCCATCATTTCCAGTTTGCGTTTCCGAAAGAAAAGCACGTGGATAGTGTTTCGTGCATTTATTGTCAGACATACAAACCAAAGTGGGATTGTAGTGTCCGCAAGGTCCATGAACCATATTGGTTTTCACCACTTCGTATAATTCTGGATCTATCTCTCGATCAGGAATTTCCGCAGAAATGATGTCATCAATTTGATCTGGTGTAATCTTGTCCACCATCCAAAGAAGAATGTGTGCGTGCGGCAAACCTCTTTTTTGCCACTCAACACAGTACATCCAGCATCTAACAGCACCATATACTCGTATAAGTTGCTTCACGATAAAGTCCATCAAATATCGTAGCTGTTGTTTCAAAACTCGTGCTGTGACATCGTGACGATCGCTTGCTGATTGACCGCGATTCAATAATTCCGTTATCTGTGGGCATTTTGGGTTGCAAGTGAATGTAACAAACAAATCCGGCCGTCCATAATTCCGCACGTATGTCATCGCATCCTGCGAGTACTCGTGCATGTGCCTTGGGCTGCCAATGTATGTTGATGGCAAAATCGTGAGTCGGCCAAGGTTTGTCACATCTTCATCGCTATTGACCGCATCTCGCAAGTGAATATACTCTTCAGATCGAAGCTTGGTCTGATTAAAGCGAATAAAATTGAGTCGTTCTGTCTCCATCGTCACGTACACATCAACTGCTTGCTGTTGAAATAATCGGCAATATCTCAAGAGATGGTTGTCAATTCCTTCGCGAATCATCAATCGATACGCGTAAAAGTTCATTGCACTGACCTTGTTATTTGTATCGACACCTAAAAGTTACCAAAAAATGAAGTTACAATCAAGAGTGTTAGTTTTTCTTTTACTAACCATTGGCAGGATTGATCATGTTGTATCTCAGGTGATATCCATATTCACCACGGCAGAACATAAGCGGATATTGTAGTGAGTCATACGATCGATGAGTTTCACTGATTCGCTCTAATGCATCTCCTCGTTTTAATAACAATATCACGGGATTCTAAATTATCGCCAACAACAACAATTGATATTTCATCGGCCGTCGGAGCATTATATTGCCATTCATGAGTGCCTGCTGGTCGTTTGTCCGCTTTTATGACGATTGCATCCTTTCTAACGAACTTTTGAATAATCGAATTAGTTCGTTGTGTTCATGCAACATTTCTTGCAATTGCTGCACAATTTCTCTTTTCGTCGCATTGCAAATTGCACAACGTCGATTCACTTCTTCATTTGAATCTCCAAGGAAATATATTTGGAGATATTTGTGATCTTGATCAGGATGCGGCAACAGCGATCCAGCAAGATGATAAATTTGCCCGTGAATCTGTATAGTTGCAGACAAATATGTTAATCTCTGTATTTTATTGGCGAGATAATAAGTGTTAGATTGTTGGTGAACTAACCTTGAATGTGGGATTGTAATTATGTTCATTCACAATTTCCCCACCAAACAACGTAATTTGAAAACAATCGTTATACATCTTGGAATTTTGTAAAAAATGATTCGAATTTGGTCATTCACCGTAAAGCAACGACCGCAATGGCACTGGTGGAGGAAGTAACTCTGGTAATTTCACTTTTCCGCTTGCGCAACACAATCCGGCCGGTTCTTTTGGAAATTTCAGTGCATCGCAATGCGGGCAAACGACAGACATCGAACCAAATCGAACTGATGCGTGCGCACCGTATTCAATGTCCGGCTCATATCGAAAGGCTGCACGTTCGATATTCAAATTAGGCAATCGTTTTTGTTGCTGGCGTTGTCGGTGAGCAGCCAAACGTTGTTCTCTTGCTTCATGAATTTCCTGAGCACGAACTTGTCTTCTTCTCAATCGTTGTTGCTCATTGTAAGCTTCGTGAGCCTCTTGTGATTGTCGCGCACGATGTTCAATCATTCCGATTCGAGCAGATTCCCTTGCAGTAGCATTTTCCTCTTCCGTACGACGTGCTGTATAATTACGTTGGTCCGTTGTACGTCGGGACAGCCGACCGATATTAGCGCGACCTCTTTGTGGCATCGTAACAAATTTCAATCGGTAATTGATCACTTTGTATGAAATACACATAAAGTTTTCACGGAATAATTTTCAATAATTTACCTTTTGAATAGCTGAAATAAAGACAGCAAACGACCGAAATTGAACGATTCAAATAATTTACAAATCAGCTGAAGAAATAACACAAATAAATTCCAATGGAAATGAGGTATTCACCAACAAACGAAAATAATGAATTAACTTTTTTTGGTTGAAATGTATGTAATTTCACTCAAAAACTGATGATCCACAGATTTAAAATCAAATATTTCGTGAATGTAAACAATTTAAAAATTTAATGTAATGAATTTAGCTCGAGAAATCAATTAAAATTTGGAAAAATGTCAGAAAGTCAATTGACCGTGTCCGCACTGTTCGAATAAACAAATCAGAAAGAACAAACAATATACGCAGCTGTCAAAATAAATAAGCGTCTACAGCTCCATCTGTTGAGTTATTGGAGTATCAGTCAGTGCTTACAACACCAATATGAAACTAAATGTGCGCGTGCAACACCACGTACATACAAAAAAAATGAGAACAAAAAGTGAGATTAGGTTTTTCTAATTTTCGAATTTTCCGACTTTTCCGAATGTTTTGAGATCGATAGATTTGCAAGAAACCATTGGAAAAAAAATTTGAAAGAAAAAAAATTTTGTATGGAAAAAAGTCCTTTTTAGAATTTTTAAATTTTCCGACTTTTCTTCAGGAAGTGTATAAGGTTTTTATTATTTCTAAACATTCCCAGATCCACAAGGAACAACCTCTGAAAATTCCATCAAGATTGGTCCAGCCGTTCTCGAGCCTTAGCGTCACTAACAAATAAACATTTATATATATATATATATATATATATATATATATATATATATATATATATATATATATATATATATATATATATATATATATATATATATATCACAGGTTGCTATACATAAATTTGCATTACTGGTCGTATACAATAGCAAACTATTCAAAACTAACGGTATAAACTTGTTTTTTGATGAGTACATACAAAAGTGCAAAATTGAGTACATGCGAGTTATTTTTGTTATATATTGCTATCTCTCTCAATATATTGCATTTTATTTTGACTTTCTTGTTTTTTTATTCAGAATAGAACAAAGAATAAACGACAAAAAAAAATGTTTTTATTTCCTTTGTTATTGATCATTTTATCGTCCAGAAAAGTAAAAAAATGAATTATGTACTCATTTCTGCACGCCACTGTATATATATATATATATATATATATATATATTGAAACGTGATAGCTCAGTGAAAAGGGATTGCATACTTTTAGGATCCCATCTGGAGAATGAGTGCCCCCTGTGAGTCAAGATGCGAACTATTCGAATAAAAGCTTATTCAAGAACCATCCGTCGGTAATATCAAAAAGAATATTCTCGACTTCTGTCGAAGTGGATAGAAGCTTCTAGAAAATACGAGAATAGCGTAGAATTTTCGACTCCAACCATTCGAAAACTATAAAAGCGACAAGACTGTTCAAAGTGGAAGACAGTAGATCAGAGATCGTAAAAGTGTATACATCAGGCATTTTAATCTAAGCAGCAGTATTAGCAGTATTTGTAATTTTGCAAAGTGATGAAATTCATTATTAAATAAAGTGATGAAATTACTTATTAAATAAAGTGACTAATGGTTTGTGAAATAAAGTGCAAATAATAACTAAGTAAACTTTAAGCCTAATATTAAATGTGTGAATAGCAATAATTAAATAAAGCTAATTATTTTAATTTAACCGGCGATTGTTTGATTACTACACAATCTAGTGGTACGAGACCGAGTACAGAGTTAGAGGAATTGTCAGGAGGGCAATTTTGTAACAGAGTAAATTGTCAAGAGGGCAATTTCGTAACAATTGGTGTCAGAAGTGGGATTGTGTATCTGTAATAAACAATGGTTAAATTCGAAAAACTGAGATTGGAGCAGCTCAAGAAGGAGCTTGAGCGCTTAAATTTGCAAACACAAGGGCTTAAAGCGGAGCTGCAGGTGCGATTAAGAAGCGCTTTAGAGGAGCAGGGTATAGACGTCGATGAGCATGAATTCCAGTGTGAAGAGCCAACGACATCTCGCCACGAAGAAACACCACAAGAACCTAACACGGGTAACTTTGACATGAGCGCACTTATAGGGATAATGCAATCCTTTAAACAGGATATGCAGCAGCAGTTACAACAAAATTCTCAAGCAGCCGATGAGAAGATGCAGTTGCGATTACAACAAAATGCTCAAGCTGTCAGAGAGGATGTTAAAGAACAGTTACAGCAGAGTGAAATACGACTTGCTCTACTAGCGGAACAAAACTCACAGCAGATGAAAGAAATGTCCGAGATGGTAGACAGGAAGGTTTGTGAAATTGAGACACGGCAGGAATCGTTCGAAAAATCTGTAGAACAAAAATTAATTGCGAACGAGCAAAAGCAAAACGAATTAGAGCAAAGAATTCACCTACTACAGGAAGGTGCATTGCCTGTGCCAGCTTTATCCTCAATAAAACTGAAGCCTCCTACCTATGATGGAACCACAACATTTAGTGTCTTCAGAATGCAGTTTGAGACTACCGCTAGCACAAATGGTTGGAGTGCTCGCGAAAAAGTGGCTGCATTAACCGTTTCGTTGAAAGGTGCTGCCGCTGATGTGCTTCAAACTATCTCAGAAAGTGAGCGAGACTGCTATGAAAGCTTGATGAATGCCGTTCAGCGCAAGTATGGTAGTGAACACCGGAAGCAGATGTACCAAATAGAGCTACGAACACGTGTACAGAAGAGTGGTGAGTCTCTACAACAGTTTGCGGCGGAAGTGGAACGGTTGGCTCATCTTGCCTACCCAGGAGAGATCACTGAGAGGTGTATGATGGACACCTTTGTATATGGCATTCGCGATGCGGAGATAAAGCGTTCTGCAATAACTAATCCGAAAGCTACATATATGGAGACAGTAGCTAGCGCTTTAACTTCAGAGACAGCAGCCTTGGTGTGCCAGCCAGTATACAGAGCCCGTCAGGTACAAGTTGAAAGCGGCCAAAGTTTCACGGGCAAATGCTTCACCTGCGAAGAGGTCGGACACATGGCCCGTAATTGCCAATCGAGACGGAAACGTTCTAGATCACGCTCACCGGTAAGACCTCCAAAGCAAGTCAGATTCCAAAATAGGGAATCAGAAAATGTTGAAAAGTCGTCGACAAACTAGATGGAGTCAGTCTCGAGGGGCTTGATCTGACTCCCACAACATGTAGCCCCAGAATCTTCGTTTCTCAGATGGCACGGAAAATCAACAGCCTAACTGTCGACAGCGTAGTAAATGGAAGAAAAATCGTGGTAACATTGGATACGGGTGCATCACATTCCATACTTAGAAGGGATCTCGTTCGGGGAATCGAGCCGCTTCTGGGAATAAGATTGCGTACGGCAACTGGAGATGATGCACCGGTACTGGGAAAAGTTACACGGAAAATAACTATAAATAACATCAGTGACGCACGAGTTTGTAGTTGCGGATATTGTGGACGAATTAATCTTAGGTGTGGATTTTATGATTCGGAATGGATTCACCCTAGATTTGAAATGCCGAATGTTGAAGTATGCGAACACCGAAATACCGTTATCCGTTGGTGAGGATAAGTATGGAGGTATCCGACAAGCCATTGTATCGCGGCGGACAAAAATCCCAGCAAAGTCAGAGGCAGTCATATGGGCCAAAATGGACGGAGATGTGGAGAAGAACAAGTTGTGGGTTGTGGAGACGGATGAAAAATTTTTACTGGATGACATCATCATTGGAAAAACCCTCGTAGAAGAACAGCAGAACAGAATAGTGCCAGTAAGAGTGGTCAATCTTGCAAATTCCGCTAAAACCATAGAGAAAGGACAGATAATTGGAAATTGCCGGGCAATTTCGGCAATTGTAAACTGTGAAAGCCAGCCTCGAGACACAAAAATGAAGATACCAGCTGATAAAAAGGTACTCGACGAACTCACGAAAGAATGGAGCAAAGACTTATCCACAGAGCAGAGGAGGACTGCCAGCCAACTTTTGGCAAGACATTGGTCAGTATTTGCTGAAAAGGGTAAAAACGAAGGCAGAACAAAGATGGTGAAACACACAATCAACACTGATGATGCCAAACCCATTCGTCAAGCGTCAAGAAGAGTACCTCTGGCAAAGAGAGAAGAGGTGACTGTATTGCTGAAGGAAATGCATCAGAACAACGTCATAGAGCCATCAGCGAGCCCATGGAGTTCTCCAGTGGTATAAGTCAAGAAGAAGGATGGCTCCACACGTTTCTGTGTAGATTATCGTAAACTAAATGAGGTAACGAAGAAAGATAGTTATCCATTACCTCGAATCGACGATACGTTGGACACACTTTCTGGTTCAAATTGGTTCTCAACGCTGGATTTACAAAGCGGATATTGGCAAGTGGCAGTAGACGAACAAGACAAGGAAAAGACAGCATTCAGTGCCGGCGATGGACTATGGCAATTTTTGGTGATGCCATTCGGACTGTGTAATGCTCCAGCTACATTTGAACGCTTAATGGAACATGTGCTAAAGGGTCTCCACTGGAAAACGTGTCTGGTGTACTTAGATGACATCATCGTTATGGGAAAGGACTTCGAGGACCACTTGAAGAATTTGGAAGAAGTATTGATGCGATTAGGAGCTTCAGGGTTGAAGCTGAGCGCAAAGAAATGCTCGTTCTTCAAGAAAGAAGTCAAGTACCTTGGACATAAAGTCACACCTGAAGGAGTACACACAGATCCAGATAAGATAGACTCAGTAAGGGAGTGGCCAAGACCAACTAGTTTGCATGAGCTACGCAGCTTCTTGGGTCTTTGCACCTATTACAGACGCTTTGTTCCAGGCTTTGCGGACGTGGCTGGTAGTCTGCATGCATTAACGAGGAAAAATTGTCCTTTTGAGTGGAAAAGCGAACAGGAGAAGGCATTCAACAGATTGAAAGAGCTATTGTGTACAGCTCCGATCCTTGCGTATCCAATACCTGGCGAAAAATTTATTTTGGATACAGATGCAAGTGGATTCGGGATTGGAGGTGTCCTGTCGCAAGTTATTGACGGACATGAAAGAGTAATAGCCTACTTCAGTAAGATCTTATCAAAGCCAGAGCGAAATTACTGTGTAACACGGAGAGAACTTTTGGCGGTTATGCAGTGCGTGAAGCACTTTAACAAGTACCTGTATGGACAAAAGTTCTTGTTGAGAACGGATCACGCTGCTCTGTGCTGGCTATTACAGTTCAAAAATCCCGAAGGTCAGGTTGCGAGATGGATTGAGAGACTCCAAAGCTACGATTTCACAATAGAACATCGCAGAGGCGGAAACCACGGGAATGCTGATGCACTATCACGACGTCCTTGCAGTATGGAATGTAAGCACTGTTCTAATGCTGAAGGGAAAGAAGGAGTAGTCGATGTGCGCTTAATGGCTGTTTTACCAGACGATGAATGGACAGCGGAAAAGATAAAAGAAGAACAACGAAATGACCCAGATTTGGCAAAAATCGTATCAAGTAAGAATGAAGGAAAACGGCCTGATTGGAACGAAATCTCGACTGAAAGCCCCATAACTAAAGCATATTGGGCTCAATGGAATAGCTTAAAGCTGCAAGATGGATGCCTATTCCGCCTGTGGGAGAGCGAAGATGGAAAAATCACGAAGAACTTGATTGTGGTACCCAAGGCAAGAATAAGCGAAATTCTCAAGGAATACCATAGTGGGCCAAGCGGAGGGCATTTGGGAATAACAAAAACTGTCGAGAAAATTAAAACACGATTTTATTGGGTTGGTTGCCAGCAATCGGTAGTTGACTGGATTAGTGCTTGTGAAAAGTGTACAGCTGCCAAGGGACCGAGCCGTCGCAGCCAGGGGAAGATGCATTTATACAACGTGGGAGCGCCATTTGAGCGTATTGCAATGGACATAGCAGGTCCGTTTCCAATTAGTGATTCCGGCAACAAATATGTTCTCGTCGTAATCGACTATTTTAGTAAATGGCCAGAAGTATACCCCATTCCCGATCAAGAAGCTAAGACCGTTGCAGATGCATTTATCAATAATTGGGTCTGCAGATTCGGAGCTCCCCTCGAGTTGCACTCGGATCAAGGCAGAAATTTCGAGTCAACAATATTCAGGGAAATGAGTGAATTGATGGGCATACGCAAAACTCGTACAACCCCTTTGCACCCACAATCCGATGGAATGGTTGAAAGATTTAATCGTACGCTTGAGGAACACCTAAGAAAAGTCGTGGACAGAAACCAGAAAAATTGGGACCAACATATACCCCTCTTCTTAATGTCATACCGATCGGCAACTCACGATACAACATCTACAACACCAGCTAAGGCTATTTTCGGTTGTGACATAAGATTGCCTGCAGATCTGAAATTCGGTGCCTACTCATCTACGGAAGTTTCATGTAGCAGTTATGTAGCTGACAAACGAAGACAGCTGAATGAAATTCATGGAACCATCAGAAAGCGCACACAACTGATGAGTGATAAAATGAAAGCCAGATATGATCTACGAGCAAACTCCAAGGGATTTCAGGAAGGGCAGCTAGTTATGCTTCATAATCCGCAAAGGAAAAAGGGATTATCGCCAAAACTGCAAACACACTGGGAAGGCCCTTATAAGGTGATAAAGCGGCTCAACGATGTAGTATACCGCATCCAGTTGGCGAGAAATGCCATTAGCAAAATGAAAGTCGTTCATTTAGAGAGGTTATCTCCTTATAAAGGTTGCAGTACTATCCTTGTTCGGGACGAACAAGTTTAAGCGGAGGGCAGTGAAACGTGATAGCTCAGTGAAAAGGGATTGCATACTTTTAGGATCCCATCTGGAGAATGAGTGCCCCCTGTGAGTCAAGATGCGAACTATTCGAATAAAAGCTTATTCAAGAACCATCCGTCGGTAATATCAAAAAGAATATTCTCGACTTCTGTCGAAGTGGATAGAAGCTTCTAGAAAATACGAGAATAGCGTAGAATTTTCGACTCCAACCATTCGAAAACTATAAAAGCGACAAGACTGTTCAAAGTGGAAGACAGTAGATCAGAGATCGTAAAAGTGTATACATCAGGCATTTTAATCTAAGCAGCAGTATTAGCAGTATTTGTAATTGTGCAAAGTGATGAAATTCATTATTAAATAAAGTGATGAAATTACTTATTAAATAAAGTGACTAATGGTTTGTGAAATAAAGTGCAAATAATAACTAAGTAAACTTTAAGCCTAATATTAAATGTGTGAATAGCAATAATTAAATAAAGCCAATTATTTTAATTTAACCGGCGATTGTTTGATTACTACACAATCTAGTGGTACGAGTCCGAGTACAGAGTTAGAGGAATTGTCAGGAGGGCAATTTTGTAACAGAGTAAATAGTCAAGAGGGCAATTTCGTAACAATATATTGAAACGTGATTGCATATCAGTGAAACGGGATTTTAGGATCCCATCTGGAGTTTGAGAATGAGTGCACCACCCTGTGTGTGTAAGTCAAGACACGAACTATTCGTATAAAAGTTTACTTAAGAACACCCTGTCGGTGGTGTAAAATAATGAAAGCTTCCTTTGAGGTGTATATCAAGTTCTAGAAAGATTGAGAAATTTTTACTGTATTGTAGAAATTTCCACCTCAACCATTCGAAACTATAAAAAGCACAAGCCTGTGCAAAGTCGAGGTGATTCGAATAGAGATCGTGACAGTGTGTACATCGAGCATTATAATCGCAGCAGCAGTATTTGTAATTGTGCAAAGTGATGAAATTCATTGTGAAATAAAGTACAAATTTGTAAAGAAGTAAACTTTAAGCCTAATATTAAATGTGTAAATAGCAATAGTTAAATAAAGTTAGTTATTTTAATTTAACCAGCGATTGTTTGATTACTACACGATCCAGTGGTACGAATCCGAGTACAGAGAGTTAGAGTAAATTGTCAGGAGGGCAATTTCGTAACAGAATAAATTGTCAAGAGGGCAATTTCGTAACAATATATATATATATATATATATATATATATATATATATATATATACAAGTATGTATATATATATATATATATATATATATATATATATATATATATATATATATATATATATATATATATATATATATATATATATATATATATATATATATATATATATATATATATATATATATATATATATATATATATATATATATATATATATATATATATATATATATATATATATATATATATATATATATATATATATATATATATATATATATATATATATATATATATATATATATATATATATATATATATATATATATATATATATATATATATATATATATATATATATATATATATATATATATATATATATTGTTACGAAATTGCCCTCTTGACAATTTACTCTGTTACAAAATTGCCCTCCTGACAATTTCTCTAACTCTCTGTACTCGGACTCGTACCACTGGATTGTGTAGTAATCAAACAATCGCTGGTTAAATTAAAATAATTAGCTTTATTTAATTATTGCTATTTACACATTTAATATTAGGCTTAAAGTTTACTTAGTTATTATTTGCACTTTATTTCACAAACCATTAGTCACTTTATTTAATAAGTAATTTCATCACTTTATTTAATAATGAATTTCATCACTTTGCAAAATTACAAATACTGCCAATACTGCTGCTTCGATTAAAATGCCTGCTGTACACACTTTTACGATCTCTGATCTACTGTCTTCGACTTTTAACAGTCTTGTCGCTTTTATAGTTTTCGAATGGTTGGTGTAGAAACTTCTACGCTATTCTCGTAGTTTCTAGAAGCTTCTATCCTCTTCGACAGAAGTCGAGAATATTCTTTTTGATATTACCGGCAGATGGTTCTTGAATAAACTTTTATTCGAATAGTTTGCATCTTGACTCACAGGGGGCACTCATTCTCCAGATGGGATCCTAAAAGTATGCAATCCCTTTTCACTGGGCTATCACGTTTCACTGCCCTCCGCTTAATCTTGTTCGTCCCGAACAAGGATAGTACTGCAACCTTTATAAGGAGATAACCTCTCTAAATGAACGACTTTCATTTTGCTCCTGACATGTCTCGTCCACTGGATGCGGTATCTAGCATCGTTGATCCGTTTTATCACCTTATAAGGTCCTTCCCAGTGTGTTTGAAGTTTTGGCGATAATCCACTTTTCCTTTGCGGATTATGAATCATAACTAGTTGCCCATCCTGAAATCCCTTAGAGTTTACTCGTACATCATATCTCGCTTTCCTTTTATCACCCATCAGTTGCGTACTATTTCTGCTGTTTCCATGAATTTCATTCAACTGTCCTCGTTTTTTAGGTATACAATTGCTGCATGGAAATACTGTAAATGAGTCTTTAGACCATTCTTTCGCTAGATCGTCGGGTACCTTTTTATTAGCTCGTATCTTGCTTTTCGTGACTCGCGGTTGCCTCTCACAGTTTACAATTGCTGAAATTCTCTGGCACCTTACCTTCTTTTTCGCTATGGTTTCAGCGGTATTTGAAATATTCACTACTTTTTCTGGTACGATTCGGCTCTTATGCTTCCCAACATCTCCGCCCATTTTGGCCCGTATAACTGCCTCTGACTTGGGTGCGATTTTTGTCCGTCGCGATACAATGGCATGTTTAACAACTCCATACTTATCATCACCTATAAATAACGGTATTTCGGTGTTCGCATATTTCAGTACTCGGCTTTTAAAATCTAGTGTGAATCCATTCCGAATCATGAAATCCACACCTAAGATTACTTCATCCACAATATCTGCAACTATAAACTCGTGCTTCACTGTTGTGGTGCCGATAGTGATTTTCCGTGTAACTTTTCCCAGTACCGGTGCATCATCTCCAGTTGCCGTACGCAAACTTATTCCCTGAAGCGGCTCGATTCCCCGAACGAGATCCCTTCTGATTATGGAATGTGATGCCCCCGTATCCAATGTTACCACAACTTTTCTTCCGCTTATTACACTGTTGACAGTTAGGCTGTTATTTTTCCGCGCCATCTGAGAAACGAAGATTCTTGGGCCATCAGTTGTGGGATTCCGTTCATTTCCCGGCTTGACAATCTTTTCCGATTCCCTAATTCGGACTTTGTCTTGCTTTGGAAATCTTACCGGAGCGTGTGTTGCATAATGTTTCCATCTCAACTGACAATCACGAGCCATGTGCCCCACATCACCGCAGGTAAAGCATTTGCCCGTGAAACTTTGTCTGTTCTCGACTCTTATCTGACGGGCTGTGCATTCTGACCGACACACCAATGCTGCTGTCTCTGATAACAAAGCGCTAGCTACTGTCTCCATATATGTAGCTTTGGGATTAGTTATTGCAGAACGCTTTATCTCCGCATCGCGAATGCCATATACAAAGGTGTCCATCATACACCTCTCAGTGATCTCTCCTGGGTAGGCAAGATGAGCCAACCGTTCCACTTCCGCCGCAAACTGTTGTAGAGACTCACCACTCTTCTGTACCCGTGTTCGTAGCTCTACTTGGTACATCTGCTTCCGGTGTTCACTACCATACTTGCGCTGAACGGCATTCATCAAGCTTTCATAGCAGTCTCGCTCACTTTCTGAGATAGTTTGAAGCACATCAGCGGCAGCACCTTTCAACGAAACGGTTAATGCAGCCACTTTTTCGCGAGCACTCCAACCATTTGTGCTAGCGGTAGTCTCAAACTGCATTCTGAACACGCTAAATGTCGTGGTTCCATCATAGGTAGGAGGCTTCAGTTTTATTGATGATAAAGCTGGCACAGGCAATGCACCTTCCTGAAGTAGGTGAATTCTTTGCTCTATTTGTTGCGTAAATTCGTTCTGCCTTTGTACTACAGATTTTTCGAACGATTCTTGCCGTGTCTCAATTTCACAAACCTTCCTGTCTACCAGCTCGGACATTTCTTTCATCTGCTTTGAATTCTTTTCCACTAGTTGAATAAGTCGAGTTTCACTTTGATGTAAACGCTGCTGCATCTTGTCGTCGCTTTGCTGTAAGCGTTCTTTGACGTCCTGTTTGACGGATGCAACACTCTTTTCGACGGATTCAGCATTTTGCTGTAACTGCTGCTGCATCTTTTCATCTCGCAACTGCATTTTCTCATCGGCTGCTTGAGAATTTTGTTTTAACTGCTGCTGCATATCCTGTTTAAAGGATTGCATTATCCCGATAAGTGCGCTCATGTCAAAGTTACCCGTGTTAGGTTCTTGTGGTGTTTCTTCGTGGCGAGATGTCGTTGGCTCTTCACACTGGAATTCATGTTCATCGACATCTATACCCTGCTCCTCTAAAGCGCTTCTTAATCGCACCTGCAGCTCCGCTTTAAGCCCTTGTGTTTGCAAATTTAAACGCTCAAGCTCCTTCTTGAGCTGCTCCAATCTCAGTTTTTCAAATTTAACCATTGTTTATCACAGATACACAATCCCACTTCTGACACCAATTGTTACGAAATTGCCCTCTTGACAATTTACTCTGTTACAAAATTGCCCTCCTGACAATTTCTCTAACTCTCTGTACTCGGACTCGTACCACTGGATTGTGTAGTAATCAAACAATCGCTGGTTAAATTAAAATAATTAGCTTTATTTAATTATTGCTATTTACACATTTAATATTAGGCTTAAAGTTTACTTAGTTATTATTTGCACTTTATTTCACAAACCATTAGTCACTTTATTTAATAAGTAATTTCATCACTTTATTTAATAATGAATTTCATCACTTTGCAAAATTACAAATACTGCCAATACTGCTGCTTCGATTAAAATGCCTGCTGTACACACTTTTACGATCTCTGATCTACTGTCTTCGACTTTTAACAGTCTTGTCGCTTTTATAGTTTTCGAATGGTTGGTGTAGAAACTTCTACGCTATTCTCGTAGTTTCTAGAAGCTTCTATCCTCTTCGACAGAAGTCGAGAATATTCTTTTTGATATTACCGGCAGATGGTTCTTGAATAAACTTTTATTCGAATAGTTTGCATCTTGACTCACAGGGGGCACTCATTCTCCAGATGGGATCCTAAAAGTATGCAATCCCTTTTCACTGGGCTATCACGTTTCAATATATATATATATATATATATATATATATATATATATATATATATATATATATATATTCATTCGTCACGTACCAGTCAGCCCTTGTTATTGCTCGCAGTCCCCCAGATTTCTATACCGTATTTCCATATTGGTATGATTATTGTCTTATATATTTTTTGCTTATTATGTAGTGATAATTTGGAACTTCTTCCTAGTAGCCAACTTAATTATCTGAATTTGTTTCTTATTTAATATTGTTTGCTTTTTATGTGTTGTTTCCAAGTAAGTTTGGCGTCGATTATTGTGCCAAGGTATTTTGCGCTGGGTTGAATTTTAATTATTTCGTCTTTAATTGTTAGAGGATGTTTCTCGGATCTCCTGTTAGTATATTCAACTTGCACAGATTTCTCTTTGTTTATCTCTATACCCAATTTTTTAGCAAGAGGACTGTATTTTGATAATTCTTTGCAGCGTATCGTCGCGATTTTTTCATCGTGGTTGGAGACTAGGAGTAGGAGAATTTTGCTATCATGCTTCCTGGTGTTGTGGGGGTTGGAATGTCGGCAGTATATATTAAATATAGAAGTGGTCCTACTACACTACATTGAGGCACTCCCGCTGTCATTTGTAATATATCTGAACATTCATCGTCGTATTGTTTTGAAAAGTGTCTGTCGGTTATAAATCTTTTTAATAAGTAATAATAGTTTAAAGTTAGTGCACTATTTATTTTATTTAGAAGTCCTTTCTGCTAAACTGAATCAAACGCTTTAGCAATGTCCAAAAATACCGACACGCAATACTTTTTTTTTATCCATGTCGTCCAAATGTCGTGGTGGCTTGAATAACTTTTTGTTGTGTCAAAATAGGTTAAATTCCATCACATAGTATTTTTTAAAGAATTGGCAAGAGATTGATGGGTGGATAAGACCTGGTTCTTGTTGCGTCTTTGTTTGGTTTCGGGATTGCTATTATTTGAGCTACCTTTTGCAAGACTGGAAAATGACTTAGTCTAAATATAGCATTAAATATCTTTCTAATATATATTATTATAGAGTCGGGTAGTTATTTTAATATTTTGCAGTTAATTTGGTCATATCTAGGTGTCTTTTTGTTTGTCACTTTCGAGATTTGTGTTTTAATTTCAGCTATTGTCGTCATTTTTGTTTTGTTGTAGTGGACTTTGTGTAGGTTATTAAATTGCATATTTTGAGGGTCCATGTCGTTACTGAAAATGTTTGCGAAGTGTTTTGAGAGAGTAGTTGCTTTCTGAATGTTCGTTTTTGCCCAGGTATTATTTTTTATTAATTATAGCTTCTGTCAGTAGCATGCGTGTCAGATATTCGCATAATGTCAATCGAATTATCGCACATGATAGTTTTAAGTACATTGGCGTTTCAAATATCAAAAGTTATTTTATTTCTGGGAACCATCTAGTTTCGATAACAGCAGTGTCACAAAGTTCATCATACTTGTCATTTGGGTTATTAATTTCTCCATTATAATTTTGAAATCTGAGAGATCGTCGTTATTTTGTGTTGGTATCATACTTTTTATTGATGCGTTCAGGTTTTGTGTTAATTCTGTTGCTGTATTTATCGCTGCTACAGATGACATTTCAAGTGTGTAGTTTTTATTTGTTTGTACTTTGGGTATATTCGCAGATGGTTCTGATGATTTCTGTTCCTGAGTTTGAGTTATTTCTTTTTTACGTAGTGTTGGATATTTTTGTATTTGTAGTGATTTGTCAATCATACAGCCTTTGTAGTTTGCTGTGTGGTTCTCAGTACAGAGAGCGCATTTGATTTGCTGTTTCATATCTCTTTCGACATTGCATTTAATTGTGCTGTGGTTACCTGCGCATTTGACACACACAGGGTCTTTAGTACAATAGTTTTTGGTGTGTCCATATTTTTGGCAATTTGTGCATTGTCGAATAGTTATACGACCTGCGACGTAGGCTCGTATCGTTCATCCAGAGAACGGAGATGAAAGCGGAAACGAAACAAAAGTTACGAGAACTGGAAACTGAATGTGCATGGACCCCTAGCCCTATCATGGCTTCCAGCACAGCTGAACAGACACAACTAGCTCTAGCCACGCCATTGACTCAAACATCTGTCCCGCCAATGAACAAGGCAGCAGACACAAGGCGTCCACAAATGTTGGAACCCTCTACATCATCGTATCCACTCTTCATAGACCAGGTGCGGAAATGGTCTGTCCGCTTCAACGGTGGAAAGGAAGCAATTGCATTCATCGAATGGCTGGAGGAACTGGCAGAGGCATATACACTGCCATTAGATTTCCTTCCCCGAACAATGCCTGAGTTGTTGCACGAAAAGGAATGTGGTTCTGGCGGCGTGCAAACCTTTACTCCTTTAGCCACCTTTGCGAAAATCGGTCGGCGTTTACCCCGGTTTGATGATAACGATGTCGTAGATCGCCGCCGTGCCAAATCGGCTTATAACCGTTGGTTGAGCCAAGCAATAAATGTTTATTATATATACGACCTCGAACAGTGCACTTCGCAGCGTCTCGGCGGTGAAGTTGTGCTCAGGATACATTGCTGCCAGAACCTTTTTTATCGATCTGATTAGCCGCTCCCAAGCGCCACCCATGTGGGTGGCGGCAGGTGGGTTGAACTTCCACTGGATGTCATTGAACTTGCCTTCGATTTCCGCATAATCAATGTGCCCGGCCTCTTCTTGCAGAATCTTCGCAGATGCTTTGAAATTTGTACCATTATCCGTGTAAATTTCTTTTGGTACACCTCGACGCGCTACGAAATTTCGAATACACAGTATGCAGGAGCTAGTGACCAAGGTGTGGGCTACCTCAATATGCACCGCTCAAACCGTGAGACAGGTAAATATAACGCCCCATCATTTTTCACGCCTCCTTCCAACCGTAGCAAACATTGGGCCGAAGTCAAATCAATCCCGACGTAAGTGAATGGGCGCTCGAAACTCGCAAGTCTGGCAGCTGGCAATGCGGCCATTTTGTCATCGTCATCGCATTTTTATTTTTGCAGTGTTGGCAGCTGCTTCGAACAGAACGATACAGCACGCGCAGCCGTGGTATGAAATATTGACCCTTAATATCATTAATAATGGTCTCATGACAAAGGTGATGATATTTCCCATGCATCTCCTTGACGATCAGATTGGTGATGTTACTGTTGCTGGGCAGCACGATCACGTCGTGTGGATCTAGAAATTCTGTGCGCCTTTAACAGGAATGATATCATGATCATCTAGAAAGATATTAAAGGAAATTGATTTGCTGTTCTTCTCAATACTCTTACGACTTTTCAAGACAATTATTTCTTGGGAATATTCGCTGAGTTGCGCTTGCTTGATGAGGATCGTCTTCGCTGCTTGGATCATTTCGAACGTGGGCTTTTCAGGGAGAGCACTCACTGATCTGATTCTTGCTCTCAGCTTCTCCACGTAAAGAATGAACATCCCTAAAGCGCGATACAAGCGTCGCCAGGATGAAAAATATACAACGTTGATGGGCAGCTTATGTTTATCCATCTTTTGAATGTGAAGCAGGTGATGTCTAATTTCGGCGGTGTTCGTGGGTCCGAAGTCGTCGCGATATGGCCACTCGTTTTCAGCATTCATTAAAAAAGCAGGTCCATTGTACCACAAATGATCTGACGTTTTGGGTTCGAAATTTGTTGCAATATCTGCCGGGTTAGATGTTGATGGGACCCACTTCCACTGGTGTGGGTTGGTGTGCTCGAGAATTTCAGCGACTCTGTACATGACGAATTGCTGGAACTGCCTGGGATCCATGCGGAGCTATTTTAAAACCGTAGCTGAGTCAGTCCAAAACACTTTTCTGCAAATACGTAATCGAGGAACGCTTTCTATTTAGTTTGCCAAGCGCACACCTGTGATTGCTGCCTGTAGCTCGACCCGTGGAATTGATACAGGCTTAAGTGGTGTTACCTTGGACTTTGTTGCCACCAATGAAATATTCATGCTGCTGTCACATCGAACTCGCAGGTAGCATACCGCCGCATTGCCATACTCCCCTACATCCACAAAAGTATGTAGTTCGACTTCATCAGCTTCATTTCAAGAATGTGAGAAGCATCGTGGAATTTCGACCGCTGCTATTTGCTTCAGCATCCTCTTCCACTGGCACCACTTTCGAGCCAGTTCGTCAGGAAGGGTTTCAACCCAATCGATGCTCGATCGCCAGACTTCCTGAAGAAGAATCTTTAGTGAAATAGTATATTGTGCTACGAATCCTAACGGATCAAATATAGACATCAAAACTTGAAGGAGCTCACGCTTCGTGGGTATCGCGTTGTCTGATAACACATTCCTTTTCAGCCTGGCAAACCTCAGCGCGTACTTGAACACGTCCTTTTTTGGGTCCCAAAATACTCCAAGTATCTTCTCATTTGTGCTCAGCTCGACCGGTTCCTGGCTTACCGCGTGGTCGGTGCTTAAATGCGTTAGCAGTAATGTGGAGTTTGAAGACCAGTTGCGTATATGAAAACCTGCTGCTTGTATTTTTCTTCCCGTTTCTGCCAATTGCAACGCTGCCTGCTCACTGTACTCGCTATCAATAAAGTCGTCTACATAGTAATGCTTCTTAATCGCGTCTACGCCACGGGGAAACTGCTGCGCAAACTCATCGGCATTTTTATTGCTCACGTAATGAGCAATGTATGGGGCGCAGCTTATACCAAACGTCAGCGCACGCATGACGTACACTCCAGGGCTGTCGATCGTATCCTCTTTTTCACACCATAAAAATCTTTGAGCATGCATGTCACTGCTACGCACGCTAATCTGGTGGAACATTTCGGCGATATCTCCACAGATCGCCACTCGCCCAAGTCGAAAGCCAAGAAGAACTTCCACCAGTGGAGTCAGCAAACCAGGCCCGCTGAGGAGCATCTCGTTCAATGATACGCCTTTTGTTTTCGTGGCTGCGTCTCATACTCGTCGCGCTCTGTCGGGCTTATTCGGATTCCTAGTGGGGAAAATTGGCAGATACCAGACGCGATCTGTGCTTGCATGCAACTCCTCGGCACTTAGTCGTCTTGCGTAGCCTTTATTCAGCAAGTTGTCGATTTGCTTTTGCATTGCTGCCTTCAGCGATGGGTCCTTACGAAATTGTCTATCCAAGCAAATCATACGTTTCAATGCAGTATCGTAGCTTTCCGGCATATCGATGTGCTCGTAGCGCCAGAGTAGTCCAGTTTCGAATCGGCTGCCCACCCTCTTACGAGTTGTATCGAGGATCTCCATAGTTCGCTTATCTTGGTGCGACAACAGCTGTGTGGGTGATGGTGCATCTAGCTTATAGTGCTCCTTGACAAGATCGTGTAGTTGCTCGTACTTCTCGCTGCAGCCACACATGTGTATGTTTAAGTACGAATTTGCTGACAGACTTGAGCAACGACCTTGTAGCGCACAACCTAGCCTCGTGAACCCCTTGCATCGTGAAGCGATCATCGTTTTGGGGGTTGGCCGCTTTCAATGTGGTTCACATGGAAAATTCTTCAGAACGAGTTTTATCCCTGGTCCAGTGCAAACACAAGGGATCCAGCACTCCTTTCAAGATGATATACTTGAAAACCTCTTCGTCAATCAACGTGACTGATGACCCTTCATCTAGAAATGCAAAGGTATCAAACAATTTGTTCGCAGCATGGATACGAACCGGTGGTATGCGGAAAAATGAACTATCCTCTCCGCGAGCGTTGTGGTGCGAGTTCAAGGTCGCGATGGACGCAGCGCCCTCGCTCGTTGTGGTCGGTTGACTGGTGACTTTGCTTCTATGTAGGAGCTGATGGTGTTTCGCATTGCAGCCTTCGATTCCGTAAACAAGATTGACTAGGCAGCGCCTCCGATGTGTGTTGAGGCACTGAAGGCATAGTTTCAGTGATCGTATCACGCCCCACTTGCGATCAATATTCAGCTTCTTGAATTCCTCACATTGAGCAAAATTTTATGCCCGTTGCTTTTGCAGTTCCCGCAGTCATATTTCTGCTGAACATTGACTGCATGAATGTGCGTGTTGACATGGCCGTTGAGTTTTGTTGTTGTAGGCGAAACCACTTGACTGGCAGCTTCCGCGAGCGCATAAAGCCAATCACTAAATACCTTCACCAATGGCACTTCCTTTTGTTTAGGATGCATAGCCCAAGACATTTTGTACTGGTTCGAAAGCTTCTCTACTAGTTCTCTTCCCAGCATAGGGTTGTTCATGTAGGCGTCCATGCGGCAAGCGTCCATCGTTGAGTAAACGTTGCGCACAGAGAGAGCGAAGTCAATAAGTGTATCTAATCTGTCCTTTAATGGTGGCACTTTTCTTACCTTGTCGATGAGATTTTCAATTATATACTCTGGCCTACCAAAGCACATCCTTAGAGTGTGAATTATCTCTGGAACCATTGCCGGTACTAGCAATTTGCTCCTCACCATTTCCCATGCTTTTCCTTTAAGACAGGCCTGTAATCGCATTAAATTTTCAACATTCGTGTACCCGGCGACCTCTGTGCTGGTGTCGAAGCTGCTTATGAACAGAGGCCACTCCTCTAGATCACCACGAAAATGCGGCAGCTCTCTTGGAATGGCTTGCCTACCTGCCAGCTGCATTTTGGTAGGCATCGGCTTGGGACAACTATCGCTTTTAATCAAGGAAATCCCTTGAGCTTGTGACAATATTTTATATTTTTCTTCTAAATAACTTTTTTGAAGTTTTATCTCTTCTTCCAGCATAGCTAAACGCAATTCACATGCTTTTGCACTTTCTTCTTTTTGAGAAGCTGGATGCGAATTTGATAGGAAATGTGGCTTGCTGTCAAACGTAAACAACGAATGTTGCTGACTATTCGTAGCAAACTCTGGATGTTGCTGAGTATTCTTAGCAAACTCTGCGTGTTTCTCAACATTATATATATTTGTCGCAACATTACATCCGCTTGGCGCAACATTATATTCTCTTGGCGCAACATTATAAAACTTCGGCTCATTTGTATACATTGGCTGCGTTCGAGTTGAAGAGCGAAAACTAAGCATTAGCGCCGACTGCGGCTGTTGTGCGTTTTTCTCCATTACTTCTTGTTGTGCTGCTGCTTCAACTTGGACGGAAACTTTTCCAATGTTTCCAACTGTCTGTTCGGCAACTTATCCATTGTTCCATACGATCGTTTTCATTACTTCGGATGGATCCGATGTATTTTTTGTTTGATGTAATTGGCTGCACACGGTTTGGGGGGAGGACGTCGCCTGTGGGTGAATTTGTTGGACTTTTGGTGGAACATTATTATGCGCATTTGTCGGAGGAGCATTCGAACTCGATGTGTCTGTTACTGACAAGGGATTACCGCATCCGCAGCTCCAACTTATATCAGCTATGTCATGATTTACTCCGACGCAATCATAGTGGTACCACATGTCGCACTTATCACACTGCACCATACGGGAATTATCCGCTTGGTCACACTTTTTGCAGTGGTGTACGCTGTCCGACTGGTTTAGGCCATCCGTGGCGGACATAGTTGCGTTTTCAAACGGATCAGTTTATAAAACTTCTTTAAGTTTTTTGTTTTATTTTTCGCGAAACGCGTAAAGTTCACTTTAATTATCACGAACCGTGTTTTTACAATTTAAAATAATTTTTAAAGATTTGTGAAAGGAGGTTTCACAATCCCGAGTCCGCGCTCGACCAGTTTTTAAAAGAAGGGCGTTTTTAAAGTGAATAAGATTTTATTCATAAGTTAAAGCTACACATGGGTGCTCTTTGATTTTTTGCGCATATTTTAAGCTGGCGTCAGTGGAAAGGAACCACTCGCATTCATCGAATGGATGGAGGAACTGGTAGAGGCATATACACTGCCATTAGATTTCCTTCACCGAACAATGCCTGAGTTGTTGCACGAAAAGGCGCTGATGTGATTCTGGCGGCGTGCAAACCTGGGATTTCACATTGTGCACGACCATCGTGGAAGAAGCCCTCACGGAGGAGGCAAGGATTGGATCGGAAATCTAATGGCAGTGTATATGCCTCTGCCAGTTTCTCCAGCCATTCGATGAATGCGAGTGGTTCCTTTCCACCGTTGAAGCGGACAGACCATTTCCGCACCTGGTCAATGAAGAGTGGATACGATGATGTAGCGGTTTCCAACATTTGTGAACGCCTTGTGTCTGCTGCCTTGTTCATTGGCAGGACAGATGTTTAAGTCAATGGCGTGTCTAGATATAGTTGTGTCTGTTCAGCTGTGCTGGAAACCATGATCGGGCAAGGGGTCCATGCACATTCTGTTTCCAGTTCTCATAACTTTTTCATCTCCGCTTTCATCTCCGTTCTCTGGATGAACGATACGAGCCTACGTCGCAGGTCATCTACCGAACCTGTGATATTGAGGCTGAATTCATCAGTTTTAGCTACAAGGTCCTCCTTTCGTAAGCTGTACACCCACGTTCTGTGAACCATGGTTGAAGGATTGCTCGATAGTCCTCGATGTTCGTCGAACGAATTTCTTCGACGACCTTTTCAGGTCTCATCTTCTTTTTTAACTTGAGATCCCTGCTCGGGCGCCACTGTCACGAACTTTATCGGAGCCAAGGTAAAGCTCAGCCATTCCAGGGTTCGTCAACAGAATAGAAACTTCCTGTTTCACAGCAGTTCCCTGGTTTAGTCCAACTTGCTTAGATTCTTTAGATGTGTGTTACTCCACCTTGGGCGTTTGTTACTCCACTGTGGACGTTTGTTACTCTGCTTTGCTTATTACTCTACATTGTTTGTTACACTGCGTTATTTGTCGCTCTGCTTTGGACGTTTGTTACCCTGCATTGTTTGTTACTCTGCTTTGTTTGTCACCCTGCTTTGTTTCTTACTCTAGCTTCTTTCTTAATCTGCCTTTGAACGATTCTCAATCACTATTTAACCAACTGATAGGTTAACATGATTGAGAATTGGTTTCATACAAAGGAAAGAAACAAACAAATCAAAATTTGATTCGCCTACTTTGATTTATTATTTTTTGAATTAGCAAGATTTTGTGTTGGTAAAATTTGTCAGTGGACGAATTTCCTCGTCACAATATTATATATACAGGGTGGCTGATGTGAAACACAAATAAATTTTTTATTTTTTAACATAATTAATTTTTTCTTTTTGCAGATTATAACTGAACTCTTGGAAATTTAAAATGAATACGTACAGTTCAAAACAACGCATTAAAATTATCGAATTTTATTATTCTTCTCAACGATCAATTGTTCTGACGCAGCGAAATTATCTTTTCATGACGGATGAAGCGCATTTCCATTTAAGTGGTTATGTGAATAAACAGAACTGTAGGTTGTGGGGCTCCGAAAATCCAAGGGCAATACATCAGCATCAGTCACACCCAATCAGATGCACTGTTTGGTGCGGTGTTATGGCCACAAAAATCATCGGCCCATATTTCTTTGAGAATGAGGATGAAACTCCAGAAACGGTCTCCGGGGCTTCTTACAGAACAATGATCGACAACTTTTTGCGGCCAATGGTGGAGCAACATCCTAATTTGTGGTTTCAACAAGATGGAGCCACTGCGCATACTGCTAGGCAAACTATTGACATGCTGCGTGAAATTTTTGGTGAACGCATAATTTCAAGAAATTCAGATTTCCCTTGGCCTCCTCGTTCACCAGATTTAACTGCGCCCGATTTTTTTTATGGGGATATTTAAAAGACAAAGTGTATGTTAACAAACCACAGACACTTGGACAGCTCAAGCAGAATATTCGAGACGAAATACGGCGCCTGCAACCAGAAACATTACGCCGTGTAATGCAAAATGCGATAAAAAGAGCCAATGCCTGTATCGAGCAAAATGGTGGTCATTTGTCTGATGTCATATTTCACACATAGTCACGTTAAATTTCCATAAAATGTATTTAACATATTAAAATAAATCATTTAAAAAACCCCGTTATTACAAGAGTTACACGTGTTTAACATCACTAGGTCTCATTTGGGCCACCCTGTATATATATATATATATATATATATATATATATATATATATATATATATATATATATATACATATATGTATATACATATATATATATATATATATATATATATATATATATATATATATATATATATATATATATATATATATATTTATATATATATATATATATATATATATATATATATATATACATATATGTATATACATATATATATATATATATATATATATATATATATATATATATATATATATATATATATATATATATTCTGAGCGAGTAGAGTGATTCGGACGGGTTGCTCTGTGAAGTTTTCTAAAAAGTGTAAAAATTACTATTTAATAAAACGTTAAAACTTGTGCGTACCTGTAGTGATTTCCGCCCCGTTGACTTCCAGGGGTCGGTATTCCTGGTGTTAACCAGGGCCTCCCTCAGAAATTTTATTAACGGTTAAAGGCTTTTATTTATATACATATTACCTTGATTAACTCAAAAGAGAGATCTGCTTGTGTATGCACTAAGTACACTTAGTAGTATGACTGTTATCGGCTCCCCTAAAGGGGGTTCCACAAATGTTAACCCACAAGCGGAAACAATCGCCAAAAATACTTATTGTGATCAGTGCAGTACCGTAGAACCAGGAAAAAATGAAAGCGAAGGTAATCGTGGTGAAAACATCACTGGAATGGTGGCTTCAACGAGCCTTAAAGTCCCACAATTGGGAGTGGAGGCATCTGGAATATGGCAGAAAGCACCAAACTCGAAGAGGAATAGATCTAGCTCATTGCGTCCCACTTCAAAACAATCCAAATTGGATAACTACTGGCTCGGAACACCTTCTGTAAACAGCTTGAATAGATTTGCTGCTCTAGACCAAGAAGAGGCACGTCAAGATGCAACAACTGACGTCCGTAGAGAACCAAAACCTCCACCTATTTTTGTTTCAGGCGTGAGTAATATATATATATATATATATATATATATATATATATATATATATATATATATATATATATATATTTTTTTTTTTTTTTTTGGTCGGAACAATCTAGTAATCGCAGCACTCAGACAGAGTATATATCCATTGTACTGCACTTAAAGTTCCCTTTTACTCGGTTTTAAATCTACCCGACCTCCGAAGAAGTAGAACTAGATCCTGTGGTGCCAAGGAGCCAAGTGGGTTACTCCTCAGCACACCAGTGCCAAAAATCCCAAACCTAATTCTAGCAAAGGCAGGGCAGACGCAAAGAAAATGGTCCGCCGTCTCGTCCTCCTCTCCGCAGTCTGGGCACAGCGCACTGTCTGATATGCCAATCCTTTCCATGTGCCTAGCCCATAGAAAGTGCCCTGTCATCACGCCAACCAACAGCCTGCAGTCCCTCCTACCTAAAGATAGAAGGAACCGTGACCATCGGTCAGAGATAGCAGGTAGCATAATTTTCGTCCATCCGCAGCCTCTCTCAGCCCGCCATGCTCGCTTGTGGGTCGAAACAACCCACTTGTTTGCAGTGGCTTTGATGGCAGCGGAAGGGAGTGGCAGAACAGGCTCAGGGCCAATAAAAACAGCCTCGGAGCCCATCCTGGCCAAGGAGTCAGAGGTGTCGTTACCCGCAATGCAGGTTGTCCCGGGACCCAAGTCAGCGTCAGATTATTATGTTTTCCAACACAATTTAGCCTGGATTTGCAGGACCTGACTATCGTGGAAGTGGTGGTCGGACTATCCAAGGCCATGAGCGCAGCTTGGCTGTCACTGCAGACACAAATAGATTTGCCTTTCCACCTGTTTTCCACAACAAAGTCCATCGCCTCAAGTATCGCATACACCTCCGCCTGAAACACAGACGCATGCAGACCAAGGGCAAAGAACAGACGGATCCCACAAAATTCCAAAAAAGACACCAGAACCTGAACCTTCTTCAGTCCTGGAGCCATCAGTGAAAATACGGCAGCAGTGTTTGCCGGGCTCGTTCTCGGGATCTAACCATGAACGAGCCTCTGGCAGCAACACATTGTACCGCTTTTCTAGTATGACGGTTGACGACATGGAGTCCGGGGGCATAGACAGGATTGCAAAATTGATGTCAGTGCCTGCGCCGTCGTCCAACATCGAGCACACCCCATACCAGTGGCCACTATGTTTCACTCTGCAGATGGCCTTAACGGCCTCTCCGCGGATGAAGACATCTAGTGGCGGGAGATTCACCAAAGCATCAAGTGCCGGGCCTGGAGTAGTCGGAAATGCTCCGGTACAACATATGGCCACAGCACGTTGTAGTTTTGATAGAGCTTTTTTGACCCCTACAAGAGAGAGTCGGCTCATCCAAACCATCGATGCATAGGTGATAATAGGTCTTACCATAGCTGTATAGATCCATAGGACCTTACTAGGGGAAAGACCCCATGTCTTACCAAAAACACCCTTACACTGCCAGAAAACTGACAGTGCTTTGGATGTCTTCAGTTCGACATGTGTTTTCCAAAGAAGTTTGTTATCAAGGATGACTCCAAGATATTTGATTTCCTTGGATAGCTGGATAGTGACTCCTTTTAGTGTAGCAGAATAAGTCCATCAAGTTTTCTCCTTCTGGTAAAGAGGGCAATACCAGTCTTGGCAGGATTAGCCGATAGCCCATTCGCACTGCACCAAGTGTCAATCATATCCAGAGTTCTCTGCACCCTTCTGCAGACAATCATAAGGGATGGACCTGTCATAAGACAGCCAACATCATCCGCATATGCCTGAGCGTATACACCCGAGTCATTAATGGCGTCACCAGCAAATCTTCCTCCGCCCGCACCGTTATGATTCTCTGGGCCAGCATTGAACGTATCCAATTTACTAGGACCCGGTCTACGCCATGCCGCCTAGCAGAGCCGCACATACTGTCGAAAGTAGCATTGTCAAACGCACCCTCTATGTCCACAAATATGCCTATTGCGTATTCTTTCCTGTCGATGGCTCGCTCTATCCTTCCAACAAGGTTTTGCAGAGCCGTCTCGCAGGATTTTCCGCTTTGATAGGCATGCTGAAATGGAGAGAGTGGATGCGTCTTCAGAGACTCCCTACGCATGCGAAGCTCCACCAGCCGTTCTAAACTTTTTAGCATGAACGAGGTCATACTAATAGGTCTGAAGCTCTTGGGATTGGTGTAGTCGTCTCTTCCAACCTTAGGAATGAAAGCAACCCTCACCATCCTCTAAGAGCGTGGTACATAGGCCAGGGCGAGACATGCAGTGAAGATCTTCCTCAGTGCTGCCATCACTAACTCAATGCCTTCCTTCAACACAATCGGATATATGCCATCCAGTCCGCTCGACTTGAAGCTGTCAAAGGATTTGATAGCAAATCTAATAGCAGCCTCATTCGCCACAGTTCTGGCGACATACCAATCATGTCGAGAGGGTGCAGCTGCCCTGACAACATTTCCGATCAAAGGTGGTTGTTGACGGGCTATGCTTACCTGATTTCCTGGAAAGTGTGACTCCAACAGCAAGCTGAGTTTCTCACTTTGCCTCTCCGTATAGGAGCCATCAGGTTTCCTGAGCGACCCCAGCTTAGCGTTTTGGTCCTTTTTCAGGACTTTCACCAGTTTTGCCGTGTCACTCAGGGATTCGATATCACTGCAGAAATCTCTAAAAGAAGTCCTTTTTGAGTCCCGAATTAGCTTCTTGTAGTCCCTCTGAACACGTCGATATCGTTCCCAGTCCTCGTCAAGATTCGTCTTGAGGGCCCGGTTGAGGAGTTTTCTAGACTCACGCCTCAGTACCTGAAGCTCTCGGTTCCACCATGGAACAGGAGTCCGGCTAAGAGGAGGTCTAGTTGGACAGGCTACCTCGAAGCTGTTTGTTAGAGCGGTGTTGAGATGTGCAACAGCCGCCTCAATGTTCTGCTCCTTGCGAAGTTTCAGTGGCGTCACGTGATTGCTACGCAGTGCCTCCCTGAACTTTGGCCAGTCTGTTTTTCTTGGTTTTCTGGTGGGTAATGGCATCGGCGCCCGCTCGCCACACTGAAACTCAATGTATCTGTCCAGTTCGACCATCCACCCCACCCCACCCCGACCACCCCAGTTTTGAATTTGACAGGGTGACGTCAATTACCTCCTGTCTTCTCGTAGTCACAAAAGTAGGCTGCCTGGGGCTCTTATACTGTTGTTATGTGGGGTGATGTGTGCAGCTGGGTGAGTCGTCTACTTAGGAGTACAGTAGCGGCTTTAGAATGCTGCAAGTTGATCTGCGTTACCGTCAAAGGACGATAGCTACGAGAATCGTCCGAGCCATTCATCTGGGAAAGACATGAAAGGTTACAGTCCCAAAGAAGAGACTCAGACGGCTCCGGTACCGAGAAACCATGACATCAACAGTGGCCTCATCCACTCGCACCACAAGACTAGCACCTTCTTTACCATCCCGGTTGCTACCCCTGGTGTGCGAAAGAACTCTCCAAAGCCTCGTGTTGATGCCAGGGTTCTGAGCACGCAGACAAGAAAGGACATCTGTGGTCGTCAGATCGGGATCCGGAATCCAGCAGATGGCCTTCCTGAGGGACACGCCTGCTTCGCTATAGACCGCGAAGCGAGTGGTCCCCATGGGGGGCACGTCATTGACTGCACCCCTGAGCCAATCAAAGTTGGCCTGAGCGCGCAAGTTACGTTAATAAAACACGGAGAGAACTTCGGTTCAACGTTGTTTTTATTACGGAGTTTATTTTAAAACTAAACGAACAATTTTAAATTACTTATGCCGAGACCTTAACTAGCTTACTTAACATCGATTATTTGTTATCGCTGCTGTACAAAAGTATTTTCTAAAATTATGTAGGAGGGTAGAAAGAGAGGTAAACGTCTATAACCACCAATAAGCAGAGTGCAAAGCCGTAGCTGAACAAGTGCTAATGCACTGAGAATTACAGACGTTGCATTTAGGGGTTGTTTGTGTCATTGCACTTCACTTAATTTATGTCATTGTGCTGATCGTACTGACTTTGCTTTTTGGAAGGTTTGTGTCATTGCACTTCAGCTGATTTATGTCATTGTACTGATCGTACTGACTTTGCTCTTTGGGAGGTTTGTGTCGTTGCACTTGAGAATGGTCTCGAAATATAAAATGCATAAACGGCTTTGGCGGTCATTTGTGAGATTCATACTTGATAAGAATGATATCTCAGCTGACGTTTGGTGTTAGATTTAGGGTTCGCAGCAACTGCTGGCGTAACTCGCACGACACCTGTAGAGTGCCGTCCTTTGTCTCATAGCCCTTCGCATTAGCTTCAGGACCGGAGGCAATGACGCGACGCATCAGATGACCTTTGCAGTGTTTTATTTCTGCATCAGTCAGCCGATGGTCAGGCCCCAGCTTCCCAATCACCGCCATTGGTTGCGGGCCGGTAGCCTTCTCGCTGTACGATGGCTTGGCTGCACCTTTGGAAGTGCCTGGGCGAAGGTCCAGCTCACCACCCGCCACTGGCAAAGATTTCGCCGGGCAGATGGTTTAGCTGGATACGAGGGGCTGGGCAAGCTGCAGCTTATTGGTAACATTCTTCCCCGCCACATTAGCCGCCACCGAGGTTTCGCTCATACCCTTTGGGGTCGTGGCGCCACCAGCAGTATCAGCTGCAGGGCAGGTGGGAATGCTGTTTTCAGCAACAATCTTCCGCCGCTTACCTCGCGAGCGAGCTTTCGGAGCGGTCAATCCCTCCGCAGGCTCGGTGGCTTCCGTGGGTGTCACTTCCGCCGACCTGGGCCTTTTGGAGGGAGTCGACACAGAAGGGCCGGCAAAGCCACGTGAGGATTTCTCCTGCACGAGCCTATCAAGCCGCTTCTTCTCTGTCTCCTCGCTTGAGTTCGCGTTGCCCTAGAACCACTGGTCGGTCGTTCCGCCACTGTGGTGACTTCCCGACGCAGGCCCGCTGGATGCAGGGTACGTTCCTCCGTCTCTGAAGAAGAAGAGATTGCGGTAACAATCCCCGTCTCCTCCAGGATGCGCTCTCGCTGATAAAGGCGAGAGACTTTAGCGATGGTTGGGGCCTCCAGAATCCGTGCCCCTGCCGCCGAAGCGGGTGGATTTCCACATCCGTGGGTTCCACCTGGAGTAATTAACCTATTGTTGTCCATCGCCAGACAGTGGTTTTTGTTCGGGACTCCTCCCTAGCCAGTTTGGTCCGCGGATGGTGCCCATTCTCTATACCATCATTGTGATAGACAGACAGCCATAACTCCCGCCCCTCCTAAGAGGTTCAGAAGTAATGTCATTTGCCTACCAAGGGTCCCCCTATCCGCCACCTGGGGACGCGTCCGATGGGATGTCAGGCAAATCCAGCACGGACTGAGTAATATAATTCCCCTAAAAGAATTACTTGGTGTAATTGCTAAGAAAGAATATGAACTCAGAGTTATAAACGGAGACGTTGTCAAAATACAACCAAAGTCCGCTGAAAAATACTCAGCCATAACAAAGGCTCTAACCAAAAAGAACACTGAGTTTCATACTTTTAAATTGAAGCAAGAAAGAGACTTTAATGTAGTACTAAGGGGAATGCACTGTTCAACCCCAATCGACGAAATACGAGAGGCAATTAAGGAGTTGGGTTATACAGTTGTTAACGTTTGCAATACTAGGCAAAGAGCTACAAAAAAACCGCTTCCTATGTTTTACATCAGTCTGAAGCAATGCAGCAATACCAAAGACATATACGAATGTAATACAGTTTTAAACACACGAATTAAAATTGAGCCACCTAGGAAGAAACGTGAAATTCCCCAATGTGTCCGATGCCAACGTTACGGACACACCAAGGGATACTGCAACCGTAGCCCACGATGCGTTAAATGTACAGGAAACCACCTTACTTCCGAATGTTCCCGCAAACTCGTCGCACAAGACATTCGATGTGTGCTCTGCGAAGGCAATCATCCCGCTAATTATAAAGGTTGCACTGTCTATAAGGAGCTGCAACAAAAGTCGTTGCCAGCACTCAGAAACAGAGAAGCGAGGAACATTAACCAGGAAGCGTCTCAAAGATCCGCTCCACGAACAACAACGTCGTATGCAAATGTAGTACGAAACAATATTCCGGTAGAAACCAATACGAACCAAACCATTCCGCTCAACAATCCAAATACACAACTCAATGAAGATATGACCGAGCTAAAAAGCATGCTTAAAACATTGATGGGTCAAGTGAGTACATTACTTAATCTACTAACCACAGTCGTAGCAAATATGTCGAAATGAATAAATCATTAAAAATCGCAGTCTGGAATGCTCAATCGTCATATCCATGAAATATCAGCTTTCTTAGCAGACAAAAATATTGACATTATGTTGATATCTGAAACCCATTTCACTGAAAAAAGTCACGCAAAAATTCCGCAATATGACCTATACTCCACAAACCACCCAGCTGGCACTGCGCGTGGGGGAACTGCTGTAATTATTCGTAACAGTATTGCACACGTGGAGCACGAATGTTATAAAAGAAATACCTACAATCCACGGTTATAACAATTGATGATTATAAAGGCCCCATAACAATTGCAGCGGTATATTGCCCTCCCAACCATCCAGTTAACTGCGAACAGTTCCAAGAATTTTATAACTCCCTAGGATCAAGATTCATCGCTGGGGGTGATTATAATACTAAGCATCCGCAATGGGGGGTCTAAAATAACAACTCCTAGAGGCCGTAACCTATATAAAGCTATGCGACAAAACAGCCTGTCCCACCTATCAACGGGTGAGCCAACCTACTGGCCAACGGACAGTAACAAGCTTCCAGACGTTATCGACTTTTTTGTATCCAAAGGTGTACCAAAAATAAACACTTCCATGGAATCGTGGCTGGACCTGTCATCAGATCACTCACCGATAGTTCTAACCATTAGCTATGAGGTTCAGATCAGCACAAGAACAATCTATCTGCACAACAAAAGCACAAATTGGGAGTTGTTTAGACAAACCATTATCGAGACTCTAGTCACCAATATTCCTTTACAAAACAGAACCAATATACACGATGCAGTAGAACTTTTGAACTCAACCATTCAGCATGCTGCATGGACTTCCACATTGGAGCCCAGCTGTTTAAGTAATCATCGTGATGTAAGCCAGGTTGTAAAAAAAGAAAAGCGGAAAAAAAGAAAAGCTGCGAATGCGTCGAATTTGGCAAGTGACCAGAAGCCCCTATGACAAAAACCGGTTGAATTGTGCTACAAAACAACTCAAAAATGCCCTACAGTCAACAAAAAATTCAGAAATACAAAACTATCTCAGCAGCTTGTCACCTTCACAGGCTTCAGGTTATTCTCTATGGAAAGCTACAAAAAAACTAAATCAACCAACATCACATGTGCCACCTATTAAATCGAAAAATGGCGGATGGGCCAGATCTGACAAGGAAAAACCACAGTCATTTGCTCTTCATTTATTAGAAGTATTTGCGCCGTTTCCAAGCAAATATCCACAAGAAGACATAAGAATAGCTGAATTACTAGATGCCCCATACCAAATGCATATTCCGATCCAGCATTTTAAAATAAAGGAAATTAGAGGAATTATCAAGAATAAGCTAAAACACAAAAAATCGCTGGGATATGACCTTATTACGAGCAGAATCCTAAAGGAGCTACAAGATTGCGGGTATAAATTCATTGCCAAATTATTCAATGCGATTATCCGATGTGACCACTTCCCAAGCCAATGGAATGTGGTTCAAATTTCCCAAACCTGGGAAACCGGCAGAAGTGGTCACCTCATATAGACCAATAAGCTTGATTCCGGTACTTTCTAAAGTCTTTGAGAAACTTCTTTTGAAGCGACTCCTCCCAATCATCAAGTCAAAACTACTTATACCTTCCCATCAATTTGGATTTCGAAACCATCATGCTACAATAGAACAAATAAAACGAGTATATGCATTTGCACGGAATGCACTAGAAAATAGAGAATACTGTTCAGCCGCATTCCTGGATATCACCCAAGAATTCGACAAGGTGTGGCACCAAGGGTTACTGTACAAATTGAAAATGGATTTACCCTATCACTACTTTGCCATATTAAAGTCCTACTTAGAAAGCAGATTCTTCATGGTCAAAGTTAACAGCGACGTAACTTCCCTCTATCCAATCGAAGCTGGTGTTCCACAAGGGAGCGTTTTGGGACCTGTGCTCTACACACTATTCACGGCTGACCTGCCGCTGACTGTTACCACATATACCGCAACTTTTGCAGATGATACGGTTGTAATGACCAGCAACACTAACCCCGTGTTAGCCTCGAAGCATTAGCAGGAGAACCTGAAGCAAATTGACTTATAGCTAGACAAGTGGCGAATAAAAACAAATGCAATAAAATCAGTGCAAACGACTTTTACCCTACATGCAGGTTCTTGCCCTCCAGTGACACTAAATAACTGCCTCCAGTGACACTAAATAACTGCCACAAGCAGACCATGCAAAATACCTTAGGGTGCACCTGGATCGGCGGCTTACGTGGCGCTGTCACATCTTCTCCAAGCGGAAACAACTTGGACTAACGCTTAGGTCATTGTTCTGGCTACTTGGACGAAGGTCAGCCCTAACACTTGGAAATAAAGTCCTGATATACGAGTATAAGGTAATACTGAAGCCCATATGGACTTATGGTATTCAAATTTGGGGATCAGCATCCAACTCAAACCTGGACATCCAACGATTCCAATCAAAAGTCATACGACTGTGTGCTATTGCACCTTGGTATGGCAGCAACGACATCATTCATCGCGATCTAAACATCCCAAAAGTAAATGATGAAATCATGAAATGTAGCCACTCATATCGCAAACGTCTTAGAGTCCATCCTAACAACCTGGCGGTAGAATTGATAACCAGCGAAACCAGCGTGCGAAGACTAAAAAAATATATACCATTGGACTTACCATTCAGATTTACCCCCTAAGATAAAATTAGAATAAAAAATTAAAAAATAAGCTTAAATTTTAAAAAAATAAAAATAATAATAATAACAATAATAATAAGGAATGAATGAAATTAATATATGAAATCTAACTTTGTTAAATTAATGTACTTAATGTAATGAAAGCTACTGAAAATTCATACACATGTTTGTAACCAAATATAATATAAGTAGTACTGAATGTCCAGCTGGAGAGATTGTAGTTAAATAAATGGTTCGATAAGACCTGGTTCTTGATGCTTCTTTGTTTGGTTTCGGGATTGCTATTATTTGAGCTATCTTCTGCAAGACTGGAAAATAGTTTAGTCTAAATATGGTAAATGGTTTAGTCTACTATATATTATTATAGAGTCGGGTAGTTATTTTAATATTTTGCCGTTGATTAGGTCATATCTAGGTGTCTTTTTGTTTCTCACTTTCGAGATTTGTGTTTTAATTTCAGCAATTGTTGTCATTTTTGTTTTGTTGTAGTGGACATTGTGTAGGTTATGAAATTGGACATTTTGAAGGTCCATGTCGTTACTGAAAATGTTTGCGAAGTGTGTTGAGAGAGTGGTTGCTTTCTGAATGATCGTTTTTGCCCAGGTATTATTTTCTCTTTTTATGGGTAGTTTATGTATTATTGCACTGTTTAGTTTTTTACTAGTCTTCCAAAGGCAATAATTTGCCGTTGTCCCTAAATTGTTTAGATAATTTACAAGTTTGCAATTCTCATATTGTTTTATCGTTGCCTTCAGCTCTTTTGCCGCTTTATTGAATTTAGCTTTGTCCTCAGGATGTCGAGTAATTTGCCCTTTTTTCCTGAGTTTTCTTTTCTGTCATATTTTATACTTAATGTGGGCTAGGACCCTAGTCATTTGTGATGGGCTTAGAATTGAGGTTGAATGAATTGCTGCTTTGACGATGTTGTTATTTATGTATGCTATTGCTGTGTCAAGTTCCTTATTTGATTTTAATGAAATATATGTTATGATATTTTCTATCAATTGGTGAAATTTGTTCCAGTCTGTTTTCTAAATATAAATATAAGCCTCCAGATATTTTTGTGTCCTGCTTGCTTTGAAGAGTCAATAGGATTGGTCTGATGACAAATCTAAACATGTTTTTATTGCTAAGTGTTCGTGCAATATGTTTTTTGTAATGCAGAAATCACCCGCACTAATAAAGCGACTATTTTTTTCTTTTATGGCATCTAGTGAGTTGGCGGCCTTTCGCGTTTGTCAGTCTATAGCCCCATATGGAGTTTCTTGCATTATAGTCTCCTCCAGCTATAGAGCGGAATCTTAATGATCTTAAATAGTCAATGTATTGAGCCTTTGTGTTATTATGTTTGAGTGGACAGTACACAGCTGACACGGTAATTGATCCTCTCAAGTCATTTATCTCTACAGAGGTTGCTCAAATGTGATGTGTTTTATATTCTTCTAGTTCTAGACACTTAAAGGATTTCATTATGATAATTACTGCTTCCCCGTGTGCTCGATTGTCAGGGTGATTTGTATAATAAATATTATAGTTCGGTATGTTATTATAGCTTTTGTCAGTAGCATCCGTTTCAGATATTAGCATAATGTCAATTGAATGTTCGCATATGAAAGTTTCAAGTTCGAGTAAGTGGCGCGATAGTCCACTGGCGTTGCAAATAGCAAAAGTTATTTTACTTCTGGGAAACATATAGTTTCGATACGAGCAATGTCACAATGTTCATCATACTTGTCATTTGGGTTATTAATTTCTTCATAATTATTTTGAAATCTGAGAGATCGTCGTTATTTTGTGTTGGTATCATTCTGTTTATTGCTGCGTTCAGGTTTTGTGTTAATTCTGGTGCTGTATTTATCGCTGCTACAGATGGCATTCCAGGTGTGTAGTTTAGTACAATAGTTTTTATTATTATTAATTCCATGACATTTGAAACATTAAAACTATACTTATGCTAACAAAGTTAACTAAAAGACATAATTATAAAAGAGTCAAATATCGCTCCTAGTCGGAGCATAGGGCGGACACAGAAGCTTTCCAACGGTTTCTATCAGCAGCCAGGTGTCTTATTTCGTTCCAGGTGGCTCTGTGGCGACTTTCGCCGTGGATAGTGCGTACCCATGTTTGTCGTGGGCATCCTGCTTTCCGACTACCATTTTGGTTCCATTGAGAGTTCATCTTTGCAATGTTGGTGTCTCTACGCAGAATGTGCCCTATCCAGCTCCACTTGCGTATTTTAATTTCTGTGTCAATAGGCTCGCTATTGGTGAGGCACCACAGGTCTTCGTTCATGATCGTTGTCGACCAGAAAATGCGGCAAATTATTCGTACACATTTGTTGACAAAAGTTTGAAGTTGTCGAGTTATTTGTTCTGAGACCAACCATGTTTCAGACCCATACAACAAAACAGGTTTTATGCTGGTGTTAAATATTCGTATTTTTGTGCGCAGCGATATCACACGAGAATGCCAAATTCGATATAAATTTCGGAATGCCGACCGTGCTTTGTTTATGCGTGCTGCCACATGTTTTGTTACACCCCCATATTTTGTTATGTAGCTACCAAGGTAGCAGAAGCTGTCAACGCCCTCAATGTTGATGGTGGAGTTGTCATTGGGCAGTACAGTG
Organism: Clusia tigrina; assembly: GCA_920105625.2. Classification (NCBI taxonomy): domain Eukaryota; kingdom Metazoa; phylum Arthropoda; class Insecta; order Diptera; family Clusiidae; genus Clusia; species Clusia tigrina. The sequence continues at coordinate 125,476,854 of OV050032.1, read as the reverse complement.
AGTGGAGATCTATTTGCATTTTGCAGTCGCAAAAGTTTAGTTTTGGAGAAGTTGATTTTGAGGCCAGCTGCATGAGCGTTTACTGCTAGTTGCGTATTCTTGACGAGGCGCCTGCTAACATGTGTGTCATGAAACAGATGTTATCAGCGTAGTCCAATTCGCTGAGCTTTTGGTTTAATCTCCACTGCAACCCCTCCTCCATCTACGCCTAAGGTCATCATCCAAGACCACTATAAACAACAGTGGTGACAGAACGCATCCCTGCCTACCGCCTCTGTTTATATTCAAGTTGGCACTATTTTTACCTTTATAACGCACACTAAGGTTCGCGTCTTTATATAGGGCCTTAATGAGCTCGATGATCTTGTCCGGAACTCCGTAATTTTGTAGGGAGCGCCATATTGCGTCTCTGTATACCGTGTCAAATGCCCGGTTGAAGTCCACGAAATGGAGAAATAGTGGCGATCTCCATTTAACAGATTGCTCCACAATTATTCGTAAAGTGTTGATGTGGTGCACGCAAAATCGGTTTGGTCTGAACCCATTTTGTTCACGCCGTAACTGGCTGTTGAGTACACCTGATACTCTATCTAAAATAATAAGAGCTAGGATTTTCAGGATGGAGTTGAGAAGGGTTATGCCCCCCCAATTTTTACATTGGCTGAGATCTCCTTTTTTGGGATAGTGATTATGACTCCCTCTTTCCAGTCAGTGGGGATGGTGTTAGACGTCTAGATGTTATGCATGATAGGGTAGAGATAGGGTCTAGATGTTATGCATGATAGGGTTTCGTATTAGTAAATTTTTTTATGGCTGCATATACGCCCCGCAAGTTGTTACAGTTTGCTGATCGCTCTGCTTCACCAGCAACTCCCTCCACAAATGCCCTTTTATCAATCCGTACAACATTTTTGACCTGCCGATGCATAGCATTGTATGCGCTGAGATAGCTGTTGAGGTCGGATAATAAAGCAGTGTTTACTTTGGTTTTCATCCTTCTAAGTTCTTCGATATATTGCCAAATGGTGTTGCTTATCCATGGCTTTCTTTTGCGGTGTTGGAGGCCAACTATTTCTTCCGCAGCTTGTGTGCAGACTTTTTGAATTTGTTGCCAGGACGGTCCATGTTCGTAGAGTACAATGGTAGTAGACAGTGTGTTCTGGTAAAGTTGGAGCGTTGCAGGGTTTTTGAAGTTTTCCAGATTAAATCATCTTTCGTTTCTGTTGCTTCCTGATTGGCATACAACTAGGTTATGGTCGCTGAATACGTCCGCACCTCTGCGTGTGCGCACATCAAGGAGGGAGTTGTGAAACCGTCTACTTATAAAATCATGGTCGTTGCCCACTTTTGCGTTCAAATCGCCCAATGTCATGATGATGTCACCTTTTGGGACAGAATTGATGGTAGAGTCTAGCAAGTTGTAGAACGCTTCTTTTGCATCGTCTGTGTCTGGTTCCGTAGGCGCGTAGCATTGAATTACGGTGATTGTATTACGACACTATGACACTTGACATGTGCAGCGTAATTAGAGTCCTAGCGTGCAGTCATTGGTGAATCAGTTTGTTTTACATTTGAGTGGAATTTGAGTTAGTCTTAAGCGAAAGGGATTAGGTATAAACAATTTAGAATAATCGAATTTGTTATCGAATTTATAACTCAAACAAATCATATAAAAAACCCTGCTCGGGAATTAAAGAAATCAGTTTCCAACTGGCAACTCAAAACATTGTATTTTTCTTGCAATCAGCCTTTCTCCGGCTCCAGTCTTTCTTCGGCTCAAATTATTAATTTGCTCAATGGCGTCTGGCCGAGCAACGCTCTGACGTATATACGTATATTTGGTATTTACATATATACGAATATATTCTAATATTCGTACATATATAAAAATATTCTCGCACAAATATATACGTTCATTACAGTATGTATGCTAACAAATTCAGGTAGCAGCAACAATACGTTAATTGAAAGATGTCCAATTATATTTTAGACTGCAGCGCCCTTGATGGCGGTCAAAAGTTGCGCAATTAATATTTTGTTGTTAATGTCACTAATATAATGATGCTATGTGCATATTCTAGAATTGTTTTACACGTAATTTAACATTGAATCACTTTGTTGTCTTAATTTAGTGGGAAATATTAATATTCCCCCATGAGCCACCATAAAATGTGTAGTATGAAACTATTGTTTTGGGGTTCCAAATTTATTTAATTTTTTATTTGTATATTTGTTTGAATGTTATTTGGAAATTTACTCTAAATATAAGAAATCTAAATATTAGAACTTCCCGATCCATCCGTGTTCACTACTCAACGTATACTAACTGCGCCAAAAAGAGTATATGGCGTGACAGTATTGACAGCGTTAGCGGCTCTCTGACGTCACTTTTTTAACCATTTGTTGTGTACCTACACTTTGCCACTCTTGAATAAACCCTATTCTGGCCAGACTTACAAGCTCACCTCATTCACTAATAGTGAATATTCGACAAATAGTAAGTATTCGGAATTCTGACATAAAATTCAAAGCTCTTTCATTTCCTATTTATTAAATGGCGCGAAAGCTATTAACAGCGAATGAAGTACAGTTTCTGGTGTTAAAATGGAAGCAGTTGTGCTTTTATTAATCGAAGAGGAAATCGCGGAAAAAAAATTAAAAAGGCGAAGAATATTAAAAAATATGCGAGACTGTAGTGATCCAGTGAACAGAATTCTTGCCTGCCAGCAGTTGGGGATACTGGCGACAAAAATGCACAGGAACGTAGCTGATCTTGAGTTGCTCGCTCAAATTTAATTTTTTTTATATTTATATTATATAAATCTTAGATTTTTATAATTTACTAGCTGACCCGCAGGCGTTGCCCTTCGTGAAATTTTGTGTTTTGAAAAGAAAAGAAAGTTGAATTTATATTGTGTTGAAAATCATTTATTTGCGATTTTTCTACATTTTTTCAATGTAACGCAGTTTGATAAACAAAATTTTTTGTTTTCTGTTCCGGTGCGTAAATGTACAGAGAAGATGGTTTTCCAAGTCGTGAACACGCCACGTATAGCTGGCCGTGTGAAAAACATGGCATTTCCAGATTTATGCCACACACTTCCAACGACTGTCGTTGTGACCTGTTGATTGTCATCGCAAATGCAAGTTTCACTGGAAACTGAATACGTTTGAACTGAAATGGCAAATCGTTGGAACTCAAAGGAATTCGTGGAATCAAGCATTCTGCCTCCTTGTAAGTCCCTTTCAAAATTCTTGCAACTATCACATTATTCGATAGCTGCGTCACAATCAGTCGGGTTCCATTACACAGTTTCGGCGCATGAAGATTGCGAAGCATAATAATAACAGATCCAACTTTGAGACGCAAATGATGCGGCGGCATGCCAGGCAAATCCAAATAATTTAGAAATTCCACTGGATAATTCACGGCTTCGTCTTCATTTTCAACACGATCGATCGATTTGTATGAGAGCAAATCTCCCGGAATTTGACTTTGAATCGTCCAGTTTAAGTCATTAACATCGGTATTTTTGGCAGCTAAAATTGCGCGTGCACTCAACCAATCGTAGTTACGATAATTTTGGCCAATGTTCGGATAAACATTCGTGATGAGTTCAGCTTTCGTTGAATTGAATTGACAAATGGCAGGTGGAATTGATATCAAACCACTCGAAGTATCAACCGGAATTTGCCCATTTCCAATTCTTAACAGTTCTTTAGAGAAAACTTCTGCGGTACTATCCTGTTGCAGGAACACTCGCATATTCATAGTCAATCGTATGGTTTTCACGTACCGCCACATGCGTTCAATTCATCCGCCGCTGTTGATTTCGGAATAACAGGAAGTGTTTGTCGAAAATCGCCTGCTAACAGTATCATTGCGCCACTAAAGCGACGATTATTATTCCGCAGATCTTTATCATTGTTCTGTCAAGTGCTTCTAGAAACCGTTTGTGAGCCATTGTGCACTCATCCCATACTATCAGTTTACAATTCTTCAACACTTTTGCCATAGCTGATTGCTTTGAAATGTTGCAAACAGGTGTTTCATTGATTTGCATGTTTAACGGAAGCTTCAGTGCCGAATGTGCCGTTCTTCCACCTTCTAGTAGAGTTGCAGCAATCCCAGTAGATGCGAGAGCCAACGCAATGCCATTTTGAGATCGTATTGTTGCCAAAATCAATGATATCAGGAACGTTTTCCCAGTTCCGCCGGGCGCATAAAAAAAAATAGTCCACCGTTTCCATCATTGACAGCCTTCATCAATTCATCATACGCACTCTTTTGCTGCTCATTCAATAATGGAATATTTTTTTGTATTTGTTGTTCCAAAGTTATTCTGTCGTATGCACGCTCACGTTCCAATTCACGATTCAGTACATCTCTGATTTGACGATTTGGCGCTTGCATATGAATTTCAGTCAATAGTTTGCCACTCATAAGCAAACACAAATCTTCAATCAACACCAATGCTTCATTGTAGATGTCATCGTTCATTTGCAATTTTGAACGTTTCATGCCTAAAACATCCGTAAAAATTGCTTGGCATGAGCCGAACGATATGCCAACATCATCAGCAACCTCTCTGATAGTGATTTGACGATTATCCAAAATCATTTTCTTCACTGCGTCAATGTTTTCATCGATTGTTGACGTGCTCGGGCGACCAGGACGAGCATCGTCATTGACATCTTCTCGGCCTTCCTTAAACCGGTTATACCACAATTGAACTTGTGTTCTGCTCATAGTAGACTCGCCAAAGGCCACAGTCAACGTTTCAAATGTCCTTTCGCATTTAATTTCATTTTTTACACAAAACTGACTACAGTTTCTTTGATCCATTTTTTTCGAATAGTACAAACTCGAAGAGCACACTAAAACACAACTAATCTTTTTATCTGTCAAAAACAAAGTGACAATCCAAGATGGTTGGTATTGCCAACATATATAACAGACATGTGTACCAACATAACAGAAAAAAAATGCGAACATCGAACATACGTAACTCACGAAAAGATGAAAATAACGGTAATCTTTTGATCACACCTCGTATATATAAACATATATATATATATATATATATATATATATATATATATATATATATATATATATATATATATATATATATACATATATATATATATATATATATATATATATATATATATATATATATATATATATATATATATATATATATATATATGTATATATATTGTTCTTTTTTTTAAATTCCCAATTAATTTACAATCTGTTTTTCCAACAGTAAGTAAAATTATTTGTACAATTTGGGTATACTGGCCACTACCAGAGCAAATATTATTTAATCAGGAAAATGTATTATTTCTTTATACCTACATACATATTAATATACATGAAAAACAAAACATCAAAAAACAATGTTAAAACCTATGCGGAAGTGCGGTGTTGTTTCATAGGTTCAATTCTATCACTCAGTATTTTCTCAAATACCTTTGAAAGGCTGATGGTTCGATAAGAGCTGGTTCTTTGCTTGGTTTTGGGATTGCTATTATTTGAGCTATCTTCTGCAAGGCTGGAAAATGGTTTAGTCTAAATATGGCAACTGGTTTAGTCTAATATATATTATTATAGAGTTATAGGGTAGTTATTTTAATATTTGCCGTTGATTAGGTCATATCTAGGTGTCTTTTTGTTTTTCACTTTCGAGATTTGTGTTTTAATTTCAGCTATAGTCGTCACTTTTGGTTTGTTGTAGTGGACATTGTGTAGGTTATGAAATTGGATATTTTGAGGGTCCATGTCGTTACTGAAAATGTTTGCGAAGTGTGTTGAGAGAGTGGTTGCTTTCTGAATGATCGTTTTTGCCCAGGTATTATTTTCTCTTTTTATGGGTAGTTTATGTATTATTGCACTGTTTAGTTTTTTACTAGCCTTCCAAAGGGAATAATTTGCCGTTGTCCCTAAATTGTTTAGATAATTTCCTAGTTTGCAATCCTCATATTGTCTTATCGTTGTCGTCAGTTCTTTTGCCGCTTTTTTGAATTTAGCTTTTTTTCAGGATGTCGAGTAATTTGCCCTTTTTTCCTGAGTTTTCTTTTCTGTCCTATTTTATACTTAATTTAAGCTGGGACAGTAGTAATTTGTGATGGGCTTAGAATTGAGGTTGACTGAATTGTGGCTTGGACGATGTTGTTTTTTATGTATGCTATTGCTGTGTCAAGTTCTTTATTTGATTTTAATGAAATATATGTTATGATATTTTCTATCAATTGGCGAAATTTGTTCCAGCCTGTTTTCTAATTATATAAACCTCCAGATATTTTTGTGCCCTGCTTGCTTTGAAGAGTCAATAGGATTGGTCTGATGACAAATCTAAACATGTTTTTATTGCTAAGTGTTCCTGCAATATGTTTTTTGTAACGCAAAAATCACCCGCACTAATAAAGCGACTGGTTTTTTCTTTTATGGCGTCTAGTAGTTGGCCGCCTTTCGCGTTTGTCAGTCTATAGCCCCATGTGGTGTTTCTTGCATTATAGTCTCCTCCAGCTATAGAACGGCTTCTTAATTATCTTAAATAGTCCATGTATTGAGCCTTTGTGTTATTATGTTTGGGTGGACAGTACACAGCTGACACGGTAATTGATCCTCTCAAGGCACTTATCTCTATTGAGGTTGCTTAAATGTGATGTGTTTTATATTCTTCTAGTTCTAGACACTTAAAGGATTTCATTATGATAATTGCTGCTTCCCCGTGTGCCCGATTGTCAGGGTGATTTGTATAATAAATATTATAGTTCGGTATGTTATTATAGCTTTTGTCAGTAGCATCCGTTTCAGATATTAGCATAATGTCAATTGAATGTTCGCATATGAAAGTGTCAAGTTCGAGTAAGTGGCGCGATAGTCCACTGGCGTTGCAAATAGCAAAAGTTATTTTACTTCTGGGAAACATATAGTTTCGATACGAGCAATGTCACAATGTTCATCATACTTGTCATTTGGGTTATTAATTTCTTCATAATTATTTTGAAATCTGAGAGATCGTCGTTATTTTGTGTTGGTATCATTCTGTTTATTGCTGCGTTCAGGTTTTGTGTTAATTCTGGTGCTGTATTTATCGCTGCTACAGATGGCATTCCAGGTGTGTAGTTTAGTACAATAGTTTTTATTATTATTAATTCCATGACATTTGAAACATTAAAACTATACTTATGCTAACAAAGTTAACTAAAAGACATAATTATAAAAGAGTCAAATATCGCTCCTAGTCGGAGCATAGGGCGGACACAGAAGCTTTCCAGCGGTTTCTATCAGCAGCCAGGTGTCTTATTTCGTTCCAGGTGGCTCTGTGGCGACTTTCGCCGTGGATAGTGCGTACCCATGTTTGTCGTGGGCATCCTGCTTTCCGACTACCATTTTGGTTCCATTGAGAGTTCATCTTTGCAATGCTGGTGTCTCTACGCAGAATGTGCCCTATCCAGCTCCACTTGCGTATTTTAATTTCTGTGTCAATAGGCTCGCTATTGGTGAGGCACCACAGGTCTTCGTTCATGATCGTTGTCGACCAGAAAATGCGGCAAATTATTCGTACACATTTGTTGACAAAAGTTTGAAGTTGTCGAGTTATTTGTTCTGAGACCAACCATGTTTCAGACCCATACAACAAAACAGGTTTTATGCTGGTGTTAAATATTCGTATTTTTGTGCGCAGCGATATCACACGAGAATGTCAAATTCGATATAAATTTCGGAATGCCGACCGTGCTTTGTTTATGCGTGCTGCCACATGTTTTGTTACACCCCCATATTTTGTTATGTAGCTACCAAGGTAGCAGAAGCTGTCAACGCCCTCAATGTTGATGGTGGAGTTGTCATTGGGCAGTACAGTGAGTGGAGATCTATTTGCATTTTGCAGTCGCAAAAGTTTAGTTTTGGAGAAGTTGATTTTGAGGCCAGCTGCATGAGCGTTTACTGCTAGTTGCGTATTCTTGACGAGGCGCCTGCTAACATGTGTGTCATGAAACAGATGTTATCAGCGTAGTCCAATTCGCTGAGCTTTTGGTTTAATCTCCACTGCAACCCCTCCTCCATCTACGCCTAAGGTCATCATCCAAGACCACTATAAACAACAGTGGTGACAGAACGCATCCCTGCCTACCGCCTCTGTTTATATTCAAGTTGGCACTATTTTTACCTTTATAACGCACACTAAGGCTCGCGTCTTTATATAGGGCCTTAATGAGCTCGATGATCTTGTCCGGAACTCCGTAATTTTGTAGGGAGCGCCATATTGCGTCTCTGTATACCGTGTCAAATGCCCGGTTGAAGTCCACGAAATGGAGAAATAGTGGCGATCTCCATTTAACAGATTGCTCCACAATTATTCGTAAAGTGTTGATGTGGTGCACGCAAAATCGGTTTGGTCTGAACCCATTTTGTTCACGCCGTAACTGGCTGTTGAGTACACCTGATACTCTATCTAAAATAATAAGAGCTAGGATTTTCAGGATGGAGTTGAGAAGGGTTATGCCCCCCCAATTTTTACATTGGCTGAGATCTCCTTTTTTGGGATAGTGATTATGACTCCCTCTTTCCAGTCAGTGGGGATGGTGTTAGACGTCTAGATGTTATGCATGATAGGGTAGAGATAGGGTCTAGATGTTATGCATGATAGGGTTTCGTATTAGTAAATTTTTTTATGGCTGCATATACGCCCCGCAAGTTGTTACAGTTTGCTGATCGCTCTGCTTCACCAGCAACTCCCTCCACAAATGCCCTTTTATCAATCCGTACAACATTTTTGACCTGCCGATGCATAGCATTGTATGCGCTGAGATAGCTGTTGAGGTCGGATAATAAAGCAGTGTTTACTTTGGTTTTCATCCTTCTAAGTTCTTCGATATATTGCCAAATGGTGTTGCTTATCCATGGCTTTCTTTTGCGGTGTTGGAGGCCAACTATTTCTTCCGCAGCTTGTGTGCAGACTTTTTGAATTTGTTGCCAGGACGGTCCATGTTCGTAGAGTACAATGGTAGTAGACAGTGTGTTCTGGTAAAGTTGGAGCGTTGCAGGGTTTTTGAAGTTTTCCAGATTAAATCATCTTTCGTTTCTGTTGCTTCCTGATTGGCATACAACTAGGTTATGGTCGCTGAATACGTCCGCACCTCTGCGTGTGCGCACATCAAGGAGGGAGTTGTGAAACCGTCTACTTATAAAATCATGGTCGTTGCCCACTTTTGCGTTCAAATCGCCCAATGTCATGATGATGTCACCTTTTGGGACAGAATTGATGGTAGAGTCTAGCAAGTTGTAGAACGCTTCTTTTGCATCGTCTGTGTCTGGTTCCGTAGGCGCGTAGCATTGAATTACGGTGATTGTATTACGACACTATGACACTTGACATGTGCAGCGTAATTAGAGTCCTAGCGTGCAGTCATTGGTGAATCAGTTTGTTTTACATTTGAGTGGAATTTGAGTTAGTCTTAAGCGAAAGGGATTAGGTATAAACAATTTAGAATAATCGAATTTGTTATCGAATTTATAACTCAAACAAATCATATAAAAAACCCTGCTCGGGAATTAAAGAAATCAGTTTCCAACTGGCAACTCAAAACATTGTATTTTTCTTGCAATCAGCCTTTCTCCGGCTCCAGTCTTTCTTCGGCTCAAATTATTAATTTGCTCAATGGCGTCTGGCCGAGCAACGCTCTGACGTATATACGTATATTTGGTATTTACATATATACGAATATATTCTAATATTCGTACATATATAAAAATATTCTCGCACAAATATATACGTTCATTACAGTATGTATGCTAACAAATTCAGGTAGCAGCAACAATACGTTAATTGAAAGATGTCCAATTATATTTTAGACTGCAGCGCCCTTGATGGCGGTCAAAAGTTGCGCAATTAATATTTTGTTGTTAATGTCACTAATATAATGATGCTATGTGCATATTCTAGAATTGTTTTACACGTAATTTAACATTGAATCACTTTGTTGTCTTAATTTAGTGGGAAATATTAATATTCCCCCATGAGCCACCATAAAATGTGTAGTATGAAACTATTGTTTTGGGGTTCCAAATTTATTTAATTTTTTATTTGTATATTTGTTTGAATGTTATTTGGAAATTTACTCTAAATATAAGAAATCTAAATATTAGAACTTCCCGATCCATCCGTGTTCACTACTCAACGTATACTAACTGCGCCAAAAAGAGTATATGGCGTGACAGTATTGACAGCGTTAGCGGCTCTCTGACGTCACTTTTTTAACCATTTGTTGTGTACCTACACTTTGCCACTCTTGAATAAACCCTATTCTGGCCAGACTTACAAGCTCACCTCATTCACTAATAGTGAATATTCGACAAATAGTAAGTATTCGGAATTCTGACATAAAATTCAAAGCTCTTTCATTTCCTATTTATTAAATGGCGCGAAAGCTATTAACAGCGAATGAAGTACAGTTTCTGGTGTTAAAATGGAAGCAGTTGTGCTTTTATTAATCGAAGAGGAAATCGCGGAAAAAAAATTAAAAAGGCGAAGAATATTAAAAAATATGCGAGACTGTAGTGATCCAGTGAACAGAATTCTTGCCTGCCAGCAGTTGGGGATACTGGCGACAAAAATGCACAGGAACGTAGCTGATCTTGAGTTGCTCGCTCAAATTTAATTTTTTTTATATTTATATTATATAAATCTTAGATTTTTATAATTTACTAGCTGACCCCGCAGGCGTTGCCCTTCGTGAAATTTTGTGTTTTGAAAAGAAAAGAAAGTTGAATTTATATTGTGTTGAAAATCATTTATTTGCGATTTTTCTACATTTTTTCAATGTAACGCAGTTTGATAAACAAAATTTTTTGTTTTCTGTTCCGGTGCGTAAATGTACAGAGAAGATGGTTTTCCAAGTCGTGAACACGCCACGTATAGCTGGCCGTGTGAAAAACATGGCATTTCCAGATTTATGCCACACACTTCCAACGACTGTCGTTGTGACCTGTTGATTGTCATCGCAAATGCAAGTTTCACTGGAAACTGAATACGTTTGAACTGAAATGGCAAATCGTTGGAACTCAAAGGAATTCGTGGAATCAAGCATTCTGCCTCCTTGTAAGTCCCTTTCAAAATTCTTGCAACTATCACATTATTCGATAGCTGCGTCACAATCAGTCGGGTTCCATTACACAGTTTCGGCGCATGAAGATTGCGAAGCATAATAATAACAGATCCAACTTTGAGACGCAAATGATGCGGCGGCATGCCAGGCAAATCCAAATAATTTAGAAATTCCACTGGATAATTCACGGCTTCGTCTTCATTTTCAACACGATCGATCGATTTGTATGAGAGCAAATCTCCCGGAATTTGACTTTGAATCGTCCAGTTTAAGTCATTAACATCGGTATTTTTGGCAGCTAAAATTGCGCGTGCACTCAACCAATCGTAGTTACGATAATTTTGGCCAATGTTCGGATAAACATTCGTGATGAGTTCAGCTTTCGTTGAATTGAATTGACAAATGGCAGGTGGAATTGATATCAAACCACTCGAAGTATCAACCGGAATTTGCCCATTTCCAATTCTTAACAGTTCTTTAGAGAAAACTTCTGCGGTACTATCCTGTTGCAGGAACACTCGCATATTCATAGTCAATCGTATGGTTTTCACGTACCGCCACATGCGTTCAATTCATCCGCCGCTGTTGATTTCGGAATAACAGGAAGTGTTTGTCGAAAATCGCCTGCTAACAGTATCATTGCGCCACTAAAGCGACGATTATTATTCCGCAGATCTTTATCATTGTTCTGTCAAGTGCTTCTAGAAACCGTTTGTGAGCCATTGTGCACTCATCCCATACTATCAGTTTACAATTCTTCAACACTTTTGCCATAGCTGATTGCTTTGAAATGTTGCAAACAGGTGTTTCATTGATTTGCATGTTTAACGGAAGCTTCAGTGCCGAATGTGCCGTTCTTCCACCTTCTAGTAGAGTTGCAGCAATCCCAGTAGATGCGAGAGCCAACGCAATGCCATTTTGAGATCGTATTGTTGCCAAAATCAATGATATCAGGAACGTTTTCCCAGTTCCGCCGGGCGCATAAAAAAAAATAGTCCACCGTTTCCATCATTGACAGCCTTCATCAATTCATCATACGCACTCTTTTGCTGCTCATTCAATAATGGAATATTTTTTTGTATTTGTTGTTCCAAAGTTATTCTGTCGTATGCACGCTCACGTTCCAATTCACGATTCAGTACATCTCTGATTTGACGATTTGGCGCTTGCATATGAATTTCAGTCAATAGTTTGCCACTCATAAGCAAACACAAATCTTCAATCAACACCAATGCTTCATTGTAGATGTCATCGTTCATTTGCAATTTTGAACGTTTCATGCCTAAAACATCCGTAAAAATTGCTTGGCATGAGCCGAACGATATGCCAACATCATCAGCAACCTCTCTGATAGTGATTTGACGATTATCCAAAATCATTTTCTTCACTGCGTCAATGTTTTCATCGATTGTTGACGTGCTCGGGCGACCAGGACGAGCATCGTCATTGACATCTTCTCGGCCTTCCTTAAACCGGTTATACCACAATTGAACTTGTGTTCTGCTCATAGTAGACTCGCTAAAGGCCACAGTCAACGTTTCAAATGTCCTTTCGCATTTAATTTCATTTTTTACACAAAACTGACTACAGTTTCTTTGATCCATTTTTTTCGAATAGTACAAACTCGAAGAGCACACCAAAACACAACTAATCTTTTTATCTGTCAAAAACAAAGTGACAATCCAAGATGGTTGGTATTGCCAACATATATAACAGACATGTGTACCAACATAACAGAAAAAAAATGCGAACATCGAACATACGTAACTCACGAAAAGATGAAAATAACGGTAATCTTTTGATCACACCTCGTATATATAAACATATATATATATATATATATATATATATATATATATATATATATATATATATATATACATATATATATATATATATATATATATATATATATATATATATATATATATATATATATATATATATATATATATATATATATATATATATATATATATATATGTATATATATTGTTCTTTTTTTTAAATTCCCAATTAATTTACAATCTGTTTTTCCAACAGTAAGTAAAATTATTTGTACAATTTGGGTATACTGGCCACTACCAGAGCAAATATTATTTAATCAGGAAAATGTATTATTTCTTTATACCTACATACATATTAATATACATGAAAAACAAAACATCAAAAAACAATGTTAAAACCTATGCGGAAGTGCGGTGTTGTTTCATAGGTTCAATTCTATCACTCAGTATTTTCTCAAATACCTTTGAAAGGCTGATGGTTCGATAAGAGCTGGTTCTTTGCTTGGTTTTGGGATTGCTATTATTTGAGCTATCTTCTGCAAGGCTGGAAAATGGTTTAGTCTAAATATGGCAACTGGTTTAGTCTAATATATATTATTATAGAGTTATAGGGTAGTTATTTTAATATTTGCCGTTGATTAGGTCATATCTAGGTGTCTTTTTGTTTTTCACTTTCGAGATTTGTGTTTTAATTTCAGCTATAGTCGTCACTTTTGGTTTGTTGTAGTGGACATTGTGTAGGTTATGAAATTGGATATTTTGAGGGTCCATGTCGTTACTGAAAATGTTTGCGAAGTGTGTTGAGAGAGTGGTTGCTTTCTGAATGATCGTTTTTGCCCAGGTATTATTTTCTCTTTTTATGGGTAGTTTATGTATTATTGCACTGTTTAGTTTTTTACTAGCCTTCCAAAGGGAATAATTTGCCGTTGTCCCTAAATTGTTTAGATAATTTCCTAGTTTGCAATCCTCATATTGTCTTATCGTTGTCGTCAGTTCTTTTGCCGCTTTTTTGAATTTAGCTTTTTTTCAGGATGTCGAGTAATTTGCCCTTTTTTCCTGAGTTTTCTTTTCTGTCCTATTTTATACTTAATTTAAGCTGGGACAGTAGTAATTTGTGATGGGCTTAGAATTGAGGTTGACTGAATTGTGGCTTGGACGATGTTGTTTTTTATGTATGCTATTGCTGTGTCAAGTTCTTTATTTGATTTTAATGAAATTTATGTTATGATATTTTCTATCAATTGGCGAAATTTGTTCCAGCCTGTTTTCTAATTATATAAACCTCCAGATATTTTTGTGCCCTGCTTGCTTTGAAGAGTCAATAGGATTGGTCTGATGACAAATCTAAACATGTTTTTATTGCTAAGTGTTCCTGCAATATGTTTTTTGTAACGCAAAAATCACCCGCACTAATAAAGCGACTGGTTTTTTCTTTTATGGCGTCTAGTAGTTGGCCGCGCATGTTTGTCGTGGGCATCCTGCTTTCCGACTACCATTTTGGTTCCATTGAGAGTTCATCTTTGCAATGCTGGTGTCTCTACGCAGAATGTGCCCTATCCAGCTCCACTTGCGTATTTTAATTTCTGTGTCAATAGGCTCGCTATTGGTGAGGCACCACAGGTCTTCGTTCATGATCGTTGTCGACCAGAAAATGCGGCAAATTATTCGTACACATTTGTTGACAAAAGTTTGAAGTTGTCGAGTTATTTGTTCTGAGACCAACCATGTTTCAGACCCATACAACAAAACAGGTTTTATGCTGGTGTTAAATATTCGTATTTTTGTGCGCAGCGATATCACACGAGAATGTCAAATTCGATATAAATTTCGGAATGCCGACCGTGCTTTGTTTATGCGTGCTGCCACATGTTTTGTTACACCCCCATATTTTGTTATGTAGCTACCAAGGTAGCAGAAGCTGTCAACGCCCTCAATGTTGATGGTGGAGTTGTCATTGGGCAGTACAGTGAGTGGAGATCTATTTGCATTTTGCAGTCGCAAAAGTTTAGTTTTGGAGAAGTTGATTTTGAGGCCAGCTGCATGAGCGTTTACTGCTAGTTGCGTATTCTTGACGAGGCGCCTGCTAGCATGTGTGTCATGAAACAGATGTTATCAGCGTAGTCCAATTCGCTGAGCTTTTGGTTTAATCTCCACTGCAACCCCTCCTCCATCTACGCCTAAGGTCATCATCCAAGACCACTATAAACAACAGTGGTGACAGAACGCATCCCTGCCTACCGCCTCTGTTTATATTCAAGTTGGCACTATTTTTACCTTTATAACGCACACTAAGGTTCGCGTCTTTATATAGGGCCTTAATGAGCTCGATGATCTTGTCCGGAACTCCGTAATTTTGTAGGGAGCGCCATATTGCGTCTCTGTATACCGTGTCAAATGCCCGGTTGAAGTCCACGAAATGGAGAAATAGTGGCGATCTCCATTTAACAGATTGCTCCACAATTATTCGTAAAGTGTTGATGTGGTGCACGCAAAATCGGTTTGGTCTGAACCCATTTTGTTCACGCCGTAACTGGCTGTTGAGTACACCTGATACTCTATCTAAAATAATAAGAGCTAGGATTTTCAGGATGGAGTTGAGAAGGGTTATGCCCCCCCAATTTTTACATTGGCTGAGATCTCCTTTTTTGGGATAGTGATTATGACTCCCTCTTTCCAGTCAGTGGGGATGGTGTTAGACGTCTAGATGTTATGCATGATAGGGTAGAGATAGGGTCTAGATGTTATGCATGATAGGGTTTCGTATTAGTAAATTTTTTTATGGCTGCATATACGCCCCGCAAGTTGTTACAGTTTGCTGATCGCTCTGCTTCACCAGCAACTCCCTCCACAAATGCCCTTTTATCAATCCTTACAACATTTTTGACCTGCCGATGCATAGCATTGTATGCGCTGAGATAGCTGTTGAGGTCGGATAATAAAGCAGTGTTTACTTTGGTTTTCATCCTTCTAAGTTCTTCGATATATTGCCAAATGGTGTTGCTTATCCATGGCTTTCTTTTGCGGTGTTGGAGGCCAACTATTTCTTCCGCAGCTTGTGTGCAGACTTTTTGAATTTGTTGCCAGGACGGTCCATGTTCGTAGAGTACAATGGTAGTAGACAGTGTGTTCTGGTAAAGTTGGAGCGTTGCAGGGTTTTTGAAGTTTTCCAGATTAAATCATCTTTCGTTTCTGTTGCTTCCTGAATGGCATACAACTAGGTTATGGTCGCTGAATACGTCCGCACCTCTGCGTGTGCGCACATCAAGGAGGGAGTTGCGAAACCGTCTACTTATAAAATCATGGTCGTTGCCCACTTTTGCGTTCAAATCGCCCAATGTCATGATGATGTCACCTTTTGGGACAGAATTGATGGTAGAGTCTAGCAAGTTGTAGAATGCTTCTTTTGCATCGTCTGTGTCTTGTTCCGTAGGCGCGTAGCATTGAATTACGGTGATATTACGAAATCTGGTCTTAAATCTGGCAGTTATTATACGTTCGGAGATCGGCTTGTATCCTGCGCATTTCAAGTTCTTTGATATTAGAATGCCGACACCGTTTGCACGCTTTTGTATGTTGCCACTGTAGATAAAATAGTGGCCTTCAAGGGAGTGAAATTCTCCTTGCCCGAGCCATCTTGTTTCACATAGGCCGAGAATTTGAATTTTATAACGCTCCATCTCCCTGCAAACCTGTGCGAGCTTTGAAGTTTCAGAGAGAGAGCGAACGTTCCATGTTCCAATTCGTGTCATTGATGGTCGTCGTCGTGTGGTTGTTATTATTTCCGAGGCTTGCTTCCGTTTCTTGAGTGAGTTTGTTTTACGGTCTGGTCACTGGCCCAACGCAACCTATTTTATGTCTGAGGAAAGACAGAAATATTTTATTTAAGAGAGTTGTTTTCTCTCCGCCCGACTACGAAGAGGATGTAGTCGCACTGCCATCAGTATACACAGTTACGGCATGTACACAATGTGTTACATGTTAGTCCCCCTGTTTACCCGACGGTTGACGGTAGTTTTTGGTGTGTCCATATTTTTGGAAATTTGTGCATTGTGGAATAGTTCTTTTTTGGTGAGGTGGTTGGAAGTTTATTTTACAATGTAAAAGATGGGTTAAGGAATATATTTCTTTGTTATTATAGTTTGGTTTAAATTGCAGGGAGAATAAAGGAAGTGGTTGTTTGTTTTTCTGCATGTTGTGAATGTTTACTACTTCATGTCCTAATTCTGCCAGTTCAGCTATAATATCGTCTTTTTCCGTTGAGTAATGTATATTTCGTAAAATTACTTTAATTCCATGTTGCTCTTTGGGCTTAAATTTATAATATTTTGTTTCTTTTTGCCTAAGCAATTTTATTATGTTTGTATAATATTTAGATTCTGCCAGTAGTATTTTTATTTCATTTCTGTTCAATGTTATCATTAGTTTTGTCATTTAGTGCCAGTAGTTCGAACCTGTTCGATGTATTTGGTGGGAGTGACTTGTTCAGCCAATATTCTTGTAGTGTTGTTGTGCTCGGAATGTTTGCTATTGTTTCTACTGTTTGAGTTTTGTACTTGCATATTTGTTGCTGTTGTTGTAATTGGTATTGGTGGCTTAGTATACATAGTTGTTGCACTAGAATAAAGCAATGTACTTGTCGTAGATGTCGAAGCTACTATTGTAGTACAAGAGCTGCTGTCTGACTACACTACACTATTGTGTTGTAGCTGGTGGATAAGCCTCCAACATAGTAGTGGGTGTCGCGCATTGAACACTTCACTGTATTGAAGCGCTGGTAGTGGCACCGTTAAGGCGACCGCGAGAGCAGGATCCGGCTCGGCTCTCTGCTACTTCGACATTCAAATTGGAGCAGCCGTTACATTGAGTAGAACTAATGAGTAATATGCATTTCTGTTTTTTGTTTTTTGTTGGTAAGTGTCAGAGGCACTCATTTTAAGTATGTTGTTATTTTTTAAATCTTTTGTGAATTTTACATTTCACTTTTAATCTTTTATTGCAAAATAAAATATTATTAATATTGGTTATACGATTTTAGACTGTCAAATTCAGTAAAAGCCATAATTGATTGCAAAATTGCGTCAATTGATAAAAGATCACAATCGACTGTGTTTTTATTGGCCATTCTTCAAGTTCAATTGCTTGTGGCAGATTAGTTAGCTTAGTTCCAGTTCAGGTTCAAATACTTGTCTTTCCGCCAATACTAAGGAAACTAACAATTTGATGACCTCAAGAAAGGGCACATATAATTTAATTATAGGAAGTAAAACCCAGCGAGCGACAGAAAGAAACAATATTGCCACCTATTTCAATGGCCGATTTCGGCATCTCACCGAAGCTCAGAGAGCAGTTCGGAAGACGGACACCAAACTACGAATGCTCAATGATCAGCCACTGGATCAGGCCACTACGACAAAATCAGTGATGTAGCTAACACTCATATGAGCATATTCAAAAGCGAACCTCGTCGTCTCAAAGAACGATCTGTCGAAGAGGGCAAGACTAGTGCAGGCAGACATGGAGGTATTGCAGACACAGCCCTTCAGCATAAGCCCAGTTACTTATTTCCGTCAGTATCACCTCCTGTCACCACCCAACATGGCCTAATCCGAAAGATATTTTTTCGGATGGCAGCATTAAAGCTACTTCTAGGTAGATTATTGGACACTCAGGATCAAATCAAAATGCTTGATGGTGTAAATTATCAAATAAAAATTTTACACCATCAAGCAGCTGTGGAATTAAATTAAATGTCTCCATGGAAAAGTTTGGGAGCAATTTGAAAATCCAGCAGGTTCTGGCTTTGATCAGAACGACTATGGTCAAATAAAGGGCAAGGTAAAACAAAGCAGGAGAGCCTGTTATGCGAAATTCGTTACCACTGTCAAAGGTAATGATTCCCCAATTCAATGGCAATTGTTTGAAGTGGTGGCAATTTTTTCATTAATTGTCCGAAACAGTTGCCAGATAACCATTACCAACGATACAGAAAATGTGGTACCTAAAGTGTCTGGAGAAGCGGCAAAACTGATACACCTTAACTGATGATACCTTAACTGAAGAAAATTATCGCACCGCCTGGACTATACAACAGGAACGGTACAACAAAAAATAATAGTGATGGCTACTTTGGTAAAAAAAAAAACTACTGATTCAGCATTCAGACACATCAGTCACAACAGCCGTTGCCATTAAAGGTCTCCTTGACACAACACGAAAATGAATACTAGCATTAAATCATTAAATATTGTAATTGAAACGGCATTATGGGATCCACTTCTCTTACAATCATTAATGAAACAACTTGATCGAATGACACACATTAGTTTTGAAAATTGGAGTTTTTTGTTATTCGTAGAAATTCAACTCCAGTCAATTGGTCAAAAGGACAATCCTGCACCCTCACACTTACCAGAACTGTTTCTTCAGCAGCCGACAGAAATAGCAATAACTGTAAACTATGCAATAACAGCAAACATACGTTATACTATTGTAAGCGATTCTTACAACTGTCATCATGAGGCAGACTGAACTGGGTCCAAAAACAAACGCTGTGCTTCAAATTTCAAAAACCTAAATGTGACAAGAACATAACACGTTGCTGCATTTGGGAAATAATAATCATGTCTGTTTGTCTTTGCGCACTGATTTCAATTGAATGGGCGATTGCACAATACAGTAAAGTTAAATTAACAATTAGAGGTTTTATTTATTGAGATTCATAATATAATGAAGTCAAATTAACACTTAAAGGTTTAATTTAAAGAGGAAAGAGTTTCACAATCTAATGAAGTTTAATTTACACTTAAAGGTTTAATTCAAAGAGTTTCACAATAGAGTTAATGGAAGCTTGGCGACCGATGTGTTCCGCATGGTGGTTGAAAGGCAAGAGAGCGAGCATTCACTCGTGAGGCAGCTCGTAAGCTGCTAAAGCCGATCGACCACGGACATAGCCGAGACATGGTGACGCTGGCACCGGGTAGCGACCAGCGGTCATGGCTCTGTCTTCCAGGTTCACCGCGTGAACATGCCGCCCGCCTTGCAAAGATTGCAACTTGGTAGAGAGGTGTGGGAGGTGCGGGGGTTAGGAGTGATTTATGTCATCGCTGCCGGGTAGGATTAGTACGGGGAAGAGTGAGTGCTAGCGAGGCTGCTGTCGGTATTACGGGAGGGGAGTTTGGGGTTGATTAGTGCGGAGATGATTTGTATAGGGCGCAACAGAAGTTATGGTACGGGGAGGAGTGGGTGCCACCGAAATAGCTCTCGTTAGTATAGCAGGGAGTTGGTGCAACCGAGATTCCTGTCGGTAATATGGGAAGGATGTTTGGGGTTGATTAATGCGGAGATGATTAGAATAAGGCGCAACAGAAGTTACGGTCACGTGGGGGAGTAGGGCGCAACTGACGTTGGGGTCACTTGGGGGTGGTGATTTAGGGTTAGAATAGAGTTTGTCGTATACAACCGAAATCGCTGACACGCGGGGTGTTAGTATGGGGGGTGGGTTCCGGGGGCCTTCTCCGTTTGTGTTCTGGGGGAAGTACGGCATACCCGCCGTGAACCTGGTCATGCAGCAAGCGTCCTCCGGGTGGAGAAGGGTGTGGTGTTCATGGTTACACACAGGGCACCGGAAATTGCTGGTACAGTTGTGAGCGCGATGGGAGGTGGCCAGACAATTGTTAAAGTAGTCGTGCTCGCTGACAACTCTGCGCCGTTCTTCCATCGTGTAGGCGGCGGAAGCACGGCATTGATTGAGCGGGTGCGGTTGCCGCGAAGAATTAGGAGTGCGACTGCTCGTCTGGACGTAAGCTGCTTCCGGTGGGGCGCCTCCCAACGGCTTTGGCGACTCTGGTGCTCGAGAGTGGAGTTGCTGGCGGGGATGCCTTAGGTTTGGGGAGGTCAACATTGCTTTCGTGGACTTCTTCCAGCGGATTGGCACTGATTCGGCAAGGAGCTGCTTTTCTTGCAAACTGCTCAGGGAAATTTTGGGCTCGGAAGTGGGGGATGACATATCCAGTATTTCTGAAATATAAACATGTTGTAATGAATAGTTCGAAATGGTGGGATTTGCATAATGCCCTTCGCGATACTTCTCTTCAGGTATTAGAAGCCCGGTTCTTGGTGGCTCGTCTATCTCCCAGAATCTGGCTAACTGTTGATCGGTGGAGTCTGGCTGAGGGTAAGTGACGTGCGTGGATAAGACGGCAACAGGCTCGCTGGGAATAGGTCCCGTGAGTATCCACCCGAATACCGTTTCTTGGGCTAATAATGAGCCAGCGACTCCTTTGCGTAGAGCGCCTAGGATAATGTCTGGGTAAAGAAATGTACCGATCAGGAGATCGATACATTGTTGAGGTTGAGGACTTGAGTCGGCCAGCTGGAGCTCTTGTAAGAGTGGGTATTTAGAGGTGTTGAGATGGGGGGTCGGTAAATCGCCTGTTAATTGAGTGAGTACTAAAGCAGAGGCATTAATTTGGATGGTGGGGTTGATGGGGGAGTCCAACACGAACTTGCAGGCCTTGGACGCCTTAGCGGAAACCACATTACTCAGTCTGGAGATCTCGGCATACACTGTCTTGACTGGCAATCGGAGCTGACGTTGGAATTGTCCCTCGGAACCAGGATCAATCAACGCTCTTGCCGAGTACGAGGTGCCCTCATGAGCGATTTGTAAAATGGCTGTACCGAGAAGTATCTGTCTTGAACTCATTGGGGTTGGGGGACTGCCCTTTGTATTTGTCGGTGCTCGAGACTGAATCCGGGTGGTGTGAGCCTTCGGGGTTTCTTTAAATGGATTTGTGTGGGTTGTGCGGTGAGGCTCTGGAAGTTGGGAGGGGTGCTGAACTGACGTGTCTGACGTGAACTAACGTGATGATTGGTTCCACAAACTGCACATCGGAATTGACTCGTACATTCGCGGGAAGAGTGAGATGTTGCTAAACAATTGTAGCATAATCTTTGTTGTTGGACTGTCGCCCATTTTTCTTCGGAGCACATGGATTGGAATCGGGTGCACTGTTTTATGGTGTGGTTTTGGATCTGACAGATGGGACATGTATTGAACGTATTCCGGGTTGATGGGGTCTGAAGCTGAGGTTGTAGGAACTTTTGGGTCTCGTGTGTTTGTTGCTGTTGGTACCTTAATGGGTATGGTGGTAATATAGTCGTCAAGTCGGCTACGGTTTCAGGGGTTTTGTATCTACTAGTCAAGAAGGCGTCCATCTGTTGCCACGTGGGTGTCTCAGTTCTATCATGGATTGTTTGCTCCCACATTGAAAGGGTGATGTCGGGTAAACGCGTAGAGCACAAAAAGACCACTATGGCATCCAAATTGGTGAGGTTGATTTTATTGACACGTAGGGTGGAGATGCAGTTGTTAATGTCTCTCTGTAAACGCTTGATGTGTCGTCCTGATTCTTCCGTCACGGGCGTCAAATTGAAAAGCACTTTCAATTGTGTGTTTACTAAGAGACGGGATTTTCGTATCGGTCAACTAGGTTACTCCAGGCTTGACTGAAGCCCTCATGGGTCAGGGGGGACATCTGGACAATTTCCTTAGCTTATCCTGTCGTTTTCTGTCGGAAGTGATACAGCTTTTCCACGGGGGTAACTCGTGTATCGGTGATGTAAAAGGCAGTGAACATGTCACGAAATGAAGGCCAGGTTAGGTAATCTCCTGCAAAAATGTCTGTATCACATGGGGGCAAATTGAAGTTGTGCCTATTTGTTCCTTCTTCGGTGGGTGGGAAGTGGGAATTGCGTTTCAGCTTTTGGCTCCACTCACGCATCTGCGCTCCGCATGTGACATACTTCCGATAGCATTGGAAGTACTTATCCTGAAGTGGTTCTAATTCGTCCTTATCGTCTACCGCAGTCTCGACCGAGTTAAGGCATGCGTTGTACGCTTCTTTAACCGAATACCATGCCGATAGCAATTCTTCCTGGTCCAGTTCGATTGTGAATTGTGTATGCAATTCAGGGGGGAGGTCATCGAAGTTTAAGGTGAACTTTGTGAGTTAATCTGCTAACTTGATGAACTTTGTTAGAGCGGACATTGTGTGTAATGTCGTTTAAATCGGTGGCGGAATAGAAAAAAGGGAACCGTCCAACATTAAACTTTTGAGATGGGACGGGGCACGGTGTAAAAAGAATTCACACGTGCAACGGTTAACGTTGAAATTCGTAGGGGCACGGTGTAAAAAAGGGGCTTTTGATCACCTGCAACATAAATGGTAGGGGCACGGCTTCAGAGCCAATACACGTGCAACGGAAGTAAAAAGGGGGCACGGTGTAAAAATAATTCACACGTGCAACAGTTAATGTTGAAATTCGTGGGGGCACGGTGTAAAAAAAAGGGCTGTAATAAGGATGTAATAATAAAATTTCTAAATATTAAAAAAATATACTACCCTCTTGATGTCACCCTGGTAATTAGAGTTGCAAGTAAGAAGACAATAGTAAAAAAAGGAAGGAAAAGAAAAGGGATAGAACTTCCAACGCGAAAGGGAATACGAATTTAAATCGAAACCGGCACAATCAACTACGTGTTAAACTTTTTAGCGTGCCGACGTCGGCAGCGACGCTAACTGGATCTATATACCCTTTTTAAACGAACACACCGGGGAGCAATGGTATGGGAGTCATGACAGACTTTACGGGGTTAACTATAAATGGCACATGAGACGCGATTAGATCGTAGGGGCACAGCGTTAAACCGTGTGAGGAACTCTACGACCGACCGTAGGTGCTTGGAGCGTTCGCGAAATGCAGGAAGGTCGCACAACGGAGAAGAGCAAAATTAGATCTAATCGAAGCGGCGAGGTTCGTATGTAATATATGGAGTATATTAGCAGACGCAGTCAGCAGCGCTGATAACAGGGGTTATAGGGCACGCTTCACTAAAGAGTATAAAAAAAGAGTTAGAAAAAAAATATGTATATGTACATAGATTTATATATTTAATATGTAATGGACTGTACCGTTTTAAAAAGAGGAAAATAGGGCGGAACTTACCAAGAAATCCGGCTCGAAGGACCAATGTTTGTCTTTGCGCACTGATTTCAATTGAAGGGGCGCTTGCACAATATAGAAAAGTTAAATTAACAAGTAGAGGTTTTATTTATTGAGTTTCACAATATAATGAAGTCAAATTTACACTTAAAGGTTTAATTTAAAGAGGAAAGAGTTTCACAATCTAATGAAGTTTAATTTACACTTAAAGGTTTAATTCAAAGAGTTTCACAATAGAGTTAATGGAAGCTTGGCGACCGATGTGTTCCGCATGGTGGTTGAAAGGCAAGAGAGCGAGCATCCACTTCGTGAGGCAGCTCGTAAGCTGCTAGAGCCGATCGACCACGGACATAGCCGAGACATGGTGACGCTCGCACCAGGTAGCGACCAGCGGTAGTGGCTCTGTCGTCCAGGTTCACCGCGTGAACAATGTCAATCAACAAAATCATCAAATCAGGGCCAAATCAACCACTCAGCATAGAGCTTTGGGCAATCGCCTCCAACGCAATAGTAACATCAGCAGCAATAAACACTTTATCGGCGTGTCAGGACTACGTCGTATTATCAACAGCAAAAGTAAAAATTACCGCGGTTAATGCCAATTCAGGTGAATTCAGAGCAATATTAGACTTTGGTTCGTAACTTAAACATAGTTTCTGGGCATCTTATTAAAAGACTTCTCATCTCTCTCTAACTAAAACCTCTCTATATCGATTATATCGAGAAAGCGCAGAAGTCGAAGCAACGGGTGAATGCCAAGCTGAAAGCCATGAAAAATTTGGAAGTGTTTGTGCTTCCAACAATCATTCTTGCCCAAACAAGTCATCAACTTGACATATCCACATGATATATTTCTACCATCATTCAATTGGCTCATCCAGAGTTTCACTGGCAAGGAAAAATTTATGAACTCCTTAATGCCGAAGTCCATTTTATTATAATAGCGACCGGGCAAATCAATCTCTTCAATAACCTTCCAGTTCTGCAAAGTACTACCTTTGGATGGAGTGTTAGTGGAAAAATTACTCAATAAAGATTCAAAATGAATAAACTGAGTAACATGTGTAGTTAGACAGAGATTAGTGACAAAAAGGCCTCGTTAGAAGAAGTAATTGAGCGTCTGTGGAGAATGGATGAGGGAGATACCACCGAAAAATGGTTTCCGCCGACAGAACAACGGTGCGAGTCTCACTTGCACATAGGAATACAGAAGGTACGTACGACTTCCATTCCTGGAAATCACATCTGCATTATGAAAGTCGCGAGAAATGGTCAACATCAGGTTCATAGTTCTCAAACGTAGACTTCTGAGGATGCGAAACCAGTATAATCAATTCATGAAAGAGTATGGAAGTCTGGGGTACATGAAGGAAATAAGCTTAGATTCATCTAAGTTTTCGTTTGTCACGTTTCGTCTTCACCAATGATATTGTGTCACAGGATTTGTGGGCTTCAACATTTTCAGCACAACTACAAATTCCAAACGAACTCGAGAAGAGACTTTTAGCGGTGTCAATGTTGACAATCACCTCCAATAATTATTCTGTGCACAAAATACACCACAGAAACTCGTTCAGGGTGCTACAAAAAAGTAGCATACGTCCTCCTATTCATCCAAAATTCAAAATTCTAAGAGACTCGCCCAAAACACAATTCACCAAGTTCAAACGAGCTGGATGAAACACCATTCAGGCTTCTGATTTTGGTCGAGAACCAAATTAGCTTCGAAAGCATCATGAAGTCGAAAGATCAAGTTCGATTAGGTATCGAGTGCATTGATGATATTGGGAATTTGAATATTTCGGTAATACCTAAAAGATCTGAAGCCGATTTCATTAAATAGGTCCATCTAGTGAATCTTGATAGTATTCCTGATTCACACAATGATTTGTTCTTCTGTGCAGATAATAAAAAAGGTGGTATTCAAAATTAGAATTGGAATCATAAAATTAGATATATTACACATTATTAAAATCGTTAACAATGAGCATGATTTAATTTGCATCTCACAACCTCCACGTACTGTCCCCTGGGTAATGGCATTTGATCAGCCGATAAGTGATAGCTGATGTGAGTCGGCGGAAACCCAGACGCGACATTTATATCTTTGGTGGCGTACTGGTCATCGTCTGTTTACCCTGTTGGGGTCGGCTGAAACGAAGTGTCGCGAACTGAAGGCAATCCGTTAATCCGCGGCGGTGATCGAACATTGACATCAAATTTATTTGCAAGCGGAGGAATACGAATCCTGTATTTGAGCGGAGCCTCTCTCATACATTGTCGCCTCGGCGTAGAACTATGACCTTGCCACATTATCGGGGGCTATGATGTGGTAGACATGCAAATCCCCTGCACTCGTTGGAATCAAATGGAAACATTAAAATAAATAAAACGAGTACAGAAGTCTGAAGTCGTGTTAGCCCGACTTCAAAATACCCTTTACCTTTTCTTGAGCGTGCGAGTTCAATGTTTTCTTCATAAATCATCATTAGGAGCATATCTACGGTAATTTTCGACGGGGTACCTTCAATTGATTAAATCGACCCCATTTCTTGTGTATGGCTTTGTAGTGTCAATATAACCATTAATATAAAATTAAGCAAAAAATATTTTATAGGTCGAAAGTTATAATAATATGTGAATAGTGGGAGTGGCTGTAAAAATACCAGGCCCATATTTTAAGTGGGGTTTAATGTTAGTACCCGCAACATTCCTGTGAAACTTCGTTGATAAATCTTTAATAAGAACCTAGTAAAGATTTTCGGTTAATTGTTGGCAAGGCAGTAGAAATAGTCTGCCATATTTGGAATGCATGCTATTCATATATCATCCCTAGAAGCATAGATAGGGTAATTGCTTTTAAGTGGGGTCCCCAAAGTTTATTATATGGGAGGGAGGCGTATCCTTTATCTGATAGACCTCAATTCTTTTATATGGCTTTTTAGGGTCCATATACGTACTAATATAAAGGTTAGGTTAGGTTAACCTGGCTGGCCTAAAGCCACACATAGACCGATTGGTCCCTAGCGATACCAGATGGGGTCTGATCTTTATGCAGATTTCCAGTAGACATCTCGTAGGATATCAACGCTTTTCGCGAATTAAAGCAGTGCTGTCAGCTCCATTCCTGAGAAGTCTTCCAATCTCACAAATTGTGGGACTCCTAAGCATTTTAAGCGCGTTTTTGATAACGCAGGACATATACAAAGGAGATGTTCCAGAGTTTCCCTTACTCCCACCTCTTTACACTTCCTACATTCGTCATTGTAAGTAATTCCTATCTTGTGTGCATGTACCGCCAATAAATTATGGCCTGTCATTATACCTATGATAGTTCTGCAGTCTTTTCACGAGAGCGCGAGTATAAATCTCGTTTGTTTCCTATCGTTGACCTTACACATAACTTTTGCAATTTTGCAGGTGTTTAAACTGTGCCACCTTGCTTCCACCTGCCTACTCATGTGTCTGTCCCTTTCATTGAATAGTTCTTTAAGGGGTTTCTGTATGTCGTTTCCTTGTTCAAGTGGTAAGTAGACAGCGTTCTTTGCAATCTCATCTGCTATCTCTTTCCCTTGTTTAATGTTAGTACCCGCAACAATCCTGTGAAATTTCGTTGATAAATCTTGAATAGGAACCTAGCAGCGATTTTTGATTAATTGTGGGAGTGGCAGTTGTATTATGATCTCCATCTTCTGCACACACACTATTATTGGCCCCATGTATATTTCTGCCAATTTTCATTCCGCTCGCATCAATATGAGCATAGGTACGCTAATTTTAATTTTAGACCCGAAAGTTCCTTATATCAAAAGTGGGCGTGTCTTTTCTCTGATCAGCTCTATTTGTTGCAGATAACTTTATAATGTCCATATGTTCCTTCCCGTAAAATTTCGTCCATAAATCTCTACCAGATCTTAACTTATTAATATTTGTTAATAGTGGGCCTAGAACACATTCTATGCTCTTGCCCAGCGGTGGCAAGACGCAGACATAAGTACCTAGGCAGTGGGTTCATATCTCCAAATCAAATAGTTAAAATTAAGCCCACAGCAGTTACGAGATTTATAAAGAGTCTAGGACTGTTTTAGTTGGGTACGAGGCTGCACAATAAATCTTTTAGGTCGCGGTGTTCTTTTAGCCTGTCAATAATAATAATAATAATAGTGGGCCTGGCCGTTAATACGAGGGCGGATTGATATTGAAGCTACCTAGCACAAACACAAAAACTTTTTTTTTAGAAATTGCGATCTGTCAAACGTCAGCTGTTAAAATTTTACCCAAATTCATCGACTAGTTTATTTGTTGGAGTCGTTTGAAGTAAGCAAATTTTGTGTTTCTTGAAAAATGGAAAAAAGCGAATTTCGTGCAGTGATTAAACACTATTATTTGAAAGGGAAAACGGCGAAAGAGACAAAAGAAAAGCTCGATAAACATTACGGTGAGTCTGCTCCGTCAGATTACATGGTAAAATATTGGATTGCTGAATTTAAAGGCGGCCGAACAAACACTGAAACAATACCATCAACAGGAAGGCCAAAAGAGGTGGTTACTGAAGAAAATATCAAGAAAATCCTGTGATATCGGTATGAATGATCGCCGAGTCAAGTTGCGTGAGATTGTTGAAATGGTAAATATATCATATGAACGTGTGTTCAACATTTTGCATGAACATTTGCATATGAAAAAGCTATCGGCAAGATGGGTGCTGCGTTTGCTCAGTGTCGAACAAAAACGAGTTCGACAGACCACTTCACAGCGGTGTTTGGACATGATAAAGCGTAATCCTGTTGATTTTTGGCGTCGATTAATAACTGTTGATGAAACGTGGGTCCACCACTACACACCTGAAACCAAAAATCAATCGAAACAATGGGTGGAAGCTGGTGGAAGTGCTCCGAAGAAGGCGAAAGCAGTGAAATCGGCTGGCAAGGTTATGGCCACTGTCTTTTGGGATGCACACGGAATATTGCTCATTGATTATCTTGAAAAAGGATCCACAATCACAGGAAAGTATTATCGTGCATTATTGGATCAATTGATTGATGCAATCAAGGAAAAACGACCACATTTAAAGAATAAAAAAATTGCTCTTTATTCAAGACAACGCACCGGTTCACACAGCATTAGATACGATGCTAAAATTACGTGAAATACACTTCAAATTGGTTAATCATCCACCTTATAGTCCAGATTTAGCTTCTAGTGACTTTGTCCTGTTTCCAAACTTGAAAAAATGGCTCGCAGGAAAAAGATTCATCTCAAACGAAGAAGTGATTACCGAAACTAACGCGTATTTTGAGGGGTTCCCGAAATCATATTATGCAGATGGTATAAAAAAGTTGGAATATCGTCTTACTAAGTGTGTCGAAGTAAAAGGAGACTATGTTGAGAAATAAATGGTTTTTGAAAAAAAAAAATGTTTTTTTCCTACTTAGGTAGCTTCAATATCAATCCGCCCTCGTATATACCACCCACTTTTGCACAGTGTTTAGTTGGACCCACATCTCCGTAAATGCCAAATAACGTCACGATTCCGTCGATTGGACCGAAGATATAGTCATTTTAGAAAAGGTGAAAAAAGTTCCTTATATGGGAGGTAGGCGTGGTCTTTGCCCAAATCGGCCCATATAGCAATCTGGTTCTGTATCTTTGTCCAGACTATACTTTTACAAAATTTCATTAAGATAGCTCTAACGGTGTAGAAAAAAGTGGCCACAGACGGACAGACGGACGGACAAAATAAAAATTGCTTAGAAAGAGATTCTGAATATATCTGTATAAATATGTCCATACCTACCACGCCTCCTTCTTGAAATTACAACCCCTCTCAAAAACACAACATTAGTATACCCTATTTACTTTTTTTAAAGGTAAAGGGCATAAAAACACTAAACACCAGATCGTCGATGAAAACTCGGACTTTGTACAACTCAAAGGTACAATGAATAATACTCCAAAGACATTAGGAGAGCCGATGAGTAACTCCTCTTTAGCCGCTGTACTTTTAGATATTGTGTGTAACCGTTCACATTCACTGAGCAAATGTTTTACATATGACACGACTACAAATAAAATTCAAACCGGTATCGATCCTTACATCACAGTCACAAAAATACATAGAAGACCGAAATCGATAATGGCAGGCAATCAATCAAAAAAAAATTTGCGGTACGGCTATTCTGAACTCAACTGAAAAACATGAAGAGCCTTATACAATATATTTCAGGCAGCAAAACTCAACCACTTTAGTCAGGCACCTGGAAGTCCTTAGTAGTGGACACTTTCATGTTATCCTCTCTTAAAAGGGACCATACATGAGGCCAAGATACAAATTTATAATGAAGGCAATTTTCGTAAATTGATAAAAGATTTCGATTCCATTAAAATAAACTATTACACGAATCAAATGAAGTCTGCCAAAGAGTGTGACAATATTACAGCTTCTTTAAATGATGAGTGATATGCAGTCAAATCCGTGTTCAGCAAACCCATTCGTAACAAAGTGCCACAGCTCTTATTTAAGGTGGAACAAGAACTAGAGAAAATGAAGTTGAAAAAAGATGAAACTCACGCCATCTACGCATTAAAGTATCTGATCATAAAAAAATGGAGTAATTGTGGTGAAAAAATACAGTAATTGCGGAGTTAATCATACTGTTAACTACAGAGGCTGCTCAGTCTGCGCAAGTGAGCGGAGAAATTGTTCCTCCTCAAATCGCTGTCTAGCTACTCATCAAAATGACAGATGAAGAAGACAAACTACTGTTGGAGTCTTAAACGAGAATCACCAACATGAGAGTTACTCTGATACTCCTAAACGTGCTATACAATAAAATGGAACACCAAGTGGTACATTCAATACTGACCAGCAGAATCTAATGCAAGCACTCAATATATTTATGACATCTATGCAAGGTATGGTGACTATGATGCAACAATTGATGAAAACGCAAAAGTCGCTCTTGCAAAAAATTATTTCCAAGGTATGAATTTATCACTGAAATTATGCTTTTGGAACGCATTCGATGTTACGAACCAGAAATTGGAACTGGCTATCTTTCTGACAGCACAACAAATTTATATAATGCTAATATCTAATCCTACCCATTTAACAACAAAGAATTATTTTAAAATTTCAGGAGATACTTTTTACCATTCAAACGATAGAGTAGAATTAAAGATGTAGTCCTTGAAGACGTCAGCGAAGTCTATCTGCAGGCAACTAACATCAAACTCTTAGAAAGAAATATCCCCATATCCGCCATTTACTGTCCACCGATTGATTCGATAAATTTTCAATGCTTCCAACGTTACTCTAAGGTAGACAACTTTAAGATGTCATAAGTACCTTGGGTCTATAGGTAATATCAACCGGGAAACAAACCAAACCTCAACTTAACCTAGATAGACTTCGGTGTATTTAGAAATAAAAAAACGAAAAACAGCCGCTGAAACAGCATTTTTGTTTTTTAATGTGACTCCTCGCCAACCTTCATTCATCTGAAAACATCATGAGCATGATCATCTAATTCCAACTCTACTGCACTGACTGGCTCAAATACAAAATATTTATAAGTACTCACATTAACTATAAAGCCTCCCTAAAAGATGATCGCGACATCGAAAATACCTGTAATGACCTTGTGAATGTTTTAAAGAAAGCCGTATAAAAGCAGGCAAATTAATCGGTCAATATAATGGAAGAATGTATTCGCGTGCTACACCCACAAATTAAAAAACATATTGAAGCAGAAACACCAAAAATGAATTACGGACTATTTTATAGGCTTGTGTCCTTATGGCGACAATGAGCACTCATTGTGGCGTGCTGCCAGAAAATTCAAAGCCTATACAAATATCAGTCGCCACTTCGTGAAGAAATTGGCTAAACTGCTTGGGCTAAAATGTGCTATGATGAGAATTGCTCTGCTTTCGCAGATCACTTGAGTAATGCCTTCTCTCCAAATCCCCCAGCTATATCGTTTGAACCTCCTGAAATACCGAATAGTGGAAACATTGAACACCTGAAATCCTTAAAGAAGGAAGTAAATAACATCATTAAAGACTTAAATCCTAAGAAAGCACCAGGAATGGATTAGATAACAACAAATATGATAAAATAATTACCTAATACAGCTGTATCTCACTTAGTCACAGTATTCAACGCTTTTTTACGCACTTGTGGCACAAAGTGCTCATAAATAAACTTAATAGAATTCTTTTAAAGAAATTCCACAAACTATTTGAAATCTACTTCTGATTACTTTGACATCAAAGCTCAAGGCAGTGTGCTTGGACCATTGCTGTATTTGCTCTTTACAGCTGACATGCCAACTTCCGATCACACCGCTTTATTCACATTTGCCGACGATACCGTCATACTGAGTACAAGCAGCTCCCATCTTGGATCCTCGCAATGGCTACAGAGCCACTTATAGTCTATTGAGCAGTGGCTTAACAAATGGAGGATGAAGGTCAATAAAGATAAATGTACACACTTAACTGAGAATCATCACTGGTATTTCATGGTACTTGAGGAACTCAAACATCCATCGTGACTTAGGTAAGTGGGTATGGCAGCCGCATCACCCATAAAACTGTGGTGGTGCTTACACCAGCGTTCTCTATTTCTAGCAAGAGCTGGACATGTACAGAAAGAGATGTTGGACTGTTTCCAGTTCCTCTTCGTTCCTACAGCTACGACAGAAATCATTCGTAAAAACTCCCATTCTTGCATGCTTTCCTATACATATTAGAGTCCTATTTTGTAGTCTAATGAATCTAATGATATTTTTTGATAGATTTCTTTTTAGCCACGGCCATGTTCGCCCGGCGATTTCGCAGGTAGTAGCACAAATCCACTTTTTAATGGTAGAGTTAATTATTGTGACCTTTATGAGAAGCTTACAAGTTACGAGAGGTATACCCACATG
The DNA here is from genome assembly GCA_920105625.2 of Clusia tigrina. Taxonomy (NCBI): domain Eukaryota; kingdom Metazoa; phylum Arthropoda; class Insecta; order Diptera; family Clusiidae; genus Clusia; species Clusia tigrina. The sequence goes on along the minus strand of OV050032.1, from coordinate 125,444,009 downwards.
CCCACCAACATTTGGCATGCAACAGCCATCTCTCGAAAGTAGATCAGCCTTGCAGTTCCCTGCTATATTCTTATGACCTGGTACCCAGCATAAATGGATATGGAATTGTTAAGCCATCTCGTTAGGAGATCGGCGACAGTCTAAGACACTCCTTGAGATTAGATATGAATTTTCTAGATGCAGCATAAACAACATCATCAGCATAAGTTATCACATTACATCCCACTGATACTAATCTCAAAAGGAGTTTGTTAAACGTTGTGTTCCATAGAGTCCGTGAGAGGTGTCTAGCTGTATACCCCTGCTCACAAACTTACGGAGGACCGAATCTCCTAGATTCTCCTCAATGATTCTGCTATTCAGCAATTTATCCATAAGGCCTAATAGGCCCGTTTCCACTCCAAGTTCAGTGAGTACTTAGTAATGGCGTCCCTTTGACACTATTAATGGCCCCTTCAATATCAAGAAAGGCAGCTAAAATTAATTCCTGTTTATGCAGTGAATCTTCTGCAGTGGAAATAATGTTGTGTAGAGCAGTCTCTACAGAGATTAGCTTCTTGTCTAAAGGTAAGCTTAAGTAGATTTCCATCACTCCCTTTAAAGTTTTTTAAAAGAAAAGTCGAGGGATATATCGGCCTTAAGTCTTTTGGATGAGTATGTGAGCTTTTTCCGGCTTTTGGAATGAAGACAATCCTAGCTTGTCTCCATTGAAGAGGTATCTAACTAAACTTAAAGCATCATAGTACAAATTTACGATTTAATTTCTTGTAGTAACTAATATACATAGAACACTGATCTTTTAAATATACTAAGCACTGGCACGGTGTATTATTGTTAACTAATTAGTTTGTAAGATTTGCCTACTTATTGTTAGTCTATTGTTAGAATATACAATAAATAAACGCATGGAAATAAAAAAAAACAACAGTACAGATTTTATCTGTCAAGATCGCTAAAGTGCGGAAGTCTCAAGGTTTACATGATTCCTCAGCCTTTCTTTGTGGGCTTTTGGCATTTTCCTAATTGTTGTATCGATTGTATAGATCGCGATGGGGGCCAGTGTTCTGTAGAAAAGAAGGCGCATTAACAATGCACCTAATAACTTTAGATTGTTATTATGTGGTTTTTGCTGGCACAACCCCAAAGCTACTCAGCTCAGATGTCCTACCCATTAGCCAGTACATATTTCTGTATCTTATGGTTAGCTTTTCCTTTTTCATATTAACGTGTTCGCTCCAACGAAGTATTGCATCAAGTGTAATACCAAGATATTTTACTTTATTAGAATATGGTATTTGTACACCGTTAATATGTAATGGTAGGTATGGTATTTTTTTGTTGGAGAAATCGGCATGAATGGATTTGGTATCGTTGAGTTTGATGCAGCACTTTTTTTCATCAAAGAGACGATCCGGCTTTGAGTGCGTTTTTACAACAGTTATAAGCGCAGTATCATCTGCGAACGTGGCTGTGGTATAGTTGTTGCTACTAACTAGATCACATGTGTAGAGCAGATAAAGGAGTGGTCCTATTTCACTGCCTTGTGATACTCCAGCTTTGATCTCCTTGACCATCGAATTCTCAAAGAATTGTTTTGGTAGAGTAGCTTTAATTTTTGTAAGCAGACCAACATGCAATACTTCAACGAATGCTTTGTGTTTAAACTAAATTCAACAACGGTTCTTGACTGTAATTTCTGCTAATAACCTTGGGTGATTAGCATGTATGGAAGTTGCCGCTGTATTTCACATTCAGTGGAGATATGATCAGATCCGCTCAACACATCATCGACATAAAAATTTGATTTTACGACTTCTGCTCCTAGTTGGTATTTGTTAGCTTGATCGTCAACCAGACCCTGAAGTGTGCGGACAGCCAAATACGGTGCAGACATTGTACCGTAGGTGCCGGTAGTGAGCTGTTAACACTTCATGGGATGTGAGGGATCGTCTCTCCACCACACAAGTTGGTACTTTTGATCGTCTTTATCTACCCACACTTGTGGATACATCTTTTCAATGTCAGCTGTAAAGACAAATTGTGGGAGCTGGAAACGCAATAGAATCGTCAACCCATCTTCCTGGATAGTTGGTCTTGTTGCCAGAAGGTTGTTTAAAGAAACATTATTTGATGTTTTGGCTGAAGCATCGAATACAACTCTTAGCATTGTCGTTAAGCTGTCTGGCTTCAAAACAGCATGATGTGGAAGAAAGTAGTGGGCACTCTTTTTACTAGTTATGTCAATCTCTTCCATATGACCAAGCTTCCCGTATTCTCGCATGAAGGCTTCATATTGGGCCTTGAATTTAGGATTTTTTTTTATTATTTTTCGTTCAATTGTCATGAACCGTTGCAGAGCTAACCTCCGCGAATCTCCCAGTGGGTTTAGAGTAGTTTGGAACGGCTATTTCACTATGAATCAACCGTTGTTATCACGTTGATAATTTTGCAGAAAATGTTCTTCACAGCGGCGCTCGGCGGTTGTAAACTTATAGCTAGATGTGTCACATCCTTCAAGTTGCCAGCATTTTTCAAGAGTAGCGTTGAGCGAACCATTCTCCTGACCAGTGTAGAGTGCACATATTGCTGTCTTTGGTGCGCTTTGTCCAATTTTTCCCTTATCACCCAGCCAAGCGTTGTGTTTTGCATGACTGGGAGCTCAGAGGAAAGTTGTATTTGGCCCATTTCTATTAGGTCTGCACCCAGGAGAACATCGATTTTTCCTGGTTGAGGAAATTCCGTATCAGCCAGTTGTGCAAGGAATTGGCCATTTTTTAATGTTTAGCTGCTGAGCTGGTTGAGTCGGAACAATACTTGGCAGCACAAATGCCTCGAAGTCGGCTGCAAAGTTGCTTTTTCGAGATTGCAGTTTCATGTGAGCGCGTTGCGTAACTCTTTTTTGGGCATTTTCAATACCTTCAAAGCACAACGAAGCTTCTATTGGAGATATGCCTAGTCTTTTAATGACACGCTCGGAGACAATGTTGATCTGTGATCCTGAGTCGAGGATGGCTCTAAATTCACCCGATCTTCCATTCGCAGCTGTTATTTTTATTTAGGCTGTTCGCAACAGGACATAACTTCGATGTGTAGGAATGATGTGGTAGCTGCTGATGCCACTGCAGTTTGGAAACAGTTTTAGTTGATGTTGCAGTTGCTGTTGGTTTCCTCTTGTGGACTGTTCCCGTGCTTCTAGGTGCAACAACGTATTGTGTTTTTTATTGCATTTGGTGCAGCCTCGAGAAGAAGTACACTCCCTTGCAGTGTGGTTACTTCTCAGACAATTGAAGCCGATCCTTTGCGTTTTTGCCCTGTTTAATCGATCTGCTGCAGACAACTTCAAAAACTCCTTGCAAAAGTATATGGGGTGATCCTTAACCAAACAATAGCTGCATGTGGTAGCTGCTCCGACCAATGATGTCACCTTTAGTGTTTTTTCTTTCTTTTCCACCGAGGGCCTCCAATGATTGAAAGATTTGGTCGCACGGTACCCAACGACACTCAAGTGCACATGTTTGCTGACGTATCAGAGCGTGCCTACGGAGAGGTAGCATACATGCACAAGATTGCCACAACCAGATAATAGTTCGCTTCCTATGAGCGAAATCACGAGTAGCTCCAATAAAGCAGATAACATTACCAAGACTGGAATTGCGCGCTGCTAAGGTCGCGTTGGAATTGATGCAGAAGCTCCAAGAAAGCTCATTCTTCAAAGGCGTGACAAGGCATTTTTGGTCTGATTCCACAGCGGTGCTGGGATGGATTAATGCAGAATCTGCACACTACCACACATTCGTAGCCAATCGAATTTCGGCTATTCAGGAAACAACTAATCCACAACAATGGCGTCACGTGCCTCCCCGACAATCCCGCAGACCTGATATCAAGAGGCGTGACACCAGCTAAATTGGTAGACAACCTGTTTTGGTTATATGGATCTAAGTTCCTGTACGGATCTATGACAATTTGGCCACTTCAACCTCCGCGAGAAGAATGTGCTTTGGAACTCAGGCGGCAGACGAATGCAATGTGTAGTGTTAGAACACTAGCTTCTAAAGACCAACCTTCTGGGAAGAAACCATTACAAGAACTCATTTCGACGTCTGCAAAGGATTGTGGCGTATGTCATTCGTTATGTGAAACTAGGTGAAGCAAGGTGTCCCAATCAACAGTATCACCAACAGCCGAAGAAATGGAAGTGTCATTGGCATTGATTGTCAAGGGTATCCAAAGAAGAGCCTTTAATGATGACATTAAAAGTTTAGAGCGTCACTCAGCTGTCAAAAACACTAGCGATATCAGCAATTTGTCACCGTTTATTGATGACCAAGGCATCCGAAGGGTTGGAGGACGTCTAGAAGCATCTAATTTGAGTTATGAAGCAAAGCATCCCATGTTGATGTCATACAACGACCTGACTTCCAGAATGATTCTCGTCATGATGCATGAGAATAATTTGCATTATGGTCCACAAGGCTTGCTGTTAGCTTCAAGGCAGCGAATTTGGATAATAAAAGGAAAAATAATGGAATGGAACGTTGTGCCAAAATGTGTGCGCTGTACCAGATCCAAGCCTAAGTTATTCAATCAAGTAATGGGAAATTTGCCAGCAACCAGAGTCACTCCAGCTCGACCGTTTGTCCATTGTGGAGTGGATTATTGCTGACCATTTTGGGTGCACTATAAAATTCGTGGCAAGAAGCCACACAAGGCTTTCATCGCAGTTTTTTCCTGTTTCGCAACAAAGGCAGTTTACCTAGAAGTTGTAACCGAATTGACGACCGAAGCATTCATCGGAGCTTTGAAACGCTTCACGTCTCGCTGCGGACGGTGTGACACTATCTATCCGTTAACTGCACAGATATATTGGAACATGTCAGAATCCAAGGTATCGCTACAAACTAGATGGAAATTGGTGACACACCTTAAATACGAGTTCTGGAAACGTTGGTCACACGAGTACCTTCACCAACTTCAGCAACGATACACAATAGAGCCAAATACTATGGCAATCGTCAAAGAAGATAATTTACCAGTGCTCCAATAGCCTCTAGGGCGATGTTAAGGTATGCAAGGGTGACGATGGCTTAGTAAGAGTGTGAAACGTCAAAACACAAAGGAGCATATTTAAAAGAGCAATTCAAAGACTGGCACCATGATGACGACATCGAAGTAGATCCAGAAGAGCAACCAGCACCAAAAACGAGAAGAAGAATACCAGCGATCACCAATGGCTTAGCATTGCTACTAACAATAGTTATATTACCAATGATATTGGGATCTCTAGTGAAAATTAATCGTCTTGGTTCAAAACTTGGCATCCACTCGAAAATATAAGGTCTACAGAATGGAACTTGCTCGTATACTACGATTTGGAACCCTATTGGACAGAAACATCAACGTTATTCAACAGTACTAGGACCCTACGTCAACTCTGCCGAAAGATGAAACAAATCCACACTTGTAGTCATCTAACCGACAGCTTCGATCGACTTGAAGCCGAATTGTGTGTAGATAACAATCTATTAAGAAGCAATCGCACCAGGAGAGGGGCAATAAATTTCGTTGGGAACCTTGCACATTCACTATTTGGCATATTAGATTCAGAGTATTGCAAAACGATGTCAAGGATCCATCAGTTATTCCACTGTCAACATCATAAAGCAGGATCAGATAGCGGTTAAGAAAAAATTTAATGAATTTGACCAACAAGTAAGTCAAATTTGGAATCAATTGCATAAAGAAGACGAAGATCTGCAACAATCGAAATTGTTGGAAATATTCAACGCTCTGACAATTCAACTAATGCTAATCGTAACCGAGTTACAACGGACACAGTTATAATGGATGTTCTCACAGACAATTGCACACCGAAGTTGACAAAATTTAACTCCACCTGCCATCATCAGTAGAACTACCTGCAAATCAAGAGGTAGGTAGGTACGTAGGAGTGGCCGCCCAGTTTGCCAAAAGCACACTTGAGCACACATAATGGCCCATTGTGATAGTTGTCAAGAGGACTTAATACAACTATATAGGATACTGAAGGTAAAAGAAGGACTCGCTCAGGACCATGTTGTTTTTAAGGTTACATTATCTCTGGTGGAACATGACCGATTCGAACTCTTTATGCTCATTTCGGTACCAAATTGGGTCAGCAACACTATGGTGGCAATTGATACATGCCACCTTTCTTGCCATAAATGCAGCTCGTGATCCATACCTACAAATTACCTCCGACGACTTTGCATCATGCGGATCAATCAAAATGAATACGTATGTTCAGATGTGCCAATCCGGTACAGCTATGAGGCCGAGATATGTTCCTGCGAAATCAATTTCTTTAACAACAACACTCAAACACATTGTAAATTGAAAACTGTGGCTAATAACATTACGTGGCTACCATTGAAGAAGAAAAATCAATGGATTTATGCAATTCCGTCAACAAGCGGAAAAGTCTCACGTTGACACTGAAAGGCTCAGGACTACTGACACTGCAGCCAGATTGCGTGCTAAAACCCAATTCAATCTCAATACAGGGGCAAGAATCCATATCCAGTTCGTTAACAGCATCACGCACAAGCCTAGGGAAAATTACAGAATTATCAAATAGTGAACAAATAACCCCACTATTGCATAAAATAAACGCGATCACTTATACAACACAATTGAAGAATCTGACAGAATTACACAATGCTCTGGCCAAAGAAAACCCGATGACACTGCACAAAATTCAATCACCAGACTTTTACCACCATGCGGTCAGTTATACCGCACTATTCCTGTCCGTGATACTTTTGATTACTGGGGTCATATGGAGAATAAGAATTCAACGGGGTGTCAATGCACCAGAAATCATCACGCCAGCAAGTACCGTGATCACAGCGGAACACTCCTATGACACAATTAAAGTCAGTCGCAGTTGAATTTTAATTGTAACAGTGTGTACATCGTGCATTTTCACTTGAAGCAGTTACAGTGTTAAGAAGTAATTAAGTGATTAAATGAATTATTAAATAAAGTGCAAATTGTAATAAAGTAAACTTTAATCCTAATATTAAGTGTGTAAATTGCAATAATTAAATAAAGTTAGTTATTTTAATTTAACCAGTGATTGTCTGATTACTACACGATCCAGTGGTACGAATCCGAGTATTGAGAGTTAGAGTAAATTGACAGGAGGGCAATTTCGTAACAGTATAAATTGTCAGGAGGGCAATTTCGTAACAATATGATTAGCATTCATCATCATGTTTGATGTAAAAATATCTGTTGCTTATATAACTTTCTAGTAAATAATAATAATAATTTAAGAGTAAATATTATTCAGTTTATTTAGAAGTGTGCCACAATATTTTAAACGCATATGTAATGTCCAAGGATACAGCCACGCAATACTTAATTTTTCAATATGTATATATTTTTTATTTTTTTATTTGCTGTTATTTGTGCATTGAATGTTCCATATGGAGTGAATTGAAGCTATTCTTTTCTGAAGATTTTTTTTAAGATTATGACGAAACGATTTCATTTAATCACGTATTAATTAAAATTGAATATATTTTTAATAATCATAATAAATCGTGACAAGTTCTTGGTTTACCTGTGCCAACATTCGTTCATTTTACTATACTTTTCCAAAATATCATTAAGATACGGACGAAAATTCTTCAGAAAGTGCTTCTGATCATATCTGTATATTTAAGTCCTGCCTCCCACGCCTCCTCGCAGTTACAACCTCTTAAAAGCACAAAATTAGTATACCCTTTGTACCCTTTTTAAAGTTAAACTAGTTTAAAAAAGTTCAGGGTTAGTCAACACTGAAATGTTTATTGTCAAATTATTTATCATTAAAATATATGATATTACAAAATTGCAATTTTATTGACATGGGGGAAAAATGGAACTGTCTTCAGGGGAAAGCCGAATTTCGGGGAAGGGCGATACTAGTCCATAATTAATTGGCAATCATCAATTTTGTGGCCCGTATTTATGGCATTTCTGCTCAATCAATTTTTTTTTGATTTTCTGTTGTTTGAAAGACAAGGTAGGTAGGTTAGGTAGGTAGGTTAGGTAGGTAGGTTAGGTAGGTTGGGCAGCGGCATCACCAAGAAAACAGTTGTGTCACTTAGACTACCAGTTGGGTCCGTTGTGACCCACGGTTGCGAGGCATGGCAATGCTTCCCCCACCAAATTGAACCCACCTAAGCCTTTTATAAAGCGAAGAAGGATATTAACAAATGACTGGTATAGATTATCTATAGTTGTTAAGAAGTGGGATCCTAGTAAACGCTCCCTATTTCTAGCAAAATCTGGACATATACAGAAGAGATGTTGGACTGTTTCCAGTTCGGCCTCGTTCCTGCAGCTGCGACAGAAACCATACATATAAACTCCCATTCTTCTTGCATGATTTCCTATTAGACAAAGTCCCATGAGGGCCCATATTAGAGTCCCAATTTGTAGTCTATTTAGTCTAATGATATTTTTGGATACACGTATTTTCAGTCTCGGCCATGTTTGCCTGGCAATTTCGCAGGTAGTGGCACAAATCCACGTTTGATTGGTAGAGTTAAATGTATCCTTTATGAGAAGCTTACAAGTTGCGATATACCTATATGCCTACTTACATTTGGCATACAAGAGCCAGCTCTCGAAAGTTGATCAGCCTTGTAGTTCCCTGGTATATCCCTATGACCTGGTACCCAGTATAAATGGATATGGAATTGTTTAGCCATCTCATTAAGAGATCGGCGAGAGTCTAACCGTCAGTCCACCAGACAACATTTCCATAGAGGAGAATGGGCCTGACAACTGCAGTACAAAGCCAGTGAGCTACCCTAGGCTTCATTCCCCAGGTTTTACTTATCTTTTGCAGGCATAAAAAAAACCACCCCAGCTTTCCTAGCTCGTTTTAAGGTGTTTGACTTCGTTTCTTCTGAAATCCCTAGAGCTTTTCCCTTAAGTATAATTGGATTTAAATGATGGATTTTATGTTTCTTAGTAAACAGAATGACTTGAGTCTTATCCGGATTTACTCCAAGACCCCAGTCTTCTGCCCACTTTGAAAGAATATCTAGAGCATTTTGCAACAACTCTCTACCAGTAGATATTAATTTTCCAGAGGCAGCAATAACAACATCATCACCTTACATCCCACCGCCTCTAATCTGAACAGGATTTTGTTAACAACTGAGTTCCAAAGAAACGTTGAGAGGACGTCTCCTTGCGGTGCACCCCTGCTCACCAACTTACGTATAACCGATTCTCCTAGATTATCCTCAATGATTCTGCTATTCAGCATTTTACCAATGAGGCATACCAGGCCCGTTTCGACCACAAGTTCAGTAAGTGCTGTAGTGATGGCCTCCCCTTTGACATTATTAAAAGCCCCTTCAAAATCGAGAAAGGCAGTCAGAGTTAGAGATGAGCAAAATGTCACTGCCAGTGATTTTGTCGCTGTTATTTAAAAATCGCTGGTAGCAAACTGTTATCTAATATACAAAGTAACAGCGATTTGATCAAAAGAGTGATTTTTAACAGTTCGTTCTTTTTTCACAGTGATTGAAAATCGCTACTTTTAATAACAGCGTGAAATAAATCAAAAGAGTGATTTTTAGCAGTCCGTTCTTTCTTCACAGTGATTGAAAATCGCTACTTTTAATAAAAGCGTGAAATAACAGCCGCGATTGATTTCACGCTTTGGTAGCAATCACTTTTTCTGTGGCGCTTTTTAAGTGAATACAGAGAGAGAGAGAGAATGGTATTATGTGAATTTTGGCTACATCCATGCACATTCACACATTTAACATTAAAGAACGCTTATGCGTATATAAAGCTAATCAACAGAGAGGGATAGTTTGCTTTTATTTCATGAGTCATTTTAAACTACAACGAAAAAGAATATACTGTGAAATATCATATAAATAAATAAATTTCGTGTATTGGCATTGTAGAAATTAAACACATTCTGATATACATTTGAAGGTAAAACTTATCAATTGAACGATTGGTGCATTGCAAGTGACATATCTCATTCAATAACTTACAAGTGGTCGTTTTAATATCTTATCGTCTAATAATTAAATTATGATATTCAGCTGGAAAAATACATTTTATTATTAATAATCTAATATTTATAAATAATAAAAAATATTAATAAATAAAGCTTAAGTACAGTATTTATAGTTACAATGTAAAAATAATAATATTTTTACGTTTTCATCCCCTAAACGATTTCGCCACCCGCTTAATATCTGTCCAACATGCGAAAAAAGGCGTTCGCATGGTACGGAAGATGCCAATGTGCAAAGATTTTCTTGCGCTATTATCGAAACATTTGGATACTTTGTTCTATTGTTCCGCCACCATAATAAAGGATCGAAATTTCGCGGAATTAAGTCATATTCCAAATATCTATCAACTTCTGTATTATCTATGCGCAAATGTTAAAATATAAAGCGATACGTATGAATATTCAATCTTGGCATAAATTGTCACTCTCTCCAGCAATGGGATAATTTAACAGCAACAACTACATACATATATAAATTTACTTAACTAACATGATAAAAACAGTGATTGATATATTCATTCGTTACCAAAGTAGTGAAATCACCATTCGCTGTTATTTCACGCTTTTATTAAAAGTAGCGATTTTCAATCTCTATGGATTACAGCTGTATGTTAAAAATCGCGCTTTTCGCTGTTACTTTACATATTTGATAACAGTTTAGTTGACAGCATCCATACATATGTATATGTGTGAACGCAATGGAAACAGCGATCGCAGCCACTGTTTAAAATCACGGTGATTGAATAATAGCAATCATTGGTAACGGCAATACTCAAACATCACTGGATCGCTCATCACTAGTCAGAGTGAATTCCTTCTTATTCAATGACCCTTCTCAAATGGAAATAAGGTGTAGAACAGTCTCTACAGATTTCCCATTTGTAAAGGCATGTTGAGCCGATAAGATTAGATTCTTGTCTAAAGTAAAGCTTCAGTGGATTTCCATCACTCTCTCTAAAGACGAGGGATATATCGGTCTTAAGTAATTTGGATGAGTATATGTACTTTTTCCGGCTTTTGGAATGAAGACCACCCTAGCTTGTCTCCATTGAAGAGGTACATACCCAAACTTAAAACATCCTTCAAAGATTGGTAACACCCCAGCCTTTCAGGTATCCAGCGGTCTTATGTATTTCAACTGGATAAATACTATCAGGCCCAGGGGATTTGAAAAGCTTGCAAGGCTCGTTCCTCAGATAGAGCGTCTATCCTAACTTCTCGACTATTCGATGTTTCTTCCCTCTCGTGTCCAGTAATATCTGAGCAACATGGGAAAGGCGTGCTGAGTAGGAGCTCTAAATGCTCCTTACTAGTTGTAGTGAATGTGCCATCCACCTTCTGTAACAGCTCCCAATTCTGAGAACTTCCTGCCAATATCTTACGAAGTCTGGAAGCCTCAGTCGCTCACTCTACTTCTTCACAAAAGGATTTCCAGGATTGCCTTTGAGCAATTCTAACCTCCTTCTAACAGAACTTTAGAGCTTCTTTATGTCCTTTCCAATCATCTTCAAGACGTGTATACTTCGCCTCGTTAAAAACTCTCCTACTGTTTACCCGTAGTTTGCTTAGTTCTTCCGTCCACCACCGAGGTTTCGGCCTACCCATCAGTTTCCTTATCTTACAGATTTTGACCAAGGTCGCGTTCAGGCTATCAGTAACAGAGCCAACCATCCTTCAATGTTTTCTGGTGCATTATATGGACAGACACTTAGGGTATTCCCAACTAGATCTACATATTTCACCCAGTATGTTTTTCTGTTATGCTTCCAGGCTCAGGACTCGGTAGAATTTTGTTAATTTCAACCGAGATGTGTCTATGATCACAGAAGAGTATTCATCTAACACCATCCTATCAATCTCTTATGCTTTCCATAAGAGATTCAGAGGCAAAGGTAGCGTCTATTACTGCCTGCATATTGCTTATGACAGATCTGCAGGTTAGTTCCAAGCAAATAAGCAAAAAGGCACCCACCCCTCATATTAGTGTTCGTGCTGCCCCACACCGTGTGATGCGCATTTACATCCACACCAGTTATCAATTTATCTCCAAACTTTTAAAACTACGCCACCAGATCCATAGAAATCCATTTTGGTAGCTCATCATGATCACGGATCAGGTAGCATGACGATAGCCACATCTGCTCGTCGCCTGACTCCAGGCTTATGGTAATTTGGTCGGCGTCGCTGTAATTACAGAGCATAAAAGCATTTATGCCTCTGCGTATTAGTGCACACGCTGTAGGTTTACCTATATTGCCTGTATACATCAATATGTATTTTCGGGTCCCTAGTCCGCACACAAGACCATGTACAACAAATGGTTCATGAATCAGGAAAATATGATTTCTGTCCTTTGATAGATGGAGTATGAAGTTAGCGAACGCAACCTTTGAATGAAGAAGGTTAATTTGGAGTTCCCGTAATATCAGGTTAACTGGCATACTCCTCCACCTCCACCATCGTATTATTACCATCCTCCTTGTCCGATGCCAGTAGCTCCTTCTCATCAATCAGAGTGGCCCTATCCGATAAGGAAAAGACATTAACATCGACCGATGCCCTACGTAGCTCAAACGCATTAATAGAATCAGAGCAGGCTCCACCAATGACTCTCCATCCCCACCAACAGAAGTGTTGTGGGCCCCTCCTTCTAGCTGAAAAGAGGCTTCAGGGTCTACCTCGTCGAGCGTTAATGTTGTGGACGAAAATCCATATCTCAAGATACCATCAGATCGAGCTAGAAAATCCAACGAGAATGCTCCTTCAAAATATGGAAGAAAACTCTCGAGAGCCGGGCTTCCACTTTCTTCCAGTTCTCAGACGAAATAGTGCTGTCGAGGTTGCTTCTATCCGCAACCACCCATAATTGCTGACCCCTAACCGCTTCTCTCAAGATCTTTGGTGAGGACTCACAATGTTGGGGCTTCTTTATCGTGCTGGGGTTGCTGGGCGGGTCGTCCGACAGCTGATATTTTGGCGACGGGTACAGTTGCGGAACCTGTGATAGTCCATCAGTAACCCTCGATGCCCAGCTAATAGAGACCTGTTGCTTATCCGACCTTTCTTCCTGCGGGACGCTTATAAAACTTTCCAGCAGCTTCAAAGCAGCGGGTCTCTCCTTGTATGTACGCTCTACCACCGAGGGGATCAGTCGTTTTAGACTTTATTATACCAGGGCCAATCCCGGTATCAGCAGTATGCATTTTAGACTTGTTAGTCGTGAGAATTTTTCTGGTACTACCACTTCAAGTGGAACCATGTTTGTCCCCGGTGCCAACTTCCGACATACGACATGGGAGTTTCTGACGTACGAATACATGACTGGCTTGAGCCAGATTCAGATGTGGGACCAATAACTTCCATTGCATTTAGGGACTGTTTGTCCAAAAAAGGTCTACATTTTTATTCAGGTCCATGGTGTGTAAAGTAGAACGCCTCCACGCGGTGCACTCTTTTTTTTTTGGTTTTCCAATATTCCATGGCAGCCTCCCCCCGCCGGACCACCGCAAGGTAATACTTCTCCAGGGCAGTAGTATGGTCAGCGGACCTCTCATAGCTATTTCCCATTGCGCGTCTTCGATACTCCTGCTGGCGGAGGTCTTTCATAATGGCGGCGCTAGTGTCACACACCGCAGCCCATTTCTCAGGGCTCTCAAGCATATGCTGCACTACGTTATCGGGTATCACGGGCTCTCCAAACACTCCTTGTAGTGCCTCTCTAACACTTTCCTAACGTGGGCAATAGAAGAAGACATGTTTGGAATCCTCTGTAACTCCACAGTTTGCACAGAAGGGGGATTCCTCCAAGTGGAATCTGTGCAGGTATGTTCGAAAACCTCCATGGCCTGTCAGCAATATTGTGACGTAGTAATTCACCTCACCATGCGACCTGCTTACCCATTGCTGAATATTGGGGATCAGCCTTCTTGTCCAGCGGCCATTTGTAGAAGTGTCCCACTGGGCTTGCCACTCTTGAAGGGTCCTCCGCTTTACAATTGCCAAGAGCTCTTCTACATTTGTCGTGTATGTCCCTTTGGCGTGTCAGAGATTCATCGCTTCTTTCGCTAGTAGGTTCACGAGAGTCATGCCGGCTATCACCAAAGTGGCATATGTGCATACGGTGCGATATCCGCAGATCACTCGCAGTGCACTTCTCCAGTAGGCTGCCTCAATGGTGCAGATGTAAGCCTTCACATCCGCATTTTTGGCCCATATTGGCGCCCCATAGAGAATAATGGATCTGAGAACCCCGGTGATAAGTCGTCTTTTCCGCTGTCTGTGGGCATTGAAGGTAAGACGCGAGTCTATCCACACGCCTAGGTACTTGTGGTGTGGAATCGTGGATATGGTACATCTATCAACTCTTATTGCCACTACCTCCAATACCCTGTGGCTCGAAAGCAGGATTGCCTCGGTCTAATGTTCAGCCAAGCTGAGTCCAAAGTTTGTAAACCATCTTCCGACGGTAGCGACAGTTTGGTTGGCCTCTGCTACTACTTCCTCCAAGTATTTATTTGTGAATACCAATGCTATGCCGTCCGCGTATCCGATGATTTTGACACCATCAGGTACCTGTACGAGGAGGATGCCGTCGTACATAGAATTTCACAGTAACGATCCAAGCACCGATCCCTGGGGAACTCCTCCGATAATCTTGTGCGACTCCACACCTTTTTCGGACTGGTAGAGAAGGATACTGTCGCTGAAGTAGCTGGCAAACATTCGCCTCAGGTAGATGGGTACCCCAAACTCTGCTATCGCTCTGGCTATGCGTTCCCAGCTAGCTGAGTTGAAAGCGTTTTTGATATCTGACCGCAAGGCATTACCTCTTGGTTCCACCCCTCCATCGTTTTCCCTAGATCGCTGTTTTGGCCGTCTGGACAAGTTCGTTGATGGCGTCCACGGTGGATCTCGCCTTCCGGAAGCCATATTGCCGTTTTGAGAGCCCTCCAGATTTTGCAATGGCCTCATCAATCCTGTCACAGATTATACGCTCCAGAATTTTTCCCGTCGTATCTAACATGCAGAGCGGGCAGTACGTTGTGTAACGACTCGTTTTCGCTGGGATAAGCTCACCGGATTGCCAGGAGTCGTTTACAGAAAATCTCTAAAGTATTCACAGCTTGTTTACGTGGATTTAATTATTTTATTTATTTATTAATTTTAAAAAAGGCTTAACTACTTGTAGCAATTATTAAGAGTATTGCAAAACGATGTCAAGGATCCATCAGTTATTCCACTGTCAACATCATAAAGCAGGATCAGATAGCGGTTAAGAAAAAATTTAATGAATTTGACCAACAAGTAAGTCAAATTTGGAATCAATTGCAGAAAGAAGACGAAGATCTGCAACAATCGAAATTGTTGGAAATATTCAACGCTCTGACAATTCAACTAATGCTAATCGCAACCGAGTTACAACGGACACAGTTATAATGGATGTTCTCACAGACAATTGCACACCGAAGTTGACAAAATTTAACTCCACCTGCCATCATCAGTAGAACTACCTGCAAATCAAGAGGTAGGTAGGTAGGTAGGAGTGGCCGCCCAGTTTGCCAAAAGCACACTTGAGCACACATAATGGCCCATTGTGATAGTTGTCAAGAGGACTTAATACAACTATATAGGATACTGAAGGTAAAAGAAGGACTCGCTCAGGACCATGTTGTTTTTAAGGTTACATTATCTCTGGTGGAACATGACCGATTCGAACTCTTTATGCTCATTTCGGTACCAAATTGGGTCAGCAACACTATGGTGGCAATTGATACATGCCACCTTTCAGCCATAAATGCAGCTCGTGATCCATACCTACAAATTACCTCCGACGACTTTGCATCATGCGGATCAATCAAAATGAATACGTATGTTCAAATGTGCCAATCCGGTACAGCTATGAGGCCGAGATATGTTCCTGCGAAATCAATTTCTTTAACAACAACACTCAAACACATTGTAAATTGAAAACTGTGGCTAATAACATTACGTGGCTACCATTGAAGAAGAAAAATCAATGGATTTATGCAATTCCGTCAACATCGCCAGCCACTGCAGTTTGCGGAAAAGGCTCACGTTGACACTGAAAGGCTCAGGACTACTGACACTGCAGCCAGAGTGCGTGCTAAAACCCAATTCAATCTCAATACAGGGGCAAGAATCCATATCCAGTTCGTTAACAGCATCACGCACAAGCCTAGGGAAAATTACAGAATTATCAAATAGTGAACAAATAACCCCACTATTGCATAAAATAAACGCGATCACTTATACAACACAATTGAAGAATCTGACAGAATTACACAATGCTCTGGCCAAAGAAAACCCGATGACACTGCACAAAATTCAATCACCAGACTTTTACCACCATGCGGTCAGTTATACCGCACTATTCCTGTCCGTGATACTTTTGATTACTGGGGTCATATGGAGAATAAGAATTCAACGGGGTGTCAATGCACCAGAAATCATCACGCCAGCAAGTACCGTGATCACAGCGGAACACTCCTATGACACAATTAAAGTCAGACGCAGTTGAATTTTAATTGTAACAGTGTGTACATCGTGCATTTTCACTTGAAGCAGTTACAGTGTTAAGAAGTAATTAAGTGATTAAATGAATTATTAAATAAAGTGCAAATTGTAATAAAGTAAACTTTAATCCTAATATTAAGTGTGTAAATTGCAATAATTAAATAAAGTTAGTTATTTTAATTTAACCAGTGATTGTCTGATTACTACACGATCCAGTGGTACGAATCCGAGTATTGAGAGTTAGAGTAAATTGACAGGAGGGCAATTTCGTAACAGTATAAATTGTCAGGAGGGCAATTTCGTAACAATATGATTAGCATTCATCATCATGTTTGATGTAAAAATATCTGTTGCTTATATAACTTTCTAGTAAATAATAATAATAATTTAAGAGTAAATATTATTCAGTTTATTTAGAAGTGTGCCACAATATTTTAAACGCATATGTAATGTCCAAGGATACAGCCACGCAATACTTAATTTTTCAATATGTATATATTTTTTATTTTTTTATTTGCTGTTATTTGTGCATTGAATGTTCCTATATGGAGTGAATTGAAGCTATTCTTTTCTGAAGATTTTTTTTAAGATTATGACGAAACGATTTCATTTAATCACGTATTAATTAAAATTGAATATATTTTTAATAATCATAATAAATCGTGACAAGTTCTTGGTTTACCTGTGCCAACATTCGTTCATTTTACTATACTTTTCCAAAATATCATTAAGATACGGACGAAAATTCTTCAGAAAGTGCTTCTGATCATATCTGTATATTTAAGTCCTGCCTCCCACGCCTCCTCGCAGTTACAACCTCTTAAAAGCACAAAATTAGTATACCCTTTGTACCCTTTTTAAAGTTAAACTAGTTTAAAAAAGTTCAGGGTTAGTCAACACTGAAATGTTTATTGTCAAATTATTTATCATTAAAATATATGATATTACAAAATTGCAATTTTATTGACATGGGGGAAAAATGGAACTGTCTTCAGGGGAAAGCCGAATTTCGGGGAAGGGCGATACTAGTCCATAATTAATTGGCAAACATCAATTTTGTGGCCCGTATTTATGGCATTTCTGCTCAATCAATTTTTTTTTGATTTTCTGTTGTTTGAAAGACAAGGTAGGTAGGTTAGGTAGGTAGGTTAGGTAGGTAGGTTAGGTAGGTTGGGCAGCGGCATCACCAAGAAAACAGTTGTGTCACTTAGACCACCAGTTGGGTCCGTTGTGACCCACGGTTGCGAGGCATGGCAATGCTTCCCCCACCAAATTGAACCCACCTAAGCCTTTTATAAAGCGAAGAAGGATATTAACAAATGACTGGTATAGATTATCTATAGTTGTTAAGAAGTGGGATCCTAGTAAACGCTCCCTATTTCTAGCAAAATCTGGACATATACAGAAGAGATGTTGGACTGTTTCCAGTTCGGCCTCGTTCCTGCAGCTGCGACAGAAACCATACATATAAACTCCCATTCTTCTTGCATGATTTCCTATTAGACAAAGTCCCATGAGGGCCCATATTAGAGTCCCAATTTGTAGTCTATTATGTAGTCTATCATGTTTGCCTGGCAATTTCGCAGGTAGTGGCACAAATCCACGTTTGATTGGTAGAGTTAAATGTATCCTTTATGAGAAGCTTACAAGTTGCGAGAGGTATACCTATATGCCTACTTACATTTGGCATACAAGAGCCAGCTCTCGAAAGTTGATCAGCCTTGTAGTTCCCTGGTATATCCCTATGACCTGGTACCCAGTATAAATGGATATGGAATTGTTTAGCCATCACATTAAGAGATCGGCGAGAGTCTAACCGTCAGTCCACCAGACAACATTTCCATAGAGGAGAATGGGCCTGACAACTGCAGTACAAAGCCAGTGAGCTACCCTAGGCTTCATTCCCCAGGTTTTACTTATCTTTTGCAGGCATAAAAAAAACCACCCCAGCTTTCCTAGCTCGTTTTAAGGTGTTTGACTTCGTTTCTTCTGAAATCCCTAGAGCTTTTCCCTTAAGTGTAATTGGATTTAAATGATGGATTTTATGTTTCCTAGTAAACAGAATGACTTGAGTCTTATCCGGATTTACTCCAAGACCCCAGTCTTCTGCCCACTTTGAAAGAATATCTAGAGCATTTTGCAACAACTCTCTACCAGTAGATATTAATTTTCCAGAGGCAGCAATAACAACATCATCACCTTACATCCCACCGCCTCTAATCTGAACAGGATTTTGTTAACAACTGAGTTCCAAAGAAACGTTGAGAGGACGTCTCCTTGCGGTGCACCCCTGCTCACCAACTTACGTATAACCGATTCTCCTAGATTATCCTCAATGATTCTGCTATTCAGCATTTTACCAATGAGGCATACCAGGCCCGTTTCGACCACAAGTTCAGTAAGTGCTGTAGTGATGGCCTCCCCTTTGACATTATTAAAAGCCCCTTCAAAATCGAGAAAGGCAGTCAGAGTTAGAGATGAGCAAAATGTCACTGCCAGTGATTTTGTCGCTGTTATTTAAAAATCGCTGGTAGCAAACTGTTATCTAATATACAAAGTAACAGCGATTTGATCAAAAGAGTGATTTTTAACAGTTCGTTCTTTTTTCACAGTGATTGAAAATCGCTAGTTTTAATAACAGCGTGAAATAAATCAAAAGAGTGATTTTTAGCAGTCCGTTCTTTCTTCACAGTGATTGAAAATCGCTACTTTTAATAAAAGCGTGAAATAACAGCCGCGATTGATTTCACGCTTTGGTAGCAATCACTTTTTCTGTGGCGCTTTTTAAGTGAATACAGAGAGAGAGAGAGAATGGTATTATGTGAATTTTGGCTACATCCATGCACATTCACACATTTAACATTAAAGAACGCTTATGCGTATATAAAGCTAATCAACAGAGAGGGATAGTTTGCTTTTATTTCATGAGTCATTTTAAACTACAACGAAAAAGAATATACTGTGAAATATCATATAAATAAATAAATTTCGTGTATTGGCATTGTAGAAATTAAACACATTCTGATATACATTTGAAGGTAAAACTTATCAATTGAACGATTGGTGCATTGCAAGTGACATATCTCATTCAATAACTTACAAGTGGTCGTTTTAATATCTTATCGTCTAATAATTAAATTATGATATTCAGCTGGAAAAATACATTTTATTATTAATAATCTAATATTTATAAATAATAAAAAATATTAATAAATAAAGCTTAAGTACAGTATTTATAGTTACAATGTAAAAATAATAATATTTTTACGTTTTCATCCCCTAAACGATTTCGCCACCCGCTTAATATCTGTCCAACATGCGAAAAAAGGCGTTCGCATGGTACGGAAGATGCCAATGTGCAAAGATTTTCTTGCGCTATTATCGAAACATTTGGATACTTTGTTCTATTGTTCCGCCACCATAATAAAGGATCGAAATTTCGCGGAATTAAGTCATATTCCAAATATCTATCAACTTCTGTATTATCTATGCGCAAATGTTAAAATATAAAGCGATACGTATGAATATTCAATCTTGGCATAAATTGTCACTCTCTCCAGCAATGGGATAATTTAACAGCAACAACTACATACATATATAAATTTACTTAACTAACATGATAAAAACAGTGATTGATATATTCATTCGTTACCAAAGTAGTGAAATCACCATTCGCTGTTATTTCACGCTTTTATTAAAAGTAGCGATTTTCAATCTCTATGGATTACAGCTGTATGCTAAAAATCGCGCTTTTCGCTGTTACTTTACATATTTGATAACAGTTTAGTTGACAGCATCCATACATATGTATATGTGTGAACGCAATGGAAACAGCGATCGCAGCCACTGTTTAAAATCACGGTGATTGAATAATAGCAATCATTGGTAACGGCAATACTCAAACATCACTGGATCGCTCATCACTAGTCAGAGTGAATTCCTTCTTATTCAATGACCCTTCTCAAATGGAAATAAGGTGTAGAACAGTCTCTACAGATTTCCCATTTGTAAAGGCATGTTGAGCCGATAAGATTAGATTCTTGTCTAAAGTAAAGCTTCAGTGGATTTCCATCACTCTCTCTAAAGACGAGGGATATATCGGTCTTAAGTAATTTGGATGAGTATATGTACTTTTTCCGGCTTTTGGAATGAAGACCACCCTAGCTTGTCTCCATTGAAGAGGTACATACCCAAACTTAAAACATCCTTCAAAGATTGGTAACACCCCAGCCTTTCAGGTATCCAGCGGTCTTATGTATTTCAACTGGATAAATACTATCAGGCCCAGGGGATTTGAAAAGCTTGCAAGGCTCGTTCCTCAGATAGAGCGTCTATCCTAACTTCTCGACTATTCGATGTTTCTTCCCTCTCGTGTCCAGTAATATCTGAGCAACATGGGAAAGGCGTGCTGAGTAGGAGCTCTAAATGCTCCTTACTAGTTGTAGTGAATGTGCCATCCACCTTCTGTAACAGCTCCCAATTCTGAGAACTTCCTGCCAATATCTTACGAAGTCTGGAAGCCTCAGTCGCTCACTCTACTTCTTCACAAAAGGATTTCCAGGATTGCCTTTGAGCAATTCTAACCTCCTTCTAACAGAACTTTAGAGCTTCTTTATGTCCTTTCCAATCATCTTCAAGACGTGTATACTTCGCCTCGTTAAAAACTCTCCTACTGTTTACCCGTAGTTTGCTTAGTTCTTCCGTCCACCACCGAGGTTTCGGCCTACCCATCAGTTTCCTTATCTTACAGATTTTGACCAAGGTCGCGTTCAGGCTATCAGTAACAGAGCCAACCATCCTTCAATGTTTTCTGGTGCATTATATGGACAGACACTTAGGGTATTCCCAACTAGATCTACATATTTCACCCAGTATGTTTTTCTGTTATGCTTCCAGGCTCAGGACTCGGTAGAATTTTGTTAATTTCAACCGAGATGTGTCTATGATCACAGAAGAGTATTCATCTAACACCATCCTATCAATCTCTTATGCTTTCCATAAGAGATTCAGAGGCAAAGGTAGCGTCTATTACTGCCTGCATATTGCTTATGACAGATCTGCAGGTTAGTTCCAAGCAAATAAGCAAAAAGGCACCCACCCCTCATATTAGTGTTCGTGCTGCCCCACACCGTGTGATGCGCATTTACATCCACACCAGTTATCAATTTATCTCCAAACTTTTAAAACTACGCCACCAGATCCATAGAAATCCATTTTGGTAGCTCATCATGATCACGGATCAGGTAGCATGACGATAGCCACATCTGCTCGTCGCCTGACTCCAGGCTTATGGTAATTTGGTCGGCGTCGCTGTAATTACAGAGCATAAAAGCATTTATGCCTCTGCGTATTAGTGCACACGCTGTAGGTTTACCTATATTGCCTGTATACATCAATATGTATTTTCGGGTCCCTAGTCCGCACACAAGACCATGTACAACAAATGGTTCATGAATCAGGAAAATATGATTTCTGTCCTTTGATAGATGGAGTATGAAGTTAGCGAACGCAACCTTTGAATGAAGAAGGTTAATTTGGAGTTCCCGTAATATCAGGTTAACTGGCATACTCCTCCACCTCCACCATCGTATTATTACCATCCTCCTTGTCCGATGCCAGTAGCTCCTTCTCATCAATCAGAGTGGCCCTATCCGATAAGGAAAAGACATTAACATCGACCGATGCCCTACGTAGCTCAAACGCATTAATAGAATCAGAGCAGGCTCCACCAATGACTCTCCATCCCCACCAACAGAAGTGTTGTGGGCCCCTCCTTCTAGCTGAAAAGAGGCTTCAGGGTCTACCTCGTCGAGCGTTAATGTTGTGGACGAAAATCCATATCTCAAGATACCATCAGATCGAGCTAGAAAATCCAACGAGAATGCTCCTTCAAAATATGGAAGAAAACTCTCGAGAGCCGGGCTTCCACTTTCTTCCAGTTCTCAGACGAAATAGTGCTGTCGAGGTTGCTTCTATCCGCAACCACCCATAATTGCTGACCCCTAACCGCTTCTCTCAAGATCTTTGGTGAGGACTCACAATGTTGGGGCTTCTTTATCGTGCTGGGGTTGCTGGGCGGGTCGTCCGACAGCTGATATTTTGGCGACGGGTACAGTTGCGGAACCTGTGATAGTCCATCAGTAACCCTCGATGCCCAGCTAATAGAGACCTGTTGCTTATCCGACCTTTCTTCCTGCGGGACGCTTATAAAACTTTCCAGCAGCTTCAAAGCAGCGGGTATCTCCTTGTATGTACGCTCTACCACCGAGGGGATCAGTCGTTTTAGACTTTATTATACCAGGGCCAATCCCGGTATCAGCAGTATGCATTTTAGACTTGTTAGTCGTGAGAATTTTTCTGGTACTACCACTTCAAGTGGAACCATGTTTGTCCCCGGTGCCAACTTCCGACATACGACATGGGAGTTTCTGACGTACGAATACATGACTGGCTTGAGCCAGATTCAGATGTGGGACCAATAACTTCCATTGCATTTAGGGACTGTTTGTCCAAAAAAGGTCTACATTTTTATTCAGGTCCATGGTGTGTAAAGTAGAACGCCTCCACGCGGTGCACTCTTTTTTTTTTGGTTTTCCAATATTCCATGGCAGCCTCCCCCCGCCGGACCACCGCAAGGTAATACTTCTCCAGGGCAGTAGTATGGTCAGCGGACCTCTCATAGCTATTTCCCATTGCGCGTCTTCGATACTCCTGCTGGCGGAGGTCTTTCATAATGGCGGCGCTAGTGTCACACACCGCAGCCCATTTCTCAGGGCTCTCAAGCATATGCTGCACTACGTTATCGGGTATCACGGGCTCTCCAAACACTCCTTGTAGTGCCTCTCTAACACTTTCCTAACGTGGGCAATAGAAGAAGACATGTTTGGAATCCTCTGTAACTCCACAGTTTGCACAGAAGGGGGATTCCTCCAAGTGGAATCTGTGCAGGTATGTTCGAAAACCTCCATGGCCTGTCAGCAATATTGTGACGTAGTAATTCACCTCACCATGCGACCTGCTTACCCATTGCTGAATATTGGGGATCAGCCTTCTTGTCCAGCGGCCATTTGTAGAAGTGTCCCACTGGGCTTGCCACTCTTGAAGGGTCCTCCGCTTTACAATTGCCAAGAGCTCTTCTACATTTGTCGTGTATGTCCCTTTGGCGTGTCAGAGATTCATCGCTTCTTTCGCTAGTAGGTTCACGAGAGTCATGCCGGCTATCACCAAAGTGGCATATGTGCATACGGTGCGATATCCGCAGATCACTCGCAGTGCACTTCTCCAGTAGGCTGCCTCAATGGTGCAGACGTAAGCCTTCACATCCGCATTCCTATATTGGCGCCCCATAGAGAATAATGGATCTGAGAACCCCGGTGATAAGTCGTCTTTTCCGCTGTCTGTGGGCATTGAGGTAAGACGCGAGTCTATCCACACGCCTAGGTACTTGTGGTGTGGAATCGTGGATATGGTACATCTATCAACTCTTATTGCCACTACCTCCAATACCCTGTGGCTCGAAAGCAGGATTGCCTCGGTCTAATGTTCAGCCAAGCTGAGTCCAAAGTTTGTAAACCATCTTCCGACGGTAGCGACAGTTTGGTTGGCCTCTGCTACTACTTCCTCCAAGTATTTATTTGTGAATACCAATGCTATGCCGTCCGCGTATCCGATGATTTTGACACCATCAGGTACCTGTACGAGGAGGATGCCGTCGTACATAGAATTTCACAGTAACGATCCAAGCACCGATCCCTGGGGAACTCCTCCGATAATCTTGTGCGACTCCACACCTTTTTCGGACTGGTAGAGAAGGATACTGTCGCTGAAGTAGCTGGCAAACATTGGCCTCAGGTAGATGGGTACCCCAAACTCTGCTATCGCTCTGGCTATGCGTTCCCAGCTAGCTGAGTTGAAAGCGTTTTTGATATCTGACCGCAAGGCATTACCTCTTGGTTCCACCCCTCCATCGTTTTCCCTAGATCGCTGTTTTGGCCGTCTGGACAAGTTCGTTGATGGCGTCCACGGTGGATCTCGCCTTCCGGAAGCCATATTGCCGTATTGAGAGCCCTCCAGATTTTGCAATGGCCTCATCAATCCTGTCACAGATTATACGCTCCAGAATTTTTCCCGCCGTATCTAACATGCAGAGCGGGCAGTACGTTGTGTAACGACTCGTTTTCGCTGGGATAAGCTCACCGGATTGCCAGGTGTCGTTTACAGAATATCTCTAAAGTATTCACAGCTTGTTTACGTGGATTTAATTATTTTATTTATTTATTAATTTTAAAAAAGGCTTAATTACTTGTAGCAATTATTTTTACTAAACTTAAATACGGACATAGTTGAACTCTATGTCCCCCTAGCTTCTGTAGCGTTTGTCAGTGTGAGTTTCTAGCAGAGAATCGATTATAAACCATAATCTCCTCTAGATTCCCCTAGCTTCTGTAGTTTTTGTCAGTGTGTTTTTCTAGCAGAGAATCGATTATAAACCATAATCTCCTCTAGATTCCCCTAGCTTCTGTAGCGTTTGTCAGTGTGGGTTTCTAGCAGAGAATCGATTATAAACCATAATCTCCTCTAGATTCCGCTAGCTTCTGTAGCGTTTGTCAGTGTGGGTTTCTAGCAGAGAATCGATTATAAACCATAATCTCCTCTAGATTGCCCTAGCTTCTGTAGCATTTGTTAGTGTGAGTTTCTAGCTGAGAATCGATTATAAACCATAATCTCCTCTAGATTCCCCTAGCTTATGTAGCGTTTGTCAGTGTGTATAACTCTGTTTAGTACGATGCGTCTGGTCTGCCTGATGCTGAAAGAAAGAACCGTCTTGTCTGCCTGATGCCGAAATAAAGAAAGAGCGTCTCGTCTGCCTGATGCCGAATGAAAGAAAGAGCTGTCTTGTTTGCCTGCTGTCGAAAGAAAGAAAGAGGCTGGGTTGCCAGTTGCTCCTGCTTTTATGCTCCAGGTTTAGTGTAGATCATTCAATAGTTGTTGTTGTGCGGGAACTGTAGTTTGTTGTGGCATGTTGCTACGGTTTCCCGCATTGTTCTTCTTGTTTGAATTTGACCTTGGGCCACCTTCAGCACATTGTTGTTGTTTTATCGCTGTTGTTCTTGTAAGTTTTTGCCCTTGGGCCACCTTCAATGTTGTGTTGTTGTTGTGATGATTTACCTTGTTGTTGTTCCTTGTGTTGTTTGTTGTTGTTGCTATTTGGCCTTCGGCCACCTTCAGCACTTTGTTGATATTTTATATCGATGGCATAAAATATTTGAAAATATTAAATATTGGATATTTAATTCTGCTTCTCCTCTTTATGCTTTGTCCGGCCTGTTGGTGTGCTTAGCGATCGGTCAGTCGTGTTCCACTTTGTGTTTGGCCTTCGTTTTTGGATGTTGTTAGTGGGTTATTTTCCGATCTAATGCAGTCGGCAACTTCTGTCGCGATCTCTTGTAAATTTCTAACATTGCGTTAGGCACTGTTGTTGTAAATTCATATCAGTGCGTTGGGCACTATGGTTGTACATTCATATTATTTTATCTGTGGTCAGCCGGTTTCACAATTGTTTGTGTGATATTCTCCTGTGTTATCTTGCGTTGTTGACTTCTTGCATGTTTTTCGTCGCTTATCACAGGGTTCCACTGTCTGACTTAATTGTGGCCGTGTCTTCTGTACTCCCAATGCAGAGTATAACACTTGTTGTTGGTAGCATTACTATGGTGGGAGGTGTCTTAAACTCAGTTGTATGATGGCTGCTGCACTAAATATGATGGCGGTTGTGTATGTGCTTTTTAGCAATGCAGGTGGGAGGTACCAAAGTCTTAGGACTATTTACGTGTATATTTTAGGGTTGATTGTTTAAGCACTTGGCCCCTATTTTAAATATACACGTTTGGGGGCGTTATGGCAAAACTAAATATGTAGGGGCAAATTTACGCCTACAATTTGCTCCTCACAGTTGAAGGGTCCTCTGTTGGTTTGTTGGCTTTCAGCGCCAGAACCAGTCGTTGCCTCTTCTATCTCTTTGGGAAAATGCCTTCTCTCCGGCAGGCGTTGTACATTTTCTTCAGTAGCTCTGGGTTCAGTGCAGCTGCGGTTTTGAGCACTCGGTTGGGGATTCCATCGGGGCCAGGTGCTTTCTGGTCTCCAAACTTCCAAACCGCCCACAACACCTCATCCATAGTCACACTGGGTATGCATTCCTCCATTTGCTCGAGAGGGAGCTCGTTTGGGACATAATTCTGTACTGGAAAGGGCAGTGCCACTATCCATCTGAGCAACATTGGACAGGTTGGGGTGCACGCGGATAACGCTAAATGTACACCCTGGGTAATGCTTATACTCCCCCGAGTGCTGATGTTTTCTTGCATGGGAGTTCAGTAGCACCAATTGGCACAACCCTTATTCTTCGTCCCCGGGCTTCTCCCTGGACCAACGTCCTTGTTTTGAATGCCCTTGGTAGCTGTAATTTTCTGGTCGAAGCTGTCTTTTGGCTCGGTAGCACCAAGGTGATAGTTAAGTGCGAACGGCTCCAATCTAAGGTTTCAGCTGCCCTCGTCTCATTAAAACCCTAGCAGGTCTAAAAGTACGTTCGACGTCTGTTACCGTTAAGTTGGTAGTGTGGTTTCGGTTGAGTGGAACTCCCGATTAGCACTGCTCTGGCTCTTGACCCCATAATGGCTTGTTCCAACCCTCGCATGGACTCCCTGCATCTGCATAGATAACCATGGAACCAATAAGGTGACTACACATTCGTACTGACATAGCGGCTTTGAGTGGGGACCCTTTTTGCACGGACACTTCTAAACCCAAAACAAACTACCCGGCCAACCCACAAGGGGAGCCAAAAACAACAAGCTTAGTTAGGCAAAAAATAGCCTTAAGCTCACCAATTACTTCCTCTTGGACTTTCGTTGCCAGACCAAGGATGCCTTCGGGTGTTACGACCAAAAGGCCAGCTCCGTTCTCAGCCAAAAACGCATCCTGCCAGGGTCGTAAAAACCCTGCTTCGGGCCATCCCAGCACCAGGGCAGCTAAGTCGGTTGCTAGGGTCGTCCCTCCGTCCACTCCTCGGGCTGGTACAGGGAGAGCTCGGGCAACCAAGCTGACCTCCGCCAGCACGAGCCCCAGGACCGACCTCCCTTCAGGTGCTGACACGCATGTAAATGCGTCTACTCGGGCGTACAGAACACGGAGGGCAGCCTTCAGGATTCTTCACAGATTGGAATCTGCCGGGTCTACAGAGACATATTCGCCCATATGCCGGGATACGGGATGGTACCAGGGGCACGTGAAGCTCATCGCGTGCTCAGATGAATGCTCGGCTGAGCTCTACAAGCTGGTCATCGAAATGGTTGGTGAAGTCTGGCCGGGGGCTAAGCTTTCAGCTGTTCCCAAAGACCAGATCCCGAACCGTCCCCGTTCTAGTGCCTGGGTTCCGGCAGAGCGCTCCTCGCCGGACGAAATTCTGGAGTTGCTTCGCCTTAGCAACTACGACCTCTCCACGGATGATTGGAAGGTCGCTAAGATAGGCGAGCCCAAAAGCAAATCTCGCGAGATCCTCATTATTCTCAATGAGGAATCTCTCGCTCCTATTAATGCCAAAAAGGGAGATATCAACTATGGCTTTAGTTCGATCTCACTCAAGGTCTATAGGAGCGACAATCAGGGAGCAAATAAGCCCCCCACACAGAATCTCAACTTCGATGATGGGGAGAGTTACGCTTCGGCCTCAGAATCGGTTGGCAGCTTCTGCGGACGTCCGGTAGTGAATACCGACGCCGTTGGGGTTTCTCCTCTGTCTGATGAGGAGGACGCCAACGTAACGATGATGACCACCTCCGTGAATGGTGAGGGTATTACAGATTAACATTCACCATTCAATAGCTGCCTCGGCAGCCCTGATCCTCCACCTGACTCAAAAAGGAGATTCGCGGACTCAACATCAGCGGATACCGCATAGTATTCGTGCAGGATCTAGGTAAACCCAGAGCCTGTATTCTTGTTAAAAACAATATTAACGCTCTTCTTCTTCACAGGTTCAGCAACAAGGACAATGTAGCCATGGTCATTTCAACCAACACCATGACTACATGGATCGTCAGTATCTACAAGGCGCACGACCACGGGGAATCGCCGCCTCCGGACATTTTAAAGCTGCTGGTCACGGAAGCAAACAGGAAGCGAATCCCGGTCTTCATCGGGGCCGTTGCTAATGCCCATCACGAGGTGTGGGGCAGCACGGACACCAATGAGCGGAGTGAGTCACTTTTTTATTTTATTCTTGCCCATAACTTAGTTAATTGTTAACAAGGGGAGCGAGCCAACCTTTATAAGAGCGTCTTGGCGAGACTTCTGTCGCAGCTTAGAAAGCTCGTTCGAGACATGCAGACTCCGGAGGATCCTCAATACCACTCCTCGGGCTCTTTAATGTATTCAGAGATCGGACACTCTAGATGCCCTACTAGAAACACACATTCCGGGGAATGAAATCTTTGTTGATTGCAGGCTTCTAGACACCAATAAATATATAATAATTATATGTAAGTCGATACTCGTCAATTCTGTGAATATGAAGACTATTTTTGTAACGAATTTATTGACAAGACAAGTTACAACAGTAGTTGCAATTGCGTATGTGTGGTTATGCCACCGTAATAATTTTGCAGAAGAAGAAGAAGAATTATTGAAACATTTTTTGGCAGATCTTATAGCTATTTCGGACACGCCACTTGTCCTCATCAGAGATCTTTCAATGAAAGGCAATTTTTCCGAAGCATTTTTTATTATTTCTCAGAAATCAACAGCACACCAATTATTAACCCTCCCAGGAATCGAACCTGGGCCTACAGCTGTTGTAATCTGTCCATCCAGACAACTAGGCTAACTGCAGGTGGTGAACTGACTGATCAAATTCTGTCCATGACAGTCTCATTCCACCACACTCTAATCAACTCTGTCTCATTATTACCCCTCTTTTGTTCCGTTAGGTCTCTCTCTGTTTTTTATTACATTTCTCTCTCTCTGTTTTTTATTACATTTGTACTACATATATATATGTGTGTATATAATTATTTATTGCCCTAGTATTATTAAATGTATGTACAAGGGTGGATTGATATTGAAGCTACCTAGCGCTAGATGGCAGCACAAATGTTCATTTTTGTACTATACAATTGTCTTTCGACGCGTGATTCCGTTTTATATTCGCTTTTAAACAGTTTAACGTTTACGTTACATATGTATATGCATTAGCAGAGTTTTGATTTGTAATTACAAATTTCACTTTATGTATTACTGTACTATTTTTTTGAATGTATTTACATTAAGAAAAATTTTTAGTCACTTTTTCAATTAATTGTTCTTTCAGTTTTTTTTTTTTAAACTTTTATTTCATTTTTCAAATCGTCGCCAAATGTGCTGTATTGACAGTAACGTAGATGGTCGATAATCACACTCTAGCTTCTTTATTCGTCGACTCTCAATCGTAATCGTGTGTCTTATAAGGCAAGTAAAATAAAGTTTGGTGTACATGTAAAAGGTGAGTATGTATGATAATTATAATATGGTGAGTATTTAATATATTAATGTAAATGAGAAGACGTTAGGTTTAAATTCACAATAGCTAACAATAACTTCAGACCAACTATATTGGAGAGGATTTGGCTTCTTGGAGCATTTAGCTTCAACTACCAATAATCACAATGCAATAAAAACATTTCTGTGTCTTATGTGAAAATTTGTGTCTTTTGTGAGAATGTTACCATGGCTACCGTGGGAAAATGTTACATTTTCTACCTTCTCTTCAGCGACAGGTGGACCAATGTTACACTCTGATTGAACTGATCATATTAATGCAATGGCACTTTATATACCTACGGTAGACAGAGATCACCACTGTTTTTATAAATTAAATTGAATTCATTAATTGAATTTATCATGAGTAATGAGTTGCGTTAAGTTCTGGTTTTCAATATTTTCCATATTTTGGAACGCTTGCTTTTACTTTTCTCCTATTTTTTTAAAATATGTATTTGACACAAAACATCAGAACAGTGTTTAGGGCAACATTGAAAGAGTGTTACTCCCTCGCATGGTAACATGTTTATGTAGAAAATAAAATGCTATAAGAATGTGCATATCCGGCGTAAGCCATTGAGTGATATTTTCTTTTCTACACAGCCCAAGGAAATGCCCAGCGCCTTGACATTAGCTCTCGATTTGGAGGCAATGCCAATATTTCTCCTTCCAGCAGCACGGAAGATTCCCAGGTTAAATGCAATGGTGGAAGATCAGTTGCACCACAGCAATATAAGCAGGCTCACATACAGCCTCAAAAAAAGCCAACCCCTATGAATGTTGACCCTTCCATTTCACATTCTATGGACATTTTTCATCAAAATTGCAGGACCGCGCTAGAGTTCCAGAAGTTGTCAGACATAAAAACCCATAATCAAAGGCATATTTCCACAATAACCAACAAAAGCAGTAAAGAGAAACTGTTAAAAAATACTCACATGGTTGCGCTCTGATTTACGTAAGTGCAAAAAATTCTTGCGGACATACATACAACTATTGACATTACGAAATGACATTACGTCCCTTCCAAGTAAAATATTGCTGACGCATTAGTAAAATAGAAAGAGGCAATTGATTTCGACCTATAAACTTTATAGTCTTCCGATTCAGATACATTTGGAGAAATGGCCCAAGCACAAGTTACCACGGCACGAAAATTGTACTCGGAATGCGATTCAAATTTTCTAATAAAATTTGCAGTTCAAGTTGAAGTGAAGCCAATTATCGACGTACCTCGATTTTCCGAGTGGAACGTCTTGACAAAAGTTTAGAGTACGTGAAATGCTTCATCGACAAATGCTAAATACGGCGGCATTGACAATAAAACATATGGATGGCAGTTGATGGTGGTTTTTTCTGTCCAAAAAATATACAAACAGACACAAAGAAATACATTAAATATAATATTGATCTTAGCGCAGTTTCTTCCTCCTTCGGCTATCAAACTTCAAATCAGAAAACTAAATTTAGTTTTGTTCCGCGCAATACCTAGCGGCTTATAGACACCGTTTTGGTCAGTCAATTTCCAATACATGGAACCCACAAGAAATGTACACGAAGGAGAAACAAAATCGCAATAAGATTTTACACTAACAATTCAAATACTACAATGATTCTTAAATATTTTTCCACTGCTAACACACTGTGAAACTTAAAAGTATTACTGCACTGCGAGCGGGCAGTGGGCCTAACACCCCCGCCCACGTGAATCGACCACGATTCACTTATTTCACGCCCAGTACAGCTAACCTCGATGTTGCTCTTGTAGCGAGTCCTTTACCAGTGCGCACATCTACACGTCGTACGACACCGTCACTTCCACGGTAGACTTTTAACACCTTTCCTCGACGCCATTGATTTCTAGGGACATTAGGATCGCAGATGAATACCAAATCGCCTTCCATCGGAGAAGTGGTTTTAACACACCACTTCACCCGGGGCGTCAGTGTTGGTAAATATTCTGTCACCCATCGCTTCCAAAAGAGTGTAGTGTAGATCGCCTCCTCGAGGTGCACTCTGGATAGCGCCAAATTGTCTATATTGGACTTGCTCCCAATTAGCACTGGTCTGGCTCTGAGCACTCGCACCCATAAGGACTTGTGCCAACCATCGCATGGCCTCCCTGCATCTGCATAGATAACCATGGGATCAATAAGGTGACTACACATTCGTACTGAGATAGCGGCTTTGAGTGGGGACCCTTTTTGCATGGACGCATATCCAATTTCCAACAAAAAATCCGCGGGCAACCCGCAAGGGGAGCCAAAAACAACAACAACAACGAGCAAAAAACAGCCTTAAGGTCACCAACAGCTTCGTCTTGGACTTTTGTCGCCAGACCAAGGATGCCTTCGGGTGTGACGACCAAAAGGCCAGCCCCGCGCTCAGCCAAAAACGCATCCTCCCAGGGTCGTAAAAACCCTGCTTCGGGCTATCCCAGCACCAGGGCAGCTAAGTCGGGTGCTAGGGACGTCCCTCCCTCCGCTCCTCTGGCTGGTAAACGGAGAGCTCCGGCAACTAAGCCGCCCTCTTCCAGCACGGGCCCCAGCACCGATCTCCCTTCAGGTGCTCGCACGCATGTGAATGCGTCTACTCGGGCGTAGGGAACCCGGAGGTCAGCCTTCAGGATTCTGCACAGACTAGAATCTGCCGACCCTGCTGCACTGTCCGATAGAGACAAGGGAGCGCTGGAATGGGCTCACCAAAATGTTGGTGCTCAGCCCCCCCCTGAGGGTGCTCAGAAACGACAACGGTCGGCTGAGCAGCCCACCGATCAGTCGTGCGGGAAACCAAACGCCCACGACTGGCTCCCTGAGACTAACTCGGCCGATTAATGAGGTGGCCAAAGAGGGCCTCATTTGGGTCATCGGTTCCCCAGCAAACTGGAAAATGGCGGAGAAGGCTCTCTTCAGGGTCTACAGAGACATCCTGAGGCCCAATCCTGGCCCCTCACACATATGCCGGGATGTGGGATAGTACCAGGGGCACGTGAAGCTCTTCGAGTGCTCAGATAAACCTTTGGCTGAGCTTTACTCTCTGGTCATTGAAATGGTTGGCGAAATCTGGCCGGGGGCCAAGCTTACAGCTGTTCCCAAAGACCAGATCCCGATCCGTCCGCGTTCCAGGACCTGAGTTCCGGCAGAGCACTCCTCGCCGGAAGAAATTCTTGAGTTGCTTCGTCTTAGCAACTACGACTTCCCCACGGATGATTGGAAGGTCGCTAAGATAAGCGAGCCCAAAGACAACTCCCGCGAGATCCTCATTATTCTCAATGAGGAATCTCTCGCTCCTATTAATGCCAACAAGGGAGAGATCAACTATGGATTTAGTTCGATCTCAATCAATATCTATAG
This sequence comes from Clusia tigrina, assembly GCA_920105625.2. Lineage (NCBI taxonomy): Eukaryota > Metazoa > Arthropoda > Insecta > Diptera > Clusiidae > Clusia > Clusia tigrina. The sequence goes on along the minus strand of OV050032.1, from coordinate 125,410,472 downwards.
GAGCGACATCAGGGAGCAAACAAGCCCTCCATACAGGCCGAACCCGATCTCACCTTCGATGATGGGGAGAGGTACGCTTCGGCCTCAGAATCGGTTGCAGGCTTCTGCGGACGTCCGGTAGTAAATACAGACGCCGTTGGGGTTTGTCCTCTGTCTGATGAGAAGGACGCCAACGTAACGATGATGGCCACCTCCGTGTATGCTGAGGCTATTACAGAATAACTTTCACCATTCAATAGCTGCCTCGGCAGCCCTGATCTTCCACCTGACTCAAAAAGGAGAGGAACTCATACTGGTCCAGGAGCCGTGGGTCGTAAATGATCAGGTTCTTGGAATCAGCATCAGCAGATACCGCACAGTATTCCAAAGCGCGTAAGGATGTCGACCCCCCAACTCCTGGCTCTGTCTGTGTTGCGTATGTGTCCCAGGGAGAGTCGGTCAAAACCATAAACTCCTGGCTCTGTCTGTTTTGCGTATGTGTCCCAGGGAGAGTCGGTCAAAACCATAAAATCCTGGCTCTGTCTGCGTTGCGTATGTGTCCCAGGGAGAGTCGGTCAAAACCATAAACTCCTGGCTCTGTCTGCGTTGCGTATGTGTCCCAGGGAGAGTCGGTCAAAACCATAAACTCCTGGCTCTGTCTGTTTTGCGTATGTGTCCCAGGGAGAGTCGGTCAAAACCATAAACTCCTGGCTCTGTCTGCGTTGCGTATGTGTCCCAGGGAGAGTCGGTCAAAACCATAAACTCCTGGCTCTGTCTGCGTTTATTTATTGTTAAATAGTATTGCTAACTACGAAGCTTGGTGCGTCTCTAGGAGCTTGGTGCGTTGTGTACTTACTGAACGATGCTGGATCAAAGAGACTCACTGTCTGGTTCACTCCGCTTATATAGCGAAAGCTTGCCATGGGATCAGTGCTTGTTGTTATTGTGGTCTAGTTGTCCTTAGGCCACCTTCAACTTCTGCTGGTTAACTTCCTTGTTGTAATTCCTCTAGTTGTCCATCATAGTTGTTGCTTGCAGTAGGGTGGCCTGATCGCTGCTGTTAGTTGTCGTTTTGCTGTTGTTGTAGAAACGTTTCTTCGTACTCTGCCTGTTTACAGCTTTGCGTTTACGATCGGTTAGCCTGTGTGTGGTGCGCTCTTGTTTTCCTCTGTGTTTCGTCTTCGGTTGCTATAGTGTTGTTGTTGTTAAAATATTGGTTCACACTCCGCCTGCTTACGGCTCTGTATTTACGATCGGTGCGCTCTCGTTGTCATCTGTGCTCCGCCTTCGGTCGCTGTAGTGTTGTTGTTGTTGTAGAGATTGGTTTGCACTCTGCCTGCTTACTGCTTTGCGTGTGCGATCGGTTAGCGTGTGTGTGGTGCTCTTTCGTGTTTCTCTGTGTTCCGCCTTCGATCGTTGTACCGCTGTTGTTGTTGTTATAAATATTTATTTGTACTCCGCCTGTTTACTGCTCTGTGCTTTCGATCGGTTGGCGTGTTTCTGTTTCTCTGTGTTCCGCCTTCGGACGCTGTACTGTTGTTGCTGTTGTTATAAATATTTATTTGTACTCCGCCTGCTGAATACTTTGTGTGTGTTTCTCTCTCGTTTTTCTCTGTGTTCCGCCTTTGGTTGCTGTAGTGTTCAGTATAACACTTTACGTTTCTGAGTTCTTTCAAACCTTTACGCTTATTGGTCAGATCGTCTGTGCGTAAACGTTTTGTTGTTGCATTTAGCGTGGGAGGTGGTTACTTTTGGTTAGGCTGTGGGATGTTGCATGCTGTGTATGAATTCTGTGTGCGGAAAATACTTGTAGTATTTTCCGTCGTCACATTCTTCACCCCGCTGCCGTGACGCAGGTTGGTATCAAGAATATATCAAAATCATCTCATGCTCGGACCAACGCTCCGCGGACCTGTATAAAGTAGCAATCAATAGGGTAGGTGAGATCTGGCCGGGTATAAAGCTTAATGCGGTATCTTTGGACCAGGTTCCGCAACGCCATCGCTGCAAAACATGGCTCTGCGCCTGAGGCAATCTTAAAGATCCTCAGGCTCGGCAGCACCGATCTTCCCACCGATGGCTGGTCGTGAAATTTGGTGACCCCAAAGGCACTTTGCGTGAGGTCACCACCATTTTGAACGAGCAATCGCTTGCTCCCATCACCACCCGCGAGGGAGTGATTAACTATGGCTTTGGAGCCATCACAATCCACATCTACAAGTGCGATGCCCAAACCCCCGACAGCCTCCCCTAGCTAGTGCTGTCCCACAAGCCATTGCCAATGAACCTAGTTGCTCGGGACTTGACCTCACTCCATTGCTGGGTAGCGACAATGAGAGTATGTGCTCCGAAACTACCAGAAGCAGCCGCTTCTCCACTTCCGAACTGGGCCCAGAATTCTTCGACCACATGAACACTGATACGGCTGGTAGATACATCTCTCCAATCTCCGAAGAGGCAGATTTGAACACCACAATTACCAACCCTCAATACAGAGAAGGTGCTACAAATATATAATGCAAGTCTCAGATTGCAATTTATTCAATTACGTTGGCGCACGGCTTGGATCGTCTTCATCCCGAAAGTGGGGAAGGCCTCACACACCAAACCTAAGGCTTATATACCCATAAGTCTTACATCCTTTCTTCTCAAGGTTTTAGAAAGAGCTCTTGACCTACATATCAGGCCATTGATCAGCCCTTCTTTTCTCTCTGTATCTCAACACGCCTACTTTAAAGGCAAATCGGTTGAAACAGCACTTCATTCTCTCATTTCTCAAGTGGACAAATCCTTGGCGTTCAAGGAATTCACACTTGCCATATTTCCGGATATCGTGAGAGCATTCAACAATGTATGCCCCAACGCTGTCATTTTCGCACTCTATAATGTTAACCTGAATTCTGGCCTTCTTTAATTTCTACTAAAATCTAGAATCATCACTTCCACGATCGGCAGTGCCCAATCAAGGAGGCTGGTTAACAGGGGCATGACACAGGGGGGTGTTTTATCACCCCTCCTCTGGAACCTGGCAATTACCACACTAGTGGTGATTGTTCCATCTACTGGATGTTAAGTGGTAGCCTATGTGGACGACATTGCAATCGCGAAAAACTTAACTATTCACTTTCTACTGTGTCGAACTGGTGTCGTGAATTCGAACTTGGGGTTAACCCATCCAAAGCAGAGACTATGCTTTTCACTAGGAAGTACAAAATTCCAAAGTTTATGATGCCTAGTCTAAACGGCACTCCAATCTCTTTGAGCACACACGTTAAGTACTTAGGCCTGATTCTCGACCCAAAGCTTAATTGGAAAGCCAATATAGCTGAGAGGGCACGTAAAGCAATATGCGCTGTATACTGCTGTAGAAGGGCTGTTGGAGTACGATGGAGACTTCGTCCTCGAGTCGTGCTCTGGCTCAACACGGCCCAAGCTGTTATACAGGTCGGTCTTCTGGTGGCAAGCTCTCTAAGAAGCCTGCAATATTAAACCCCTCGATAAAATCAGAAGATCCAGTGCTCTACTGATCACTGGCGTTCTTCGTAGCACACCTACGAAAGCCCTTTTTGCCATGCTGCACTGGCTCCCCTCGCGGATCCTGGTTAAGCAACAAGCCAAGTTGACAGCGATTAGACTTAACGGTCTTTCGCACTGGCGCATAACCCTGAAGGGACATGCCTCTATTCTGAATTAGGATCCACCTGTCCCCAACTTTATCGATTACATGTCGGTCTATCCCGATTTGAGCAGGGAATTCGACCTCACTACGCGATATCGGCCCAGTCGACATATCCCTCTTCTCAGACAGCCAGGCCGCCATTAAATCTCTTTTTGGCTCCACGGCCACCTCAAAACTCGTTCACGAATGTCGAACATCTTTAAATGAGCTCGCAATTTACTCTCGGGTGCACCTAGTGTGGGTTCCCGGACATAGCGAAATCCCTGGCAACTGCGAGGCGGACGAACTTGCCAAGGCAGGCAGGCTACTACACGAAATTCAGCTGGGCCTACCCTTAAACGATTTTTGCCGAAGCTATGGTTCCGCGGAGGAGCACGAGACGGTTTTCCACCTCTTATGCCACTGCCTATGCTTGAGCAGAAAAAGAATTCGCACCTTTAGTGCCCCATTTCTTACAAGCCTGACAGAGCTGTCATCCTTGAATATTAGGGACATATCAATGTTCATCAAACCATCAGGATGTTTCCTGCAACTTGATGGGGGAGTCGTGTCTTTCCCGGCGCTGTCCCTGCGCTGACTTTCACCAACCCAAGTAATAGAACTTTTTAGTCAGTGCTTGAACAGCGACACACCGTGGTATCACATCTATGTGTGCCCAAGTGTTCTTTTGGCAAATTAGGCGGCCACTACTACCTACCTACCTACCTATTCAGGTCCATCAGTTTCTTACTATCACCATTCACCATAGCAGACATGGAGATTTTCCAATTAAAGGAGAAAACATGATGGCCCACCGTGGTGGCGCCCAATACCACGGAAAGGTCTTGAATATACAGCGAGGTGACCCGGGATCGAGGTAGCTCCGTAAAAGTACAGCCAGTATTGCCTGCTAGCTGTAAACCATCCAATAGGGACGGGTCGCATAGCACCTTGGGTTAACGAGGATTTCTTACAAGGGTTTACTCTCTCCGCCCGACCTATCTTAGCCAACTGTATATTCGATATTCAATTCGATCCATTATCAGGCATAGATCGCACAGAACATCCGATGTACAATTGTGACCAGTCGTTACCATGTAGAGGTGATAGACCTGACTTCCGCCAGAACTCAATTACGGCATGTACCCAGATGCATGATAGTCCCCTCGAATATCTGATTTCACAACTACCCATCATGACCTAAATATACCCACGATTGGAAATTAAATAGTAAAAAATCTGCAAAACCTATGCTCTTAAATTAGAAAATCACCCAAGCTGGTTGGCGAGGAGCTTAGAAGTTCCCTCTGCAAGGCACCTCAAAAGGATGGAGATCTTTAGCCAGATTTAGAAATTTTTTCTTGCGTGCTTTGAAAGCACTAAATATTCGATGTAGTGGCTGAGGATATTACCTAAATAGGTACGAGTATACGTGGTCTGTAAGCTTAAATAAAATACTGTTCGTTTTTTTACAAAAAAAGGTTCAGTAAATAAATGAATGAGAAAAAAAATTGGAATACCTATTATAGAATTAGCGAAAATTGATTTTGAGGTTTTTTTAATTATTAAATTACGAGAAAATAATGGAAAATGTAAACAAAAAATTGGACTTAGATATTTAGGTGATCCCGCATTGATAGCAAAAGCCTAATTTCCACTTTCACTGATAACATGATAATAATACAAATGAATCGAGAGCAAGTTAAATATAATAAAACATTATATTTAGGTTTTTTGGGTTGGGGCTATCAAAATTAAAAATGTACGAGTTTCATTATAATTGCATTCAATCTCAGTCTGAAAACATATTAACGTCAAATTTTAATGGCTTGTGATTCTTTAAGATATTACATTCCAAACAGATGTTTTCTATTATTAAATTGGTGAGGATATGCATTGATTCAAGATTCAATACATAAGCATACGCAATCGATAATCAATTTTATTTGTTATTAAATAATAACAAGGATTAGAAAGATGAAAGACGAAAATAATGGGAAAATAATGAGAGAATTCATTCATTCATTTTCGATCGAAAATGTATTCAGTAGACACTATTAACACGAACAAAATTAAGAAATCTAATTCTGTTGTTGTAACCTCAAATCAGAAATAAAAAATGAAACACACGATGTCTATAAAGGTTTTATGACTACTAAACATATTAAGAACAAAAGAGAACGAAAAATATACAATGTATGTATTCAAGCTTGTATCTATAGGTTCATTTTTCAACACTATTCCTCAACACATATATTTTAAAATTACGTAGTTAAGTTAAAAATTTATTTATTTTTTTTTATTATTATTATTATTATTATTATTATTATTATTATATGTACAATAATGAATTAGTGTACAATTTGTAGGAGGAGCACTAGCAACTCCGGCTTTCAGCTCTCGTGTAATAAATATGGTATACTAGTTTTTTTACATTTAATACATGTTGTATACTTTGTTACTATTTTTAAATGAAATTAATTAAATTAGTATTTTTTATGAAACTATATAGTATCATATAGTATTTATATAAAGCCTAAGTCGCTTACAAACTTCATATAAGAAGACGTAGGTAAATTTTTGAGCTATGTTATCAGTTCAACTCTGAGTGCATATTGTAGAGTGCGTATGTGTTTTTGTCTGCTCCTCAGTTGATGGTGAATAAATAAAATATTTAATGGTCTAAATTTTAAATCAAGCGACGCATAAAACTGATAATTTTAGTAAAAAAAATTAAAAAAACACAGAAAACATAACTTTGAAATTAAATTTAATATTGTGTAAGCTAGAAGCGGAATAATAGCGGTCAGGGGATGAGAGTATTGCGCTCTTCCACTCACCAGAGCGCCCCCTTACACAGCGTATGCGCTCTCAAAGTGTATCTGCGCTAGCACCTAATTCTGAGTTGCCGTCAACCTTGCCTCAGACACTTTCTGAGCAGCATCGCAGGATCGTACATATGAGTGAATCCAACATGTTTCCTTCTCTCTCCAAAGTAAAGACCGGCAGAGTCAGCATTCCTGTGCCAAGAAATGCTCCAAATTTACTAAAATTTAAAACTGGCGGTTCTCTCGTACACACTAACACACAAGCAGGCTTAACAATGCCCCCAGTACACTAAGCTCAGCGCTCGTGGAAATCTCAATCGCCTCAGCGTACACAACCGAGCAAGACAACGTGCGCAGACAGACTGGCAATATATTAAAAAAGAAGGCCATAACACTAATACAACAAAGGAAATTAAAATGTCTCCTCATTGTAATATTCCTATTTCTGATCAGCTAAATCATCGTACTCCTCTCTCTTATGAACAAATTACAGCTAGACATTGCAGACAAGCATAGATCGCTACATGCAAGTAAAGCGAAAATTAAGACCTCAAACTAAATTGAGCAAACAGGCAGCAAAAATCTATAAGTCAAATAATAGTAATAATAGCAATCTCCCTAACCAAAATCGTTTTGCTATTTTATCGACAATCTATGCTTCGGACTATGGAGCCCAACATCAAACAACTTCCAAATCGCATAAGGCACCACATATCTACATGAACGCAGCTCCAACGCATTAGTGCAAAGTTTGAGTCAGCTAATAGGCAGCAAAAATTCCATATTATTCCTACCAGCTAAAAAATAATAAGGGTCTTGTGGTAGTTATCAAAGGCATCGAATCTGATATAGATCCGGACGAAATCAAAGAGGCTCTTGAAAATGCTGGTTTTAAAGCGAAATCCGTTTACAACATAAAAAATAAGAATAAACTACCACTACCACTATTTCAAGTCGAGCGTGAACCTGACATGCGAAAATTTAAAAGTAATGAAATGCACACCATTTACGATAAGCGGAATTTGTTGCATCGACGTATCACTGTAGAAGAACCATAGAAGAGACAAGATCCGGTGCAATGCTCAAAATGTCAAGAGTATGACCATACAAAAACGTATTGTGCGTTACATTCAGTATGTGTCGCCTGCGGGGATCTTCGCCATTTGTCACAATGTTGGTCAGACAAATCTAATGCTGAAGCGAAAAAATTGCAGCAACTGTGGTGGCAATCACACTGCCACGAATGTGCAGTGTACATAGAAAAAAGTCCTTCCGACGTCAGCAAATCCAACCCATTCCTACTTCTGAGTCGAGGCCAGGTACCACTATCCTGAGACAGTCTGAGTCTTCAAATAGTTCGACTGCTATGTCGTACGCAAACATAGAAAAGACTAACATTACCTCAAATACAGCTAATAGTATGAAATCTCAAAGTCTAGAAGCTATGCTAATGTTAGAATCTATCACTCAATGTTTAACACATATCATGACCACAGTGCAAAATATGGTTCAAGTGGTCGAAAAACGAAAAACAAAATGATGCAAATGTTCATTTCCAAAAAATTAACTTCATTTCTATTTGTCACTGGAATTCCAATGGTATCCGCCAGCATAAATTGAAATTAAAAAACTTTTTGTCTTCCAATAAAATTGATGTAATGCTTGTCTCGGAAACTCATCTTACAAACATATTCAACTTTTCCATCCCGGGTTATAAGCTGCATATGACGAATCATCCTGATGGGAAGGCCCATGTTGGAACTGGTATATCAATAAAAAATAATATAGGAATTCAATTTCTTGACGAAAAGATCATCCCAAGTGCTGTTTACTGTCCTAGATTTCCAGTCACTGATCTGCAGTTTAATGAATTTTTTAAAATGCTTGGCAAGAAATTTGTAGCAGCTGTAGATTTTAATGCGAAGCACACTTTCTGGGCTGAATAATCCCAAAGCAATTATTATTTACTCTTATAACTCGTCGCAACAAACTTGATTTCGTGTCTTCTGGCCTTCCAACATATTGGACTACAGATCCTCGAAAATTCCAGATCTTATTGACTTTGGGATAGTAAAAGCTATTAAAAAAAAATTGTTTTTAGCGGAGCCATGCTGTTCGTAGTAGTCTTAATATAACAATGTTTAACTCTCTTAATTTAACTTAACTCTCTCTCTCCTCCTTTAATTTTGATTATGTATTTTTGATGTATTAGCATAGCTTGCACTGTACAAAAAAAATTCTCCCCAGTTGATCATATACCTTAAGCACACGTAGTTGCAGTTTTTATTATCGGTCGTGTAATTTAAAAATTGAATAGTTCAAGCGGTTGGTAAAAAGGCCCCATTCCCATAAACATTTGGTGACCCCGTTGGTTGGCATTCCCATAAACATTTGGTGACCCCGACGTGATATCGGTTGCGTTTTTCGTTTAATACGTTTTTTGGATTGGGTATTCCAACGGGCATTTACTTGGTTGGAATTTTTCCTGCTAAAATTGGTTGGCTGGAGAATACACCGACGGCTTCTTTTTGACTTTGTGTGACCTTCGGGGATAATTGGGGATTCAAACACTTGGTTTGATTCTCACATTAAACATTATCGGCTCGCTGCCGCTGCCAGCGCAGTTTCGCTTACTTCGTTTACCTTTCGTTGCCAGTGCATATATTGCTTTCTCGCTGCTTCGTTTAGTGTCGCTACAATTGTGTTCGGTCAATTTCGCTGCAATCGTGCTGCTACCTATATTGTCATATTAATTGATTACTTTGTAATCGTGACTTTCTATAACACAGTTTTTAGTGTTCGGACATTCGGTTTAATAAGTGCATTAAACGTGTGCATTTAAATGCAAGGCTTAAAATAATTACCTAAAGTTTAGAAGCAAAATAAATACGGTTTCGGACATAACGGTACTCGCTATTTCTCAGTTTATCTTTCGTTGTAGCTACACTAGACTATATCGGTACTTTTCGTTCGTCATATCGGTTTTTGATTTTTAATTTACAGCAAATACTACCATGTCAAGATCAAAGAAAGGTCGACATTCCGTGTCAAATCTGGAAACGGTTAATAAAAATCGTATGGAGGACCATGAAGAAATTGAGAGTGATTCCCGATGCCAATTTTTTGAATACATTTTGGAGATTAAATCTGCGATTGCCAAAGATCTAAAGGAGCGTGCGTCTTTGCGATGGCATCTACTCCCAAGACAGGCTCAGATGTTTCAAGCTGTAAAACTTCGTATTTGCCGAAGTTAGAGTTGCCACGTTTCGATGGTACGATCACTGAGTGGCCTGACTTTTGGCCATTGTTTGGTCATTAATTGGCAACCATCAAAATTTAAAGGGCGTGGAAAAATTCCAGCATTTAAAATCTTGTTTGAGTGGAACAGCGATGGATGCCATTCGGTCATTGGAAATAAATGACCAAAATTATATTAATGCGGTAACTTTGCTAAAATCTAGATTTGATATTAAACGCATTCAGTTTCAGACACATATTAAGGAAATTTTCAATCTAAAGACGGTTCGTGATAGCTCTGCCATTGGTTTAAGGCAAATGTGTGATAAGATTAAATCTCACCTTCGAGCCTTGTACTCTATTGCCGGTCGAGATGAACTTCTTGATAGTTTGCTCATATATCTGGTTAACAGCGAGGTCGATGCTGGAACCAGAGCGAAGTGGGAGGAGGAATCTCCTTGGCACGACATACCAACGTGGGAATCTATGGTGGAGTTCCTGGAGAAGAGATGCCGGATAATGGAAGGTATTACTGCAGCCTAGGTAAACCAGACACCGAGCAAGCAGGTGGGTACTAAACATGCGTTCGTCACAGTTCATCCTAATCAACCTTGCACATTTTGCAATGTAAGGGAGCATGCAATTACTTCCTGTTCGCCTTTTTTAAGGTTATCTCCCACCTTACGGTTTAAAGAAGCCAAAAGGCGACAGCTATGTATTAATTGTTTGAAACCAGGGCATATTATCGAAAATTGCAAATCTGTCTGTTGCAAGCAGTGCTCATCTAAGCATCATATACTATTACATTTTGATCGCATTGCTTCGTCTCAAGCTGCTGCTGTTATATCAAATTGTTCTAACCTTTCTGCTCCTGCCCACAATTCACAGGCAGCCCTGGTGTCAACTTCACTTCTGAACTCTCAGCTTGCCACATCAAGCGCAATGCCTGAAGATTTAATTTTTCTCGCTACTGCAATTGTGTTTTTGAAACCAAGAACAGGAAACCCGATTCCATTCAGAGCAATCCTTGATTCCGCGTCACAATTAGCTAGTCAGCTACAACTCAAAACAACCAAATCAAAAACCCAAGTGTCTGGAATTGGCGAAAGGGATTTTGTGGCTTACCAAACTGTTGATATCTGTTTTCAGTCCCATGATGGTGGTTATCATACCTCAATCACAGCCGTTGCCATTCCTTCGATCACCGACCATCAACCCAATATCTCTTTAAATGCAACATTTTGGAATATACCTTCAAATATAACTCTTGCCGAACCAACATTCTTCAAATCTCAGCGTGTGGACATTTTGATTGGAGCCGGACTCTTCTTTGATTTGATGTGCGCCGGCCAAATTCGATTGAGCCCGACCTTATCACTCCTTCAGAAAACAAAGTTAGGCTGGATTGTATGTGATGGAAGACAACCTTCCACTAATAAAATTGTATCTTTAGCAGTCGTCGATAAACGTGCTTCAGAAAACCATTCTGATGGCTCTTTAGAGCAGCTATTAAGGAGTTTTTGGGAGGTAGAGCATTTTGTTGAGACTGAGCGAAAGGCTACTAATGAAAGCTCTGAGTGCGAATTGCACTTCAAAAACAATGTTAAACGTTTAAGTTCTGGCGAGTACTCTGTGCGTCTTCCCACAAAACATAGCATTGACCTCCTTGGTGAATCGTATCAGCAAGCATTATTGCGCTTTAAGTCTTTAGAAAGAAAGCTTCTTCGAAACACTGAATTACGAATTCAATACTCATCATTTATTAAGGAGTACAGCGATTTAAATCACATGTCACTTGCCGACGATTTATACTTTGGCACTCCAACGTATTTTTTGCCTCATCATTGTGTTTTTAAGTCAGACAGCCCAACAACAAAATTGCGAGTTGTGTTTGATGCGTCGGCATCAATTTCCACTGGCTATTCGCTTAACGATTTGCTGATGGCTGGATCTACAATCCAGCCAAATCTTTTCAGTATTCTATTACGCTTCCGAACCTTTGAGATCGCTCTAACAGGAGATATATGCAAAATGTACAGGTGTGTGCGAATGCAGCATCCTGACCATTTTCTTCATTGCATTTTATGGCGTGACTCTCCAGAGGAAAATATACAAATATATAAGTTAGATACGGTCACATACGGTACCAAGCCGGCTGCATTTTTGTCTATTCGTACCATGCATCAATTAGCTTATGATGAAGAGCGAGTTCTGCCAATCGGTGCAGAGACAGTTCCCAGAGATTTCTATGTTGACGACCTCATTCCAGGAGGAAATTCTGAAGACGAAGTCGCGGAGGCTAAACCAAGTTCCAGAAGAAGATAAAGAAAAATATTTGAGATTTAATGATGGGAACGACGTGACCAAAACTCTTGGCTTGGTATGGGATCCTGTGGCAGATTCTTTCTTGTTTTCATTCATGCCACACTCTGTTCCGGGTAAAGTGACATAACGATCGGTATTGTCCACCATTGCCCGATTTTATGACCCATTAGGCTTGATTGGTCCTGTCATCACTAAAGCCAAAATCTTGCTTCAACAACTATGGAAGGACAAGGTAGACTGGGACGAGAGCTTACCCCAGACACTTTATGCAACTTGGGTAAATTTATTGGAAAAATTTAAAACAGTAGAGAGTTCTGAATCTCGTCGCTTAGTTTTGTTGCCATGCAAGCCTGTCGGCACATGGTGTGTGCATTTACATTCGATCACAAAATAAGAATGGAATCAATGTAGATTCACTTTGTTCGAAATCACGAGTTTCGCCACTAAAAACCCTGACACTCCCAAAACTAGAGTTATCTGCAGCTATGCTCCTATCGGAACTTGTAAGCTCAATTGCAACATTAGGAATTTTTTAATGTGATTTTCACTGCTGGTCAGATTCCATGGTGGTATTATCATGGTTACGAAATGAACCGTCAAATTTCACAGTATTCGTTTCAAATAGAGTGAATAATATTCAAATTCTCACTGCAGGAATGAAATGGCATTTTGTACCAACCACAATGAATCCTGCAGATATCCTGTCAAGGGGATCCACACCACGTGAATTACTGAAATCTAAGCTTTGGAAGCATGGCCCTCCTTTTCTTCAAGGCGATCGAGATACGTGGCCAGATTCCCCAGGTTATGTTAAAGAACTACCCGAGAAGCGCAAGAATATTTTGCTTTCAACATCAAACATGTCGGACTTATCATTAAAATGCAAATTTCTTAACTCCTTTGGAAAGCTGCAACGAGTATTCGGCTATATTTACAAATTTATTTCGCGAGGCAAGGACCGAAGGGGTCCACTTACAGTAGAGGATGTTCATCAAGGCACATATTTATTGATTCGAATGGTACAACAAAGGCACTTCCCAGATTACAAAATACTCGAATCTGGTAGTCGCGTAGCATCATCTAGCAAAATCTGCTCTCTCACACCATTTATAGATAACTTTGGTTTAATGCGAGTGAGAGGACGCCTCCAGCATTCAGCTCTGGACTTTGAATCGAAGCATCCAATTATATTGCCCCAAGGGCATCCGGTTACAAATTCGATAATAAAATTCGAATTCCGCAATTCGTCTACAATATTGGCCAGTAGGTGGTCGCAAGGCAGTAAGCCACATCATTAATAAGTGTATCAGGTGCTTGCACGTACGGCCTAGGTTAACGGAGCACATCATGGGAGATTTACCGGAAGGAAGAGTAAAGGCAAACAGAGCCTTTCTAGTGACTGGTACGGACTTTTGTGGGCCATTCTACTATCGGTCTGAAGTTCGGAAAAGACCACCAATAAAATGTTACGTCTGCCTATTTATTTGCTTTTCTACAAAGGCTGTCCACTTGGAACTGGTAAAGGATTTGTCTACTCCAGCATTCTTGGCAGCTCTACGCCGTTTTACATGCACTCGAGGAAAACCGAGAACCATTTGGTCAGACAACGCAACAAATTTCGTAGGGGCGAAAAATGAATTGGTTTCTCTAAACAGGTTGTTCTTCAATGAGACACACTTAAGGGCAGTTGAGCAGCAATGCCTCAGTGATGGAATTGATTGGAAATGCATACCACCTAGATCTCCACATTTTGGAGGACTCTGGGAGTCGGCTATTAAAAAAGCCAAGTTTCATTTTTATCGAGCTGTCGGTTTAAACATTCTAAATTTCGAAGAGCTCCACACTCTTGTGTCAAATATCCGCAATTGTAAATTCACGTCCTCTTTGTCCCATTTCAGAAAATCCTGACGATTTAGACGTACTAACTCCTTCCCATTTTCTTATTGGCGGTCCCTTCACCGCTCCAATAGAACCGGATGTCACTCCTTTGAATTTCAGTCGATTAAATCGTTGGCAACGCGTTTGCTATATGCAGCAACAATTTTGGAGAAAATGGAATTCGGAGTACTTAACTCTTCTGCAGCAAAGAACCAAATGGCAAAACTCTTCAGCAAATCTACAAGTGGGAGCTCTTGTTTTGATAAAGGACGAAAATATTCCACCTTTAAAGTGGCAAATGCCAAGAGTAGCGGAAACAATTAAGGGTGATGACAATGTTGTTCGTGTGGCGGTTCTTCGCACATCAAGTGGTATACTCAAACGAACCGTGACCAAACTATGCTGCCTTCCCACAGATCCTGGCAATGTTGAAAGCGTGACCCTTCCAACGGGGGGAGGATGTTCGTAGTAGCACTATATTTAATTATAAATACTCTTAATTTAGTAATATTTAAGTCTCTTAATATAACAATGTTTAACTCTCTTAATTTAACTTAACTCTCTCTCTCTCTCTCTTCCTTTAATTTTGATTATGTATTTTTGATATAGATATTAGCATAAATGCACTGTACAAATAAAATTCTCCCCAGTTGATCATATACCTTAAGCACACGTAGTTGCAGTTTTTATTTAAAAATTGAATAGTTCAAGCGGTTGGTAAAAAGGCTTACCATTCCCATAAACACATGCCTTGACTTATCTTCTGATCATTCACCGGTGATAATTAAACTATTTAAAAAAACTATAGTTTACGAATCTAATTACTTAACCTCTTCAATAACTATCTGGCTCAAATATCGAAAATATATTAGCAGTCATATAAATATTTCCCCACGTCTAAAATGCGAAGACAAAATCGAAGCAGTCCTTCAATATATAAGTTCCGTTCTTGTGGTCAGCAGCTATTAATGCAACTCCTCCTAAATTACCATTCCCAACGCATGGTATCCGGAAAACTACCTTTGACATTGAAACCCAGGACAATTAAAAAAGACGGTTCAGACGCCTTTGGCAAAAACACAGATCGCCTAAAACCAAACAAAGCTATGCTTTATCTAAAAGACGTCTCAGTGAAGCCTTACATGCAGAGCTGAAAAAACATATAAAAAACTACACGAAAAAGCTATACCCTACATAAAAGTCTAATAAAAACATAAAAGTTCCAAATGAGTCAGAGCCACCATGTAGATTGAGTAATGGGTGCTGGGCGAGTAGCGGCAAAGATAAAGCCTTAGCGTTTGCTTATCATCTGAAAATAGTATTTCAACCTAATCCTGGGACCAATGATTTCGTGATTCCACCTCTGGTCACCCAAATACGTTTAGACCAATTAAAGTTAAGGCAAAGGAAGTAAATTACACTGTGCAATGCTCATTTCAACTTGAAAAAGTCTCCAGGCTACGAGTCAATTACTACCAAAATGGTGGCTGAGCTTTCAAAATTTTAGCACAGTAGTTTAATGCTATATTTCGAATAGGATATTTCCCTTCAGCTTGGAAGATATCACAGGTAATCATGTTTCCTAAGCCCGGAAAAGATAAAACACAACCGGCGGCATACAGACCCATTAGTCTGCTGCCGGTGCTGTCAAAACATTTTGAAAGACTGCTGATGCTAAAAATATTAGCAGATGTCGAAGAAAGTGGTATAATTCCCCATCACCAATTTGGATTTCGCCCAATACACAGTACAATAGGGAAGGTAAATCGCTTAACTAGGGAAATAAGAAACTCTTTCGAGTTTAAAAAGTACTGCGGTTGCAATTTTCATTGATATTGTTCAGGCGTTTGATAGGGTTTGGCACGCTGGTCTCATATACAAAATCTGCAAATTCTTGCCTGCAAGCGTGCACCAGATACTTAAATCGTATTTGTACAATTGCAAGTATAGAGTGAAATTTAAGGTATTTGTTACCCCTTACTTTGACATTAAAGCTGGTCTCACTGGGAAGTATACTCGGGCCGATTCTATACCTAGTATTTACTTTGGATTTACCCACAGACAGTCGCCTTATGACGTCGACGTTTGCTGACGATACTGCTATTCTGAGCTGCCATCAAAATCCGAGAATTGCATCGAGAGATCTTAGTGAGCACTTAAAACTAATTGAGTCATTGCTGGCTAGCTGGCACAATAGCGAAAACGAAAACAAAAGCTCCCAAGTTACATTTACTCTTCATAAGGTCATTGGATACTAAATAAAAAATCAGGACTACGCCTAGAACACATAGTTCTATTGTATAAGGCAATCATAAATCCAATATGTACGTTTGGAGCCCAGCTGTGAGGAAATGCTAACTCATCGAAAATTGACTTAATACAGCGAGCACAATCGAATATTCTTCGAACTATTGTAAGCTCCCCTGATACATTAAAAACGATAACATCCACAGCAATCTAAATATACAACTGGTAAGTTAAATTAAGTGTAAGTACAAATTCAAACTCCGACATCATCCCAATTATATACTTGGCAAGAAAATTATTTCAAACTAAAATACACACACGGTTATGTAGGCAAGACTGAAATCATTTAATTGAATTGTTCTCACTAGTTTAAACTATTATAATTAAATATTTAAATAATTTACCTTAGTTACCTAATAACTCCAATACAATGGTTGCGGGTTAATATTGCTATTAGTTTTAAGATTCGAATAGTTATTGTTAGTCTTATTTGAAGAAAATTCAATAAATAAACCAACTATTACAAAAAAAAATTTTATCAATACTACTACAATATTCAATATCAATATGGCCTTTTATATATAATCTCTTGGTTGGCTGGTTGGTTGCAACGGCGATGGTCAATCACCCAACTAACGCAGGTGCTCCGATTTGATAATGCTCTTTTCGTTTGTATTGCAATTAAAATATTGTTGTGTGGCGGCCCTTATAGCCAGTTTGAGAGATTTATGAGCGCGAGAATTTCTCCTATCGTGCAGCTCGCCATCTCCTCAATGTTTTGAAAGATTGGTTTACCTAGTGTTTTTCATCTTCTTCTGGCCAGGACCGGGTAGGCACATAGGAATTGTTCCACGGTTTCCCGTTCTAAATGGTTTCCGCTGCTCCGACAACTGGTATTGAATATTATTCCCATTTTTGCCGCATATTTCCCAATTGGCCAGTAGCCTGTGATGATTGCAGAAAGCCTAGCTGCATCACGACGACCACTGTTAATTAATTGTGTGGATTTGTTTTTGTTGTAGTTTGGCCAGAGTTCTCTACTGATCTTGCAGGTTTCCAACCTTCTTCATCGGCTGTTTGCATTCACCAAAAATTCGTTGCCTATCTTGCTCCTGATTGAACCAATTGGGACACGAACCGGAGTCGCCTCATGTTCATCAAGAGCGGATCCCCTTCGGACCAGCTCATCTACCCTCTCGCTTCCATCGATACCCCAATGCCTCTGAGCCCAATTTAATTGTATGTTGAACCGACAAGCTAGTGCAATTAAGGCCTCCCTGCATTCCCATGCTAGTTTCGAGGTTATTATCGCCGAGACCAGTGCTTTGAAAGCAGCCAGACTATCTGATATTATTATTTTTTTTATAGTTTCTGTCTTCTCCTGCCAACCTACAGGCCTCTCTTATTGCAATCATTTCCGCCTGGACTACACTTGATGTGTTCGGGAGTCGGAATGATTTGCTAATACTTAGCTCTTCTGAGAAGACACCTGCTCCTACCCCACAATCCACCTTTGAGCCATCGGTGTAGATTGTGGTATTTGTCTTATCCGTGATTCCACATCTCTTCCATTCCTGGCATGAGGGGGGCTATAAATTTTTCCAAAAACTATGGACTCCGTAAGTAGAATAAAATTAACAATTTGGAACGCAAATGGACAATCGTGCCATTTATTCCGGCTTAAAGCTTTTATGTATGACAACTATATATATATAATATATCTGAAACTTATACTACTGACAGAAGCTACAATTGTTATTCTAGCCAAACAATGACATCTATTATGCAAATCATTAACTGTCTATTGTTCACCTAAACACAACACAAAGGCTCAATATCTACACTCCTTAAAAACTTTGGGAAAACATTACTTAGCTGAGTGGTAAGAGGCTACAATGCAAAAAATACCACTTTGAATTCGAGATGATAAACCCAAAAGGGCGCAAATTAGACGGCATATGAGAGAGTAATAGTCTCTTTCTTAGTACTGGAGAGCCAACTTACTAGATAGCGGACACAAAACGAATTACCAGTTTCATTGAATTTTGCGTAATAAACAACATATTACACGAACACTTAACAAAAATGCCCCTGTTATGATTCACAATTGAAATTAAAGTTGGATTGTAGTTGTGAAATGGTATTAATTTAATATTAATATTAACTGTCAAAATCAAACAGCTGAGATTTACCAACTGTGTTCTTGCGCCTGGGTGTGTTAAATTGTTAAATATGGAGAAATTTTTGTAACTATAGTTTATATGTGTGTAAACAAGTATTTAATTGGAAGTGTTTTATAGGAAAATCAGACGCATTATGCTATTTTATATTGTTTCCTCTACTTATTTGTTGCTTGTATGTTTCCTTCACAGAACAGCATTCTATTTGGATACTCCACTTTAAAATGCTGGCTGATACTGTGCAGCGCACAGCATGCGTTTACAATTTTTGTGCAGACCGTGGGTAGAAAGCAGACAGCGAAACTTGCTTTTCAATACACCTACTGTCCTTTCCACAGAATTTCTGGACTTTCTTGGCATGCACTTAACCATCAACTGCGAAACGAAGTCATAATATACGGTGCTAGTGGATATCCATAATGTCCATAAAATAAATTTTCATAAAATTAATTCATGATTTCAACCATATACTCGTAAGGAAACGTTACCTAAAATCCATGTATTGGTCTGCATATTCCGCTCAAGATATTCCTTTAATGTGCTCACATTCTACATTAGGGAATTGTGATTTGCGCCAGTATACCTTGCGTCTACAAACCTGATATTAATTTTAAAATCAGGAGACTAAACAAAGGTTTAAATTATGCACGATCACACATTATATTGAGTGTGTAATATCCTTTTCTGTTTAAATACATATGTTGTAAGTCCTTCCGCGGTGATTTGATTCTCACATACGTTCCATTACGAATCCTACAACTCCTGGAAATCCACTCTAGGCATAAACTGCCAATTTCGAATCGTTGATTTTGCTCACACTCATCGAATCTATCATCCATCGACAACAAATGTGTAACTCGGAAATTATGAAAACCTCATCAGAAACAACAGAGCATGTGGATTACGATAGGCCAACATTAAAATCGTTGGCTTCGCACTTCTGGTCACTGCCATCGGCAAAAAATCTTAAAGCGAGGCACAACTTAATAATGGGCGGAGTAGCAAAAGTAAGTGAGGACTTCTTAAAAAAATCTTGCATCTCGTTAAGTAAATAAATAAAGAAACGCTTTCTTATTTACCCGAAAATAACTAAGAAACTTGAAAAGAGTTTGAATTTAAATATTATATCTATTTCATCTCCCATATTACTTACTTAACGATTATCAATTCTAATCATGCCAGAGCAGCCTCGGCTGTCATCGGGAGGTTGTTTGCCAAGAACAACATGGGGTTGGCCCTCATTCAAGAGCCATGGTGATACAAAGGTCAAATTAGGGGCCTTTCTAGTAAGTTTACAAAGGTAATATGGGATGCCAATGCTTACATTGCCCGCACCTGTATCCTGATTAGAAATGATATTAACTACTTTTGTCTTTCAGAATTCATGTCGCGAGATCTCACACCCATCATGATAAAGTACATAGATGATGGGGTCTCTCGCGATATAGTCGTTGCATCGGCCAACTTTCCGGGAGATATGAATGACAACCCGGAAGAAGTCTATATACTGGCAAGGTATTGCCTATCCAAAAGGATTCCACTATTGGTGGGCTGTGACTCAAACGCACACAATACCATCTGGGGTAGCAGTGACACCAATAAGCGGGGTGAGTCAGTTCTAGAATTTTTATTATCACTTAATTTATATATATATTGAATAAGGGGAACTTTTAGAAATGTAATTAGGGAGGAAGTTCTTGATCTGAATTTCTGTAGTTCAGAGCTAACTGATATTGTTAACAATGGGAAAGTTTCGGACGAACCCTCTCTGTCGGACCACAGCATAATTGAGTTCCATATTGGAGGTATCGTCACAAAAACGGTAGTTTTTAGAAATCCTAGGTATATTAACTGGGAATTCTTCGATAGTTCAGTGCATTCACTACTCTCATCCTCAAACATCCAAGGAATATATAAAAATCCAGTGGAGCTAGAGGAGGGTGTCAATGAGCTGAATGAAATCATTTCCGAATCTTATGTTTTATCTTGTCCTCTAAAAACAAAGAAAAACAGCAGGAATGTTTCTTGGTGGAACTCTAGTCTGTCTACTAGACGTACTAAGGTGCGTAGGCTATTCAATCTATCTAAGCGTAAGGAGGACTGGGAAGAATATAAAAAAGAGTTGACGATCTATAACAAAGAGATCAGACAAGCCAAAACGACACGCTTTAGATGCTTTTGTGAAAGTGTAGAATCGACTCCTGAAGTAGCAGGACTCCATAGAGCTCTTGCGAAAAACAAAGT
The DNA here is from genome assembly GCA_920105625.2 of Clusia tigrina. Lineage (NCBI taxonomy): Eukaryota > Metazoa > Arthropoda > Insecta > Diptera > Clusiidae > Clusia > Clusia tigrina. The sequence goes on along the minus strand of OV050032.1, from coordinate 125,389,896 downwards.
CGATTTAAAATGTTCACGGCAAATGAAGAGGCTCGCACTCTCCTTTTGCTGCGTGTGCACTTTCCTGGGAGCTCGATCCAGTTACAGCCATCTTTGTGGATGGATGCTCTTCCTAGAAGAGTAAGCAAGATTGGTTGGAAAATGGCCAAAGAAATTATAACTACTGAGAGGTTGAGATGGGGTCATCAGCTCTTTTCACCCATATAAATCGCCGGGTGCGGATGGTATTTTCCCGATCCTTCTCCAAAGGAGTGGTGAGGCACTGATTCCGCGCCTGGTAAATATCACTAGGGTAAGTCTTGCTTTTGGGTACATACCGGAAGCATGGCGCACAGCTAAAGTGGTATTTATCCCCAAAGTAGGCAAGACATTTTTCAGGCCTATCAGTTTGACATCCGTTGTACTAAAAGCAATGGAGAAAATAGTTAATATACATCTCCTTGAGATCGTATTGAAAAGGGAGCCTTTACATCCTTGTCAGTTTGCATATATTGCGGGAAAATCTACTGAAACCGCACTATACCATCTGACTGATTTTATTCAGGCAGCACTGGATAAAAAAGAAATAGCACTTTGTGTCTTTCTCGATATTGAGTGGGCTTTTGACAACACTCCTCATGAATATATGATTAAGGCTCTTAACAAGATTTCAGATAGATAATACCACTTCCAATTGGATACGAGCTTTACTCAACAGTAGACTGACTGAAGCTGAAGCAGGTGACAAAACTGTTAAGGTCAAAGTCAATAAAGGATGTCCGCAGGGTGGGGTATTATCACCCATTTTGTGGAGCATAGTAGTTGAGGATCTTCTGGTAAAACTCACAAATCGAGGCATATCATGTGATAATAGCAAAAGGAAAATCTGAATCCACTCTTTGTGATATTATCCAGAGGGGCTTATTAGCAGCTAGTGAATGGTGCAGGGGAACAGGATTGAAAATCAATGCCTCAAAGACCACCATTGTGCCGTTCACTAGAAAAAGATCTCTACCGTATATGAAACCTATTCTTCTAAATGGTACACAGGTCGATATTAGCTCTGAGACCAAATACCTCGGAGTCATTTTCGACAAAAAGTTATTGTGGAACGCTCATCTGACAGCAACCACCAAGAGGGCTACAGCTTCCTTAAAGATATGTAGACGGCTTGCTGGTAAATCTTGGGGATGTAACCCAAAAATCGTTCACTGGATGTATACCATGATGGTGAGACCAATCATCACCTATGGTTCTGTAGCCTGGTCAAATAGAGTCAGACTTAAGACAGCGAAATCTGCATTAAGTAAAGTACAACGCCTTGCCTGCCTTGTTATCACTGGAGCTATGCGCACCAGTCCAACAGCACCAATGGTAGCTATACTATATCTAACACCCTTATATCTAGGAATTCAAGACTCTGCTAGGAAATCTCTTACCAGAATACAAGAGATTATTTCGAGAGAATCAAATGACACCCAAAATATATTGGGTAAAAATTCTACTCAAGAATACGGTATACTAAAATCTCACAAAGATTTTATGCCAAGAAAATTCAATTTTGCACACAAATACTGTACAATGATGAGTTGCAAAAAAGAATGGAAAGGTCTAACTGAGACGTATACAATTAGAGAAAATTCCCTCTTATGGTATACTGACGGTTCTAAGACAATGGACGGAACTGGGGCAGGAGTATTTGGGCCTAGAACCAACTACTGGGAACCAATGGGTTCTTTTCCAAGCATTTTTCAAGCGGAAATTCCCGCTATTGAAAGATGTGCCCAGATCAACATTGACAGGAAGTATCGGGGGAAAAACATCGTGATACTATCTAATAGTCAAGCAGCACTCAAGAATCTGAGCTCACCCTTAGTGAGGTCTAAACTTGTGTGGGACTTCATTGGGAAGCTAAACTCCCTAGGCAGTATGAACAAGTTATCTCAAATGTGGGTACCAGGCCACATAGGAGTAGAGGGAAATGAGAAGGCTGATAGCTTAGCTAGGAAGGCAGCGACCTCTCACTTCAACGGCCCTGAACCCTTCTGTGGACTATAGATACAAAACGAAGTCAAACCTGGAAAACTCTTCCGGGATTAAGACAGTCCAAAGCTATTCTGGGAAACTTTGATCCTAAAAGAGCTAAGGAGTTAATAAATATGCCTCGGAGTAAATTAAGAGTCATCACTGGCATTTTAAGCGGACACTGTAGGCGCAATTACCATTTGAACAAGTTGGGTATATCTTCAGATGCCATCTGTCGATTCTGTGGAGAAAGTGACGAAACCTCACTGCACCTGATCACAGACTGCGGACCATTGGCACACAAAAGACACAGGTGTTTTGGAGAATATATTTCATATATCTTGATTCCTGCAAAATATATGAATTCCTGTCGGAAAAGTAACCTGACAGAAGATTTATAGATAAGACGTCGATAAAAATAAAAATCAAACAAATAGTTGATTCAAAGGACATTATCCAAAATACTGCATATAATAACAAAAGCTCTATGTATGTAAGTAATGAAGGCATACATCACATCCTCGACATTGACATGGTTGAATAAATTGTTAAAAAATGTAGCAGCAAATAGCAAGAGCGTTTAACAACATACCAAAATCGACACGTTCACCATTTATCGTATAGAAAGCACATAATGGAGACAGAAATGAAGCGAACCCACACAACTATCTTATTATTTCATATATATGATTTTGAATTCTTGAATTATACATTTTCCTATATATATATATATATATATATATATATATATATATATATATATATATATAAATATATATATATATATATATATATATATATATATATATATATATATATATATATAAATATATATATATATATATATATATATATATATATATATATATATATATATATATATATTATACATATTTAAAGGAAATTATTTTTAATGGCAAAGAATATACAACCAAACAATTTACAAAATCCCATATACTTAAAGAACAATACTTATATTTATATTAGGTTAGGTTAGGTTAACCTGGCTGACTTAAAGCCACACATAGACCAATTGGTCCCAAGCGATACCAGATGGGGACTGACTTTTATGCAGATTTCCAGTAGACATCTCGTAGGATGTCAACGCTTTTTGCGAATTTAAGCAGTGCTGTCAGCTCCATTCCTGAGATTCTTCCAATCTCCCAAATTGTGGGTCTCCTAAGCATTTTAAGGGCGTTTTTGATAACGCAGGAGATATACAAAGGAGATGTTCTACAGTTTCCCTTACTCCAACCTACTTACATTTCCTACATTCGTCATTGTCCGTAATTCCTATCTTGTGTGTATGTGCCGCCAATAAAGTATGGCCTGTCATTATACCTATGATAGTTCTGCAGTCTTTTCGTGACAGCGCGAGTATAAATCGCTTTGTTTCCTATCGTTGACCTTACACATAACTTTTGCAATTTGGCAGGTGCTTAAACTGTGCCACCTTGCTTTCACCTACAGACTCATGTGTCCATCCCTTTCATTGAATAGTTCATTAATGGGTTTCTGTATGTTTTTTTCTTGTTCAAGTGGTAAATAGACAGCGTTCTTTGCAATCTCATCTGCTATTTCATTCCCTTCTATGCCCTTATGACCAGGTACCCAATAGATATGCAGTCTTCTATTTGTGACTAGCCTATCTATGGCTTCCCTGCTCTGTAGGACATTTTTGGATTTTATACTATATTAGTTAATCGCCTTTATCGCTGCCTGGCTGTCCACGTATATATTTATTTTTGAGTCATTTCCTGCCTTGGTGAATGCTAGCTCTGCGGCTTTCCTGACAGCGAAGACTTCCGCTTGAAAGACACTGCTCTGGTCAGGCAGCTTTATAGGCTGCCTAATTCCCAACTCTGAGCAGTATATGCCCGCACCCACACCATCCATCGTTCTTGAGCCGTCCGTGTAAAAGTTAAAGGTCTTTCGGCTGGCCATCATGCCCTTACGCCACCCCTCCTCTTCGATTGTAGTTCGATACCCTTTTTTCCCAATTAAAAAGTGGAGTCATGTAATCAGTGTTGCACAAACCCCTACTGCCTATGTAGCTATGCCCGAAGGTTCTGTATGTGAATTCTTCCGTAGCCGTCAGTCTCCCCACGGATTTCGCTGCAAGATTCTCCGCCAAAAGGTCGATAGGCGGCATGTTGAGTACTGTTTCGAGACCAGCCGTGGGAGTGGTTCTCAGTGCGCCTGTTATGCAGAGTGAAGCGAGGCGCTGGACTCTTCGCATTGGCATTATATATGTAGTCTTCTTTGTTGCAGTCCACCACACTAAAGCACCATACAGTAAGATTGGTCTAACTATTGCGGTGTCGCACCAGTGCATCAGCGAGGGAGAAATACCCCAAGTAACGCCTAGCATTCTTTTACATGCAGATAGCGCGTTACTGGCCTTCTTCGCCCTTTCCTCAACATTGCGCCTCCACATAAGCTTATTATCCAAAATTACAACAAAGTAATTTGTGTGGTATTTGGGAGTAAGTTCACTGTCACCTAGCTTCGGGAAGTTCCACGTGGGGACCTTGTACTTTCTGGTAAAGAGTATCATGTCCGTTTTATCCGCGTTTACCTCCAAGCCTGCTCGAGACGCCCACTGATGGATTGTTTTAAGAGTGTTGTTCATTATATTACTGATGGTATCTAGGTACTTTCCCGTAACTACTATTGCTATGTCATCTGCATATACCATTACTTTAGGTGCCTTCCCATCAAATTCCCGGAGTATTTCGTTTACTACAAGTAACCACAGAAGCGGCGATAGCACTCCATCTTGTGGGGTACCCCTACCTGCCTATTTGGTCACCTTAGCTTCGTTCCATTCCGCTCTTATCGTTCTGCAACCTAGAAGCTGCTTTATCCACAGATAAACAGTGGGTTTTACATTACTTTTTACCATGCTATTCAAAATAGCATCCTTCGTCACGCTATTGAAGGCTCCGGGTATACGTTATTGAAGGCTAGGAATACCCCAAGGGCATATTCTTTATATTCTAAGGCCCTTTCAATATTCAGTACTAGCGAATGGAGTGCAGTCTCCGTGGATCTGCCTTTAGTATAAGTGTGTTGTGCTTTTGACATATTGTCTGGCGCAATTGTGTCCCTGATATATGTGTCTAGTATCTTCTCTAACGCCTTCAGGAGGAATGAGGTCAAACTGATGGGCCTGTATTCCTTTGAGTAGAGAGGGTTGCTTTTACCCGCTTTCTTTATAAACACAATCCTCGCCTGTCTCCACGCAGCAGGCACATAGCCGAACCCCAAACATCCCGTATATATCGTTTTTAGCCATAGTACCAAAAGATAGCTAACCCTTTGGAGCATGGCTGGGAAGATTCCGTCCAGACCTGGGGATTTAAGTCGGTCAAAGGAATTTATTGCCCACTCTATTCTATCTGCTGTAATGATATCCGTTGGAATGTCGTTCGAAGTATCTCTTGTAGGTTCGAGATCTACAGTGTCTGTACAGCCCGGGAAATGTGTACTGACAAGGTCCTCGAGGGATTCCTCACAGCTGTCAGTCCAGTCTCCATTGCTTTTACGTATTAAATTGGGCATGGTCGGATTCTTAGAAATCAGTTTCCTAAGCCTAGCCGTTTCGTTTGTATTTTCTATATTGCTACAGAAGTCTTTCCAAGATTCCCTCTTTGCTACGCGCACTTCCCTTTTGTATTCCCTTAATGATTCCCTGTACTCAATCCAACATAACTCATAGTCAGCTACTTTGGCCAACTTAAAGAATTCAAGTACAAGTATGTAACAGAGAAACTTATATATTTGTGGTCAGAAAGTGATGGTGCACTAAGCACTTTCCAGTCTTCTACCATAATACAATTATTTGTGTAGAGTGTTACGTCTAGTACGTTCTTCGAGGTTGGTCCAATGTATGTTGGTTCCTCCCCCCTATTGGCTACTTCTAGACTACTTTGGAGAATAAAGTTGAGTAGTAACTCACCTCTTTCATTTATATCGGCACTTCCCCATACCGTGCGGTGTGCGTTTGCGTCGGATCCCACCACCAGAGCCTGTTTCCTTTTGCTGGCTGCTTCCGACAGCCTATGAAATTCACTCGGCGGCGCCGCGTCCTCGTGTGGCATGTAGCAAGACGTAAGGAGTAGTAGCTCTTCCTTGCCGCCTTTTACGGCCACCACCGCCAGATCATCTGTGGAGAGATTGAGATTAATATAAGAAATTATACTTTTCTTCACCAGTATCGCTGTTCTTACCTTATCTGTCACATTTGGGATATAGGTATTATAATTTTGTGATTTTAAGCCGGAAACCACGTTACCCGAGGCTGTCCAAGGTTCCTGGACCAACACCACATCGTAGCCGACTTCCTCCATCTTGAGGAGAAGTTGAGCTGAAGCGAGTATACTTTTGTGGAGATTGATTTGAAGAGCCTTCAGCATGCGGCACCGGCTCCCTCCCGGGGTTGGATGTTTCCTCCAACTCACCCTTCTCCACATCCCGTAAGTTCAGAGAGGCTTTCAAGACCTCTTCCAGGCCAAGATCTTTTTCCACCTCCCCAGTCTCGAGCGTGTTTTGGTTATCATCACCCGGGTTCCGTTTTTTGATCCGTTAGATGTAGTTTTGACCTCCCCCAGTATTCGCTGGTTTAGCCACACTTAGCACTTTCCAGTCGCTCGTCGGCACGTCCGGATTCTGTCGTTGTAATAGTAACAGAGCATCCTCAGATTTCACCAGGAGCGGTATGAGCACCTTCGCCTTCGGCACCGACGGAATGCAGCTGCGATCGACAATTTCAAACAAAGCCTCCTCCCACAGGCCTTGTATCGTTTTTACGGCTTCCTTTACCCACTTTAGAGAAGGATCGTCTTTGCATTTAATGATTTTGACGCCGTCAAACCATCCTGCTCCGTCAAATGCTGGCATAGGTGCGCTGGGATCTGCGTACATTTTTGCAAATAGGGCTTCAAGCAGCTTCATCTCCACCGCTTTCCACCGTTCTTGCGTCATTTGTCCCAGCGGATTACTGCGGTCTATGAGCGCCACGGTTAAGTGTTTCTTGGCAATCTCATTGGCCGCCGTCGCTGCTTTGGACGTTGTAGGTCGTTCTGTATCATGCTTGACGCTTGGCTTCACAGCACCGTCATTGCACTTCCTTTTCCTGGTGGGCATCTTTCCTTCGCTTTCGGTAGAGCGTTGCCTTCTTTCAGCAATTTGCTCCTCTAACCTATTCGCGAATTTCGGATCCGATGCGGCACACCCTGGGGGAGTTGAGAAATATGCCCGTCATTTTTCAACTTCCTCCTTAGCCCAAGCCAACCGTTCCTTCTCTTGCTGAGTCATGTCGTTTTTGGTGCTAAGTCGGTCTTCTACTCTTACCACGGTCTTGTATCGCGCTTTCGCTTTCATCCCCTCCTTACTTGGCTTAGCTCTAGGCCCTTTCTTGCGATCAGAACTAGAAACCTTCGAGTTTGGCCGGAGAGCGAACTAGAGCGTCTTCGTCGATTGTGTTTACGCTCGCTACGCTTCCGAGGTCCGATTCATCCTGGACTATGGCCCCTGTGCGTCGCAGAGCGAACGTTGTTGTTGTGTTGGCAGTAGCTGTGCGACTGCTGTGAACTGCTCCTTTGCAGCAGAAGTGTGGCCGCTGGCGACACAGCTTATAGCTTCACTGTGCCCGCCGGTGGTAGTAGCCACTTCTCCCACCGACGTTTGGGCTGATATCCCAGCCCGCTTCTTTACATCATTGACCTCCATTGTGAGTTTTTGTTTCGGGAAGCCTCTATCCCTAACGTTTTATACATAACGTCAGGTTCCTTTTTAGCAATGATCTTATAATAGCTCCTCCGTCACCTATTGATGAATAACAAATATAGTTCTCCGCCAAGAGGGAAGGGGGGAGTTCATATATTGATCTTGGCTAGGCACCACCTGTTTGCATTGCTGCAAATCAGGTAGACCCCGCAACAGCACTGCAAACCGTGAGGCCCATTGCCCGGTCGCACCCGCGTGGAGGGTACAGCTAAGAGGATTTCTGCTGACCTGGGGCGATAAAACCACAATAAAACGATATACGATGGTTATGACGGTTCATTACTGTTATGATGGTTCATTACAAAAGATACTATTTACGATTATATTAAAAATTTCACGACGAGAGGAAAATGAAAGTAACACATTTACAGTCAAAACCACACCGAATAGCATAAACGTCACCATAAATACATGCTGGAAAGCAGAACTGTGCCATACCGACCAATCACAATCAATAACATTCCTTTTGAAACCGAGAGGTATGCCGAACACAAAATATATTAAAAAGTAGTAAAAAATAGCAACAATATTGTTCTGGTTTGCCTACTAATTTAATTTCTATGCTTGTACTCTTTTTATTTAAGCCCTTTTTTTCTCTCAATAAAATCAGTCTTATTCTAACAGCTCAACTAAATATTCTATTCTATCTGCTGTAATGATATCCGTTGGAATGTCGTTCGAAGTATCTCTTGTAGGTTCGAGATCTACAGTGTCTGTACAGCCCGGGAAATGTGTACTGACAAGGTCCTCGAGGGATTCCTCACAGCTGTCAGTCCAGTCTCCATTGCTTTTACGTATTAAATTGGGCATGGTCGGATTCTTAGAAATCAGTTTCCTAAGCCTAGCCGTTTCGTTTGTATTTTCTATATTGCTACAGAAGTCTTTCCAAGATTCCCTCTTTGCTACGCGCACTTCCCTTTTGTATTCCCTTAATGATTCCCTGTACTCAATCCAACATAACTCATAGTCAGCTACTTTGGCCAACTTAAAGAATTCAAGTACAAGTATGTAACAGAGAAACTTATATATTTGTGGTCAGAAAGTGATGGTGCACTAAGCACTTTCCAGTCTTCTACCATAATACAATTATTTGTGTAGAGTGTTACGTCTAGTACGTTCTTCGAGGTTGGTCCAATGTATGTTGGTTCCTCCCCCCTATTGGCTACTTCTAGACTACTTTGGAGAATAAAGTTGAGTAGTAACTCACCTCTTTCATTTATATCGGCACTTCCCCATACCGTGCGGTGTGCGTTTGCGTCGGATCCCACCACCAGAGCCTGTTTCCTTTTGCTGGCTGCTTCCGCCAGCCTATGAAATTCACTCGGCGGCGCCGCGTCCTCGTGTGGCATGTAGCAAGACGTAAGGAGTAGTAGCTCTTCCTTGCCGCCTTTTACGGCCACCACCGTCAGATCATCTGTGGAGAGATTGAGATTAATATAAGAAATTATACTTTTCTTCACCAGTATCGCTGTTCTTACCTTATCTGTCACATTTGGGATATAGGTATTATAATTTTGTGATTTTAAGCCGGAAACCACGTTACCCGAGGCTGTCCAAGGTTCCTGGACCAACACCACATCGTAGCCGACTTCCTCCATCTTGAGGAGAAGTTGAGCTGAAGCGAGTATACTTTTGTGGAGATTGATTTGAAGAGCCTTCAGCATGCGGCACCGGCTCCCTCCCGGGGTTGGATGTTTCCTCCAACTCACCCTTCTCCACATCCCGTAAGTTCAGAGAGGCTTTCAAGACCTCTTCCAGGCCAAGATCTTTTTCCACCTCCCCAGTCTCGAGCGTGTTTTGGTTATCATCACCCGGGTTCCGTTTTTTGATCCGTTAGATGTAGTTTTGACCTCCCCCAGTATTCGCTGGTTTAGCCACACTTAGCACTTTCCAGTCGCTCGTCGGCACGTCCGGATTCTGTCGTTGTAATAGTAACAGAGCATCCTCAGATTTCACCAGGAGCGGTATGAGCACCTTCGCCTTCGGCACCGACGGAATGCAGCTGCGATCGACAATTTCAAGCAAAGCCTCCTCCCACAGGCCTTGTATCGTTTTTACGGCTTCCTTTACCCACTTTAGAGAAGGATCGTCTTTGCATTTAATGATTTTGACGCCGTCAAACCATCCTGCTCCGTCAAATGCTGGCATAGGTGCGCTGGGATCTGCGTACATTTTTGCAAATAGGGCTTCAAGCAGCTTCATCTCCACCGCTTTCCACCGTTCTTGCGTCATTTGTCCCAGCGGATTACTGCGGTCTATGAGCGCCACGGTTAAGTGTTTCTTGGCAATCTCATTGGCCGCCGTCGCTGCTTTGGACGTTGTAGGTCGTTCTGTATCATGCTTGACGCTTGGCTTCACAGCACCGTCATTGCACTTCCTTTTCCTGGTGGGCATCTTTCCTTCGCTTTCGGTAGAGCGTTGCCTTCTTTCAGCAATTTGCTCCTCTAACCTATTCGCGAATTTCGGATCCGATGCGGCACACCCTGGGGGAGTTGAGAAATGTGCCCGTCCTTTTTCAACTTCCTCCTTAGCAAAAGCCAACCGTTCCTTCTCTTGCTGAGTCATGTCGGTTTTGCTGCTAAGTCGGTCGTGTACTCTTACCGCGGCCATGTATCGCGCTTTCGCTTTCATCCCCTCCTTACTTGGCTTAGCTCTAGGCCCTTTCTTGCGATCAGAACTAACACCTTCGAGTTTGACCGGAGAGCAAAGTAGCGCGTCTTCGTCGATTGTGTTTACGCTCGCTACGCTTTTGAGGTCCGAGTCTTCCTGGACTATGGCCCCTGTGCGTCGCAGAGCGAACGTCGTTGTTGTGTTGGCAGTAGCTGTGCGACTGCTGTAAACTGCTCCTTTGCAGCAGAAGTGTGGCCGCTGGCGACACAGCTTATAGCTTCACTGTGCCCGCCGGTGGTAGTAGCCACTTCTCCCACCGACGTTTGGGCTGATATCCCAGCCCGCTTCTTTACATCATTGACCTCCATTGTGAGTTTTTGTTTCCGGAAGCCTCTATCCCTAACGTTTTATACATGACGTCAGGTTCCTTTTTAGCAATGATCTTATACTAGCTCCTCCGTCACCTATTGGGGAACAACATATACAGTTCTCCGCCAGGAGGGAAGGGGGGAGTTCATATATTGATCTTGGCTAGGCACCACCTGTTTGCATTGCTGCAAATCAGGTAGACCCCGCAACAGCACTGCAAACCGTGAGGCCCATTGCCCGGTCGCACCCTCGTGGAGGGTACAGCTAAAAGGATTTCTGCTGACCTGGGGCGATAAAACCACAATAAAACGATATACGATGGTTATGACGGTTCATTACTGTTATGATGGTTCATTACAAAAGATACTATTTACGATTATATTAAAAATTTCACGACGAGAGGAAAATGAAAGTAACACATTTACAGTCAAAACCACACCGAATAGCATAAACGTCACCATAAATACATGCTGGAAAGCAGAACTGTGCCATACCGACCAATCACAATCAATAACATTCCTTTTGAAACCGAGAGGTATGCCGAACACAAAATATATTAAAAAGTAGTAAAAAATAGCAACAATATTGTTCTGGTTTGCCTACTAATTTAATTTCTATGCTTGTACTCTTTTTATTTAAGCCCTTTTTTTCTCTCAATAAAATCAGTCTTATTCTAACAGCTCAACTAAATAGACACTGCGAAGTGTCTCAGATAAAGTGATTTTGAAAGTAGATCTCAGTATATTCGCTAAATTTTCCGTCATTCAAGCCGGATATAAATGGAATAATGATAATATATAATAGGTAATAAATCAATATAATCTCAACAAATATGTATGCAACAACTACAATAACTGTTTGCTCTAAAATTCTCTATAACAAAAAATTTCAAAAAATTTTAAAAAATTAAATAGTCTCTCAAATCAACACTGAAAAAAACACCTACAACAACTACATCGGCGTAATTGCATTTAGCCAATTCTTCTCTATTTTACGTTAAAACGGATTTAGTGCATATAGGTTTGGATCATAAAAGTTAGTAGGTGTACTGTGAGCGGCTATGCTAGTATGTTTGCACAGGCCATTTTCCAGCGCATGTTGACTGTCCGTCCAATTCGCGAGTGCAAGCTAACCGTGTCCGTCCAATACGCGCGTGCAAGCTAACCGTGTCCGTCCGCTCTGCGCATGCAAGCTAACCATGTCCGTCCGCCGCTCAATGCACCCTGCCCTAAATGTGTCGTCATGTGAGACTTCCGCTGGAAAGCTTCACACGGCAACTTTGCAATAACAATTAGGTTAGTTAACCTTCATTAAGTGCAACCGGCCAATACACTGAAAAATTGAAAATCGAATGATTCGCTTTGGTAGCGAATCAGCCGATTTTCAATTTTGGCTGACATGACTTTTTTGGTCATGTAGACCATAAAGGGAGGTTCCGTTAGGAGTAAGTAAAAAACTTAAGTTTAATTTCAGTTTGAGTTTTGGAAGGGATCGGTCGCTATTATTCCGGTGTGTCGTTCAATGAATTGAATATCGTGAAGGCGAATTTTAAGTAACTAAATCCTGAAATTGAATTTAATTTTGTGAAGTCAAATACTGAATTTAATCTGAATATTGTGAAGACGGACTTTATATATCTAAATCATAAAATTGAATTTAATATTGTGAAGTTGAATCATAAATAGCCAAATACTGAATTTAAACTAAATATTATGAAGACGAATTTTAAGTAACTAAATCCTGAAATTGAATTGAATATTGTGAAGTCAAATACTGAATTTAAACAGAGTATTGTCAAGACGAATTATTAGCAATAAAGGAATTATAAATAATTAAAAGATGAAATCGAATTTAATATTGTGAAGTCGAAGAATTGTAAAGTAACCCAGTAATATTATTAAATTGAATACTGAAATGGAATTTAAAAAAAAGCAAATATCGCATTTCTCCTTGGGGTCTGGATTTGGGAGTAGGAATACCTTATCGCTGCGCAGCATTGCCCCTCTTTTGCCGTTGGATCGCACGCACCCAGCGGGACTATGCACAGCGATCAGGTAGGTCACAAAGGCGTGATCACTAGCATCCGTGCATAGGTCTACTTCGTGCGTTCACAACACCGATGCGTCTGGCCAGGTGGAAGACTCGGGGTCAGCCGCAAGAGGTAGGACAACTTTAACTGGCACCCAACGTGGGGCACGAATTTCGAGTCCTTGGCCGAACCTACGACCGTAGCCGGCAGCAAATAACGACACGCGAGCGTAAGGCGTCAACTCAATGGAATTCATCATAATCTTGTAAGCTTGAAAACCTATTTCTATTTTATGCATTAAGTGTCAAAATAACGCTGAACGGGGAAAATGTATTGTTTGTTCCCCGCGGCAAAGAAATAATTACGATTTTTTGTAATAAGGAAGTATTAATGAACAATTTACATCCTACGGGTATATTATAATACTTAGCATATTTAATAAAAAATAAATATTTCAATTTAACTTTAACCTGTACCATCGAATCACACCCGTTTGTTCCCTGAATATAGTTGGGTATACCACAACATTGATCACGTTAAAAATTCAGTTAGCAATCCTCGAAGTATAGCCAACAAAATGCCCAACGGCAACGGAGCGGGTAATGACTTAGAAGAAGGGGTAGAAATTGCGGGGTTCACACTGTATCAAGCATTGCTTAATGCAGCGCTAACAGCTGCCTCTCAGGAAGGGGAACGCCGGTTGAATGAGAAAATGAAGGTAATTGAGGACCTACAGATGGAGCTCCGATCACTAAAGTAGCAAAAACAGCCTGCTCCGGTGGTTGAGCCTACGTTGTATTACACGCAACCTCAGGACCAGATGAGTCCCTCGTACACATTCAGGCTCTGAAGGAGTTCGCAGGAAATCGTAAGCACTATGCCTCGTGGCTTAGAGCCGCGCAAAGTGGTTATGGCCCGTTTGCGTGCTTAGAAGAGACAGATACTCTCATAACTCAACCTCTATGGAGGCCACCGGTTCGTGGGGGTACCTTTGGGGCAAAGTCCGGGCTCGCACCCCGCAGTGGCTTCAGGCCCTTCAAGAGGGATTTGAGCAGTCCCGAGTCTCTTCAGGTATCAAAGTATCAATGAATTAATGACGTAATCGATACAGGACGACGCGCACCGGACTCAGGGTCGCGAACAGCTAATGACCAAGCGGGTCATCGCCGCCGGGTTAGGCGGAGGTTGGGAGGTCCTCAGGCTCATTCCCTAGAAGAAGCAGAGGTTGAAGAGATCGTAGATGAAGTTAATTTTTGAAGGAAGGGCCATCGTCCTTACCCTACCTCGCCGTAACGCATTGCGGTACGCCCCTCAAGTTCTTGGTGGATACCGGAGTCTCCAAGAACTTTATTAAGGCTCTCGATTCCCTGAGGGCAGTCAAGCCAGTTACAAGACCATTGCGGGTAAAATCGGTTGGGGGGTTAACAGAGTCACGAATAAATGCGATCTCAATGTCTTCTCTGAGAACGTTACCTTTTACATCTTGCCTAGCCTATCCCCATTTAACGCAATTTTAGGTTTTGACTTCTTGAAGCAGTGCTGGACCACCCTCGACTTGAGCAAGGGTCTTCTCCATCACAGGAATGGTGTAGTAAATAAAAAAGGTCAGAAACCAAAAAGAGCACAAACAATAAACAATAAAAAGCAGCTGCGGCACACGATTTCTCTAGCATCCTTGGATGATCTGCCCAGGATATTAAACGAGACGGTGAATGCTTCTGTCACGAACGGTGGCATGTGCAACCGCACCACATTACGATGCTTGCAAGATTTGGTTCCGAACATGTTCCCGTCCATCAAATTCCGGTACTCTAAAAAGAAGGTCGAGGACAGCAGACAGTCAGAAAGTCGTATTACTTACCTGGCATCCGTCAGCGCCTTAAAGAGGTCATCTCGAGGTGGAGGATATGCTTGGAAGCGAAATACAACCGTAGACCTAAGCCTGCGGAGATAGAGAGAACCCCAATACCATCGCAGCCGAGAGAAACTCTCCATGTCTATATTTACTCCACAGCAGGCTCCCATTTCCTAACTTGCCTAGATAAATTCACAAAGTTTGCCGGTTCGATCTCAAGGTTCCGTTGCTGGAATCGCTCAACTTCTTCAAGGGCACCAAAACTGTGGTCCGTGACAACGAGAAATCCTTGAATTCAGTCACCATCAAAGCAATGTTGCGTGACCAATTCGGAGCCGAGATTCATGCGATCCCGCCGCTCCCCAGCACCTCAAACGGGCAAGTTGAGCGGTTCCACAGTACACTAACGGCAATCGCCAGGTGTCTTAATTTGGCAGATTACACCTCGGACGTGACCGAATTGGTGCTCATAGCCGCGTCCCGATATAATAGAACAATTCATTCCGGTCATAGGCCCGTGGACATCCTGCTCTATATTTCGGAAGGCTTGAGAGAGCAAATTATACCGAAACTAAAGGCCGCGCCGTCGGCAGATATGAAGGTTTTCAACAATGGAAACGGACTCGAGTAATCAAACCAGGTGAGAGGGTACACCTTAAGGTTAACAAACGACTGGGAAACAAATTCTCAAAAATATTTACGCTGGCAGCGATTGCAAAAGATCTCGGCTCGTGTCCTGGTGAACGGCAGAACGGTCCATAAGGACAACCTGCGGTAATAAATGGAACGCCAGCCAAAATAATAATCCAATTAACAAACAATCCAATTTTACCGTGTTCGCTTACAAAAAACTGC
Organism: Clusia tigrina; assembly: GCA_920105625.2. NCBI lineage: Eukaryota > Metazoa > Arthropoda > Insecta > Diptera > Clusiidae > Clusia > Clusia tigrina. Next base: position 125,374,384 of record OV050032.1, on the reverse strand, counting down.
ATCATAGAAACCTTGACATTATTTGCACAACATTGAGTACTTACTCTTCAACGCTTAACTCAGTTCAAGCGATGCTACTGACCATGCTCATTAACTCACGTCTTTGCAGGTTGCTGACAGGATTGCATGGCTTGCAGGGCGACATCCATGATTACACCCACTCCTACTATGTCCCCATCACTGGAGGGAAGATCGCGGTATATAACGCAACGGGGTACATCTGTCATGCCTCGAACATCACTGAATACCGCATTGCAGTGAAAGAATCGGAAAGGATTCTAGAATACTTCCCGCAATCGCTTTTGCGGAAGCTAATTGAAGCTGACGTAGAACAGATAGATCGTCTTCTAGGAACCTTGGAGCTTCACCACAGGCATTCCTGCAGCATCAACCTCCTGTGCTAAGCCCTGAAGTTCATTGCAGGGACCACTGATGCTGCCGACTGGGAACTACTTACGCATTCACGGGATCAGTTGGCGGCGGGCCACGAGAGGCAAATTCATGTGAATATCGTAATGCAAGAGCAAACGAAATCGGCTAACGCTCTGCTGGAATCTTCAAGAGTGCAGAAGTAAGAATCTGCTAGCCTGTTTTCCTTGGTAACCAGCAGAAACAGGGCGATTATGATGGAGCTCAACAACCTTCTAAACTCCATCGCCCTCAGTAAAAGCAACATAATAAGTCCTACCTTGCTCGACGGCCGGGAGATTGGGGCTTTGATCAAGGCGGAAGACTACACTGACGTAACCATTATGAATATAATGATGGTGTCCAAAGTTTCCCTATACCAGAGCCAGGTTGATCTGCTGTTCCTCACCAAATTCCCCATTGTAGACAGAGTTTGTGAAAGAACTTTAGTCTACCTCGTTATCAAAGAGGGAAAGTTGGCGATGACCTTGGAGTCAGATGTATTGGCCAACCGGACCTTTTCCACTGTGGAGTCATGCAAGGCGTCAACCAGCACCAAGTGGGTTTGCGCTAGAGCCCCTTCAAGCACCTGCGTCAACAACCTGGCGAATAATTTTTCTACGGAATGTAGTTCCACCTCAGCCATTGACACACCTCCCATTCAAGATATTGATGATGGAGTCATTCTAGTAAGCAACAAGGCAGCTGTGGTCGAGGTGCATGGTAATGCTCCGGCGGCAGTGAAAGAGTATTGGTCACCTTCGATTCAAAAGTTCTTATTAATGATACCTCATGTGTGAATCCAAAGGGGGTCCACTAGCTTTACGCGGGAATGCCGTCGTTTCACATTGTCAATCTGACCAATTTCATGACGGTGCTCTCGCTCCCGTATTTGAAATAAATGAACGAGGTAAATCTGGACCACATCTTAACGATTCATGTGATGATCACAGAAGAAATCACTTCAAGGCCTACTCGTATCCTCTACTATTTTGCTTATTGTCGTGGCCTTGGTAGCACTATGATAATTTATATGATACTAAACAAGCTAGACGAAAAAACAAAAAGACAATGGTCTACCAGTGCAAAAGGTTTTGACGACTGCCCATCAATTGAACAATTTCTAGGTTTTCTGAATAAACGGCGGTTTGCTCTTGAAATCTTGCACTTATATACGAGTACACATTCTACTTCAGTTCTACAGTACAACTGACAGTAGCTGCTCAACTTTTCATTCAGTAACTGCAGAAAACAGACTTACAGTTTTTAAATGTGCAAAGTCTGATGGCATTCGTATAATTTACAAGTGTCCACTTTCAAATTGCTTGATGTCAAACAGCAGCGTAAATTTGTAAAAAACCCGAAAAGAGCAACCAAACTGTACTTAACATCAAAAATGCCGTACCTGCAACCAATTATATACGAGAATACCTACAAAATATTCATGCAGGTCCCACTTTGGTAATGAACATATTACGTTAACATTTCTGGATCACCGGATGCCGCCATTTTATTAAACAAATAATCATCAAATGTATCACCTGCATTCGATTTAGAGCTACAACGGGCAATCAACAAATGGGGGATTTATCATCTGGTCGAGTAACACTCTTGCGCCCATTCCTTCACACACCTATTCCCTGGCCGATCTAACATGTAGGTGCATAAAGGCAGGAACGCTTCACATACAACAATCTACATTTCAGTATTCGTTTGTCTGACTTGACATCAGATGATTTTGTCGCTGCCTTAAAAATGTTCGTTACTAGCCGTGGACTTCCTCCGACTTACATAGTGATAGTGGCACCATATACGCCAATCGGAAGCAGGTCGCAGCCTTCAAAAAACTAGCAAAACAAAGTCAATTGGCAAGTTCCTGACTCAACGGCAAACCAGTTGGCATTTAACCCCTCCTGCCTCACCCCACTTTAGCGGTATTTGGGAATCGTCTGTGGAGGCAACAAAATTTCTTTTGCGATTGTCGTCTAATTTATGAAGAATTCTCAACATTGATGTTCTCATACCAGATCATTTTCTACTTGCCCAGCAAATACTTCAGATCTCGGAGCCCACCCTTCATCATCTAAAAATTAATAAACTAACTCGCTGGCAGTTACCAATGCGTCTGAAGCTGTTATTCTGGCAACGAGTGCAAAAGGAGCACATCACCACTTTACAGAGTTGCAGCATAAACAAAAGCAAAATTTGAGACCTGTCAATGTAGTACTAGTACACAACGAACATATTCCTCCGGCAACGTGGTCATCGAAGTCCATATCAGTAAAGACACCCTCGATTCGAGTAGCCAGTATCAAAACAAAAATACTACCAATAGTTAACTGCATGAATAAATCCCTCTTAGCCGATTCTCTGTACATGAACGGTGAATCTGGCTACATGATCAGTGAATCTGGTTTCACTCCATTTCCAGATTTACTCCCTCATCATGTACTCAAATAATAGATCGAGAGCAACCCTCCTCCACAACTGATCCTCCGCTCGTAAGAAAAAGAACATAGAGCACATTCTTTTGGTATAAGCCTAAATGGTGAATAACAATAAGCCTAAATGGTGGCAACTACGAGAGTCGTTGAAAGAACATATTGCCCGTTTCTTATACCAGCTATTTGAATAAATTAAATGAAATAAAGTAAGTTAGCATTTGAATTTAACCAGTGTATCATTAACAGGTGGGAGAATGTTCTGGTTTTCTTATTAATATAATTTCAGTGCAAGTACTCTTTTTATATAAGCCCTATTTTTCTCTCTAAAGCGTCTCTCTGTTTAACGATTCATACTACAGCTCTTAAATGGATATCCATCCGGCACTGCAAAGGACCTTGTAGGTCTATGTGTGGCCTTCAAGGCCGGCCTGTCTAACCTAACCTAACCTTTCTCTCTCAGTAAAGTCAGTCTTCTTTTATAACAGCTCAACTAAACGTTCACTGCGAAGTGTAATCAGTCTCAGATAAAATGATTTTGAAATTAAATTTAGCCAATTTCGCTACAAATATCTTTTCAAGCTTTAAGAAAAGAGATTGCATATAATTAGATCTGACCTTAATAAGACGGTACCCAATTGTTTAGCAATTTCAATTCTTGTCTAAAATCCACAAACCTGATGGCTGCTGAAGCAATTATCATGAAATATAATACTAATTATAATATTACAAATCATCACGATATAACTATGTACCTCAAATCATTTATTGCAAAAAACCAGCAGAAAACCTAAGATAAATTCTATCCCTGGTACAGGACAGCAAATAGTAAAAATATAATCTTTATCCAATATATAAACTTAGGCCAATCACCAGTCCTTTCCTGATACGACCTAGTTATACAATAGCATACTAAACTTTATTCTGATTAACAGTAATAAGATAAAGTCCATATCTGATATTTGGGAAAATTTTAAATGATTTTATGAAGATGAACTAGTGTCATTGTACCTACATCGATAATAACGATATGCCTCCAAAGTTGTAGACACACTAAGAAGGTTCATACAAAAATATCGAACCAATTATTATACATATATGTATCATAATCTATAAATACTGCTAAATTTCAATTAGTACGCTTACATCGTACGGCGACAGAGCATCAGCCCCCAACCAAAATTAATATCATTGTATATGCAATACTTAAAGTCTTGTAAATATATAATATATTATACTTATAAATCTACTGTAACGATAGCATATCGCTCCTTACTGACGTCGAGTTAATCCTTTTAGGAAATTGTGCCTCACCCAGCAGTAATATCCCAAAAATATTTATATGAATTATTTTATTCATCTGTCAAATCATTTATCGTCGTTTTTTTTTTACTTCTCCGAAATAAAAATTGGAATAATATAAATAACATGAAAAAATTCCAAATTAAACAAATTGATTTTAAACGAATCAGGAGTGTAATAGAAGTTTATTACAAAATTTTTCTGAAACATCTCTGAGATGAAATGCCAAAACAAATATAGTAATGATAACGATTTAAACTTAAAATTTTTAAGTATCCACTTATATTTAAAATCACTTTTTAACAGGTTCACATTATTCGTTATACGGTGTTCAACAATGCCTAGTTAATCCTAGCAGTTACATATACATACATACAAACGATACACACATCTATATGCATCTAAAATTATTTTACAGTTTACAACTGGTCTATTTTGGTAATTATCCTTTTGCCTTATTTACGCACACATAAAGCGCACATTAAATACTGAAATGTATCATATAGTACAGTACAATAAAGTTAATTAGAAAACAGACCTGTAGAGAGTACACTACATGTACATACTGTGCGCTATGTGTGTGCGTTACTGTATCTCTAATAATTTTGTAAGGTACGATTTACTTATTATTTAATTAAATATAATTTTCTCCAAAACAGATACTTACATCTAACCAATATATTTAGTAATTTGTAAATTTAAACACCGTAGTAGTTCAATTCAAATTGACTTTCAATTACATAGAGCGCAATGTTAAACCAAATGCACTTATAATATATAAAAAAGTAAATATATATTTTGTAGTTGTTAATTTTATAACAAAGAACAGAAAACTAACTACTCTGTATATATATATATATATATATATATATATATATATATATATATATATATATATATATATATATATATATATATATATATATACATATATATATATATATATATACATATATATATATATATATATATATATATATATATATATATATATATATATACATATGCATGCAGGATATGCTTGGAAGCGAAATACAACCGTAGACCTAAGCCTGCGGAGATAGAGAGAACCCCAATACCATCGCAGCCGAGAGAAACTCTCCATGTCGATATTTACTCCACAGCAGGCTCCCATTTCCTAACTTGCCTAGATAAATTCACAAAGTTTGCCGGTTCGATCTCAAGGTTCCGTTGCTGGAATCGCTCAACTTCTTCAAGGGCACCAAAACTGTGGTCCGTGACAACGAGAAATCCTTGAATTCAGTCACCATCAAAGCATTGTTGCGTGACCAATTCGGAGCCGAGATTCATGCGATCCCGCCGCTCCCCAGCACCTCAAACGGGCAAGTTGAGCGGTTCCACAGTACACTAACGGCAATCGCCAGGTGTCTTAATTTGGCAGATTACACCTCGGACGTGACCGAATTGGTGCTCATAGCCGCGTCCCGATATAATAGAACAATTCATTCCGGTCATAGGCCCGTGGACATCCTGCACTATATTTCGGAAGGCTTGAGAGAGCAAATTATATCGAAACTAAAGGCCGCGCCGTCGGCAGAGATGAAGGTTTTCAACAATGGAAACGGACTCGAGTAATCAAACCAGGTGAGAGGGTACACCTTAAGGTTAACAAACGACTGGGAAACAAATTCTCAAAAATATTTACGCTGGCAGCGATTGCAAAAGATCTCGGCTCGTGTCCTGGTGAACGGCAGAACGGTCCATAAGGACAACCTGCGGTAATAAATGGAACGCCAGCCAAAATAATAATCCAATTAACAAACAATCCAATTTTACCGTGTTCGCTTACAAAAAACTGCATCATAGAAACCTTGACATTATTTACACAACGTTGAGTACTTACTCTTCAACGCTTAACTCAGTTCAAGCGATGCTACTGACCATGCTCATTAACTCACGTCTTTGCAGGTTGCTGACAGGATTGCATGGCTTGCAGGGCGACATCCATGATTACACCCACTCCTACTATGTCCCCATCACTGGAGGGAAGGTCGCGGTACATAACGCAACGGGGTACATCTGTCATGCCTCAAAACTGTGGTCTGTGACAACGAGAAATCCTTGAATTCAGTCACCATCAAAGCATTGTTGCGTGACCAATTCGGAGCCGAGATTCATGCGATCGAGCCGCTCCCCAGCACCTCAGTTAAGATGTTTACATAAAAGAACCTTTCAACTTCACAATCAATTTTATAATGAACAAATTATTTTAAAGTAAAAGTATTTATACCATAAAATATGCTTATTCTAAAGAAATTAATTTCATGAATTTACATTGAATATTAGTTGGATGATTAGATTAGATTAGATTTATATAAGGATGTTATACACTGCAACCTGAAAGATCTATTGTGATGCCCCCATTTATTTGAAAGATGAGGATAGTCTCATCTATAAATCTTCTGTCAGGTTAATTTCCAACAGGAATTCATATATTTTGAAAGAATCAAGATGAGGGATCTTGCTCATGTCTAAGATATATTCTCTAAAGCACCTGTGTCTTTTGTGTGCCAATGGTCCGCAGTCTGTGATCAGGTACAGTGAGGTTTCGTCACTTTCTCCACAGAATCGACAGATGGCATCTGAAGATATACCCAACTTGTTCAAATGGTAGTTGAGTCTACAATGTCCGCTTAAAATGCCTGTGATGATTCTTAATTTACTCCGAGGCATATTTATTAAGTCCTTAGCTCTTTTAGGATTAAAGTCTCCCAGAAGAGCTTGGGACTGTCTTAATCCCGGAAGAGTTTTCCAGGTTTGACTTCGTTCTGTATCTGTACACTTATTCTGCAGACCTCCAATGGTATTGGATGATAGTCCACAGAAGGGTTCAGGGCCGTTGAAGTGAGAGGTCGCAGCCTTCCTTGCTAAACTATCAGCCTTCTCATTTCCCTCTACTCCTATGTGGCCTGGTACCCACATTAGAATTAACTTGTTCATACTGCTTAGGGAGTTTAGCTTCCCAATACAGTCCCACACAAGTTTTGGCCTCATTAAGGGTGAGCTCAGACTCTTGAGTGCTGCTTGACTATCAGATAGAATCACGATGTTTTCCCCGATACTTTCTGTCAATGTTGATCTGGGCACATCTTTCAATAGCGGGAATTTCCGCTTGAAAAATGCTTGGAAAAGAACCCATTGGTTCCCAGTAGTTGGTTCTAGGCCCAAATACTCCTGCCCCAGTTCCGTCCATTGTCTTAGAACCGTCAGTATACCATAAGAGGGAATTTTCTCTAATTGTATACGTCTCAGTTAGACCTTTCCATTCTTTTTTGCAACTCATCATTCTGCAGTATTTGTGTGCAAAATTGAATTTTCTTGGCATAAAATCTTTGTGAGATTTTAGTATACCGTATTCTTGAGTAGAATTTTTACCCCATATATTTTGGGTGTCATTTGATTCTCTCGAAATAATTTCTTGTATTCTGGTAAGAGATTTCCTAGCAGAGTCTTGAATTACTAGATATAAGGGTGTTAGATATAGTATAGCTACCATTGGTGCTGTTGGACTGGTGCGCATAGCTCCAGTGATAACAAGGCAGGCAAGGCGTTGTACTTTACTTAATGCAGATTTCGCTGTCTTAAGTCTGACTCTATTTGACCAGGCTACAGAACCATAGGTGATGATTGGTCTCACCATCATGGTATACATCCAGTGAACGATTTTTGGGTTACATCCCCAAGATTTACCAGCAAGCCGTCTACATATCTTTAAGGAAGCTGTAGCCCTCTTGGTGGTTGCTGTCAGATGAGCGTTCCACAATAACTTTTTGTCGAAAATGACTCCGAGGTATTTGGTCTCAGAGCTAATATCGACCTGTGTACCATTTAGAAGAATAGGTTTCATATACGGTAGAGATCTTTTTCTAGTGAACGGCACAATGGTGGTCTTTGAGGCATTGATTTTCAATCCTGTTCCCCTGCACCATTCACTAGCTGCTAATAAGCCCCTCTGGATAATATCACAAAGAGTGGATTCAGATTTTCCTTTTGCTATTATCACATGATATGCCTCGATTTGTGAGTTTTACCAGAAGATCCTCAACTACTATGCTCCACAAAATGGGTGATAATACCCCACCCTGCGGACATCCTTTATTGACTTTGACCTTAACAGTTTTGTCACCTGCTTCAGCTTCAGTCAGTCTACTGTTGAGTAAAGCTCGTATCCAATTGGAAGTGGTATTATCTATCTGAAATCTTGTTAAGAGCCTTAATCATATATTCATGAGGAGTGTTGTCAAAAGCCCCCTCAATATCGAGAAAGACACAAAGTGCTATTTCTTTTTTATCCAGTGCTGCCTGAAAAAATCAGTCAGATGGTATAGTGCGGTTTCAGTAGATTTTCCCGCAATATATGCAAACTGACAAGGATGTAAAGGCTCCCTTTTCAATACGATCTCAAGGAGTTGTATAATAACTATTTTCTAAATTTCTTTTAGTACAAAGGATGTCAAACTGATAGGCCTGAAAAATGTATTGCCTACCTTGGGGATAAATACCACTTTAGCTGTGCGCCATGCTTCCGGTATGTACCCAAAAGCAAGACTTACCCTAGTGATATTTACCAGGCGCGGAATCAGTGCCTCACCACTCCTTTGGAGAAGGATCGGGAAAATACCATCCGCACCCGGCGATTTATATGGGTGAAAAGAGCTGATGACCCCATCTCAACCTCTCAGTAGTTATAATTTCTTTGGCCATTTTCCAACCAATCTTGCTTACTCTTCTAGGAAGAGCATCCATCCACAAAGATGGCGGTAACTGGATCGAGCTTCCAGGAAAGTGCACACGCAGCAAAAGGAGAGTGCGATCCTCTTCATTTGCCGTGAACATTTTAAATCGACTTTGTTTTTCGCAAGAGCTCTATGGAGTCCTGCTACTTCAGGAGTAGATTCTACACTTTCACAAAAGCATCTAAAGCGTGTCGTTTTGGCTTGTCTGATCTCTTTGTTATAGATCGTCAACTCTTTTTTATATTCTTCCCAGTCCTCCGTACGCTTAGATAGATTGAATAGCTTACACAGCTTAGTACGTCTAGTAGACAGACTAGAGTTCCACCAAGAAACATTCCTGCTGTTTTCTTTGTTTTTAGAGGACAAGATAAAACATAAGATTCGGAAATGATATCATTCAGCTCATTGACACCCTCCTCTAGCTCCACTGGATTTTTATATATTCCTTGAATGTTTGAGGATGAGAGTAGTGAATGCACTGAACTATCGAAGAATTCCCAGTTAATATACCTAGGATTTCTAAAAACTACCGTTTTTGTGACGATACTTCCAATATGGAACTCAATTATGCTGTGGTCCGATAGAGAGGGTTCGTCCGAAACTTTCCCATTGTTAACAATATCAGTTAGCTCTGAACTACAGAAATTCAGATCAAGAACATCCTCCCTAATTACATTTCTAAAAGTGGGTGTGTTCCCCTTATTCAATATATATATATATATATATATATATATATATATATATATATATATATATATATATATATATATATATATATATATATATATATATATATATATATATATATATATATATATATATATATATATATATATATATATATATATATATATATATATATATATATATATATATATATATATATATATATATATATATATATATATATATATATATATATATATATATATATATATATATATATATATATATATATATATATATATATATATATATATATATATATATATATATATATATATATATATATATATATATATATATATATATATATATATATATATATATATATATATATATATATATATATATATATATATATATATATATATATATATATATATATATATATATATATATATATATATATATATATATATATATATATATATATATATATATATATATATATATATATATATATATATATATATATATATATATATATATATATATATATATATATATATATATATATATATATATATATATATATATATATATATATATATATATATATATATATATATATATATATATATATATATATATATATATATATATATATATATATATATAATATATATATATATATATTATATATATATATATATATATATATATATATATATATATATATATATATATATATATATATATATATATATATATATATATATATATATATATATATATATATAAATTAAGTGATCATAAAAATTCGAGAACTGACTCACCCCGCTTATTGGTGTCACTGCTACCCCAGATGGTATTGTGTGCGTTTGAGTCACAGCCCACCAATAGTGGAATCGTTTTTGATAGGCAATACCTCGCCAGCTTATAGACTTCTTCCGGGATGTCATTCATATCTCCCGGAAAGTACGCTGATGCAACGACATGTCGCGAGAGACCCCATCATCTATGTACTTTACCATGATGAGTGTGAGATCTCGCGACATGAATTCTGAAATAAAAAGTATTTAATATCATTTCTAATCAGGATACAGGTGCGGGGAATGTCAGCATTGGTATCCCATACTAACTTTGTAAACTTACTAGAAAGGCCCCTAATTTGACCTTTGTAACACTACGGCTCTTGAATCAGGGCCAGCCCCATGTTGTTCTTGGCAAACACTCTCCCGATGACCGCCGAGGCTGCTCTGGCATGATGGATGTTTGCTTGAGCCACTTTCAGTCTCGTCATCTTATGGAACAGGTTGTGACGGGATGGTGATATTCCCATCTTCGTCCTCCTCGTCCATAGAGATATCCTCCAGACTGTGTACCAGTGAGGGACAGTATGCGGCCTCAGCCCCTATCTCAACACTGGGGGCCCTGGGAGAGATTTCCGGGGCCACAGTCTTCGGTTCAGCTGGGGGAAGCCTACAACTCGTAGTTACCTCTGACAGAGGTGGGATGTTTGTCTCCTTTACTTCCTCTGACTTTGATTTTGCTAAATCGGTAGTTCAACGCATATCCCGAGCTCTTTATTAATTGCATCGACCCAAAATCTATTTCTACGGAGAAATACTGTCCGTTGGCCTCGTCCTTGCAACTCCATACTCTCCAGAAATTGGTGTTTAGCCCAATATTTTGGAGAGAAACTTTAGTGACACAGCTGCCTCTTGTCCACTACTTGGAGGGAGGAAGAGGAAGACTGTGTGTGATTGTGGGATGTTGTCTACCACTCTGGCGAACAAACTGACGCCCTCTCTCACTGAAAGCTGCGTCAGAACCCCTTTCAGCCGTTCCACCGAGTCCGTCGAACAGCAGTTGATGCTCAGGAAGCCAGGCTTGAAGTGGATACCATCGAAGGAGATTTCTTTGGTCCACTCTTCAGCCAGCCTCTCAAGCAACATCTGCTCAACACTTGTCAGCTCCTCGCTAGTCAGGATGGTGTTCGGATAGTCCGCAGCAACAACAGCCACCTTGGTGACGGACGCCACCTTAGCGTAACTACCTGCTGCCTTGGACCCTCCACGACTAGGTGGGCCTGACGGTGTTGCCGTCTTCCTCTTTTTGGCTGGGTCAAGATTAGGAGAAAAGGTGTTTCGTACCCTTTTCTTCAGGTTCTTGTTTACATTCGGTTGTGATATTGTGCCAGCCGAATCCTTTAAAACCCTGTGCTCCTTTGCCTTGGCAAGAGCATCATCTGGTTGCAAACCCTGAGGCAGGTAGGTGAGGTACCATCTGACTCCAGTTCCAGTTAGCTCCTTTCTTCTCGGGTCATCCAAACCCCCAGGTGGACCACGATCAGGAAGAGGGATTCCTCTCTTGGCCATCCTGGAGGTTTTCTCCGAGGTGGTAGGTCGGGATGGATTACTCCCTTTGTCCCCCAGTTTTACTCCCAGTGTCTCTCTTAGTGGAGATGGGAGTTTGTTTAGTTGGTCCCATTTTTGCCCTGGCAGCAGCAGAAGTGGATGGCACATCATCGGAAGAAAGTTTCCGAATTCCTGCACCACCCATCTCGCCTACTGACATTGGGGGTCCCATAGGTCCACCCACTGTTTAGGTCACGGATGAAGGTTTCCATTCATTGACCGCAGCAGCATTTGATTTGGGCTTAGCGGGTGATCTTACCCCACTAAGCATTGGCTCATCAAGGATTCTTTGCTCCATCTGATTTGCCAATTGAATTGTGGTGATGTCCCGCGGAATTTTTGGTTTCATTTGTTTCTTCATAATGATTCCTTTTGCGGAGAATATAAAGACCACTCGGACAGAGATCCGCAATATCCGAGCTAGGTTATTACCACCGAAGGGCGCTTTTTATTCGGTGGCTCCGTTTACGACTAGACTATTTAACAGGGCCTCTAGCCTGGCAGATCATCAGCACGGGTCGCGTGACACCTTGATTCAGCCCTTACCTTCGAACCATAGTCAAGGTGTATTTCTCAATGCTGTACTATTAAGGAGTATCAAACACTGAGCGCTACATCCTGACCTTAGCTAGGTCCAGCACCATCAGACAATTGATGCCATTGTAGACCTATTACCAGCCGGTACACTCAGGGTGGGTTCAGTCGAAGGATTTTCTACCGGCGTAGTTGGATGATTATTGCGAATTTAAATTGGAGATTTTACAAATAATTTTATGCTGGATGATGTTACAAAGAATTTGATGCTGGATGATTTTAAAGTGAATTTGAATCTGATGTTTTTAATGGGAATATGAATTGGATGATTTTACAAAGAATTTGATGCTGGATGATTTTAAAGAGAATTTGAATCTTATGTTTTTAATGGGAATATGAATTGGATGATATTACAGAGAATTTGATGCTGGATGATTTTAAAGTGAATTTGAATCTAATGTTTTTCATTGGAATATGAATTGGATGATTTTACAGAGAATTTGATGTAGCTGCTGCTGTTGGTATTGATATTGTTGTTGTTGTTAGTGCGAATGTAACTCCTCCCCCCTTAAAGTAGCGCTATGGCCAGAGAGCGCTTTTTTATTTTTTTTTTTTATTTTTGCCCCATTTTTAATTACATTCTGTTCGTGAACAATAAGTAATTTTTAAATGCCACTATGGACCTTAATATGTTCTTTAGTCATTACCACAGAACATAATTTAATTTAATTATATATAATTAATTTATATACGAAAAGTGTCGTTTAAAATATTCTATGTGGAAGTTCTGTGGGTCCAATTCGTTTGAGTCTTCTTTTTTTCCATTGCCGGCAATTGGCGCACGTCTCGGTTTTGATGAGTTTTTAGGCGCTCTATGTATTTGCTGCTACATTTTTTAATAGTGTCTTCCACCGAGTCAATGTTGAGATCGTGGTGTATGTCTTCATATCTTATATACCAGTCGGCTTTTGTTATTGTCCGCAGTATTTTGCATTGCGTTCTTTGAATCAGTTGTATATTCGTTTTGCTTGCTGTCCCCCATACTTCGATCCCATATTTCCAGATGGGTGTTATCATTGATGTATATATCATTCTTTTATTATACAGTGATAACTTTGAACTAAGTCGTAATAACCAGTTTAATTGTTTGAATCTACTTTTTATTTCATTTCGTTTATTTAATATATGTTTTGCGTCGATTGCTATGCCAAGGTATTTTCCGCTGGAGCAAATTTTTAAATTTTCGTATTTTATTGTGAGTGGGTGTTTAGCAGAGTTTCTATTCGTATATATTACTTGGACAGTTTTCTCTTTGTTAACTTCTATTCCCCATTTCTCGAACCACGAGACTATATTTTTTATTATTTGTTGAAGTATGTCTGTCGCCGCTTTTTCGTCTTGATTGGATGCTAAGAGGACCGTGTCATCCGCGAATGTTGCTATCATGGTTCCTTGTGTCTTTGGGGTTGGAATGTCTGCAGTGTATATTAGGTATAGGAGTGGACCCAGCACACTGCCTTGAGGCACTCCCGCTGTCATTGTTAGGATCTCAGAGCATTCATCGTCATATTTAATGTAAAAGTATCTGTTGGTGATATAACTGCTTAGCAAGTAATAATAGTTTAAAGGTAGAATATTATTTAGTTTATTCAGAAGTCCTTTGTGCAACACTCTGTCAAACGCTTTCGCAATGTCCAGGAATACAACCACGCAGTACTTCTTTTTGTCAATATCATCCATGATTTTGTTCACAACTCTATGAACTTGTTGCACAGTTGAGTGATTTCGTCTAAAGCCGAATTGATGGCTTGGCAAAGCTTTTTGTTGTATCAAGATAGGCTCAATTCTGTCAAATAATATTTTTTCAAATATCTTTGAAAGAGTTGGCAAGAGACTGATAGGTCGATATGAACTGGTTCTTGTTGCGTCCTTATTTGGTTTTGGGATAGCTGTTATTTGTGCTACCTTCCACAAGATTGGAAAATAGTTAAGCCTTATTATAGCATTAAATACATTTCTAATATAGACTATTGTTATGTCAGGTAGTAGAGAGCGCTTGATGTGGTCGGAGCGATACTAGGTTCTGGTTGGAATATTGTTTCGATTCTGCCCATGTCCTTGGAGGTGCATCTCATAGTGTCTTCATTTGAGAGTAAGCATTCATGTTGATTTTTTTTGGTTTCTTCTTGTTTTATGGTAATCGTGCAGTAATCGGTGTTTTCTACTCTGGGGCAAGTTTTGTTCGAATATTGGATATATTCTTCATTCTATAATATATATGTCATTAATAAGTTGTGTAATTATGTGAAGTAATTGATAAATTTTCGTTTATACTAGTGGTATAAATATTATTTTTGGACAAATATAATTGGCTTTGAGGTTTATTAATTCATAAAAGTTTTTGTCTGGCATTAAATGGGTGTCTTGTGGGTTCGATTGTCTATGTATTTAATTTAACTCTTTAGGACTTAGTTTTGAATTAATATTTAGTTCTACTAAGAATATTCCTTGTTTCCTATTTTCGAATATTTTTTTCTTTTTTTGAATTTTTGCTTTATGTAATTTTTTGTTATGTTATTTGTTGTTATAAGAGTTAGTTTGTTGTTTTGTTTCATTTTATCTTTAGTGAATCTAGGAGTGCGTTTGTTTCGTCTGTATTCCTTTCTGGGTATTGTATTCCTTGGGTTCAAAATTTTCGGGGTTTGTTCTATTCTTCTTAAGTTTGTTTATTCTTTTACAGGTTTCTGTTTCTAGCTTTTCATTCAATATGGGATATAGAATCTCTTGGTATTCGTTTCGTTTTTTTTTCAGATATTCGTGTTAGTTATTAAATGGAAGCGTTTTAGTGAATTCATCGGATCTGCCATGGAGAAGTTCGTATGGGGTTAATTTAGTTGTAGAGTGAATAACGTTGTTATATGTTATCATTGTTTCAAAAAGTATTTCTTCATGGTCTAATTCTAATTTAGTTTCTTGCCTTTTTGTTAGTATGAGCCTGTATATTTCCGTTAGAGTTGAGTGTAATCTTTCTACTGATGAATTCCTGCTGGATTGCTGGAAAGAGGTTACATGTGATTCAATGTCATATTGTTTAAAAAAGTCTTTGAAAAAAATACTGGCTAATGAAGTTTGTTAGAGCTTTAAGGATTGCAATACTAGTTCTATTTGGAAGGTTTTGGGCATATTTTGAGAATTTATCAATTATTGTTAATATTTGGTTATTGTTTATGGTATATATGTCGATGTGTAGTATGTCGAGTGGTTTGGAAGCGATTTTAGGTTTATTGAATTTTAGGGTTTGGCATTTTTCACAATTGTTCAAGGTTTGCGTAATTGTATTGTTCATGAATGGAAAGTAATATTTTCTTTTTAAATGCAAAAGAGTTTCATTAATTCCTCTAAGGTTACTCTCGGATACACTTTTCTTGTTCATCATCTTGCCTTATGTCCATAAGTTTTTCTGTGCACCTTAATACTCTGAAAAGATTATTGTGTGAGGAGTGTTTTGAGTAGGTACCTTGAACTATGTGGAAAATTTTATCATTTAAAGGCCAAATACCCTATTGGGTGGACAGAAGGCTTGGAAAATATCGGTTACGGTTTGTTCGTCAAAGTGGGGTCGTCTTATTATTCGTCTTTGTTTGTTTTTGAATATTGTTTCTAAAGTCATTGAGGCACCATTTAAGCTCTCTTCGAGTACTATTTGTATATTAAATTATTTAATGGTTTTTCCGATATGAATATTCCGTCGTTGAGATTTTCGTCTGCAACAGCAGCACCGTACACTCCGGTGGTGCCTTGAGTTACTTGAATTGAAGTTACGTCGTTAATGTATGCTTCGGGTCGTTTATTAAGAGGTATTTACATGTCTCAAATGTTTTTGTGTATGCGGTCGTTAGTTTTACAGTTTTATCTTTTTCAGGCAGGTTGTGAGTGGCTTGACTATTTTTGCAAAATCTTTTCTGAATTTTCTATAGTATCCTAATAGACCCAGAAAGGCTTTGATGTCTCTTTGTGTCTTGGGGATTGCAAAATTTTTAATGGCATGAATTTTGTCTGGGTTGGGTTTTATACCAGTAGTTGAGACTATGTGTCCCAAGAAAGTAATCTCCTTCTTTAGAAATTCTGATTTGTCGATTTGTACTTTAAAGTTTGCTTTTTCTCACCTATTGAAAATTTGGTTTAGGTTTTGGATGTGTTCTTCGAGAGAGGTCGAATAGATAACAATGTCGTCCAAGCATACCAGACATGTTTTCCCACTAGATCTTTAAGGGCATTATCCATAACGCTTTGAAATGTTGATGGGGCATTTTGAAGACCAAAAGGCATGCTCACATATTCGTAATATCCGTTTTCAACTGTGAAGGCTGTTTTCTGAATGTCATTCGGATTCATTTCGATTTGGTGGAATCCACTTGCTAAGTCCAATGTCGAGAAATACATGAATTTACCTAATTTATCTAGTATGTCTGCAATATTAGGAATTGGGTATCGATCTGACACAGTTTTCTCATAAAGTTTGCGATAATCAATAACTAAGCGCCACTTTTGTTTACCACTAGCATCCTTCTTCTTTGGTACTATCCAAACCGGTGCACTCCATGGTGAAAAGCTTTGCCTAATTATTCCCTGATCTAACATGTCTCCTATTTGTGTGTTTATTTCTGTTTTGTGTACGTATAAGATTTGGTGTTTATATACCGATTAGTTGGTTTACTAATCGGTTGCCGATTCCTTGGGTGCAATACCGAAGGATCGTGATGATGACTTCAAGTGCAATACTGAAGTCTGATGTCTCTTTGGGTACAGTACCGAAAGAGTGTTGTGGCTAATCAAGTAGTATTCTTGAATTAACCTTGTGGTTGATAATTGGTGACAAAGGTAAACACTGTTGAATGGTCGACTTCAAAAGTATATCTCAATTTTAATTTAACTATTTGATTGAATTTATATTATAATTTTGCTTATTCTACAGAATTAAATATATTTGTGGTGTCTGCCATTATGAGCAAGGCACCAGCGTTTGTGCATACTTAGGGCAAATTAATACTTTAAACCGCACGTGTAAGGAAATGCTGATGAGGCTTCACACGCTGTATATCCGTTCGTCGGTTGTACTGCTTATTCAGCGTTCAAGAGCAGGCATTGGTAATGGGAATTGCTGATTGGACTTTTGCGTTGGAGCAGGTACAAACATCCTCCCGGCTGTTGAGCATATTCCCAACTAAGAATTATATGCTGTTTGCGCGAACCCGTACTCGAAAATCTGGGGCTCTTCGCCTCCTTTGCTTCGAATATCGCTGATAAGAGATCCAGATAAGACAGATCAAGGTGATGAGCAAACTGATATATACGATGATGAACTGATGGACTTCTCAGCTATTAAGCGGCAGATCCATTAGCTCATTGTTTTGCAATTGTTGCACATGTTCGTGTAGTACTTGAATATCGTCCGTCAAGTTGAAATGTTGTTCTAATGTGTGTGCTGCAGCCTTCATATAATCTGCGATCAACTCAATGAGATTCACTTTCGATATGATAGTGCTGGTGACCTTTGAAACATATGTCCGATGTGCCATTTTGGTTGTATACTCATCTCTTATGGTGCATCCTTGTCTCAAGATTAAGGTTCCTATTCCCTCCAGTAATTCTGTAAGGATGATGTCTGAACCGCAGATGACGCTCACTGTACGAGCTGGCTGAGCGATGTAGATCCATGAGTTTTCTTTAAGTAATGGAATCCATTGAGGTGAGTCGTGTGTGCGATGAACCTTGCAGCTTTTTGGGTTTGGAGTTTGACATAATATTTCCATCTCACATAGTCGATTGATTTATGTAATGCGATGTGTTGGATGTAATTGCTTGCATACATGCATATTAGAATTGAATGCAGTGCATGTTGACAATTCTCCAGCTGATAATGAATAATATTTGTCTCGATGTAGATTATTGACTATATACTCGATGGTCCCTTCCAAGATGAAAATTCCAGTGCCTTCCAAAATAGGTAGTCGAGTCACATGTAATAATTCGAATGGTTCTTGATTAGTCAATGGTAACTTAAGACGCACAATCATCTCAGTTGACGTGATGCGTGCTTCCACAGAGATGAGTTTAGGTAGGTAGCGCAGCCGCATCACCAATAACCAGTAATGCCACTTAGACCACCAGTTGGGTCCATTGTGAACCGCGGATGCGAGGCATGGCTACGCTTCCCCCTCCCGATTGAACCACCCTGAGCCTTTTACAAAGCGAAGAAGGTTGTTAACACCTGACTGACATAGACCATCTATACTTGTTAAGAAGTGGGTTTCTAGTAACCGCTCCCTATTTCTGGCAAAAGCTGGACATGTACAGAAGAGATGCTGGACCGTTCCCAGCTCCTCCTCGTTCCTGCAGCTGCGGCAGAAATCATGTGTATAAACTCCCATTCTTCTTGCATGATTTCCTATTATACAATGTCCCGTGAGGGCTCCTATTAAAGTCCTAATTTGTAGTCTATTGAGTCTCATGATATTCCTAGATAGACGCAGATTTAGCCTCGGCCATGTTTGCCTGGCGATTTCACAGGTAGTGGCACAGATCCACTTTTGATTGGTAGAATTAATCAGTGTCTCTCTTATGAAAAGCTTACAAGTCGCGAGAGGTGCCCCCATATACCTACCGACATTTGGCATACAAGTGCCATCTCTCGCAAGTTGATCAGCCTTGCAGTTCCCTGGTATATCCCTATGTCCTGGAACCCAGCACAACTGGATATGGAATTTTTTAGCCATCTCATTTAGAGATCGGCGACAGTCTAAGACACTCCTCGATGTTATTTGGAATGCATTCAAAGCCCTTAGCGCAGCCTGGCTCTCCGACAAAATGCAGATATCCTTGGCGGTTACCTCGTTTATCCTCAGCCAATTCAGAGCTTCGTGAATAGCGGTTACTTCCGCTTGAAAAACACTGCAGTGATCCATTAGTTTGATGGATTCACTGATTGAGGGCATTTCGCAATAGACTCCTGATCCTACACCGGTATTCATTTTTGATCCGTCTATGTATATCTTAAGGGGAGTATCTGGTGATGGATCCCCCTCGAACCATTCCTCTCTGGAAGGAATTCTGACCCAAAAGTTCCTTCCGAAACAGAGGGAAGGTAATCAATATCACTGGGTATGTCCGTGTAGGATTCTAATATGGTCGCATGTCCATACGGAACAGCTTTCCATTGTGAGCTCGCCTTGAGCCGAATAGCGAAGCATGCCGCTAAATATTTGCAGAAGAGATCTAAGGTTGGCAGATGTAGTATTATATCTAATGCCAAGGTTGGCGTGGTTTTCATGGTGCTACTTATTGCTAATTCTGCTGATCTCTGTGCCTTACCGAGTGTTTCGTGGTAGGTCCTTTTCTGCATTGCAGTCCAGCGGACCACATTTCCATATAGGAGAATGGGCCTGACAACCGCAGTGTAAAGCTAGTGAGCTACCCTGGGCTTAATTCCCCAGGTTTTACCTACAGCTCTTTTGCAGGCATTAAAAGCCACCTCAGCTTTCCTAGCAAATTCTATGGTGTTTGATTATAAGACCCAAGTATTTCGTCTCTTCTGAAATCCCTAGAGCTTTCTCCTTAAGAGTAATTGGGTCTAATTGAGGGATTTTATGTTTCCTAGTAAACAGAATGAGCTTAGTCTTTTCCGGATTTACTCCAAGACCACAGTCCTCCGCCCACTTTGAAAGAATATCTAGAGCATTTTGCAACAAATCTCTCAGTGTAGATGTGAATTTTCCAGTGACAGCAATAACAACATCATCGGCATAAGCCACCACCTTACATCCCACCGCCTCTAATCTTATCAGGAGTTTGTTAACAAATGTGTTCCATAGAAACGTGAGCGTTGGTGAGCAGGGGTACACCTCCCGACCGATTCTCCTAGATTTGCCTCAATGATTCTGCTATTCAGCAGTTTACCAATGAGGCCTACCAGGCCCGTTTCCACACCAAGTTCAGTAAGTGATGCAGTGATGGCCTCCCCTTTGACATTATTAAAGGCCCCCTCAATATCAAGAAAGGCAGCCAGGGTAAATTCCTGCTTGTGCAATGACCCTTCTGCAATGGAAACAAGGTTATGTAGAGCTGTCTCCATAGATTTCCCCTTTGTATAGGCATGTTGAGCCGATGAGATTAGATTCTTGTCTAAAGTTAAGCTTAAGTGGATGTCTATCACTCTCTCTAAAGTCTTCAAAAGAAAAGATGAGAGAGATATCGGTCTTAAGTCCCTTGGATGTGTATTTGAACTTTTTCCAGCTTTCGGAATAAAGACTACTCTGGCCTGTCTCCACTGAAGCGGTATAAACCCAACCTTAAAGCATCCTTCAAAGATTGCTAACAGCCAGCCTTTCAGGTATCCAGCGGTTTTTTTAATTCCACTGGATAAATACCATCAGGACCAGGGAACTTAAAAGGCTTAAAACTTTCAATAGCCCATAAGAGTCGATCCTCAGATAGAGCGTCTATCCCAACTTCCCGACTATTTGACGTATCATCCCTCTCGTGCCCAGTCATATCTGAGCAGCCTGGGAAGTGCGTGCTGAGTAGAAGCTCTAGAGACTCCTTACTAGTTGTAGTGAATGTTCCATCCACCTTCTGTAAAAGCTCCCAGTTCTGAGAACTTCCCGCCAATATTTTCCGAAGTCTAGAAGCCTCAGTCGCTCCCTCTACTTCTTCACAAAAGGATTTCCAAGATTGCCTTTGAGCAGTTCTAACCTTCTTCTTAAAGACCTTAAGAGCCTCTCTATACGCTCTCCAGTCATTTTCAAGACGTGTATACTTCGCCTCATTAAAAGCTGTCCTACTGTCTACCCGAAGCTTGCTTAGCTCTTCCGGCCACCACCGAGGTTTCGGCTTTCCCCTCAACCTCCTTAGTGGACAGGCTTCTGCCAAGGCCGCGTTCAGGCTCGCAGTAACAGAGCCTACCATTTTCTCTATCCCTTCTATGCTTCTTGGTTCGCTAGATGGACAGACATTTAAGGTATTCCCAACTAGATCTACATATTTATCCCAGTCTGTTTTCCTGATATTTCTACCAGGCTTAGGTTTAGGTAGAGTTTTCTTAATCTCAAACGAGATGTATCTATGGTCAGAGGAGGAGTGTTTTTCTAACACCACCCACTCGCTTATTCTTCCTACAACAGAGTCAGAGGCAAAGGTGGCGTCTATTACCTCCTGCCTATTGCTTATGACAAATGTAGGTTTAATACCCCTATTACATATTTGCAGGTTAGTTCCAAGCATATAATCAAAAAGGCACTCACCCCTCCTATTAGTGTCCGTGCTACCAAACACGATGTGATGAGCATTTATATCAGCACGAATTATCATTTTTGCGCCTAGCCTTCGCGAATGCGACACCAGATCCTTAAAAGTTGATCTTGGTAGCTTTTCGTGATCGTGGGCCAGGTAGCATGACGATAGCCATATCCTCTCGTCACCCGACTCCAGGCTGATAGTCCTTTGATCGGCATCGCTGTAATTAGAGAGCATAAAAGCATTTATCCCTCTACGTATTAGTACACACGTTCTCGGTTTACCTGTATTGCGTGTATACATCATTTTGTATTTTGGAGTCCCTAGTCCGCACGCAAGACCATGTAAAACCCATGGTTCTTGAATCAGGACAATATGGTATCTGTCCTTTGACAGATGTAGTATAAGATTGGCGGACGCAACCTTTGAGTGGTGTAGGTTGATCTGAAGTACCCGTAACATCATGGTTACTGGTCTCCACCTCAACCACCGTTTTATCAGCATCTTCTTCGTCCGAAGCCAGTAGCTCCTCCTCGTCAGTCAGAGTGGCTTGCGCCACCCTTTCCAATAAGGAACTGACACTGTCATCGGATTGTGCCCTGTTTAGCGCAACCGCTTTGCCAGAACCAGAGCTAGGTTCCACCACTGACGTTCCATCTCCACCTGCAGAAGTGGTGTTGGCCTCTTCTTCCAGCTGAGATGAGGCGTCAGGGTCTACCACAACTCCAACATGGTCCATTGCATTGGAGACATTCACGTCCTTTTTGTAGACCCTTAGTGTAATGGACGAGAATCCATAGCTCACGACACCATCGGATCGCGAAAGAGATTCCAACGAGTCCGTGCTCACCACCAAGGTAGCACTGCGGTACTCGCCTTTTGGCTCCTCCAGTTCGTGACCTTCCACGATGATGTCGGGAGTTCCGGATTACATACCCGTAACATCTCCAGAACCATTTTAGGGTCAGATGGTTCAGCTGGTATGCAGGCCCTCGCTCTTGGCAGGTTCGGAATATCCTCCCTCAAGATTACCTCGAGCTTAGACCCAGACCAAACTTCACCAATTCTGGAGATGGCTATTTTAGACAGATCAGTTGATCTCTGATCGGCACATGCGATAAGCTTCACGTGGTTCTGATGCCATCCACAATCGCGACAAAATGGAGCTGGGCCAGGATTTTCCTTCAAAATCTGGAAGAAAGTGCTCGAGAGCCTGGCTTCTATTTTCTTCCAGTTCTCAACAGAAATTGTGCCATCAATGTTGCTTCTATCCACAACGGCCCATAATTGTTGACCTCGTATAGCCTCGCTGAAGGTCTTTGGTGCGTGAGTAGTCTCATGACGTCTTGGCCTCTTGATGCTGCTGGGGTTTCTGGGCGGGTCGTCCGACAGCTGACGTTTTGGCGGCGGGTTCGGTTTCGGGAACTCTGATAGTCCCTCCGTAACCCTTTTTGCCCAGCTAATAGTAGGCTTTACTACTGAGGAGATCTTAGTCATTTTAGACGTGGATGCGCCGTCACGTCTACCAGGGCCAATCCCGGTATCCGCCGTATGCAATGTAGTTTCTTCCTTTATACTGTCACTTCCACTGGAACCAGGTTTGTCCCCGGTGCCAGCTTCCGCCGTACGAGATGGGCCAGCCGTACTTGGCTTATTAGTACCAACGCTTCCACTAGGTTCTATAGCCCCAGCTTCCGCCGTACGAATTTTTTTCTGACCTGAGCCAGATTCAGAAATGGAGGCAATAGCCCCTGTTGCATTTAGGGACTGCTTGTACATAGAAATTGTTTTTATTTTTTGTTTGTGGTTCATCTTGTTCTTACGATCACCGTCTACCGTAGCAGACATGGTGATCTTAAATTGTTTACGGGGAAGCATAGTGGTCGACCGTGGCAGCTCCCCCTAACCACGGCAAGGTCGTGAATATACCTCGAGGTGACCTGGTATCGAGGTAGCTCCGTAGGAATACATCCTGGCTGCAAACCAACCAATAGGCACGGGTCGCGTAACACCTTTAGTTAGGGGGGATTTTTTACCAGGGTTTACTCCCTCCGCCCGACCTATCTTAGCCAACCGTACACTGGATACGCTGTGGGATCCATTGTCAGGAATGGATCGCGCATCACACCCAGTGCACAATTGTTACCAGCCGTTACCACGTGGAGGTGATAGACCCAACTTCCGACTGAACTCAATTACGGCATGTACTCAAATACATGTTAGTCCCCTTGAGTAACTGACGACACAACGACCAGAGATGAGTTTAAGTATTTCAATGATATTCTTGCTGGGAACTTGTAACGTTGGTGGGAGATAGTCTTTGATTGCTCTCAGTTATTGTTGCAGTTGAGATGGATACAGCAGAAGAGGATTGAGCTGTCCATGATGTGTGTCCGTCAGTACCTCTAAAAAGAGCTCTTGATTTCGTTGGTAGTCCTGCATAGCCATAAGTACTCGACCGGACATCGCATTAAAAATTTCGGCTATTGCATGTTGGGATTCTGACTTTGTGACGTTGTCCTGCTGGCTATATAAATATTTTATTTGCTTGTGTACTTGTTGAATTTGATCGTCAGATTGCTTCATAATAATGCTAGTGGAGTCAATTACCGATGTTTGGTTTCGAATTAGGTGCAGAGGATGTTCTTCGTTGCGGGATATGCCGTTTATCGTTGCAGACATTTCTTTAGCATGGTTGGAGTCCAAAATTCCAAACAACGCATTAGACAAGCTTCCAACAATTGCTAATGGAGCGTCTCGCCGTTGACGATGGATTTGTTCGTCGTATTGTAAGTACTCATCATCTTGTTGGATTAGCTGCCATTTAGTAAGGAACTGGTCCACAGTTTTCTCACAATTAATTGTACCGCTTTTACCGCTGTTATTCCTTGCTTTATGTTGTTGCGCTCAAGCCACTATTGTAACATATTGTAATACACAACTATATTCCAATCTGTTGTTGTTAAGAAAGTCAGACCCATTTTTTCGAAATAGAGTCCTGTTTGATTTCCGAAAGGCACCTTTTAATGGGGTCATCACCTGCTACTAGAGCAATTAGAAAGCATATGCATAGCAACAATACTGACGAGGGTGACACAGATCGTCTTCGCTTAGCTGGTGTATGAATTATGCCTTCTTTGACATTTGTGGCTTCTTCTACTGGAGCTGGCTGCTTATCAGATTGTTCTACTGGATTACTTTCGGTAGACATGGGTAATGGCGCGAGTAAATGGACACCTCTTCTGGTGAGGCCTGTTGAAGTTCCAATTTCCGCTACTCGCACTAGGCAGTCAGCACCAGGAAAAGTTTGAGTTACTCGACCAATTAATAACTGGCAAGTTATCATCCTTCATTAATACCATTGTGCCAGGCTGTAAATTTTGACGCATGGTCTTCCATTTGTAGCGATGCTGGAGTTGGTTTAGATACTCCTTACTCCACTGACTCCAAAATTCCTGTTTCAACCTTGTGACTAAGTCCCACTGCTTCAGTAAATTTATGTTCAAATTCTCAGTGGGCTGGTCGACAACAATTGTCAGTGGTGCACCTGTTGAGAAATGACCTGGAGTTAATGCTGCGTAATCGTGTGAATCATCTGACAGAGGAGTCAGCTGCCGCGAGCTAAAAATGGCTTCTATTTCAACCATAACTGTCTCTAACTCTTCGTATGTTAATCGGGCATTGGACAAACTTTTGTAAAATAGATTCTTTGCCGACTTAACCATTGCTTCCCATAAGCCGCCAAAATGTGGCGATCTAGCAGGTGCGAAATGAAATTCGATTCCCTTGTGTGCGCAGAATTTAATCAGCTGTGATTTGGTATCTACGTTGTGGATGATGTCCGTAATCTGTCTCAATTGATTTCGTGCTCCTACGAAATTCATCGCTTTGTCACAATGAAGATGCCGGCAGTTTACCTCTTCAAAGCTCCGATAAAGGCGTTGGTCGTAAGGTTGCTTACTACTTCAATGTGTACGGCCTTAGTTGCAAAGCAACAAAATATCGCCACATAACACTTTTGTGGCGTCTTTCCCCTTTGATTGTAATGAAATTTAAATGGCCCACAAAAATCGACTCCAGCGTGAGTGAAAGGTTTATTTGGTTGAACCCGCGATGCAGGTAACTATCTCATGAGTTGCTGCAATGGCGTCGGCATAGCTTTAGTGCAAGATACACAGTTTTTGACGATTGATCTGGCTATTGTTTTCGCATTAACCGGCCAATAAGCTTCCCGTGTCGCTGCTACTAGACCTGCTGGGCCAACATGCTTGTTATCAATGTGGATGTGTGTCATCAATATTTTAGTGATATCACTCCGATATGGCAATAGGGCCTGATATTTTGCTTCATGTGGTAGGGCTGAATTTGCTAATCGTCCTCCTACCCGCATAATGTCGTCTTTATCCAGAAATAGTGTAAGATCACCCATCCCCCTTCCAACTGGTTTGTTGTGCTTGAGAAGTTTATATTCAGGATTGAATGCTTGTCTCTGCAGGTCCTTGATTATAGTCTGAGTAGCACCTTTAATTTCTTCTGCGTCGAGGTCGATGGATGTTTGAACTGGCACATTACGACAATTTTTAATGAATCGAAGTGCATATGCGGTGACTCTTTGAAGATGTGTCCATTAATTTCGATGGTCAATCATTGAAGTAAACGACGGAATCTGTGACGTAGTAAGACATACCTGTCTCTTCTCTAATTCTGTGGTTGGTCCGTATAGAAACCGTGGTCCACAAAACCACATGCCTTGTTGTTTGAATTGACCCGGGTTGATGCCTTGTGAGATCATGTCTGCCGGGTTTTTGTCTGTAGGTACGTGACGCCATTGTTGCTTCACCGTTACTTATTGTATAGCTGCCACTCGATTTGCCACAAAGGTGTGATAGGAAGACGAACTGGCAGAGATCTAGGCTAGCGTCACATCAGAGTCAGACCACAGAAAGCATTCGCCTGTCCATTGTCTGGCTTTACCCTGTCCAACTGGGCTGCTAACAGTGCAGCACAGAGCTGCAGCCGAGGGAGCGTTTGTTGTTTTGGTGGTGTAGTTTTTGATCTAGAACACAACAGCTGAACGCTCACAAATCCATCTGTTTTTATCGACATTGCATAAATAACAGCTCCATATGCCTGCTCGGATGCATCGGCAAAAGCGTGTAGTTCTCTCTGATGCACATTGTCCTTTGTGGTTGGAAATACGTAGCGTGGAATTTGCAAGTTCTCAAGTTCCTTGATGTTTTCTCTAAACTGGCTCCAGAAGGTATGCAATTCCATAGGGAGTGCTTCATCCCAGCTTAATTTTAGACGCAACAGCGATTTCTTGAATATTTTTGCACATGAAACAACTGGTGACAAAAAACCTAATGGGTCGAAGTTATTGCGATGTCCGACAGTACTTGGCGTTTCGTTATTTTGGCTGTTGTGTTCCATTTGGTCCTTATTAGGAAGTAATCAGTCCCAGGTTGCCACGTTAAACCAAGCGTTGTGATGGTAAAATTATCGTTGTCAAAATTCAATTGAATAGCTCGATCCTCTGCGTTGATGTTCGTTAACAGTGTTTTATTACTCGCACACCATTTCCTTAACTTAAACCCTGCTGACTTTGTGAGGGAGTTCAATTCCTCCAGTACGCGCAAAGCTTCTGCTAACGTATCGGCTCCACTCATAACGTCGTCCACATAAAAATCTCGTTGTAAGCATCCTTGGCTAATATGCGTAGACATTTTATTGCCAAATATGGTGCGGATGTGACTCCATAAGTCACTGTGTTTAGTTGGTAACTTTTCAGAGGTTCGCTTGGAGTGTTCCTCCACAAGATTAGTTGATGCTTGCGGTCAGCTTCGTTCACGATAATTTGTCTGTACATTTAACGTTACATCGTAATTTACGTTCGATGGTCTAAAATCGAGTCTCCAAGAGGGCTTGCGTTATCAACGAAAGGCAAGCGCACAACGAAATGTCCGTTTGGTTGAAAAATGCTTCGCAAGTTCTTTCTATCGCTGTTAGCGGCGGGCTGTTGGTGTCAAATTCTTCTAGCTGCCAGAAACGCTCGAGCTGTTTGGTTAATGATTCATCTTCATTCGTAACACCAATACCGCAGAACGTAGTCTCAGCTGTTGATGGAACTGTGATGTGTCCACCAAGCACCCATCCGAACACGGTGTTTTGCTATATGGGGAGTCCGGTCCCCAATTTGATTTGGCCGACTACTAGCAATTCCAGATAACATTCGTTGCCTATAAGAATGTCAATTGGACCTGATGGATTAAACTTCGGATCAGCCAATTGAATATTTTTAGGAAAAGGCCAGGCTGTCACGTCGAAACTCTGGGTCTCATGCATAAAAACGAGTAAAAGCGCTGAGTTGAGTCAGGTGAGCAATTGCTCGTAAGTCGAGTTCGATCAAACAGCAACAGCTTTTGCTCAATTTCGTATGCATAAAAATGAGTTCAAACCAATTGCAATTACTTGAGCAAAGGGAGATCAAACTACTAATTGTTATTGAAGTGCAAACATGTCGTCAAGTGAAAGTGACGTAGAAGTAGAATCAAATAATACTAATAAAATAGAAACTGACGACATTTCTAAACTTTTAGTAGAAAAAATAAAACAAAATAAATATTTACTAGAAAAAAGTCAATTACCAAGCATTAAAAAAAAAAAAAAAAAAATAGAAACATGCTTTTGCAGATATAAGTTTCGCAACTTCCGCAATAGTTCGCGACACAGTTGATTGATGGAACCCAATATCTGTGGCTATACTATTTTGGAATCCAGGATCTGCACAAAATCTTAAATACAGTCGAATTTTATCAATGTTGCTGATGGCACCACTACGTGGTGCCCTCAAAAAAATAATTTGCCAACCAGCAGATGCTGCTATCATCAATTATCATCTCATTATTAATTATATAAAAAAAAATTAATAATTAAGAATACAAACCTGTATAGTTTTTATCCTCACTTGCTAAATTTGTTTTTCGCTGTTGATAGCATTTTGTATTTCTTTGTGGCACAAAATATTCAGCCATGATTCCTTTTTAGTGTACGCGAGTCAACTATAAGGCAGGCTCAACAAAATTTGAGCTAGATCTCACAAAAGAAAGCAAAAGCTTGTTTTTATGCATATGAAAATGAGCACAAGCTCATCTAACTTAGTTCAAAGTGAGCAAGACGAGATCACACGTGAGCAGTGAGTAAAAGCAAATACATAAATTTTTATTATGCCTACGACAAGCACCTTTTACTCAAAAAATCGAGTCCGAGCTCAAGCTCACGTTTTATGCATGAGACGATCTGTGTTGGCAGTGGATGTGTAATTTTTGGCAGTATGACAACTTCAATTCGGGCTGAGTAACTAGTCAATCGTGACTCAAGTTTAATGTTTGCTCGGTGAGTAGCGCGTTGTTGAATTTCCCCAATTCCATCAAAGTACTGCGGATTGTATTGTGTTGGTAATCCGAGCTTCTTTGTCAACCTGTCCGTAATGTAGTTTGTCTGCGAACCGCCGTCCCAAATTGCACGGCATTGAAATTCATTGTCACGGAAGTCATTGACTTTTAAGACGACAGTGCTCAACAGCACATGTTTCACGCCCACACGATTGACCGGGGACACTAATGAAGTGGTGAGTGGTTTTTCTATGGCACCTGTATAGCTATGTAACTCCACGGTAGGCTCACTTACGAATGTTGTGAGTGTCTGAGATGACCCTTGACTGGATTGACCCGAGTTGTTGGATGGGCCCTTAGGTAGCTGTTGATCAAAATGCACTAATGAGTTGTGCTTCTTGTTGCATTTGGTGCATCCTCTCATTGAACAAGTTTTCGATGTATGACCATTTTTCATACAATTCGCACATAACTTGTGTTGTTTAATTATATCAAAACGCTGATGCGGCGTTTTCGCCAAGAATTGTGCGCATGCAAAAAGTTGGTGATTGCATACGAGGCAGCCCGTTGCGGCCTTGGTTGCTGAGAATAGCGTTGAATGATACTTCACGTTTGTAGATTTATTGTTGATAATTTTTTTGTGGTTCTCGGTCTTCACATGATTAAAAACGTTTTTCTAAGAATTTCAATAGGCGGTGAATGGGTTGGTACTCCTGAGGCTGACCTAGCGACAGTTCATACTCGGATCTTGACGTTTTATCTAACTTCTGCAATAAAAGATACTCCAAAATTGTGTGGAAGCTATCTACGGGAACTCCTTGGCTTTTTAACGCGTAAATGCATTCCTTGGCTGCATCGTGTAAAGTTTTATCCTTTGAGCCCATTTCACTGCTAGCATTCTTTATTTTAAACAACTTGCTATAGATAGTTTTAACCAATTTGCGTTTATTGTTAAACCTATCGCATAAGATTTGTCAGGCTGCATCATAGTTTTCCTCTCATGTTGGCAAGTGACCGATGAGTACTTTAGCTTCTCCGGTTACGTTGGCAGCCAAGTAAAATATTTTTTTTGTGTTGCTTATTGTCTGAGTATGTATCATCTTAACATACAAATAGCGAAATGGTATCCACGTTGAATAGCTACCATCAAAAACTGGCAAGGTAACTTTAGGTAAATGCACATTTAATGAATGTGGTATGGTGTTGATTGACGTGGAGTTGTTCGGTGTACTGACTGGAATATGTTGTCGTAACTTAATGAGCATGTTTTGAAGCGCATTTTCGGTCTCGTAGAATTTGTCCGCATCATAACCATCAATTTCCGCCAGGTTTGTTCGTTGCCGTATCCATTGGTTATTTTGCACCAGATTATCGTGGTAACGTATCAATAATTTCGTTTTGATATCATAGTACACTGGTGGATGTGACTGATCAGTTTCCGAGTGCACATCCCCAATGACTCTAGAAATTGCACGCACCAACGCCTTTTGCTGCCGTACTAGGGCTATGAGTCCAACGCCTTCCTGATGGCTGGTTCGCGGTGTGCTGTCATTGCGGTTAGAGCCTCCTTGATGGACGTGGAAGGGAACTTCAAGTTGCACTGGCGTTTTACGCTTCTCTCCATCCTCATTGATGATGTGTTGTAATTTGGTGAACAATCAGTCGTAGAGGTTTGCTACGTTGCCTCTATAATCCTGTTTGAAATACTCATGATTAACTTCGTCTAGCTCGAGTACGAGATGATGTTGATGTTCGAACGTAGACCATGCCTCCTTCAGAGTCTTCATGCGTTTACTGGCATATTCGATGGTTTTACGGTATTGTGGATCCTTCTTAAAGTTGCTTACCATTTGTTCTATTGCCGCGCCCACTTCATACTGTGCCCTGGTCAACTTGTCCAACTGCTCAATTGTTTCTTGGTGATGCGCCTTGCTGATTGTTAAAGGTGATTTAAAGTTGAAACTCTGTTTGCTTAGTTATGATATCCCTGGATATCCTTCTTGAGGTAGTTCTGGTTGTCTTCCTTGAGTATCTCGCCGGTGCCTCCAAAATTTTTATATACCGATTAGTTGGTTTACTAATCGGTTGCCGATTCCTTGGGTGCAATACCGAAGGATCGTGATGATGGCTTCAATTGCAATACTGAAGTCTGATGTCTCTTTGGGTACAGTACCGAAAGAGTGTTGTGGCTAATCAAGTAGTATTCTTGAAATAACCTTGTGGTTGATAATTGGTGACAAAGGAAAACACTGTTGAATGTTCGACTTCAAAAGTATATCTCAATTTTAATTTAACTATTTGATTGAATTTATATTATAATTTTGCTTATTCTACAGAGTTAAATATATTTGTGGTGTCTGCAATTATGTGCAAGGCACCAGCGTTTGTGCATACTTAGGACAAATTAATACTTTAGACCGCACATGTACGGAAATGCTGATGAGGCTTCACACACTGTATATCCGTTCGACGGGTGAACTGCTTATTCAGCGTTCAAGAGCAGGCATTGATAATGGGAATTACTGATTGGGCTTTTGCATTGGAGCAGGTACAAACATTTGGTATGTATGGGTATATTGTCTGTTGTGAGAATGTTGTATTTTATATTGTTTGTAAATGTTAATGCTTGGTCTTTTTTGAAGAAAATGTTGTCGTATGTTTTGCAAAGGTTGATGAGTCGAATGCGTTCTTAGTAATTTAGGTGGTCTGTTCGAAGTAGTTCGGATATATTTTTATAATTTGTGATTTGGGGTCCTTCTATATTCCAATTGTTGATTTCTATAAAGTCTGATTTTATGTATGATTCTACTTTAATGGGTTGTTCTAAAAAAAGGGTCTGTTTGTTTTCAGAATTGTTTTGTACCTCTAATTCGCTATACCAGTCCTTTGCGATGTAGAAGCCATCGGATATGTGAAGGTAATGGGTTAGCATAGTTGGTTCGATAATAATATCACCATTTGGGAAATCTACTGGTAGCTTGATCAGTGTTTTGGACTTGGAAGGGATACTATGTGTACCTGATGTGTAATTGGGTTTTAGTTTTAATGGTATTATTGCATTGGTGGTATTTAAGGTTTGTTCAGGAAGATCGATTTAGCCTTTAGTTGTGTTAGTAGGTCGAGTCCTATTAATCAGCCGAAGTAGTTGTGGAATTTAAAAATTAAGAAGGTCATGTTGCCTGAGTCATTAAATTCGGAGAAGATTGGCAAAGGAATTGTTTTGTCTATTTGGTAACTGTTCAGAACTGTGGTGATTGTAATTGGTTTGCAGTTCTTTTGAAAATGTAACTCAATGAATTCAGGGCTGATAAAAGAAGATGATACGCCTGTATCTATTAAGAATCTTAGGAAACGCCCAAATGGGGATGAGATGTTAATATATGGTAGGGTGTATCCCTGCGTAATTACGTCTAAGTAACCCGTTGATGGTTCGAGGCAGGCATTCGAAAATTTTGACAATCGTCAATGTTGTCATTATTTTCTTCTTCCTCTTCTATTTGTCCCGTCTTAGTTACAAGGTTTTTCTTGCAATTCACATTGTGTAATTCTCCAGTATTAGGCTTTATACAAGTCGATAGTGAAGTCCGGTTTGTATTCCTGGACATGGTTGAGTTTTTCATATTGGTGTATCCAGTGCGAGTATCCATTTGTTCATATTTCCCTTTTTGACTGAAGTTACTGAAGCCAGAACTGGTATCCATTAGTTCGTATTTCGATTGGTAATTTCTATTGAAAGGGTTTGAATTGAAGGGTCTTTAGTTTTTCATATTATTATTCTGACTTTGGAAATTCGGGTTAAATTATGGATATCTTGTTCTAGTATAATTTTTGGCTGTACCTAATTATATTATGTCTTGGGTATGGTGGAAGTTGTGGACTAAAATAGGATCTGCGTGGCTCGGTTTTTTGATAGAAAATATTTTGCTCCTTTATACAAAATGCCAGTGCAGTTGCTAGTGTATCTGGTCTCATTGCCCTTATACATGATCCTAAAGGTTCTCTTAATCCCGCTAGAAATGCATTCAAACAGGTCTGTATACAGGTCTTTTTTCGCATTGATCACACTGCTATCAGTTTCGTGTATTAAAATATTGTTGCTAAGAGTCGATTGAATTTCTATTACTTCATTATAAAAATTTTCGACCGACAACCTATTCTGATTCAAGTTATGTAAATCGCGTATAAGTGAGGTTTCCGTTGTTTTGTCTGAAAAGTTAAGTATCAGGTTTTTCTTTATTTCATCCCAAATTAAGGGTGTGCCGAACATGTTGAGGATTTCATTCGCTTGACCTTCTATTTTATTCCTAATTGCCCTTAAAAGAACATTGCCATACTGGATGTTCCCTGGATGTATAAAGGAATCTCTTCTGCATTATTTATGAACTCGTAGAGAGTTCTAGGGTTGGCATCGAATTTTGGCAAATCTTTGATTGCATCGGGAATTCTGAAATGAAAATATCTACTGGATGCATATCATTTCTGGCTGCGTTAGCTGAAGTGCCTGGGTGTGGATTAGTTGTCATTATATTTGTTTGGTCGAGTTCCATTATGTATTCCCAAAGAATTTTTTTTTTTAATAGGGAGGGTGATGGTGTAGAGTCTTCTGTAATTGAAGTTAGGATTCTGGATTCAAATAAATTTGGGTATACGTAGAATTTTAAATGTTTGTTCTTATAGACAATTATGAATTATGGACCTCTTATTCCTAGTAATTTGAATTAATATATTGTGAATAATTATGAATTTATACAATTCCTTTTTATACCAGTATATATACATTCCTTCAACAGATTTTGCTTTTTTTATTTTTTTATATTTTTTTTTGTTTTGTATATACTTATACGAGTGTGTGCGAATATTTAATTATTTTCAGCTTTATTAGCTCTATAGTGAATTGTCTTCTGGCTATGTCGCTGTACCAATATTCTGTCGGTACTCCTGTTTATAGGATAGGCTTAACTGAAGTACAATTTATCATAGCGCACTTGCTATATATATTTTGTTTAACGTGCTTATGAATCGGGGTGTTCTAGTGCGGTCACCAATTAAGTACGTTTTTCATGAATGTGCTTTTAATATTATTTATATACTCTTTTAGTTGGTATGGACCAAGAGGACTCGCCAACTTGAATTGTATTATATGGGACTAGGGTGTTCTGGCACGGTCACTAGTCGAAGTAATGTTATTATTTATTTTCATTTATAAATGTACTTTCCCGCTACCGGCTAGTTAAAGCGCTGTAGACTGATTGCTCTTTATTAAAACCACTATGCAGATATTCTGTCTGCATTCTTAGTAAAGATGGGCTCAATTAAGATGCAATTGGTACTCGAAACAAGTTTTAGGCACAGTTAAAGATTTGTAGTATGTTTTGTTTGTATAAATCTGTATTAATTTTTGTTGTAAAAAGGGGTATATATTTCACGGAATTTCTATTTTTCATTACTGTTCACTTAGTTTAAAACTTTTAAATATATATTTCGTCAAGCGTTTTAGCTTTATAGAATTTATTTCGCTGACACACACCTAATATATGAGTTGGATAGCTCTACTTACTTACCTTGGCCCCACGAGTAGTATTAGTTTTTCAGCAGTTCAAATTAATGACGATATTGCTTCTTCCAGGATATTAGGATGTTCCTAAGATTTGATGTCCGGATCTGATGTCAGGACCGAATGTCTGATTTTGATTTCAGGATCCGTTGTCGGATTTTAATTTCAGGGTTTGATGACAGGATGTGATGTCAGGATCTGTTGTCGGTTTTTGATCTCAGGATCTGTTGACAGGATGTGATGTCAGGATCTGCTGTCGGTTTTTGAGCTCAGGATCTGTTGACAGGATGTGATGTCATGATCTGTTGTCGGTTTTTGATCTCAGGATATGTTGTCAGAATATATTTTTAATGAGTGAGCTGTGGGAGCGATTGATTCACAACTGTTTAAAGAGCTGAAACTCTCGGATTCAAGGATACTTTGAAACACAGTTGACCGAAGACTGCGCCAGTTACGATGTTTAAATAAAAGGACCTTTCCACTTCACAATCAATTTTATAATGAACAAATTATTTTAAAGTACAAGTATTTATATCATAAAATATGATAATTCTAAAGAAATTAATTTCATGAATTAACATTGAATTTTAGTTGGATGATTATTGCGAATTTAAATTGGAGATTTTACAAAGAATTTTCTGCTGGATGATGTTACAAAGAATTTGATGCTGGATGATTTTAAAGTGAATTTGAATTTAAGTTGGCAGACTACACCTCGGACGTGACCGAATTGGTGCTCATAGCCGTGTCCCGATATAATACAACAATTCATTCCGGTCATAGGCCCGTGGACGTCCTGCACTATATTTCGGAAGGCTTAAGAGAGCAAATTATATCGAAACTAAAGGCCGCGCCGTCGGCAGAGATGAAGGTTTTCAACAAAGGCAAACGGACTCGAGTGATCAAACCAGGTGAGAGGGTATACCTGAAAGTTCAACCCCCCTAAAATAAAACTCACACGTAAACTTTGAAAACTCCGATACACGTATATTTTTGGTCCCCTCTACCAGAATTGTTGTCGGAATCTTATTTTTTTTTTTTGTTTTTTGTGTTGTATAGTGTAATCAAACAAAGGGTATTGTATTACTTGACAAAATTCAGTTCTTTAACTATTACCAAATAAGAAAACAATTCTTCTTCTGGGGCGAAAGGTTAGGTTAGGTTAACCTGACTGGCTTAAAGCCACACATAGACCGATTGGTCCCTAGCGATACCAGATGGGGTCTGACCTTTATGCAGATTTCCAGTAGACATCTCGTAGAATGTCAACGCTTTTTGCGAATTTAAGCAGTGCTGTCAGCGCCATTCCTGAGATGTCTTCCAATCTCCCAAATTGTGGGTCTCCTAAGCATTTTAAGCGCGTTTTTGATAACGCAGGAGATATACAAAGGAGATGTTCTACAGTTTCCCTTACTCCAACCTACTTACATTTCCTACATTCGTCATTGTCCGTAATTCCATCTTATGTGTATGTGCCGCCAATAAAGTATGGCCTGTCATTATACCTATGATAGTTCTGCAGTCTTTTCGTGACAGCGCGAGTATAAATCGCTTTGTTTCCTATCGTTGACCTTACACATAACTTTTGCAATTTGGCAGGTGCTTAAACTGTGCCACCTTGCTTTCACCTGCCGACTCATGTGTCCGTCGCTTTCATTGAATAGTTCGTTAAGGGGTTTCTGTATGTTGCTTTCTTGTTCAAGTGGGAAATGGATAGCGTTCTTTGCAATCTCATCTGCTATTTCTTCTATTTGTGACTAGCCTATCTATGGCTTCCCTGCTCTGTAGGACATTTTTGGATTTTACACTATATTAGTTAATCGCCTTTATCGCTGCCTGGCTGTTCACGTATATGTTTATTTTTGAGTCATTTCCTGTCTTGGTGTATGCTAGCTCTGCGGCTTTCCTGACAGCGAAGACTTCCGCTTGAAAGACACTGCTCTGGTCAGGCAGCTTTATAGGCTGCCTAATTCCCAACTCTGAGCAGTAGATGCCCGCTCCCACGCCATCCATCGTTTTTGCGCCTTCCGTGTAAAAGTTAAAGGTCTTTCGGCTGGCCGTCATGCCCTTACGCCACCCCTCCTCTTCGATTGTAGTTCGATACCCTTTTTTCCCAATTAAAAAGTGGAGTCATGTAATCAGTGTTGCACAAACCCCTACTGCCTATGGAGCTATGCCCGAAGGTTCTGTATGTGAATTCTCCCGTAGCCGTCAGTCTCCCCGCGGATTTCGCTGCAAGATTCTCCGCCACAAGGTCGATAGGCGGCATGTTGAGTACTGTTTCGAGACCAGCCGTGGGAGTGGTTCTCAGTGCGCCTCTTATGCAGAGTGAAGCGAGGCGCTGGACTCTTCGCATTGCCATTATATATGTAGCCTTTTTTGTTGCAGTCTACCACACTAAAGCACCATACAGTAAGATTGGTCTAACTATTGCGGTGTAGCACCAGTGCATCAGCGAGGGAGAAATACCCCAAGTAACGCCTAGCATTCTTTTACATGCATATAGCGCGTTACTGGCCTTCTTCGCCCTTTCCTCAACATTGCGCCTCCACATAAGCTTATTATCCAAAATTACTCCAAGGTACTTTGTGTGGTATTTGGGAGTAAGTTCACTGTCACCTAGCTTCGGGAAGTTCCACGTGGGGACCTTGTACTTTCTGGTAAAGAGTATCATGTCCGTTTTATCCGCGTTTACCTCCAAGCCTGCTCGAGACGCCCACTGATGGATTGTTTTAAGAGTGTTGTTCATTATATTACTGATGGTATCTAGGTACTTTCCCGTAACTACTATTGCTATGTCATCTGCATATACCATTACTTTAGGTGCCTTCCCATCAAATTCCCGGAGTATTTCGTTTACTACAAGTAACCACAGAAGCGGCGATAGCACTCCATCTTGTGGGGTACCCCTACCTGCCTATTTGGTCACCTTAGCTTCGTTCCATTCCGCTCTTATCGTTCTGCAACCTAGAAGCTGCTTTATCCACAGATAAACAGTGGGTTTTACATTACTTTTTACCATGCTATTCAAAATAGCATCCTTCGTCACGCTATTGAAGGCTCCGGGTATACGTTATTGAAGGCTAGGAATACCCCAAGGGCATATTCTTTATATTCTAAGGCCCTTTCAATATTCAGTACTAGCGAATGGAGTGCAGTCTCCGTGGATCTGCTTTTAGTATAAGCGTGTTGTGCTTTTGACATATTGTCGGGCGCAATTGTGTCCCAGATATATGTGTCTAGTATCTTCTCTAACGCCTTCAGGAGGAATGAGGTCAAACTGATGGGCCTGTATTCCTTTGAGTAGAGAGTGTTGCTTTTACCCCCTTTCTTTATAAACACAATCCTCGCCTGTCTCCACGCAGCAGGCACATAGCCGAACCCCAAACATCCCGTATATATCGTTTTTAGCCATAGTACCAAAAGATAGCTAACCCTTTGGAGCATGGCTGGGAAGATTCCGTCCAGACCTGGGGATTTAAGTCGGTCAAAGGAATTTATTGCCCACTCTATTCTATCTGCTGTAATGATATCCGTTGGAATGTCGTTCGAAGTATCTCTTGTAGGTTCGAGATCTACAGTGTCTGTACAGCCCGGGAAATGTGTACTGACAAGGTCCTCGAGGGATTCCTCACAGCTGTCAGTCCAGTCTCCATTGCTTTTACGTATTAAATTGGGCATGGTCGGATTCTTAGAAATCAGTTTCCTGAGCCTAGCCGTTTCGTTTGTATTTTCTATATTGCTACAGAAGTCTTTCCAAGATTCCCTCTTTGCTACGCGCACTTCCCTTTTGTATTCCCTTAATAATTCCCTGTACTCAATCCAACATAACTCATAGTCAGCTACTTTGGCCAACTTAAAGAATTCAAGTACAAGTATGTAACAGAGAAACTTATATATTTGTGGTCAGAAAGTGATGGTGCACTAAGCACTTTCCAGTCTTCTACCATAATACAATTATTTGTGTAGAGTGTTACGTCTAGTACGTTCTTCGAGGTTGGTCCAATGTATGTTGGTTCCTCCCCCCTATTGGCTACTTCTAGACTACTTTGGAGAATAAAGTTGAGTAGTAACTCACCTCTTTCATTTATATCGGCACTTCCCCATACCGTGCGGTGCGCGTTTGCGTGGGATCCCACCACCAGAGCCTGTTTCCTTTTGCTGGCTGCTTCCGCCAGCCTATGAAATTCACTCGGCGGCGCCGCGTCCTCGTGTGGCATGTAGCAAGACGTAAGGAGTAGTAGCTCTTCCTTGCCGCCTTTTACGGCCACCACCGTCAGATCATCTGTGGAGAGATTGAGATTAATATAAGAAATTATACTTTTCTTCACCAGTATCGCTGTTCTTACCTTATCTATCACATTTGGGATATAGGTATTATAATTTTGTGATTTTAAGCCGGAAACCACGTTACCCGAGGCTGTCCAAGGTTCCTGGACCAACACCACATCGTAGCCGACTTCCTCCATCTTGAGGAGAAGTTGAGCTGAAGCGAGTTTACTTTTATGGAGATTGATTTGAAGAGCCTTCAGCATGCGGCACCGGCTCCCTCCCGGGGTTGGATGTTTCCTCCAACTCACCCTTCTCCAGATCCCGTAAGTTCAGAGAAGCTTTCAAGACCTCTTCCAGGCAAAGATCTTTTTCCACCTCCCCAGTCTCGAGCGTGTTTTGGTTATCATCACCCGGGTTCCGTTTTTTGAGGCGAAGGTACACGCTACCAACTGCCCACGCCATCTTCCCAAACCGCGGATAAAGTATATCTTCTGCCGACTTATTGATCCGTTAGATGTAGTTTTGGCCTCCCCCAGTATTCGCTGGTTTAGCCACACTTAGCACTTTCCAGTCGCTCGTCGGCACGTCCGGATTCTGTCGTTGTAATAGTAACAGAGCATCCTCAGATTTCACCAGGAGCGGTATGAGCACCTTCGCCTTCGGCACCGACGGAATGCAGCTGCGATCGACAATTTCAAGCAAAGCCTCCTCCCACAGGCCTTGTATCGTTTTTACGGCTTCCTTTACCCACTTTAGAGAAGGATCGTCTTTGCATTTAATGATTTTGACGCCGTCAAACCATCCTGCTCCGTCAAATGCTGGCATAGGTGCGCTGGGATCTGCGTACATTTTTGCAAATAGGGCTTCAAGCAGCTTCATCTCCACCGCTTTCCACCGTTCTTGCGTCATTTGTCCCAGCGGATTACTGCGGTCTATGAGCGCCACGGTTAAGTGTTTCTTGGCAATCTCATTGGCCGCCGTCGCTGCTTTGGACGTTGTAGGTCGTTCTGTATCATGCTTGACGCTTGGCTTCACAGCACCGTCATTGCACTTCCTTTTCCTGGTGGGCATCTTTCCTTCGCTTTCGGTAGAGCGTTGCCTTCTTTCAGCAATTTGCTCCTCTAACCTATTCGCGAATTTCGGATCCGATGCGGCACACCCTGGGGGAGTTGAGAAATGTGCCCGTCCTTTTTCAACTTCCTCCTTAGCAAAAGCCAACCGTTCCTTCTCTTGCTGAGTCATGTCGGTTTTGCTGCTAAGTCGGTCGTGTACTCTTACCGCGGCCATGTATCGCGCTTTCGCTTTCATCCCCTCCTTACTTGGCTTAGCTCTAGGCCCTTTCTTGCGATCAGAACTAACACCTTCGAGTTTGACCGGAGAGCAAAGTAGCGCGTCTTCGTCGATTGTGTTTACGCTCGCTACGCTTTTGAGGTCCGAGTCTTCCTGGACTATGGCCCCTGTGCGTCGCAGAGCGAACGTCGTTGTTGTGTTGGCAGTAGCTGTGCGACTGCTGTAAACTGCTCCTTTGCAGCAGAAGTGTGGCCGCTGGCGACACAGCTTATAGCTTCACTGTGCCCGCCGGTGGTAGTAGCCACTTCTCCCACCGACGTTTGGGCTGATATCCCAGCCCGCTTCTTTACATCATTGACCTCCATTGTGAGTTTTTGTTTCCGGAAGCCTCTATCCCTAACGTTTTATACATGACGTCAGGTTCCTTTTTAGCAATGATCTTATACTAGCTCCTCCGTCACCTATTGGGGAACAACATATACAGTTCTCCGCCAGGAGGGAAGGGGGGAGTTCATATATTGATCTTGGCTAGGCACCACCTGTTTGCATTGCTGCAAATCAGGTAGACCCCGCAACAGCACTGCAAACCGTGAGGCCCATTGCCCGGTCGCACCCTCGTGGAGGGTACAGCTAAAAGGATTTCTGCTGACCTGGGGCGATAAAACCACAATAAAACGATATACGATGGTTATGACGGTTCATTACTGTTATGATGGTTCATTACAAAAGATACTATTTACGATTATATTAAAAATTTCACGACGAGAGGAAAATGAAAGTAACACATTTACAGTCAAAACCACACCGAATAGCATAAACGTCACCATAAATACATGCTGGAAAGCAGAACTGTGCCATACCGACCAATCACAATCAATAACATTCCTTTTGAAACCGAGAGGTATGCCGAACAGAAAATATATTAAAAAGTACTAAAAAATAGCAACAATATTGTTCTGGTTTGCCTACTAATTTAATTTCTATGCTTGTACTCTTTTTATTTAAGCCCTTTTTTTCTCTCAATAAAATCAGTCTTATTCTAACAGCTCAACTAAATAGACACTGCGAAGTGTCTCAGATAAAGTGATTTTGAAAGTAGATCTCAGTATATTCGCTAAATTTTATGGTCATTCAAGCCGGATATAAATGGAATAATGATAATATATAATAGGTAATAAATCAATATAATTTCAACGACTGTGTATGCAACAACTACAATAACTGTTTGCTCTAAAATTCTCTATAACAAAAAAATTAAATAAAATTTTAAAAAATTAAATAGTCTCTCAAATCAACACTGAAAAAAACACCTACAACAACTACATCGGCGTAATTGCATTTAGCCAATTCTTCTCTATTTTACGTTAAAACGGATTTAGTGCATATAGGTTTGGATCATAAAAGTTAGTAGGTGTACTGTGAGCGGCTATGCTAGTATGTTTGCACAGGCCATTTCCCAGCGCATGTTGACTGTCCGTCCAATAGGCGAGTGCAAGCTAACCGTGTCCATCCAATACGCGCGTGCAAGCTAACCATGTCCGTCCGCTCTGCGCATGCAAGCTAACTATGTCCGTCCGCCGCTCAATGCACCCTGCCCTAAATGTGTCGTCATGTGAGACTTCCGCTGGAAAGCTTCACACGGCAACTTTGCAATAACCATTAGGTTAGTTAACCTTCATTAAGTGCAACCGGCCAATGCACTGAAAAATTGAAAATCGAATGATTCGCTTTGGTAGCGAATCAGCCGATTTTCAATTTTGGCTGACATGACTTTTTTGGTCATGTAGACCATAAAGGAAGGTTCCGTTAGGAGTAAGTAAAAAACTTAAGTTTAATTTCAGTTTGAGTTTTGGAAGTGATCGGTCGCTATTATTCCGGTGTGTCGTTCAATTAATTGATTGTCGTGAAGGCGAATTTTAAGTAACTAAATCCTGAAATTCGAGTCCTATTTCTATTTTATGCATTAAGTGTCAAAATAACGCCGAACGGGGAAAATGAATTGTTTGTTCCCCGCGGCAAATAAATAATTACGATTTTTTGTAATAAGGAAGTATTATTGAACAATTTACATCCTACGGGTATATTATAATACTTAGCATATTTAATAAAAAATAAATATTTCAATTTAACTTTAACCTGTACCATCGAATCACACCCGTTTGTTCCCTGAATATAGTTGGGTATACCACAACCTTGATCACGTTAAAAATTCAGTTAGCAATCCTCGAAGTATAGCCAACAAAATGCCCAACGGCAACGGAGCGGGTAATGACTTAGAAGAAGGGGTAGAAATTGCGGGGTTCACACTGTATCAAGCATTGCTTAATGCAGCGCTAACAGCTGCCTCTCAGGAAGGGGAACGCCGGTTGAATGAGAAAATGAAGGTAATTGAGGACCTACAGATGGAGCTCCGATCACTAAAGTAGCAAAAACAGCCTGCTCCGGTGGTTGAGCCTACGTTGTATTACACGCAACCTCAGGACCAGATGAGTCCCTCGTACACATTCAGGCTCTGAAGGAGTTCGCAGGAAATCGTAAGCACTATGCCTCGTGGCTTAGAGCCGCGCAAAGTGGTTATGGCCCGTTTGCGTGCTTAGAAGAGACAGATACTCTCATAACTCATTCAATACAGCAAATAACTTTCAGGCCATCATTGCGAGACTTGACTTCACATTGGCGGACAAGAGACCTTCATATTTGATCCAATAGGAGCTCTTAGCGCTGCGTCAAAGACGTCTAACTGTATCTCAATTCTATGACGAGGTGCAGAATTGGCTTACCCTATTGTGAAGACGGAAAATACTGGCCAATATTTTCCGCACACAATAAACCACTCCAGCCACCAAAAGACACACGCACAACAAAGAAGTCCATACTAACGTCAGCATACACGGACTCCACCTACTTTGGGTAAACAAATGGCTACACACACCTGAGTATGGAGACCTACCAATAAAGCATAAAGTACAATCATCCCCGACATCACGCGAGAGTTGACAATTAACAAAAAGGTAAACGCCCCCATGTTAATTACACCAACAAGATTTAACGAAGATGGGAGTGCAGAAAAACATGCGTCGAAGGTTGGGTTAGACCAGTTGCAATGATTGGCTAAGCCAATAGATTTTAATAAGAAAAGCTAAGTGCTGCAAATATAAAATATTGCAACAAACACAACGCACCGAAGAAGAAACGCATCAACACAAAACCTATTCATGTTCCAGAGGTAATCACGCGACAGGCAACGCTCGGCAAGACTCAAGCCGACCTAGTACACTAACAAATAGCATCACGAATAAACAATACGAACCACAGACAACAACAACAACACAACGACCAAAGCAAACACACAACGCATCCACAGCAGAGCGGCTACCACATGCGCTGTCAGTGCGGCCATAGCATAAAGAGGAAAACAAGAACTTCTAAGCATTGGACGCAGTATAAACGTTTGCTAGGCGTACAACAACAACAACACAATGACCAAAGCAAACACACAACGCATCCACAGCAGAGCGGCTACCACATGCGCTGTCAGTGCGGACATAGCATAAAGAGGAAAACAAGAACTTCTAAGCATTGGACACAGTGTGAACGTTTGCTAGGCGTACAACAACAACAACAATTGTAAACCGGCAACAACAACACCACGGCCACCGGTAATTGTTTCAGGCTGCGCTGACTACAGGCGTCAACACTGCGGATCGAAAGGAACCGTGGCAGCCCGGCGACTGACCACCGTCAGCTCAAGGTGGCCCAAGATCAACCAAGCGGCAACAATAACAACGCACGGGCCTATGACGGCTGGCAGTATATAAGCAGGTGGTGCTGGACGATAGAGACTCACTCCGATCCAGCAGCAGTCAGGCAAGACACACTGCAGCAATACTCCAGCACCAGTAGCACCAAGGTAAAGTATACTCTTTACACAAGACTAGACTTATACCAACGCTAAGACCGCCCCACGAGTTTATGGTTCTACCGATTCTCGTGGTGACTTATGCTAACGCTAAGACCGCCCCACGAGTTTATGGTTCTACCGATTCTCGTGGTGACTTATACCAACGCTAAGACCGCCACACGAGTTTATGGTTCTACCGATTCTCGTGGTGACTTATACTAACGCTAAGACCGCCCCACGAGTTTATGGTTCTACTGATTCTCGTGGTGACTTATACCAACGCTAAGACCGCCCCACGAGTTTATGGTTCTACCGATTCTCGTGGAGACTAATACGTACGTACAGCACCGCTAGTTTATGGTCCTACCGATTCTCGCGGAGACTAGCACTGCCAACCGCGACCACACAGACGAGGCCCCAAGCGACTAGCAAGTCCAATTATTTAAGTTAATTAAATTAGAACAAAAAAAACCAAAAATCATTTAATTAGCAAAACAACTTATTTAAATTCATTAAAGTAGCAAAATAAAATCATTTAATTTAATTAAATTAATAAAACA
This sequence comes from Clusia tigrina, assembly GCA_920105625.2. NCBI lineage: Eukaryota > Metazoa > Arthropoda > Insecta > Diptera > Clusiidae > Clusia > Clusia tigrina. The sequence goes on along the minus strand of OV050032.1, from coordinate 125,329,600 downwards.
AATTATTTAAGTTAATTAAATTAGCAGAGTAAAATCATTTAATTCTAATTAATTTAGCCAAACTAATAAATTAATATAAATTAAATTAGTAATTAAATTATAAACAATTGTAACTAAGTTAAATAAAGTATACCACATATAAGTACACGCCCGCTTTTTAACATTAATTTCTGTATACGACCCCTGGAACCCGCTCCCTAGCAGAAATAGAGTCGTTACACTATTGACGCGCTAGAATGAGATGAGCAACTTGGGTGATAGCGTGAGGAGCGACATGATGAACGAGGAGCATCGGAATCTAGCGAGGAGCATGTTCATAGCTGGACTTAATCAGCCAATGAGCTCATCAGTTCTTTCCGCCGGCCCTGTGGACATGTCGACAGCCTTAGTCCTGGCTCGCGCGCTGAGTGATCGTACCGCGAATTGGCAATAGAAGAAGACGCAGCATAGTCTCTATCACTCGCCCTATTACCACTCGCGTCCAACTCACAACAATTTCAGAGAGCCGTATGTGTCCCAACAGCCTCAACCTAGACCAAGAACTCCTCCTCAGCTGGAAGGACCCTCTACATCACGGGCGGCCAAACCTCAGGAGCTAATCAGCCGAGGCAACCTCTATGGAGGCCACCGGTTCGTGGGGGTACCTTTGGGGCAAAGTTCGGGCTCGCACCCCGCAGTGGCTTCAGGCCCTTCAAGAGGGATTTGAGCAGTCCCGAGTCTCTTCAGGTATCAAAGTATCAATGAATTAATCACGTAATCGATACAGGACGACGCGCACCGAACTCGGGGTCGCTAATGAGGTGGGCCATCGCCGCCGGGTTAGGCGGAGGTTGGGAGGTCCTCAGGCTCATTCCCTAGAAGAAGCAGAGGTTGAAGAGATCATAGATGAAGTTAATTTTTGAAGGGAGGGCCATCGTCCTTACCCTACCTCGCCGTAACGCATCGGGGTACGCCCCACAAGTTCTTGGTGGATACCGGAGTCTCCAAGAACTATATTAAGGCTCTCGATTCCCTGAGGGCAATCAAGCCAGTTACAAGACCATTGCGGGTAAAATCGGTTGGGGGGTTAACAGAGTCACGCATAAATGCGATCTCAACGTCTTCTCTGAGAACGTTACCTTTTACATCTTGCCTAGCCTATCCCCATTTAACGCAATTTTAGGTTTTGACTTCTTGAAGCAGTGCTGGACCACCCTCGACTTGAACAAGGGTCTTCTCCATCACAAGAATGGTGTAGTATATATCAAAGAGTATCCTTGTCCAGAAGCTGTGAACAATGCTCAGTCGTTGGGAAACCAGGACCGACCAGAGCCATTACCGAAAGGAGATGACGACAACATCGATCTCTTGATGGAGGAGCTACAAGGGGTTTTCGCTGATCCGAATGAGAGACTTCCGTTTAACTCTAGAGTCGTATACACCATCGACACAGAAGGCAGGGTGCCGGTTTATGCAAAATCCTCTCCCTATCCCATTACAGCAACCAACTTCGAAAACAGCGAAATTGAGAGCATGTTGAAGGATGGGATTCCGAAAATCATACTCTCCTTATAATAACCCTCTGTGGGTAGTACCGAAGCAGTGCATGGATGAGCAGGGAAACCGGAAGATGCGGATCGTATTGGATTTCAAAAGACTGAACGATATCACCAAAAGTGATATGTACCCGATTCCGGATCCATCAGTAATCCTTGCAAACTTGGGCAAGTCCGCATTCTTTTCCACGGTGGACCTGAAAAACGGAAGACTGCATTCTCCGTTAACAACGGGAAGTACGAATACTGTCGCCTGCTCATGGGTTTAAAAAACGCACCCAGCATCTTCCAAAGAGCGACCGATGACGTGCTACGGAATGAGATAAGCAAATGATGTCATGTTTACATGGATGACTTCCTGATTTTCTCTCCCGAAAAAGCGCGTCAAATCGAAGACATACGCCTGGTTCTCGGTAGACTTAACGACGCCGATATGCGTGCCAATAGAGAAAAATCTAAGTTTTTCCAGACCGAAGTAGAATTTCTTGGGTTCGTCATGTCTAAGGAGGGAATCAAGACTTGTCCAGGGAAGGTAAAGGATATTGTGGGATTCGAAATACCCAGAAGCTTCCGAACTCTTAGGTCCTTTTTGGGATTGGCTGGGTACTACCGAAAGTTCATCAGGGATTATGCTCAAATCACCAAGCCTCGCACCAAATACCTCCGTGGGGACAATGGCAACGTAAGCGCATCCCACTCCAAGAATACACCAATCGCCCTAAATGAGGAAGCACTGGAAGCTTTCAGACGAGTTAAAGCCATCCTGGCTTCTGAGGATGTGCTACTCCTTTATCCGGATTTCACGAAACCAGACGACCTGACGCCCGACGCCACCTCGCATGCTCTAGGAGCTATGCTCTCCCAAACAGGACGACCCATCACTATGTTCTCCCGGACATTGAACTCAGCGGAAGAAAATTAAGCCACAAATGAAAGAGAGATGTTGGCAATTGTGTGGGCTTTACAGAAACTACCTGTATGGAGTGAAATGCCTTAATATTTATACTGACCATCAACCCCTGACCTTTTCAATGTCGAAGAAAAATGTAAATTCAAAACTGAAGAGGTGGCGGGCGTTTATTGAGGAATTTGCCCCAAGTTCCACTACAAGCCTGGTAGGTGAAACGTCGTGGCGAACGCATTGTCGCGGCAATCTATTCATGCTCTCCAGCGCGACGAGGGTATGCTGGATCGGAATGATTCAGGAAGCATTCTTGAGATTCCGGGGCCCATCAATGGGTTCAGGAATCAACTGATAATTGAGAAAGGTCAAGAAATCAAAACGAGTACAAACATATTGTTCAAAAAGAAGCTGCGGCACACGATTTCTCTAGCATCCTTGGATGATCTGCCCAGGATATTAAACGCGACGGTGAATGCTTCTGTAACGAAAGGTGTATGTGCAACTGCACCACATTACGATGCTTGCAAGATTTGGTTCCGAACATGTTCCCGTCCATCAAATTCCGGTACTCTAAAAAGAAGGTCGAGGACAGCAGAGAGTCAGAAAGTCGTATTACTTACCTGGCATCTATCAGCGCCTTAAAGAGGTCATCTCGAAGTGCAGGATATGCTTGGAAGCGAAATACAACCGTAGACCTAAGCCTGCGGAGATAGAGAGAACCCCAATACCATCGCAGCCGAGAGAAACTCTCCATGTCGATATTTACTCCACAGCAGGCTCCCATTTCCTAACTTGCCTAGATAAATTCACAAAGTTTGCCGGTTCGATCTCAAGGTTCCGTTGCTGGAATCGCTCAACTTCTTCAAGGGCACCAAAACTGTGGTCCGTGACAACGAGAAATCCTTGAATTCAGTCACCATCAAAGCATTGTTGCGTGACCAATCCGGAGCCGAGATTCATGCGATCCCGCCGCTCCCCAGCACCTCAAACGGGCAAGTTGAGCGGTTCCACAGTACACTAACGGCAATCGCCAGGTGTCTTAATTTGGCAGATTACACCTCGGACGTGACCGAATTGGTGCTCATAGCCGCGTCCCGACATAATAGAACAATTCATTCCGGTCATAGGTCCGTGGACGTCCTGCACTATATTTCGGAAGGCTTGAGAGAGCAAATTATATCGAAACTAAAGGCCGCGCCGTCGGCAGAGATGAAGGTTTTCAACAAATGCAAACGGACTCGAGTAATCAAACCAGGTGAGAGGGTATACCTTAAGGTTAACAAACGGCTGGGAAACAAATTCTCAAAAATATTTACGCTGGCAGCGATTGCAAAAGATCTCGGCTCGTGTCCTGGTGAACGGCAGAACGGTCCATAAGGACAACCTGCGGTAATAAATGGAACGCCAGCCAAAATAATAATCCAATTAACAAACAATCCAATTTTACCGTGTTCGCTTACAAAAAACTGCATCATAGAAACCTTGACATTATTTGCACAACATTGAGTACTTACTCTTCAACGCTTAACTCAGTTCAAGCGATGCTACTGACCATGCTCATTAACTCACGTCTTTGCAGGTTGCTGACAGGATTGCATGGCTTGCAGGGCGACATCCATGATTACACCCACTCCTACTATGTCCCCATCACTGGAGGGAAGATCGCGGTATATAACGCAACGGGGTACATCTGTCATGCCTCGAACATCACTGAATACCGCATTGCAGTGAAAGAATCGGAAAGGATTCTAGAATACTTCCCGCAATCGCTTTTGCGGAAGCTAATTGAAGCTGACGTAGAACAGATAGATCGTCTTCTAGGAACCTTGGAGCTTCACCACAGGCATTCCTGCAGCATCAACCTCCTGTGCTAAGCCCTGAAGTTCATTGCAGGGACCACTGATGCTGCCGACTGGGAACTACTTACGCATTCACGGGATCAGTTGGCGGCGGGCCACGAGAGGCAAATTCATGTGAATATCGTAATGCAAGAGCAAACGAAATCGGCTAACGCTCTGCTGGAATCTTCAAGAGTGCAGAAGTAAGAATCTGCTAGCCTGTTTTCCTTGGTAACCAGCAGAAACAGGGCGATTATGATGGAGCTCAACAACCTTCTAAACTCCATCGCCCTCAGTAAAAGCAACATAATAAGTCCTACCTTGCTCGACGGCCGGGAGATTGGGGCTTTGATCAAGGCGGAAGACTACACTGACGTAACCATTATGAATATAATGATGGTGTCCAAAGTTTCCCTATACCAGAGCCAGGTTGATCTGCTGTTCCTCACCAAATTCCCCATTGTAGACAGAGTTTGTGAAAGAACTTTAGTCTACCTCGTTATCAAAGAGGGAAAGTTGGCGATGACCTTGGAGTCAGATGTATTGGCCAACCGGACCTTTTCCACTGTGGAGTCATGCAAGGCGTCAACCAGCACCAAGTGGGTTTGCGCTAGAGCCCCTTCAAGCACCTGCGTCAGCAACCTGGCGAATAATTTTTCTACGGAATGTAGTTCCACCTCAGCCATTGACACACCTCCCATTCAAGATGTTGATGATGGAGTCATTCTAGTAAGCAACAAGGCAGCTGTGGTCGAGGTACATGGTAATGCTCCGGTGGTAGTGAAGGAGTATTGGTCACCTTCGATTCAAAAGTTCTTATTAATGATACCTCATGTGTGAATCCAAAGGGGGTCCACTAGCTTAACGCGGGAATGCCGTCGTTTCACATTGCCAATCTGACCAATTTCATGACGGTGCTCTCGCTCCCGTATTTGAAATAAATGAACGAGGTAAATCTGGACCACATCTTAGCAATTCATGTGATGATCACAGAAGAAATCACTTCAAGGCCTACTCGTATCCTCTACTATTTTGCTTATTGTCGTGGCCTTGGTAGCACTATGATAATTTATATGATACTAAACAAGCTAGACGAAAAAACAAAAAGACAATGGTCTACCAGTGCAAAAGGTTTTGACGACTGCCCATCAATTGAACAATTTCTAGGTTTTCTGAATAAACGGTGGTTTGCTCTTGAAATCTTGCACTTATATACGAGTACACATTCTACTTCAGTTCTACAGTACAACTGACAGTAGCTGCTCAACTTTTCATTCAGTAACTGCAGAAAACAGACTTACAGTTTTTAAATGTGCAAAGTCTGATGGCATTCGTATAATTTACAAGTGTCCACTTTCAAATTGCTTGATGTCAAACAGCAGCGTAAATTTGTAAAAAACCCGAAAAGAGCAACCAAACTGTACTTAACATCAAAAATGCCGTACCTGCAACCAATTATATACGAGTATACCTACAAAATATTCATGCAGGTCCCACTTTGGTAATGAACATATTACGTTAACATTTCTGGATCACCGGATGCCGCCATTTTATTAAACAAATAATCATCAAATGTATCACCTGCATTCGATTTAGAGCTACAACGGGCAATCAACAAATGGGGGATTTATCATCTGGTCGAGTAACACTCTTGCGCCCATTCCTTCACACACCTATTCCCTGGCCGATCTAACATGTAGGTGCATAAAGGCAGGAACGCTTCACATACAACAATCTACATTTCAGTATTCGTTTGTCTGACTTGACATCAGATGATTTTGTCGCTGCCTTAAAAATGTTCGTTACTAGCCGTGGACTTCCTCCGACTTACATAGTGATAGTGGCACCATATACGCCAATCGGAAGCAGGTCGCAGCCTTCAAAAAACTAGCAAAACAAAGTCAATTGGCAAGTTCCTGACTCAACGGCAAACCAGTTGGCATTTAACCCCTCCTGCCTCACCCCACTTTAGCGGTATTTGGGAATCGTCTGTGGAGGCAACAAAATTTCTTTTGCGATTGTCGTCTAATTTATGAAGAATTCTCAACATTGATGTTCTCATACCAGATCATTTTCTACTTGCCCAGCAAATACTTCAGATCTCGGAGCCCACCCTTCATCATCTAAAAATTAATAAACTAACTCGCTGGCAGTTACCAATGCGTCTGAAGCTGTTATTCTGGCAACGAGTGCAAAAGGAGCACATCACCACTTTACAGAGTTGCAGCATAAACAAAAGCAAAATTTGAGACCTGTCAATGTAGTACTAGTACACAACGAACATATTCCTCCGGCAACGTGGTCATCGAAGTCCATATCAGTAAAGACACCCTCGATTCGAGTAGCCAGTATCAAAACAAAAATACTACCAATAGTTAACTGCATGAATAAATCCCTCTTAGCCGATTCTCTGTACATGAACGGTGAATCTGGCTACATGATCAGTGAATCTGGTTTCACTCCATTTCCAGATTTACTCCCTCATCATGTACTCAAATAATAGATCGAGAGCAACCCTCCTCCACAACTGATCCTCCGCTCGTAAGAAAAAGAACATAGAGCACATTCTTTTGGTATAAGCCTAAATGGTGAATAACAATAAGCCTAAATGGTGGCAACTACGAGAGTCGTTGAAAGAACATATTGCCCGTTTCTTATACCAGCTATTTGAATAAATTAAATGAAATAAAGTAAGTTAGCATTTGAATTTAACCAGTGTATCATTAACAGGTGGGAGAATGTTCTGGTTTTCTTATTAATATAATTTCAGTGCAAGTACTCTTTTTATATAAGCCCTATTTTTCTCTCTAAAGCGTCTCTCTGTTTAACGATTCATACTACAGCTCTTAAATGGATATCCATCCGGCACTGCAAAGGACCTTGTAGGTCTATGTGTGGCCTTCAAGGCCGGCCTGTCTAACCTAACCTAACCTTTCTCTCTCAGTAAAGTCAGTCTTCTTTTATAACAGCTCAACTAAACGTTCACTGCGAAGTGTAATCAGTCTCAGATAAAATGATTTTGAAATTAAATTTAGCCAATTTCGCTACAAATATCTTTTCAAGCTTTAAGAAAAGAGATTGCATATAATTAGATCTGACCTTAATAAGACGGCACCCAATTGTTTAGCAATTTCAATTCTTGTCTAAAATCCACAAACCTGATGGCTGCTGAAGCAATTATCATGAAATATAATACTAATTATAATATTACAAATCATCACGATATAACTATGTACCTCAAATCATTTATTGCAAAAAACCAGCAGAAAACCTAAGATAAATTCTATCCCTGGTACAGGACAGCAAATAGTAAAAATATAATCTTTATCCAATATATAAACTTAGGCCAATCACCAGTCCTTTCCTGATACGACCTAGTTATACAATAGCATACTAAACTTTATTCTGATTAACAGTAATAAGATAAAGTCCATATCTGATATTTGGGAAAATTTTAAATGATTTTATGAAGATGAACTAGTGTCATTGTACCTACATCGATAATAACGATATGCCTCCAAAGTTGTAGACACACTAAGAAGGTTCATACAAAAATATCGAACCAATTATTATACATATACTTATGTATCATAATCTATAAATACTGCTAAATTTCAATTAGTACGCTTACATCGTACGGCGACAGAGCATCAGCCCCCAACCAAAATTAATATCATTGTATATGCAATACTTAAAGTCTTGTAAATATATAATATATTATACTTATAAATCTACTGTAACGATAGCATATCGCTCCTTACTGACGTCGAGTTAATCCTTTTAGGAAATTGTGCCTCACCCAGCAGTAATATCCCAAAAATATTTATATGAATTATTTTATTCATCTGTCAAATCATTTATCGTCGTTTTTTTTTTACTTCTCCAAAATGAAAATTGGAATAATATAAATAACATGAAAAAATTGCAAATAAAACAAATTGATTTTAAACGAATCAGGAGTGTAATAGAAGTTTATTACAAAATTTTTCTGAAACATCTCTGAGATGAAATGCCAAAACAAATATAGTAATGATAACGATTTAAACTTAAAATTTTTAAGTATCCACTTATATTTAAAATCACTTTTTAACAGGTTCACATTATTCGTTATACGGTGTTCAACAATGCTTAGTTAATCCTAGCAGTTACATATACATACATACAAACGATACACACATCTATATGCATCTAAAATTATTTTACAGTTTACAACTGGTCTATTTTGGTAATTATCCTTTTGCCTTATTTACGCACACATAAAGCGCACATTAAATACTGAAATGTATCATATAGTACAGTACAATAAAGTTAATTAGAAAACAGACCTGTAGAGAGTACACTACATGTACATACTGTGCGCTATGTGTGTGCGTTACTGTATCTCTAATAATTTTATAAGGTACGATTTACTTATTATTTAATTAAATATAATTTTCTCCAAAACAGATACTTACATCTAACCAATATATTTAGTAATTTGTAAATTTAAACACCGTAGTAGTTCAATTCAAATTGATTTTCAATTACATAGAGCGCAATGTTAAACCAAATGCACTTATAATATATAAAAAAGTAAATCTATATTTTGTAGTTGTTAATTTTATAACAAAGAACAGAAAAGTAACTACTCTGTATATATATATATATATATATATATATATATATATATATATATATATATATATATATATATATATATATATATATATATATATATATATATATATATATATATATATATATATATATATATATATATATATATATATATATATATATATATATATATATATATATATATATATATATATATATATATATATATATATATATATATATATATATATATATATATATATATATATATATATATATATATATATATATATATATATATATATATATATATATATATATATATATATATATATATATATATATATATATATATATATATATATATATATATATATATATATATATATATATATATATATATATATATATATATATATATATATATATATATATATATATATATATATATATATATATATATATATATATATATATATATATATATATATATATATATATATATATATATATATATATATATATATATATATATATATATATATATATATATATATATATATATATATATATATATATATT